>HG995242.1:8750000-10000000 GCA_905332985.1 Mimas tiliae | reverse complement strand
TCAACTTTTTCTCTCTATAGTAACGGAGGGTAGTTCATTGGCGTCTCATATTAAATCGATGCATTTTTGTATTTCTATCGCAGTGACTGAGAAATACCTATACATCACGTTGATGCATTTACAATCATCCTCAATCTCTTCCTTTTTTATGCTCGTCACGAGTAAGCAAACTCTTACTCAGCAACTCTTTGTGTATTTACTGTTGTTCATTTATTCATTTATGTACTTTAAATTGTTTATGATAATCATGTATTGTTCACATAAAGCTTCACGGCGGGCACGATGTCAGCTTACGGGCGCTATCTAATGGCTAACTCTAAACAAATATCAGTTATGGCTACTATCCATTACAAATACGAAGGAGAGCATGTTGCCACTCCCTTTTTCATATTTCATATTCGGATTACCAGGCTTGAAGCTATGCTAAGTATTTCGTCGGCAGTTACATTCCTAGCATCACAAAGTTTGCTTAATTATATAATCCGTAGATACTATTTTCGATCAGTGCCTGACGATCGGCTGCGAGTTAAGACTATATTATTGCGGTCCAGGAGTATCTTCGCTGCATTGTCACCTGCCTCAAACATGCATCCGCTGATTGTAATGATACTTTAGTCTTTGTTAGTTATGTAGATACAGTCGTTGGTTAAATATTAGCCATCGATAAAAACAGTCGCCTAACAGCTGATTATCAGCACAACATAACAAGACTGTATTTTTTTATAAAATCCAAATTCTGTTTATACCGTAGTCAGTTGAGCTTCTATTGATTTCTCTGTCTGGGGCATTGTCTAGCGTCTAGTGTCGACAGCCTGGCTATTCAGACAGTTAGTTAAACTAAAAAGCATAGAAAGAGCGCGGTTATATAGGAAAGCATGCTTGCTATATGTCCATTAACGACAAATAATATAAATACCGTAAACACGTTAGCTAGGTCATTATGAAACACTTACATTAATTCGTGAATATTTGAATATGAAATACTAATGAATAGGCCACAATAATGTAAAGTACTTTGAACGCAGAGCGTGCCATGTGAATTATACACACTATGTGTATTTTCAAGTAGCCTGACATGTTTGAAGTTTTCAGTACGACCTCTTGAGAGTCGTAAAACGCAGTTTACGTAACTCCGCTCTCAACTATGGTAACGCATTCATACATAGGTATATGACGATACATGTTTAAATAAAATATCATGTTATGTTATTTTATATTTTATCCTATTATAAGGCAAATACACAAGAACAATATTTTTAACAAGTAATTTTCTTCATGATTATGTTTTGTAGAAGGTTTAAGGTTTACTAATGTATGTAAATTCATAGAAATTGAACTTTGAAATAGGTGTAATTATTATCTTTATTACTAAATTAACTGTTCGAACTTCCGATCCTCAAATAACAGTTATTTTTCCTTCTTCATTATTCATTCGTGTGGAACTTCGTGAAACGTTTCGCTCACGTTGAACGTGTGCATAAAAAGATGAAAAGAACCGACCACTCATTGACACAGTGTCTTGAATGGGCCACGGCCTCGTTCTCCGCTTTCAGGCGCGCGCAACTGTATGCCCATTAGTCGTGTCTATACTCGGTAACTGCAAGCTCTGTTGATATTTGGGGAAACTTGCGCTGTCGCTTAAAGCATTTAACACAGGACAGACCGCGATAGCTTACACCCTTGACGACGTATAACCGTCACGTTCGTTAAACCATACCATCGTAAACATACCGCCATTCGCATCATCCAAATATTGTCACGACACCATACTAATACGTTAATACGATTACCGGCATAGAACCTAAGGAAGAGTCTGAAGGGGCCAAGGAGATAAAGTGCGCATCTATGCAAAACACGGCGATAGCTCTCCTCGAATCGGCATCGGCTTTCGAGAAAGCCGTGCTGGAATGTGAGCACTTAGAGGCATCAGAACACGGTGGGTTCCGGTGAGAACGTTGGCGCGGCAGCGGCATGGAGGAGCGCGGGCCACCCGACGTGCCGTTGATCGTGACGCCGCCGAGCGGGACAGGCGCGGGCGCGGCCCTCACCACGTCACGACGTGCCGCCTCCGCGCGCGGCTCGCGCGACGACCCGCCGCCTTCCACCTGGCGCTCCTCGGTGCGTGTGCGCGACACCGGTTTCCGCGGCTCCCGCAAGAGCGTCGTACGCCTAGAACCACCCTGTAATGGCCTCAACGGGCTGCCCGCCATCGGCAAGGAGGTAATTCATTTATCTCTTTGCCTGATATGTCCATGTCGCAATATAAAATTTCGCTTTAATTTTTATTAATAAACTTGTATACTTCGTTTTCTATTCTGTGCGTTAATGTGATCACTGATAAATGTGAACTGAATTCATTTTTTGTATGCACAGCTTCTACGATGATACTGTGTGATCTATGGATGTATCTATATTTTTATGTAAAACATGTCTTTATTATTACGTACTTAAGTGTCAAAAACATCGAAACTTTTCACAACTCTTTTATTAGTACCATGTGGCAAATTCATAACCATAATAATTATATTTTTATACTAAAATGTAGCAATATGAAGGATACAGCCACGAGGAATTCACAATTCCTGCCCTAGGGGCAAAATCTCGTTACATGATATATCATGACACATGTAACCAGCAACTGAGAGCGCTCGCCGCTCGCATTCCATCATACTCACTACTCATCTGTACTCACTTATACGATTCGCGGTTAAGTTGGTTTATTAAATATTTGACTGTCCTGTTGTTTAATAATATAATGGGTAAAGCACAGATGGCAGAGATGTGATCGGTCTCTACTTCATCTTCCCGTATTATGGAGCCAGAGTATAGATTTATAACACTGAGACTCGGGACAAATGCTCAGACAAACAGTTTGTCCCTCGCTTTATAGTCAACCCTTTTTCTACACGGAGTAAAAGTTCGTTATATTTTATTTTTGAAAAGACAGGTAATATTTTTTCTTATTATAGGTTATTTTTTTTTATCAATGCATGATTGAAACTTTACTGTAGAAAAATGCCAAATGCACTTTCTAGATACTTGATATTACATAGATTCGGCTGCTTTATCATTTACATTACAAATGTCTACAGCATGTTGTTCTGATTGGCATTAAAAAAACATTCCGATTAACACAAGTTTATGGGCAGTACCTTTTACTGTATGTGGGTCAAAAAACCCTCGTGTAATACGTATGAGTACGTACCAATGCCCGTTTTGTTTTTATGTTTAGCAAAGTGGTTACATAACAGCCACACATACGAGTACATACACCGCTCATTCATTTGACTCTTTCCCCTTTTATTTCACGCCTTTAATGTTTTAAACTCGTTTGAACGATCGTGTTATACTTCCAAAATAAGTTCAACACAGTATTTAAGTTTATTCATTTTTATTATGAACTCATAATAAGGCAGTGGGTTTCGGGTGTTACCTAACCTTGACTGGGACAAGCTTTTTATTAAAGACAGAAGCACACAATAATTAGATATTGGCCTTTTATTATGGTATCAAGTCTTTTATTGAACATATTTTTGTCAAGCACTTAGACGTGGTAAGATTCTGGAGTGGTGGAAGAAATGGCATTTAAGGGACTGTCATTTCAGTTCGGATCATCATCAGGTGTCTTGTAACAGTTTTACGTGGAAACTCTGTTCTTTACAGCATTAGTAGCTAATTATTATAAGAAATACTTTAGAACTGTGAACTCTATATTACTCGTACTGAAATATTAAATATTTTTTTCCATCAGACCTATTTCTTTTGTGGTGATTTCATTTCATTTATAATTCTGTGACACAGCGTCATACGAAAAAGAACTGTAATATGCGGGTATAAGTGTGTATGTAACGTTATTAATTACACATAATGTATGTACAATGTAAAGTCTTGTGCCTATAATTTGTGTGTCCCCGACGAATGACGAGGTAGGTATAGGCACGCACGTTTTGCCAAGTTTAACACGTCCCATAATGAGATAAGAAGTACATTGTGAGTGGTAGAGCCACGCTGTACAAAGCTTTATCTACAGCATCAATTGGCCATCTTGACCGCTGTTACGTCTGTCTCACAGAAAATCGACGTAAAGAAGCGGCTTGCTGCTGCGTTTCGTACGGTGAGTGAGATTTCTGGAGGTCCAAATCCCCCTCCCTTTCCCAATCCCTTAATTAAACCTTTCCTTTAAGGTCGGCAGTGCGCCCGAGATACTTTTATTATGGGTGTACATGGGCGGTGGAAATCACTTATCATCAGGTGACCCACTTTTGGTTTGCTGGCGTATGCCATAAAAACTGGGAATCTAACATAGGGTTTTTTTATTCACACATTGACATTGCATCTCAAATATACCGCTTAGAAGTTACTAAATATACACCGGCTGACACCAAAACGCGACTCGCATTAACGAGCCATACGGGTTTTGCACGAGCAAACCAGTAATTGACTGATTTTGACTGAATTTATTTTGAACTAGCGTTTGCCCGAGTGAACGGCCTTTTCCAGAATAAAAAGTAGCCTTTGTTACTCAGTGATAATGTAGCTTTCTAACGGCAAAGGAAATTTTTGAAATAGGTCCAGTAGTTTTTAAGGTTATTCGTTACATACAAAAATACATCTTTGTAATATATAATATTAGTGTAGATAATATGATGGCCTGTGGATCTTGATACAAATTCCCGCGTAAAGAAGGCAAAGGGAAAGGTCATTAAAATGCTTTTATTTGATGGGTTAACGCGTTTTATATGGAAAAATATGTATGTATATTTATTTGGATTTTCACATCTCAATGTCATTATAAACACATTATTTCTACCTATATGATAATGATCTCAGTTTTATTACCCTCTTTTAACAATTAATATGATAAATGGGATCAGAACTTTCGATGTGTGTTTATATAATTAGCTATTGCTCATTTCTCTGCTCATGTGAATGCCTTCTTCTGGAACATAAAGTACCCTGTGTCTTTTACCAGGATATAACCTCTCGCCTTACCAATTTTCATAAAAATCCGTTCGTCGTAAATCGTTAGCCACGAAAACATAACAGACAAACAGAGTTACTTTCACATTTCTTATATTAGTATAGATTAACTCGTGTTGGCTATGTTGATAGTATACATATATTATAATAACACAATTTTATGCAAAATTACGTCTATATAAGTAACTAAAAGAAACTATTTTGTTAACATCAGCGAACTCTACATTCTCATTGAAATATAGAAATAATTGAAATGTACAATGTATATAAAATTACAGTCGTTTTCGTTTCTTTTAGTATTTTTATTTTATTTTCCTGACTATTGAACACTGGGTAGGAAATATTTAAGTATTAAGACAGAGTTCCGATCATCGCGGCATCGTGTCAAGCAACATATACGCGCGTCAATGTCGTAGCGATAATGCCGCCACATCTACACGTATACACTGTCCGCTACGTAAATAATGTAAAACAATTCTAAAGTCGCGTCATTAAGGTAGCGTCACTGCCATTTTCATCGGCGCTTTGATTAGTACGGAAGCCACTAAGCGTCTAACGCTTGACAATAATATCGGAAGCCTATATTTAAGCTCTTTGATTGAGGTTATCTTTTCCTAAAGGTGTATGAAATTGATCGATTGTCACCAGGTACTGTCACTGGGCGCGACCGGAGGCCACAAGGGAACCACGCAACCTTCTCACCCCTGCACAATTCTCCACCATTCTCCTTATAAGGTAAGCCATTGCAAGATATAAGGTGAAAGGTCCCTCGTATGCGAGAGGCCGGCTGGATTGGTACCACCGCTTTGTCTATTTCTGCCGCCAAGCAACAGTGTGTAAGCACTGTTGTGTTCCGGTTTGAAGGACATTGAAGCCAGTGAAATTACTGGGCATTATGAGACTTAACACCTTATGTCTCGGGGTGACGTGCGCAGTCCAGTGTCATGCAGTGTTTTGTTATATGAAGTTCTGTGTGGTGTTGCTTCTGTTTATGATGGCGCTTACCATCAGGCGAGCGACCTGCTCGTCTCGTCATTCTAGCTAATAATAAAATAAAAATAAAAATACTAGGTTTTTGAGTGGTAGAGCCAAGCTGTAGACAGTTTTGCCTACAGCATGATTTGGCCTGCTCAACCGGGTCGTTACCACTGTCTCATAGAAAACCGATGTAAAGAAGTGGCATGATGTTGCGTTTCGAACAGTGAGCGAGATATCCGGAGGCCCAGACCCCCATTCTTTTCCACTAACTTGATAGCAAAATGTACACACTAGCGGCGGGTCCAACCCACCAATTTCAAGGATAGTTCCACTAAGTTGGGAATACTGTCTGTAGTGTATTTTCTGCCATTTCACAGTTACGTTGGTCCACCTATACCTAGTATAAATTGTTCTGCTTATATGTCAGAGCGTGACATTTGTATTTTAACGTGTTATATTTTATTTGATGAGTAGCATTCATGGAGTGTATGTGCGCTACTGACATCTTAGGCCCAAAGCCAACGACGATGCAATGGCGAAACTTGGTTCCCGTTGCGGGTTGTGGGGGTCAGACGGCGGTTTGCCCCATATAATACCAAATCCACCGTCAAATCATGCTGGAAAGGTGGACCCTGGCATTATGCCGGTATAAAGCTAGGCAGAAAGAGATATGAGTAAAATTAATTATTCATTGAAATATATGCTTAGTAAACTATATAAGGCCTTGCTTATAAACGTTACTTAAGCGTTGATTAGTTAAACACTCTTTCGTCTTTCTCTGTCAACGCGATTTATAAAGTAGCTAGAAAGGAACAAAAATAATGTTTGACTAAGCAATGCTTAAAAAAGTTTATAAATAAGGCCCATAGTCTTCGATCCCATAGTGATCGAATTAATCTATAGAATACTTTAACTATAAAGAACATTGTAAGGAGATTAAAATAACTGCAGGTTCTCTACATTTTTTTTTTTAATATATCTTAATTAATTTATCGAAACTCATATTTCATTATGTTCTAGTTTTATATAATTTAAAAGTGTAAATGATAATGTGTCACACACATAGTCCTGATCCCTCACTAGGTTAACCTGTGTCGTGGCTATCAGAAACTACAGGGACTTGCGGTCCCACAACACCCAGACCGGAACAAATATTTGTGGATCACACAAACATTTGTCTCGGTGCGGGAATCGAACCACGGTCACTATACTGTCAAAATAATATAATAAAAAAATAATACCTGTGTTACGCATCTTGTATCATATTAATATGTTGTGCGTTTAAATTTATTATTATTTTTTAGAAGTAATTAATAATGTAACAACTACCGGTGGTCCAATAAATAAATAAAATAAACAAATAAATTTATATTTATATTCAAATCGTAAATATCGTAAACTTGAACAGTGAACAAGATCAATATAATATGATAACGATATTTGATTAATTTATGATGAAGGTCTCGATAGTTACAAATAATTATTGTAACTGTATAATTATAAAAAGGATTATACGCCTCATTAATTCAATAAACAGACTCCTTTTACCTAAGTCAAGGAGATCTGAATATTAAACATTTTTAGCTAATTATTGATGAGGAAAACAAACAAGGTTACGACCTCTACAAGCAAATAGTTACATTTATAGCATAGGCCGATAAACGAGCAAATGGGTCACCTGATAGTAAATGATCTCCACCTTAAAGGAATTGGGAGAGGGAGGGGGTTTTGGGTCTCTAGATATCTCACTCCAGCACGAAGGCAGCAGCGAGCCGCTACTTTACGTCGATTTTCTGTGAGGCAGTGGTAACATCCCGGTTTTGCCGGCTTATTCACGCTATGGACATTATTGTCCTGTGGGCTTAGCATATGCAACACGAGATAGTTTGGTCGACTCGTTTGGACGTGAAAACCCAGTTTTATCTGCATATCTCTAATCTCTATATATCTATCGACGCTAACATGGTTGCATCGAATAGGTGAGTCATTTTGTCTCTACTTTTCTATCTCTATAAAGTAGAGAAATTACTACTATCAACCCCTCTGTGGTATTTTGTCTACGAACCCTAACAAGACTACGTAATTTTATTGAATGTTAACACTTTAACCCGAAATATTTGTCGCCGATAGATATATATATATATGCTACGTCCACAGGATATAGACATCTCATAAACCATGCAATTGAACCTAATCTTCAGCTCTACCTAGCCATATCACTATAACTAGATTACTATATAATTTGGTTTTCATTTAACTGTTTTGTAAATATAATGGTATATTCACAGATTTAGTATTGTAAAGAACCTGTAATAGAAAAAAGTCTTCCATCCGCTACGAAGGACCACAATTTATATTTGTACATACCAATAATATTGCAGAAAAGTTGCCGATTCCGATAGAAAATTAGATTAAAAGAGATTAAAAAGAATGGAAAAGTAATAGAGTTTATTTTTCAGGCCGCTTGGGATTGGTTGATTCTAATATTAGTTATCTACACGGCAATATTTACGCCTTACGTGGCCGCCTTTCAACTTAATGAGCCCGACTTCGACAAACGATCCCGAAGCTTCGGTGAAGATCCTATTGTCGTCATCGATATGATAGGTAAACTATTTTTAATTAAATATTTACTGTCTGACCGATGTAATAATGTATTAATAGCGTTGTATAATTTTTTATTCAAAGATATTTGAATATATTTCACTTATTATAATTATTATTGAGATAATCTTCATAACTACATTGTAATGTTCTTTAACAAGTGTATTTTTGTTTTCAGTGGACGTGACTTTCATAATAGATATCTTAATTAACTTCCGCACGACGTACGTGAACGCAGCCGACGAAGTGGAATCAGACCCGGCCAAAATCGCTATGCACTACTTGCGAGGATGGTTTCTCATCGACCTTGTGGCCGCAATACCCTTCGACTTGCTTCTCTTCGGCACCGACACTGACGAAGTGAGACATTTATGCTATACGACGTAACACCATTCCCATCTCACTATACACTTACTTAGATCTAAATAACTGAAGGGTATTGCTCAGTGATAGCTCAGGTGGGAGTGGTATGGACTGTCGAGACGTAAGTCGCAGGTTCGAAACCAGCCCCAAGAGCATACACCTCTAACTTTTCTAAGTTACGTGTATATTAATTGTTAATTATCACTTGCTTTAACGGTGAAGGAAACATCGTAAGGAAACCTACATACCTGAGAAGTTCTCCATAAGAATTTCGAAGGTATGTGGAGTCTGCCAATCCGCATTAGGCCAGCGTGGTGGACTACGGCCTAACCCCTCTCATTCAGTAGAGGAGGCCCGTGCCCAGCAGTGGGACATGTATAATACAGGGCTGGTATTATTATTATTATTATTGCCCAGTATGTTTGGGTGTTCTGACTAAACGTGGACAAGAACTATGATAATGATATGACTATCATCTTAAATATGTCATAAATAAAATAAAGTAAATATGTTTGTAGTATAATGCTTAAACGGACCATATCTATCACGTGTAATATTGTCCTTCAAAATTTATAACAACAGATTTCATTTGAAAATGTATGATATGCCTTTACTATAATTATGTACTATTTTATAATAGTAAAAAAATATAAATAAATACTATATACTATTTTTTATATGTAAATACTATTGTATAATTTAAAATGCGATAGGTGCAGGCTAATTAGTGAATCAAATGAAAATAGGTACATATTGTTTCTTAGTCATTTCAATTTTGATCAAATCGCCACTGATTTTTTTAGCTGATAAACTTGTCCACGATTTAGCTGACATCGAGCAAAGGCAAAAAGTATAACAAGTGTGGGCATACTGTGAAACGCAACCTTTCTTTATTTATGTAATGTATCTCATAAACATTTTAATTATCTTAGAAAAGAGAGTTAGCCGTTCTAAGAATCAACCGAGACCAATAATTGTTGACAAAGTGCCCTTAACTTTTAAATTTACATTTACATATAGCTTTCACGATATCTAAAAAATTTAACAAAGTAACATTGGAGGCTATGCATTACAAGATTAGGGCGAAGCACGATATTTATATAGTAAAGCGAAGGGTAATATAGGTCATAAGAATATGAAAGCGAACTAGGTCAAGTTAGGGCTGCACGATAACCATTTCAAGACGAAATAATATTATGTAATTACAAAGTTGTGTGATTAAAACAACTGCCATTTCGTTCACTAAATCAAGCCGTTCTTACGTACAAATTTCGTTCTAGTTATTTCAAGGAACCACGTAGTTATGGAATGCAGTTATGGCAATTGTCAGTAATAATTAGGTTATCACCATTTGATTGCATTAATTTGACAAAGTTATTATCAAAACCACTATGTTTACATTATCTAAACCTACCTCTCAAAATTAGTAAAAACATCATAAATACATCATTCCATATAATTTGCTAATAAGAACGATTGATTTGTGATTTTCTTTTTGTTTTCGAATAATAGATGATTATTCGTTCGTTTTGTAATGATAAAATACAATTATATTTATTTTGTTGTTTCCTTTAAATATTTATGATTATGGAAAAGGCCACAAAGGTGGGTGCGTATTGAATTTGTAATCCCATTTCTTGTTACAGCAGGGGCTGGAAAGTGATGAGGTATACCATCTTTGTGAACTATTTTTATGTTGCTGCCACTCGATTTTATTGAATTTTTAGTTGACATATTTTTTCCCATTTCCACTAGCCATTTAATTCCACTGAGCGAATGCGTTGTTGGAAGATGTGGACGCTTCCAAAGAGTAAAGCGTTTTTCATTGTCGATTATTCCACAGTGCCAAATAATAATGAAGCTCCCATGCTATTATCACGAGCTTGGCCGCCGACAGATTTTTAACCATATCAATTAGTTTGAACAAATAATAAAATAGAGCATGACTTTTCCTATTTATCCCAAATTAAAAAATCGATCGAGTAGTAGATAATATTTGTATTCAGAAAAAATACATATAAAAAATAAAGTATTTTTAGTAAAATGACGGAATGAATTAGTATTATCCATAAACTCATATAAATTGATAAATTGACTTTTATAATAATATTTTAAATTAGCTTTTATAATATTGAGAAAATATGCAGAAACGTTATGATTTATAATGATTGGCTTATTGATTAGTAAGTAAATATTATCGGCGGAACACTTTTCATCTGCTTTTCATAGCAAAAGTGCAATATGGTCACAAAATGCACCGAGCTTGGTAGCAAATTTTATACGCTCACACTTCCCAGACGAATTTTTATTGTACAAATCAATAAATCGCCTGAACTCACGACATAAAGAAGCACCAAGTTATTATTATCCTGAACATTCTTATCAATTACTACCAGCACCCACCTTACATCAAGCAATAGACAGATTATTATATAAATGTCTGCTACTACTCGTAGTATGTCGATTATCTGATTACAGGTTTCACTTTTATTTGTTGCATCGTCATGATCAAACGATTATTTGATATCTAAATACCTATAATATTTTATTTTCGTACATTATTACACTTTTATTATTTTGACTTAAATCAATTATTTTTATTTTATCCCATTCCCTACCCTAAAAATAAAATATATAACAAAATAAGGCGACAGAAGTCCCTGAAAATAAAAGTATTTAATAATATGCATAAGTGTGCATCAAAATAACATAGGTAAATTATGTATTCCAACTTGTATTGACATTTCATTCTAGTTATTTTATTGTTGCTCTAGAATTTAAAATACAGTATTTAAAATTATAATTTCAAAATGCCATTTAAAACAAAAGTTTAAAGTATCGTGCTGTCTAGCCGAAGTGCGAGGACGGAATTTTTAATATGTTTTATATTTTTAATTAATCCAAAGCTACCTACCTATCTTAAAATACAAAATTTAATAATTCATTTCCTATATCCGTTAGTTTCAGCGTGTAAACAAATATATAAAAACTAATTAGCTTTGTTTTTGACTTTTGAACTTTGCATAAAAAGTAACATAATATATTTATATTCCAAAAATATATTTATAGTTTAAAAAATAATGCATTCTATATATAAATATATTAAGTAATAGGTGTACTGTAGGCGATAAGTGTTCGGGCATTTCATACCAAAACCAACCAAAGCAAAATTGATCGATAAAATATAATGACAAAAAAGACTTACGAGTATATGCAAAAATGTGTATGTATGTCCCTGTACTGCATCTGCGTGCTATGTAAGTTCGTCACTACCACAAATAAAACCGTCACCTATCACAATCAACTCTCGACTTCGATCATAAATCCAACTGACATAAGTTCTCGTGTGAATAGTATAATATGATAATTTCCAAAAATAACCTTTCTTTAATAAATACAACAGCAATTTATAATGCACCGCATTCTGTACGAAGCCCGCTAATTTTATAATTTTGAAATAATCGCTTGTAATTCTGCAAAATATCTATAAGTTTGTTTAAGCTCAAAAGCATACTCATCGGCAATTTTTCTGCTTAGATAGTGTGGTTTTGCTGCGAGGCCTCGTAACGCTATTTAGTTTTAAGTGAACGTTTTATATAATGCTTGAGTTGGGTTTGCGGCTAAGTAACGTTGGTGCTCGAGGTGTAGGCGGCGCGTTCTGAGCTGTGTGGTGGTTGCAGACGACGACTCTCATCGGCCTGCTGAAGACGGCGCGCCTGCTGCGGCTGGTGCGGGTCGCGCGCAAAATTGATCGATACTCCGAATATGGCACTGCCGTCCTGCTCCTTCTTATGGCTACATTTGTCCTTATTGCACATTGGTTGGCGTGTTTGTGGTAAGAAACTATTTTGACGTAGTACAGTAGCTCTGCTGTAGTACTGTAGATTTCAACGATGTAATGTTTTTTAAGGTATGCTATCGGTAGTTGGGAGCGGCCACAGCTACATGCACCTATAGGTTGGTTGGATGCACTTGCCAACGATGTTCAGGCCTCTTATGATAACTCTACTGGCCCTTCTATGAGGTAGATTTAATATCAATCCACTAAAAAAAATACATGCAACAGTAAATACCAAACGAATATTTTATGTACAACTTTTACATTTCAGATCCCGATATATCACTGCTTTGTATTTTACATGCACTTCTTTGACGAGTGTGGGTTTTGGCAACGTCGCTCCAAATACAGATATGGAAAAGGGATTTACTATATTTGTAATGCTTGTAGGATGTGAGTGGTATTCTTTACTATCTATTCGTAAAATTGTTTATTTATACGAGGTTCTCACATTTGTATTTGTCTTCAGCTCTCATGTACGCCAGTATTTTTGGAAACGTATCGGCGATAATTCAACGACTGTATTCGGGAACAGCCCGCTATCACACGCAAATCCTAAGAGTTCGCGAGTTTATAAGGTTTCACCAGGTGAGAGAGATTCGACGAGTCATATTATATACACTTTTGAATTTGAATACCGTCAAGATTTTCGGAAAATTAGATCAATTGCAATAATATTATAATATATAGCCAGTTATTCAAATTACTTAAGGAGCTATCGACACCACATACTTTACTTTGTGAGGTATACATATCACACATGTTTTTTTACTGCATTGCACCGCATAGCGCTCATCATATATATTTTTTATCTTTACTCTTGACTTTCAATTACCTATTACATATTACTACAGATTACGAACCCTCTACGGCAAAGGTTGGAAGAATATTTCCAACACGCATGGAGCTATACAAATGGTATCGATACTTCAAGTGTCCTGAAAGGTTTTCCCGAATGTCTTCAAGCAGACATCTGTCTTCATCTGAACCGTAATTTGCTCGCCAACTGCTCAGCGTTTGAAGGTGCCAGTCCTGGATGTTTAAGGTATTAACGCTTTTATTTTTAATTCAATGCCAAATTTAAACTTCGGAGATACTATATATAGATACAATTGGAATACTGAAATAATATAGGAATAGGAGGACAGCCTCCGTGGCGTAGCGGGCGAGTAGCCTGTTGCGAAGCGAGAGGCCGTGGGTTCGATTCCCGCACCGAGACAAATGTTTGTGTGATCCACAAATATTTGTTTTGGGTCTGGGTGTTGTGGGACCACAAGTCCCTCGTAGTTCCTGATACTCACGATACAGGTTAACCTAGTGTGGGGTCAGGACTATGTGTGTGACTGTTGGATGTATTTATTATTTATTTATATAGTTTAAAAAAAATACATTTTGTGCTGGATAGTATAAAGTAATAAATTTTACTGTATTATGTAATAGCATTGATAAAAATAGTTTTGTAGTTACTTCAGTAATACAAGGTACATATTTTGTTGATAGCCCATCCCAGAAATTACAGTAAAAATTCGTAGAATAATTACTTAACTCGTTGAACACTCGTTTCTCATACCACAACTCTACTGTACCTAATTGTAAAATATTTTTAGTCCTATATAATAATAATAAGCCTTTTTATTTCCCAAAAATACTTTTTTTACATTTCTTATTAAATAAAGTTGAATCTTTTTCCAATGCAATATAATGATTTCAATATAGAATAGTAATTATATAAATATTTAAACAAATTATTATTATGCATTTTTTAAGAGAGTTACTAATAATCGTTCAATACTATATACCTTTGAGTAATTGCAAAACTCAACTATAACAATTATTTAATTTCAGAGCGCTCTCGTTAAGATTTAAAACTACTCATGCGCCTCCAGGAGAAACTTTAGTCCATCGAGGCGACGTCCTAACGTCTCTGTTCTTTATATCACGAGGGTCTATTGAAATACTCAAAGACGACATAGTTATGGCTATATTAGGTAAACTATTCTCATCTACTTTAATATATTAAGTACATACATACGCACTCACGCCTGTAGTCCCCGAAGGGGTAAGCTGAGGTGTAACCAGTACACCCACTTTTCGCCTAGCGTATCTCCGTCCCACGATGTGATAGGGGGCGAGCTTATCGCCATACCGGGCACAAATTCCAGACTCCGGGCTGATACTGAGCATTTCATAATAGAAAAACCCAATACCACTTTACCCGACCCGGGGATCGAACCCGAGACCTCAGCGTTAGTCTGAATCGTAACGCGTACACATTACAACTGCGCCACCGAGGCAGTCGGTAGTAATATATTAAGTATTTAATTAAATCTGTAGTATATTTCCTCCTTTTGATATGTCTTTATCCACTATGTAGAGTCACACATTTGTATATTATACGTATATTTTGCTGCACAATGTTTTGAATTATGGTGTTACTGTAACCCACATTCCAGAGGGCCAATTCTGCTATTTTAACTGACACTGCGAATGAATTTTAACCGAACTGAGATTACATTTTGAATTAATTAAAAATATGGCATTCTGCTCCTTTAAAAATTCGATATCATCTCAGTTAAATTGCATTTAAACTGTCAATTCGATCAACTTTCAATGTCTTTCTTTTGTTGAAATTATGGCTTCGCATTATTATGCATTTCGCCAATGACAAGTATTTTACCGAATTTTACGTATCAGCTGCCATAGACTAAATTCTAGAAATTAAAAATGACCTAAGCGACAAAATCAATGTTACCAACTCACAATAAAATACCCACAATATGACTAATTTCAGTGATTAAAAAATGACGTAACTGGAGGTTATGATTTTTTAATTAATTGATTTGACTAATTCCATGTATTTTATTTATTTCATTAATTTATCTATTCCATGGCATAACTGAAGGAAAACGGCACAACAGCACCACTGAGGTAGTCCTTTCCGGAAATAACCACAATCGCGATTAATTTATTGAAATTTGAGATTCTACCGAATTACAGTTTTGCAACACTGCTGAGGACATATTTATAATAATTATGAATTGTGCGAGAGTTTTGGCGGGAATTTTGACAGTGCGATTGATCTCATAATTTAATCTACACTAATATTCTAGAGAGGAAAGATTTTTTTGTAATTTTGTATGTAACAAATAAACTAAAAAACTACTGGGCCGATTTCAAAAATAACTTGGCCGTTAAAAAGCTACATTATCACTGAGTAACATAGGCTGTAAACTCATTTCTAATACTTTACTGAAATAACGAGTACACAAAGTCGAACAATTTTGACTACTTTTAGTTGCTTGCAGTAAAAGAGAATAAAGTTAAGAATTTATCTGCAGTTAACTCACAGTCACTTCACCTCATTGTTGCCAAGTCAGATTTTTGAACATACCGTGGTGTCCACATCAAAATACGGTATTTGCGCCAAAAATACAGTGCTTGATGGGAAAAAATACAGTGTATTTTACAGTGCAATAAAATGTCGTACAAAAAAGGAAATAATTAAATTATTAAGTAAAATATAAATTTATTTTAAACTTTATATCCTAAACTAACTTAACATTTTATTTGTATATATCGATCGCTGCAGAAATGGATGGCTGCGATGATGATGATATCGGTTTATTTTGTTTTAATGTGTTTAATCAAAGAGTTTTATGTATACTACTAGACAAGCTGCGCGGTACATAGAAATTGTAGTATAGTAAATTAGTTGTATTACTAAGTTGCAGTCAATTGACCGTAACTCAATATTATCATCTCGCTTACTCTCAATTAGAACCCCTATTGCGCTCCCTGTTTGTGAACTGTCAAACTCCCGCGTTATGTGACGCAGTTTTACTTCTAAATAACCTGTCTAGTAGTATGCAATAATAATACGAAATTTTGACTGTAAAAAAATACTGTGTCTCCATATACGGTATTTATAAAAATACGGTGTCCAGTAGATGGCATGAAAATACGGCAGATCTGCTGTAATTACAGTGCACTTGGCAACACTGCTTCACCTTCAGTCACATTTCGTTCTCAATTAATATTTTGACGTTTGTCTATGGACGAAATGCATTTTATATAGTTAAGTGTCAAAATTGTTACCAGAATGCCGTTTTGGTTCAGTCAACTTGTATTCTACTTTCGATATCATTGCGTTCTAAGTTCTTGAATATTGGTTTAGCAGAATACCATTTGCAACTTTCTTGTCGCTGAGATTAGATCGGAATGATATTTTGAACAATTAAAATTACGAGAATTGGCCCTCTGATGCTTGCCCTCATTGAAGAGTACTCACAGGTGGTTTGCTTTTACAGTACTTATGGTATGGAATCACTGAGCCGTTACCACTCCTAAAATATATATCTTTATTTCTTTCTACGTCGATTCCAAAGTATATTATTTATTTATAATATATTGATACTATTTATTGATATTGGGCTCTACTCATCATTATTCATCCCTAACAATATTTCCAATAATGTTATCTTCTATTTAATCTTCTCAATCATATTTATTATGAATATTATAAATGGAAATTTAATTGTAGGTAAAGATGATATATTTGGCGAGAATCCGTGCATACATCCAACGGTCGGGCGCAGTAACTGCCGAGTACGCGCACTCACTTACTGCGACTTGCATCGTGTCCACAGGGATGACTTGTTAGACGTTTTAGATTTCTACCCTGAGTTTCGGAACTCCTTCGTTAATAACCTAGAAATTACGTACAACATGCGAGATGTGAGTATGTCCTGCTTCTATTAATTGTACTGTAAGCATTTTTGAAGCACTGTGGTCTATTTAAATATTTTATAATTTGTGTACGATGAATGGTTGAACGAAGGACATATTAAAGCACGTTATAATTTATGTTTACTTATTTTTTTTATTTTTATTTATTTATTGGTTTATCAGCAGTTGTTACAATATTACATGCTTTTTATATGTTATGCTAGTTTTATATAATATATAAATTATCTTATAAATAATGAAAGTGTAAAATCAAAATTACATCATAAATAGTGATTATATAACCGTCAGACGTCATACGTTTCTCTTTTATATTGACAACGTGACAATTTTGTATTTTGCTGTATTATATTTTGTTTGATAATTATCATTTACAAGGACATTGTAAAACAAGAGCCTATCTAGTATTTTTTCGAACACTAGGGGCTTCGCCCCGCTTACTGTTTACGAGTAAGTAATAAGGCTTACTCGTAAAAAGTCTTAATAGAGAGTATTTTACTCGTAAAAGGCCCCTAATAAGGCTTACACGGAAAAAAATATTTGTTATTGCAATGTGATATTAACGTGACGTTTTTAACGTAAACAAACGAAATTAAAAAAAATATATAAGAAAAACTGTTTTACTGTGAAGAAGATTTAATCAATTCAAGATCTCGAATTAAATGTTTCTCACATTAAGGGCGATGAATGAATCAAGTGAATGAATGACTCAATCGTTGTATAAAATCCAAGACGAGAAAAACCAAGAAAAGACGCGATTCTTCATTCCGATTTCTGTTGAAGTAATTAATGAAGTTCTTTAAAACAAAATTATAAATCGTAATTTTAAGATAGAGACTTGAAATGATGTTCATATGAATGAGAAAGCTTTCATCTTCCAGTTGATATAAATATTTTCTTTGTAACATAATGAGTCTGAGAGCATCGAATTTATATATCTCGAAACGCATAATTTTTTCTAAAAAGTGGCTTTTAGATTTTAATGAAAATATCAGTCTGTTTTAAATTATTTTTAAACAAATGAGGTCTTGTTTGAGAAATGTCTGTAGTCTTAGATTGTAAAAAAAAATCTACGATCTGTTTTTAATTTATTATTACTTGCCGCTTATTTGCAATTAAATGTTGAATTGTTCCACAATTAAAAGAAGATGAATAATTTCTTTAAGGATAGGGGCTTTGCCCATGTTTTTCCAAAAAACATAAAATAAAAAAAAACTTAAAGTCCGACGAATATGAGACATATCTTACTTTCTTCCCCACATTATTCTGCATCGATTGGTATCGGTCTCGACCTCACACCCCCAGCGGTTTCGGAGGAGATAGCGTGACAAGATTTTGGCAGCGGCGGCGGCGGCGGCAGTTACTTTTTTTTAGAATAGAGAGATAATTATCTCAATCACAGTATTTATTTTATTACATTTAATTTCTTTAATTTTAATATTATGAAATCTTGCTGAAAACTTACTTATATCACAATGAAAATCAACTTGTAGCATTGAATAGGAGGTAGAGCCACGCTGTAGACAGTTTTGTCTACAGCATGAACGGGCCGGCTCGGCCGGCTTATTACCACTGTCTAAGTAACGGCTTGCTGCTGCGTTTCGTACGGTGAGTGAGATATCAGAAGGCCCAAATCCCTCTCCACTTCCTAATCTCTTAACACGCTGACTATAATGACGGCCCTACAATAATACATTATATTCCGCCTTACGGCTTAACACACGCCGGGCGTGTGATAACATGCATTGAGAGTGCAGCCCAACACACATGGTGTGTGTTAATATAAATCTTGTTTATTTTAATTACCGTTTTCTTTTAAGATCGGCAACGCGTCCATGATTCTTCTTGTATTGTGGATGTCTATATGCGGTGGAGATCACTTACCATCAGATGACCCACGAGCTCATTTGCCGGCATATGCTATAAAAATTAGTATAGATGGTCAGTAGCATCATATAGTATCTCTACATATGTAACGTTTTTGACGGTCACCAGGAGGAGTTAAGCGGCATCGAGCCACGGCGTCGCATGCGCTACGAGAACCCGTGCGACGCGCGGCTTCTACGCGAGGCGTACGCGCGCACTACACGCCGACCTCACACCGAGACATTCGCTGAAAAAGTGGTACGTGATTCACGCATACGATACGTGCGCCATCAATGTTCTCATGTATCTACAATACGTGCAAAATAACTTGGCCGGACTGATGTTAGTCACTTCACCCACCCTCTACGCCTCCCGACAAACTTTAGTCCCTAACACAATAGCTGCGATGCTGCTCGTAACTAACTTCAAGCCAGTCAAGTTATTTTGTGCGTATAGTAGTATATCATCATAGTAGAATGAAGAAAATGCAGATCAAACTGTTGTAACTCGACATCTTAGAATTATTTTTAAGATCATTAAATTACCGTTTCTCTTTCATTGGTTTTATAATAAAGTATATTTATATTTAATTATTTAGAAATTGCAGCTCTAAATGCTACTTATATCACAATCACTGTTCATCCAAAGCACGTCCTATAAGTCTTACCATTGATGTGACTGACACAACAATTCGAAAAATATATGGTCAATTTTATTTCCGGCCTATAATAATGAAAATCAAAGTAAAAATGCAGATATTTTTGCTTCAACGTATTTCTTTTTAATTTCTATAACTTGATGCATAATCAATACTATACAAATTGAAACATTGTTATAATCTTAATAGTATAGAATCTTTCAATATAAATTAGTTTGCTCGATTTTTGTTTTATCAAAGCTGTGGTAATTTCTTCCGAATTCTACTTAAAGACGAAAACGCACTTAGCTTAAGATTGGCAAAAAGTAAATATCACTTAACAATAATTAAAAGTTTAGTTATTTAACTTAAATAGGTACATAAAAAGTTTTGTCATTATATTGAAACAATGCTGCAGAACATCTATCTTCATCAGTATCAAGCATCGCACCGCTTGTGGATGGAATATAAAACAAAATATGTATGTATGGGTACGATTATAGGATTCTCAATGTAGCGACGACGAGACGGAGTCGCCAGCTAGCCGAGGTATCCTCGAGTTCTCCACGGACAAAGCTGGTCAAGATGTCACCCCGCTCAATTTTAATTTCAGCAAACAGCGTTCCACCACCCTCAATTCAATAACAGGTAAGACAGGATTTGCATATAAAGAAAGACATTTTGAATCAGTTTTTCGATTTGACCCTAAATGAGCCACAATCACCGTTTCTGTCAATGAAAATCCTCAGGTGGCATGTTGTGGCAACACCTGTATATCCATAGATGTAGACTAATTATATACATACACATAGATATAATTAGAACTGTATGCATTACCCTTTTATTCATTTCAGTAAATAAATTTATATTTTCATTGATTAAACTCAAAAATACTTATTTACACTGTGTATGACTCCTTGAACTCTCCTACCCTTGAAATATTTTTGTGATACATTACATATTTTGCTAAATATTGACTATCAAACTTCATGCCTAGCCCTGTAAGCCCAGTTTAGGTTGCCACTATGTACCTACGTGAAACAACTATTTTTATTAAATACAAATACCTTAATTATTGTCCTTTACAGAATAGATTACTGTATATTAAGATTCTTA
This sequence comes from Mimas tiliae, assembly GCA_905332985.1. Taxonomy (NCBI): domain Eukaryota; kingdom Metazoa; phylum Arthropoda; class Insecta; order Lepidoptera; family Sphingidae; genus Mimas; species Mimas tiliae. The sequence continues at coordinate 9,978,875 of HG995242.1, read as the reverse complement.
ATGGCCATGAATATACAACAAAACAGACGTGAGAACCTCAAGGCATATGAATTATTGCGAATTCTACATTCATATTGCATCATTTCAATAAATTTTAAATAAAATCCCAGTGTATTTTAAAAAGATTACTAATTTAAGGCATTTACGCATGATGACGCTTCTTTCTTTATCATTTATTTATTCGTACTTATTTATTGGTGACGTGGGAGAAGGAATGCGGCGTGGAGAGACATTTGCGAGATATGTGAACTGTTTTGATACATAATTATTGTAAAAAAAAGCAATAAACGCGTGTTTGTTAACATTGCACATACATTTGCGCGCGATCAAAGCATGTAGAGCAACGATTGGATGTTAGATTTCGATGTACATATTTCTTACACAAATGATCCCTCACGCCCGCCGCATCCCTGTAATCCCGCTGCCCCGCTCTGAGCGCGGCCCTTGTGTGCAGGCATGCTAGCGCAACTTAAAAGGAGCTTCCCTGACCTCTACCATCATAAAACACATCAGCCGCTACACAACAAGTACTGTAAGTATGCATTACACATCTAAAGTGCATGTCACAACTGATTTTTCAATTGTCTATTGAAATTCAGTTAAATTCATATTTCTTTTTTTATCGCCAAGTCCACAGTGGACACTAAAACCTTGTGATAAAGATGTCACATGTCAAAATATTTAGCGCATTATTAACATCACAGAATTGTAAACAATATTAAATATTTTCGTTGATTACAGCCCAATCGACACCCCAAACGTATAGAGGGCGAGCTGGCGTACGACGGCAGTCATCAGTGGGTCCACTAAACGACACGTCGCCGCTGACGGGCGGCGCGGCGGCGGGCGAGCCGGCCGTGAGCACGCCCGCACACAGCGCCACGCTCCCCGTGTCCAGCCTCAGCACCAACCCCAGCTCGTACTACACGAACGCGTCGCCGAGTCCACCCGCCGCGCCTCCCGGGCCTCAACACGTGTCCTGCGACGACATCCTCGCTCCGCCAGCGCCACCTTCCGCTGCACGAACTCCTTCGTGCCGATCCGCGCCTCATTCTGCTGTCAATCTTCATCAGACTGGCCGTCCCGCCGCTTTGGCTTTTTCCAATGAAAGAGCTCAGAACACTGCTCAGGTTAACGTTCATCTTAATTCCCAAGTATTTACCCCGTAAGCACTAAACGAAGTCTAATAAAAAAATATATATGTTTACAGGATAGTGTTTCACCGCAGTACCAAAACGTCGGTGCGGCTGCGACGGCGGCCTCGGTAGCCACCGTCTTAACGAGACTGGACGAGCTGAGCAGGCGCGTGGCGGTGCTAGAAACAGGGCTCACGACAGATGTCCGGCTTATTTTACAATTGTTACAAGCACGAGATGGTTCAGTTCAGCATAACACACAACCAGTACACACTCCGTCTCAAGTTTTGCCCAAGGCTTCACTGTCAGTGCCTCACAGTAACGAGGTATGGGAAATATCAATTTATCCCTATTCAAAAAGCTGTATAAAATGTGAATGTACTCGTATATTCTATGGCAACAGTGGGAATGGAACTGGAACGGTGAGCGAGAGCGCGAGCGCGGCGCGCGGTATGCGCGCGGCGAGAGGTTGGAGCGAACACCGGGCGTACAGCGGTCGGCATCGGAGCCGCACGCACCCGTGCCGCCGACGCTGCCACCGCCGCCGCACTCGCAATCGTTCTACAGGTAGTGTGAGGCGGGCGAGACGAGCGCTCCCCGCTCCCGGCCTTCGACGCGCTCGCTCGCCGAGTCCGCTTCGTGCGGCTCGCTGGCGGGCGGCTCGCCCAGCTTGCCGGCCGCGCCCGAGCCGCCCGCGGCCGCGCTTGCCGGTACTCGCCCGCCGGCGCCGCGTGCGCGCTTCCACTTCTGCCAGCGCATCGCACGCTCCGGCCACGACGATGCCCGGAGCTTCCTCTGACGCGGCCCCGACCCGACGCATGGACCAATTTTATACTTCCGTTAACGCCTAAATTAACACGTCCTCGCGATCTCGCGAATAGGTGGATCGTTCTGCCGGTATCGAGTCCATTTGTATTTAAAATTTGAAATTTCATTATGGATCGCTTTAATGAAAGTCCAGTGAACCGATTTGACAAAAGAACTTTATTCCTTTTCACAATATTCTGATAGTATAAAAGTACACGAGCGGTTAGAAATGCAAATAAGATATAATGTGGATAAAATAATTGGGTGCTTTATTTTTATGTAACTTACCTGCTTTTAAGAGGAGTCATTTATACGTTAAAATACGTACGCGTGTTAAGTACAATAGCACTATCTGAGAGCATTATTTTTTTAACGAAAGGTAAATAAGATTATGTTAACTTTCCCCACAATGTTAATCGAACGAGCAAAGTTAATCCACCGTTGCGCATGTCTATAAATTAGTGTATGGTTTCCGATAGTTACCCGATGAGGACGAAGCTTATAAGAAACGCATGAGTGACGTCACTCAGTGGCCAACACCCTAATGCTGGTTTTATGACTTTATTCGTAACATTTTAAATATAGATTTCAGCTAATCCAGGACGAGGCTAATAAGACTGAGAGACTACGTAAATACCGTAAACTGTATTTCCATAAGAGAGTAGGTACTTTAAAAGATAAACGCTTTCTACCCGTCCTTGCTCCTTGCCTTTACATAGTAGGTAAAGTCTAACATTACTATGCTTGACAATTTATTGGACTGCTCCTTGTGGAAGTGCGTTTATGATGTTTCAGACAGGTATACATTTGCCGCATTGTCTTCAATGACGCATAGCTAAGCTACATACTTACCTAAATATTTAACAAACATAATTTTCTAACGTCCTGTACTGTCGTGTATTCGTCTGTGTACATTTAAGAGCGCTTGCTGTGAATCACATCGTACAGTTAGAGCATGACGCGTAATACCACATACAACATAATACTCTCGTATAGTAATGGTTAACATCATCTACCCTTTCATATTCATTTGTATAAAATTTACTTAAATTGACGCTCAAAAATCTAACATTATGTTGTAATGTGTATCCTAGTTATGGAGTAAGAAATGTCGCCAATATATCATAAGAAGCAATAAAAAACTCCAACATATTATAAGAATCTACTCATACATCGTGGTTATAAAACCAATTTAAGTAAGTGGCTTTGGACATCCATTTTAAACGGCATATATTATATATTCAGATAGTGCTACATAAGTTCATAACTGTATGTGCTGCGTTCTGTCAGCTTAAGCACGCAATAAGTTACGTGATCATTGATGTACATACAATGACTATGTACTGTTGAGCCGTTCCCGTTCATATTTATACAATATGTTCGTATACTTTTATCATTTTGGTATCTTCCAACGTTAAATATACATTAATTATTAGAATGAAATCATATGCATAATGCACAATTTCTTCTTGTCGCTCCACTTCTCTATCAAATCTACATACATCAATAATCTAAGACATACACCATATGCACATCTGAACGACCCGATCTCACCATTATTAGCATTAAATTTATATTTTCGACTCATTTCTACACATTTAGATAACAGCTACGTTTTTAAGAACTCTGTCCAACTATTTCATCTCATTACATTTCTAATATTGATGTTTGAGCTTACATTATTTATAACATTAATTAATTTATAAGTGTTCATCCATATTGTTAAGAATCTGTAACGCGAAACAAGTATTCCTATGCAGGCATAAAATATTTCATGTTTTGCTGCGATTCAAATAAGTGTTTGTGAACACATATTCAAACACATTACGGAAGTTAAGGTGGATTCATAGTACAGTGTCGTGTCGTGTAGTGATGCGTCAGAAAGTCAATCGAATCGATAGTTTGTATGAAGACGTGACCACTCTTCGATCCTGAGTCTTGACGTCAGGGCAGAGTGTCGCTGACGTTCTGATGCATCACGGCATACAACGACACTGTAGTATGAAACCACTTTAAAATTACACTCGCATAGATATCGAAATCATAATTAGTAATAATAACAACGACCGAACTGGCGTAACTTTGTTAACCAGCTTCTGTGTTCGATAATAAAACTATTAAATTTAATGAAACATCGATCAGAGTTAATCAGCACAATTTGTCGTATACTTATTTTAAACTATGATTTTGCGCGAAAGTAGACTAAGTTGTAAATATTTTAGTCTTTAGATTTAGACTTGTAAATTGGTCAATTCCATTGGTATTCTGAATCTATCTAACGTTATAATTAATAGGCTTTGCTTTATATGACTATTGTATGCCTAGCACCCTAGTTCTACATTCTAATGTTAGTATTGCTTTTGTAGTTGTAGTGTTTCGAATTGTCGACAAGTTGAATCCTAGAATTGTTTATTTAATTTCCATATTATTATAATGGTTTAAACGCCCAGCCATGTTTTGGTAATGTTATTCACTAAATAGCTATCGAAGGCTTGTAGCACAACCCAATATGTGCATTTGGCACGCTTTTAAACGATTATTTTTTTTATTACTAATCTCTTGAGGGGTGGGGTACCTTTATGGGCAATGATTGGATTCCTGCCCATACTTTTCTAAATTATTTTGTTAAAGTTTATTCAGATTGTATTTTTAGGTCCAAAATTACATAAACATTCTTAGAGGTATGTAGTTGCAATACACGCAGACTTTTAAACGCCACAAAGTCGGCCAAATACAATTCACAATGTGACTAAACAATAATTGAGTAGCTTGATGTCATACATTTAATTGAATATTGCTACGAGAAAGAGCTAGTTTTATCATAACCAAATAAACGTCTAATAATATACCTATGGGTATGATAAAATCATCATTATACCGAACAAGCAACAACTAAATTGATCAAAGTCAATAGAAAGTCTTATACTAAAAACATACTGAAAATATCAGACACTTTTAGTTACTTCTTCCTAATAATAAATCCAGAACAATAACAAATGTAACACCTACATTAACAAACAGGCCATCGTAAGACCGTCTGAATCACGCTAAACATATTTCAATTACACTTAAACATCCTCCATTAGTTACCTACTATATTACCTGCATAGAGTTGTCTCCAGACCTTATTGTTGATCCGAATGTATATTTTAGTGGTTTGACTATAGCGCTTAAGCACAGGGTGTGATTGTTTCATAAGTCATAACATTACTTAAGATTTTAGGTATAATACTATAAATAACTGCTTAACATTAATGATTATTATCAACCGTAGTTATCTATACAGTATATATTAAATTATTATATTGTAGAGAAAAATACAAAACCATTTTATATTTGGTTCATTCATTTCGGTCAAAATCACATAATTTTATTTTTTTGCAGTTATCTTAACATAACGTAACTGTTGCAATTTCAATTAAGCAAATCTACTTAATTCTGAAAATAAACATTTATTCGCCCACATTGTTAATATTACAAAATAATTAATTACTTAAAATCTTATGACACCTAAGTAAATAGTATAAGATGGAGCTATCGACTGGCCTAATTAAAACACCTAACCATCAAATCTATTGTCATAATCAAAATATTAAAATGTCGCTCCAAAACCCTTTGGATTTGCAACAATGTGAATCGATCCTTAGTCGAACCGACGCGGCGCGGCGGCGCAGGGATATTAAGTATGTGTTCTACTAGGTAGTCTTGCCATATTAATTTTTTCAAAGAGCGGGACATGGATGAAATAAAGCGATGCAAATATAAAAACGACGGTATATATTTAAGGCCTGCACCACAATGTGCAATAAAATTTTAATCATAACTACAGCCAATTTAAGAAGTAGCAATATGAGAGGCTCATCCATGTACATTTTGTATTTTGCTGCCATATATTTTATTTGTTATATAACGCATAATTGTGAAACAAGCGCTTAAATTTCCTTTTTGATATTAATTATCTGTACTTTAACGTGGAGTGAGAAGCCTAGCTGGCATTTCTGCATTTGGTACGAACGTAACTTGTTTTCGCTAGAGCGCAAAGACTTTAATGTATACTACTAGACAAACTACGCGGTACATAGAAATTGTAGCACTAAGTAAACCTAAACTTTTTCGTCATAAACTTTTAACGCATAATTCTGCAATTTTTTTTTTTTTTTTTTATCCTGGCTCGGCAAAGTGACTACGCTACACCTGATGGTAAGTATAGCGCAATCCTGTCGACCAACGATAGACACTGAATCTATCGCAGATCGGCAGAATTATGCCGGCCTGCTTAGTTGCTTCTTCACACTCCGTTTAAAGGATCCCAAGTTATAGGAAGGAGGAAACACGTGCGCCGGCAAGCTATTCCACAGCTTTATGGTCCAACAGAAATACGATTTTGCGAACCTCTTGGTCCGAGCCGAGATGGAAGAGACCACGAAGCTATGGTTTCGCAAGCCAGCACGCGTGGTTCTGTTAAGGAAAGGTGAGGAAGGAATAAGGTCAAACAATTCTTCAGAGCATTCACCGTGATACAGACGATAAAAGACGGAAAGCGAGGCAATGTCCCTACGCAGCTGTAGCGGCTCTAAATTTTTTTTTGTGACGTCTGCATCATTCACAATGCGGACAGCCCGTCGCTGCAATCCGTCCAAGGCATCGAGCAAGTACTTTGCGGAACCGTCCCATAGGTGCGAACAGTATTCTGCACCCGGCCGTGCCTATGCTTGCTTTGTATAAGCGGTAAAGCTGGCCGGGTGCAAAAAACCTACGCACCTTGTTCAGGATTCCGACCCTGCGTGATGTGGCTGATATTACGCCCTCGATGTGGTTCCTTATATTCAGATTGCAGCAAATATCCATGCCTAGGATACTTAGGCTATTCCGCATTGCGAGCGGGATACCCTGAAGATTGGGGAGGGGAGAGAACGGGGATTTTTTGCACGTAAACGCGCACACCTGGGTTTTAATTGAACTCAACCAGATTCTTGGTACCCCATTCCGAAATGAGATCCAAGGTCTGGTTAAGCTCAATGACAAGATTCTCTCGCTGCCTCTCAGTGACTTCCCGGCTACCAGGAGGCTTACTGCAGTAACGCCCATGCACAGTGCTGTCATCTGCATAGCAATGAATGTTACCAAGTGGTAACATGTCATTGATATACAGAATAAACAAGGTGGGCGAAAGCACAGAGCCTTGTGGAACCCCGGCATTAACTGACATGAGCTGCGAACCGTGCCCTTCAACAGTGACACGCATTCTACGCTCATGCAGAAAGCCAGAGATCCACTTACACAGGTTGTCGGGAAGCCCATACGCCGGAACCTTGGAGAGGAGGCCACGGTGCCAGACCCTATCAAAAGCCTTGGCAATGTCGAGACTTACAGCTAGAGCCTCGCCATGCCTGTCAGCCGCCTCCCCCCAGCGATGTAACAAGTACGCTAGAAGATCACCCGTTGATCGTTTAGACCGGAAGCCGTACTGCCGGTCATTGATCAGCGAGTGATCGTCCAGGTAGCGGACCAGCTGCGCGTTAATTATCCGCTCCATTACTTTGCACATCACTGAGGTTATGGCGATTGGACGGTAGTTGCTAGGGTCCGATCGATCACCCTTTTTTGGGATCGGTTGCACATTGGCCTCTCTCCAAGATTGGGGCACAATACCGGAGAGGAAGGAAGAGCGGTATAGGCGCGTCAGCACAGGAGACAATTCCGCCGCACACTTTTTGAGAACTACCGCTGGGATACCGTCCGGACCACTGGCTTTGCGGACATCGAGCGACTGCAGTTCGCGCCGAACATCACAATGCCTGATTCGGACATCCGACATAGTGTCCGCAATCAGGCACCGTGGGTGGCAGTTTATTGCCATCGTCGAGCCGCGAATTAGCCGCAAAGAGATTTGCCAGCAAGGTGGCTTTCTCCTGCGGCCCGTGAGCAAGCGATCCATCCGGATATCTCAGCGGAGGCAGTGAAGGTCGGCAGAAATTAGATTGGATGGCTCTGGCAAGGCTCCAATAAGCTCGGCTACTTGTTGGTAGATCAGCCAAAGCACATCCAATCTTGTTAACGCGCTGTGCATCCGCTCTAACGTAAGCCTTCTTACAGGCCTTGGTGGCTTGGTGATAGGCTGCCTTGAGAGAACTTACATTGGGATCCTTTTTGGCGCGACTCCTGATCCACTCGCGATACGCCGTCTGTTTCACACTAACAGCATCAGCGCATTCGCTATTGAACCAGGAGCGTCCTCGGCTACTTCCGACGACCTCCGAGGATGGAATGTAGTATTCCATTCCTAATCGGATCTCGTCGGCAATAGCATCGGCACTCGCAGAAGGATCAGTGCCCTCAAAGCAGCGCTGCCGCCAAGAGATGGCTGCAAAATATTCGCGCATACCATCCCAATCTGCTGACGAGTAGTGCCAGATCCTGCGCTTTACCCTCACGGGAGGTGGAGGCAAAGCACGAGGCACCGACGATCCAACCAGGCAATGATCAGAAGTACCCAAGGGGGCACTTACCGTCACATTGTACCCAGCTGGATGACTCGTCAGCAGAAGGTCCAGCAGTGAAGGCGCATGACCTGCCACATCAGCGATCCTGGTGGGCTGATGCACCAGTTGCGACAAGTCATGAGTCAGAGAGAATGCATGGGCAGCACGTCCAGCATGGTCAGTCTTGGAGGAACCCAGCCACAACTCATGGTGTGCGTTGAAGTCCCCCAAGACCACCAGTTCCGCTGTCGGATACTGCTCCTGCGCGTCATCTGCCGCCTGGCTGATGTAGTTAAACAGCCGAGTTGTCTCGTCATCCCCGTCATGGGATCTGTAAAGGCACGCATAGATTCGGCTCTGCGTGCCGAGATCCACGCGTACCCACAGTGTGGAAAGGGAAGGATCCTCCATGCAGCGCAGAGGGCGACAACAGACATCCGACCGGACATACAAACATACCCCAGCTTTTCGCTTGAAGTTCTCTTCCAACGAATAGCCGGGATAATGTAGGTATGCCGTATCGGCCGGACGACAAATCTGCCTCTCCGTCAGGAAAAGCATTGCAGGCCGGGCCGTCTCAAGATGGTGGTGGACGGCGCTTAGGTTCGAGTGGAGTCCACGGATGTTAGTGAACTCCATTGTGAACGCGGTGGTGGGGTTTTGCACCGCTGTAAGACCTGTTCTCTTTAATTGCGCTGTCATGTGAAAAAGGAAAAGAAGGGGGAAGAAGCAAATCGAGTGGCTTGCGACATGGCAGACTAATGACCGTGACGGGTACAGAGTCACATAATAGCCGAAAAGAGGTAGACTGACTCGCCGGACGGAAGGGCCCCCGTACCCTCCCGGGATAGGCCGCCGGGACCCCACATCCGGTCACCAACCGGCACGACGGACCTACCCAAGATTATGCGCGGCATGGTGAGGCAGCCTCTCGAGGTGGTTAACCACGATTGGGCCCCTGTACTATACCGCGGGCGGCCAGCGGAACAACCGTTTATACGGGTCTCCCTGGCCGGCGAGTCAATACACCTCTATCCAACAGTGATCCTATATACTCACCCCAGCCAGCAACCATGTCACGTCGCAAGCCTATCGAGAACCGGATATACACTGGCTGATCCTTGAACGCGATCCACATAATATTATGTGGGTCACTATGGCAGGTTTTACACCATGCGTACGGTGGTCGCTATCCGGGCGGATATGTATATCCTACCACCAGCGGAGCGGTTGTTAGCTCATAGATCCCTCGGTCGCCTCTTACAACCCCCTCGGGAAATGTTAGGGGAAGCGGTTTGTATTCTTACGCCGCCGCTTCACGGACAAAATCCAAAAAAGCTATACAATACATATTGTATAATCATTTTTATTATAGACATGTTCGCGGCTTGGTGTGGCCCAAGGGCCACCCCGCCACACCTTAACCTATTAAAATTTTATGCCAACTAAAGTTCTGCGATTTTTTTAGGGCAAGTGATATTATGACAATGTAAACATTATGCCTAGAAACAGTTATGCCAAACAACAATTATGCAAAAAAAACTTTATGCCGAAGGTGTTAGGACTTATGACATTATAACAAAAAATGCGAAATTGGGCGCGCCCAGTTTAGCCTTAAACTCGTAATTCTATAGTAGTATACATTAATTCAAGTCTTTGCTAGAGCGGTATGTTTTGAACACCTCGCAAATGTAAACATTTTTGCTACCAACACTTGCGTGAAGGTATGGAATAATCAGTTCTGGCAGATATCTCTGATAAAGATACTACATGATTAATAAGACTATTTCAAAATAGCAACCGTACTATAGTCGATAGGTGGTAGGATCCTCGTATGTGAGAGTCCGAAGGTTGGGAAAACTGTTTTGTCTATTTCTGCGGCCAAGCACCAATTTGTAAGCATTGTTGTGTTTCGGTTTGAAGGACATTGAAGCCAGTGAAATTACTGGGCATTGGGTGACGAGCGCAGTGCAGTGCCATGAAGTGCTTTGTAATTCAAAGCTCTGTGTGGTGTTGTATCTATTTATGGGTAGGCGAGGCGCTTATCATCAGGCGAGCGACTTACTCGTCTTGCCATTCAAGCTAATAAACAATAAACAGTTGACTTTTCAGTGGACGTCACCGACAACCATATCCAGTTGCCATAATTGGTCATGTCCATGTTTACGCAGCGCTATAATATGTAGACCAATCACTACAACGCCCCTTTCTTGTGCTATAGCACTAAACTACACGCTGAAAACTATGTTCAGATAACACCTCAAGACGTCTAGTTTTTATGTATGCTGAGTGCCGCAGCGTGCACGGTCAAAAACATAGTATGTACATATTTCAGTAGCTCAAACATAGAACACGCCCGCTGCGCCGCGCTGATCTAGTAAATTTTTAGTTAAATATTGATAAACTTGTTTATTAAACAATATTTTCTTTCATTTTGGCTGCTTTGTATTTGCCCAGAAAATTACGAGATGCTTTTGCTTTAAATACTTTATACTAAAAGACAAATTAATTAAATATAATATATTCAACTACTTTAATGAGTGACACACCAAAAATTCTCACATCTTGTTAACTGAACCTCATTGAACCTCAAACGAAAATAACATATTTTAACGATATAGGCCTTTAGATAGATACAAATAATAAAATATGTAAGTATTCATTTTGTTTGCTTTATTTCACTTGGATAGACATGACTGACTCTAACATTGTATATTTTATTTCCGAATATCAAATTGAAAAAAATATATTAAAATAAACATATTTATCACTAGATGCTAATGCAAGGCAGCTGGTAATGTCTGAAGGTGCCTATAATTAAACACAGATCGGTACGAGTAATTTAAGAAAAAACTCTACATTCACATTGATCATCATGGATTGTAAAAATAGTTGATAGGTTTTACGGTTCTAGCTGGAAACGCCCTTCTTAAGTACTACTTCTTAAGTACTTACTTAAGAATAAGTGTAGATTGTTAAGTCGCCACCTTGCGAAAAAATGTTCGCTTAAATCATTTGAAAATTGTTGCCTTGAAATATTTTAGTCACAGTAAACTGGTTGTTTCAGCTTTGAATAATCTCACAATTATATTAGAATATCGTAATAATAAGTTAAGTATTTTATATTTTAACAACATAAGCGCAAAGTTAAAGTGTGCATTGTATTATGTAATTTTGTCTGTGATCGAAATTTTATATTGTTAAGCTGAAAATTTAAGCGCACGTATAATTATTTTAAATGCTGATCTTATTATTTATACATTCTGTATACTATGTAAAGGAAAATCCGATTAGAATAATATTTTTTTATGATTTCTGCACTTGTATGACAACAAGCTATCATAATAAGCAATATGTATATTTACGAGTATTCCTCCCTATTAAATAGAAAAGAAATATACATTTATTTATATTATATATTGTTTGGATTTTCAAAAAACGCCGTTACATATTATACCGATTTGCCTATGTAATCTAGATACCTATCCCATAACATTGACAATAAATTTCATCCAAATCCTTAAACAAATGACGTTTTAGATAGTAAATAAAGTAATATGAGAGTAATACAGAATGTATAAATATTATTAAATAGGTAAAATATTATCTTCTAATGTTTCAAATTATCGATATCACGCCATAGCTATATAATATGTAACAGTAAATTATTTTATGTTATTAAGTTGTGTTATCTACAAAATATTGTTCAAAAGCATGTTGCGTGTCTCTTATTCTTTCTTATCATAATATAGGTACAAAACTGTTCTGATGCACTGACATCACATTTTGAGGGACAACTATATACTTCAAATTATGATACATACTTATCACAAAAACTTATTTGTATTATGCATTAACTTCTTTGTATTGGATAGTTTTATTAAGCATTTTATTTTCTTTTTTACAATTTTATTATAAAGTGTAATAAATATGTTCCCAAAATGAATCGATTGTTAAAATGTTAATAATACATCAATCAAGCAAATCATACCTACTTATTATGCCAGGTGCGTTATGCGTAGGTAGTGAATTATACCTTTCATTAATAACATCTTGATGGAAACCGAATAATGTTAAAATATACTTACTATACTTATTTAAAAAAAAATACGAATGAGATAAACAAAACAAAATTATACCTAATCACTGCTGAAACGCTTCCAAGATTTTACGGCGATTTTTATTTATGGCGAAATACGATACTATTAATTTTAAACGGCAAAATAAAACAAAGGTATAATTTTTACCCGATTGTGTTGGAAAGAGAGTTGTGTTTTTCCGGAGTATACAATATAAGCTTTTTCCTCGCAGCTGCGCACGCGTTTAAGTCTTTCTCTTTCCGGACCACTAACACAGTTGCTTTTTCTTTTTAATCGACTTAATTTATTAACTTCTAAACTGGAGGAAGTTCTCAATTTTGTTGGAAAAATTTCATTCCATAGAGTTTAGCTGCGATGTGGGTCCCATATGATGACGGGTACGGAGTAAAAAAATGAAACTTCTCAACGGATAATAACGTAGTCATTGTGATTTTACTGTATTGGAATTTACATGTCATACTAATACCTACCACTAAAAATACAAAAATAAAAAAGTTATAACATAACTTAAAAACCAACTTCATTATGAATCAATACATATATAATACAGTGCTGGTATTATTATTACTGTACATTTTTATTTCCCTGCAGAAATTGACATTTGTTCCCTGATTTACATACATTCACATACATTAAAATATTTTGTTAAACTCATCGTTATAATGACGTAAAATGTTTTTTTATAGTAGATAATATGGAGCATACTTATTACATTAAAAACAAGTTTTAAGAAACATATTACATTTCTAACATAATGATATGTATATGTTTCATTTTTTAAAAGATTTAAGATCAATTATTATCCAAGAGTTAAGTATTTCATAATGCTTTCGTGAATGGTTAAAATGGTTGATTACTAAACAAAATTGCTTATTACATACAGACTATTACGGTATACCTGTTTTTTTTTTTATTAGATTGAATGACGAGACGAGCAGGTCGCTCGCCTGATGGTAAGCGCCACGCCTGCTCATAAACAGAAGCAACGCCACACAGAACTTTAAACCATATACAGTACTATAATTAAAGTTATGGCGTTTCGGCAGTCTTAATTTTTTTACGATTATTACTAATATGCTCATAACGTCTGGCTTTCCAGTTCTTATCAGCTACATGAAAGAAAAATAAGTAGTAACATAATGTTATGTTATATTATCATTATTAACCATGGTGTTTTCCAAAATTGACTATGATTGCCAAATGCGTAATTTAAATAGTAGTACAGTAATAATTTGCAGTTATGTACCTACTTATTGGTACGATGTAAAGATATTTATTTTGCAACTATATTATATTCGGCTTATATATATTATCTTTTTACCTTCTCATTGGAGTAACTTTCCCTCCATTTCAGAATTATTTTGTAAATTATTACTTTACAAATCTACAATTGTTAATAATTGGCATTATTTCAAAATAAATATGTTAACAGACATAGAGAAGTAGTGTGAGATGCGGCAATAGACTCTTTAACTGAACACTCATAACCAGTAATATAAAACAATGTATTATGTTAGGCTGATTATGAATTAAGAGCGTAGCAGAAATCTCTCGTCTACGAGGCCGTATCATTCGATTCTCGCTTTTAAATCGCTTTATGGGACCTCGCAAGCGATAGTATCTCAGTTATCGTGTCATTTAATTTGATTTACGCATTAAGAGTTTATCGCTTCTGTCGAGCGAGAAACTCTTGTGTAAATCAAACATTATACCCTGTTAATAATTGTTAATTGCGATTTGGTTATCGCGTTTAGACATAATTATCTTGTCGCTTCTCATACTATTGCAAGTAATATGATCCAAAATTACGTTTTCTAAACACTGACTGGAATAATATTATGACAGTTTATTTACGACAAAGCCACAAATACTTACTTTAGGAATACTTTTTATACATTATTATTGAACGTTTGTTCATTATTGTTATAATTACGATAGTACATGAAAAAAATACATGTATCTACTTAGAACATTAAACGAAGCACATTAGTCACATAGTTAATCAAACTTTTGCATTCATTGAACAGCGCAAAATTCTCGTGGAATAAGTTCAGTGAAATAAAATATCACGCACATGCGATATCTACGTTGTTTCATTTATTAAAAGCCTGTTTTCAAAGTTTCATTATTATAATATAATGTTCTTATAATGCATATTTATATTATCAAGACCGGGCGAAATGGAAGCAGCTAAATAGGAAGCCGGACCCTAGCAAAAGGCTGGGATGCCAGGAAGAAGAACAAATAGGAATCCATTCTTGTATGCAAAAAGAATATAACCACTACGATGACTTATGTATATGTTTAGGTTGGTCGTAGAATAATACAATATAAAAGTAGTTCCTACAACTAAAACGAGATAAATAATATAAGAAGCTGGCGAACAAAAAGAAGTAGGTGAATAATTGCAAGGCATTTATTTTAACAGGAAAAGCAGCAAAAATAATGTTTTTGCTTAGGTAGCCAAAACAAATTTGGTTGCAACTAAGGTAGCACCCACACCGTTTTGGTTGAAATTAATGTTCCGTGCTCTCTATTGATATTCCTAATTCTCTATTCTCCCCAGAGAGTTTGACGGCAGGCAGGCGGCCGGTCGTAAAAAGCCGTACAAGCCAAATCTTTCTTTAACTTAAGTTAAAAACATGTTTCGCCGATCCTACTGCGAGTGGGATAAGAGCAGGAAGAAGAAAAGTTCTCTATTATATATATATCTATTATGTTGCACGTTTTGATTGATAAATAACAAAACATTTTAGACGGGATATTTATTCCGCAATTACCTAAGTACCACGTTTCTACAGACATTGTCAAGTTTTGGTACGTTTTTAACCGACTTCAAAAAAGGAGAGGGTTTACCATAAGGCTAGTTGTTTAAGGTGCCTACTTTTAGGATTCTTTAAGTAACGTTTTTGGTCGTAGGTACCTAACGAGACGACCGCATGAAAATATGATTTAAAAAAATAGGTATTTACCTAAGAGAAAAATAGGTAGGTAAGTACACCGCTGCGCACGTTCGCCAGGTTCCACAGACTACTTTATACTTGCAATAGCTTCTCACACTATCACACATGATATGATAACATTGATGTAAATTTTCAGAGCGACCGCGCCAAACAAATCCCAGGGCGCGCGCGGTGTGGCGGCGCGTGCGACGAAGTAGGGGGTTGTTAAGCGAGTCATAGATGCTACGCGTCGATAACATGATAATTAACATCACAGATGCAACACTTTATTTTATTCTTTCTAAAGGGACGTTTGGCAAAGAAAGATAGATGTTATGTAAATAATAAGAATAATAATAACATTTATCAAATAAAAAACCCACAGACGGATATGAAAAGGGACAACTTATATAATTTTTAGGTAGAGTAATCAACAATAATATCTATAGGTTTGTTGCAGTAATATGTAAGAAGTATACACAAATGTAATGAACCCATATAGATCAATTAGTTTTTTTAATTACAAACAATATTAACATATTACATAAACCCATTAATACCTATCTCTTCATGAATAGACAATGCGTCCATGAATCTTCTGATTTTCTTCTTCTTCTTTTATGATTCTTCTGATTTTAATAATCTCATAAAAAAGTTCTTATTATAATTATTTAAATATGTCAGTAGGTACCTACCTACCACCTCTACCACATTATAAGTTATATCGGAGTGGTGCTAAGTTAGGACTGTATTGCTCTCAGGGACCATAAAAGTCAAAATCAAAATTTGCATACATTTTATGAGTACTTAATTGAATAAGCGTTAAATGGTTATAGTACATTTTGCATAGGGACTCGTAGTAGTATACATTAAAGTCTTTGCGTACGACCTTACACAATGCCTCCACCATTTACCGCTGGAAAGATAAAGATCGCGGCTAGCGGCTATGCGTTGAAGGCTTGCGCCTTCGACCAAATCCGTGTTCTGCGAACGCGATCTCTGGTGAATACAAAGTACAGAAAAGTAATAAATACAAGGTATATTTGTATACTCTGGCAACACAATTCAATAGATCGCTGTGTGCAGGCTTCCCAACTTAGGGTTTTTAGCCCTAAATTTAGAGCTCATTTTTTTTTTTTATTAGCTTGAATGACGAGACGAGCAGGTCGCTCGCCTGATGGTAAGCGCCACGCCTGCTCATAAACAGGAGCAACGCCACACAGAACTTTGAATAACAAAGCACTGCATGACACTGGACTGCGCTCGTCACCCCGAGACATAAGGTGTTAAGTCTCATAATGCTCAGTAATTACACTGGCTTCAATGTCCTTCAAACCGGAACACAACAGTGCTTACACACTGTTGCTTGGCGGCAGAAATAGATAAAGCGGTGGTACCAACCCAGCCGGCCTCTCGCAAACGAGAAACCTACCACCTTGTATTGGTAGGTTTCTTTTAGGGCCTAAAAAAATTAGGGCTATTTTTAGAGCCATAAAAATGTTTCCATGTATTATTATTGTTTGACTGAACAAAAAAAAATAAAAAAGGCAAACCGTTCAAGTTCATATCAAAGTATAATGCCGAACCTGTACGAGTCATCAGGAATCCGAGAGTGTGAATCCGGCATAATACTCTATGTGCACCATAATGTGCACGCTCACCATCAAGAAGCTTTTGGGTTTAAGCTTCTTGATCACCATCCACGCTGTAATATAATTCTCACAACAGACATGGCTCCGGCCTTTGTATTTTAAAACAAAAATCGTAGATCGCAGTCCACACGGATCGCGTATTTAATTTCGCGGATTTAAATAACTATCGCTCAATTAGTCTGTTACCTCAACTTTACAAACTACTAAGACCATTACTATTCGCCTTACCAACAAGTTCGATTTCTACCAACCCGTTGAGCAAGCTGGTTTTAGAAGCGGATTCAGCACCATGGACCACATTCTGACAATAAGAACTGTAATCGAAAAAGCAACAGAATACCAGATGCCTTTATGGTGTGCATTTATAGATTACAAAAAGGCATTCGATAGTGTGGAATAGGGTAGTTGACTAGTTTTTTTTTATTATTTAAATCAATAAATTATGTTACTCAAAATCTATTGCAGAAAGAATTTTATAAATCGGACCAAAAATAAATAAGATAGAAGCCATTCAAATCCTGTAGAAGGGGTAATTGTCAAATGACAGACGATGCAACCTTTGACGTCACTGTGTAAAATGTTCATTATAGTGCACGCGTGCAAGCGAGATAGTGAGATATCCCTACTACGCACCCACTTTTCCTCATACCAACATTTAAAATCATAACTGCGGGCACATTTCTGAACCAATTTTGATTGTGTTTTAATAAAATCGTTTCTTTTGCGTATCATTTTCTGTTGCTTATCAAATAATGTATAAAATTCAATATAGGAAACTACCCTATTGTGGGCTGTTATTCAGTCACTGCAAAACGCTCGAATAGACCACTGGTACACAAAATTAATTAAACACATCTACGACAATGCGACCATGAAAGTAACCATAACAGAATCTACAGAACCAATAGCCATAAAAAGAGGTGTTAGGCAAAGAGATACACTCTCTCCGAAACTATTCACTCTAGTTCTGGAAGATGTCTTCAAAAAACTCTCATGGGAAAACCGAGGTCTAAATATATCAGGAGCTCGACTGAATAACCTAAGGTTCCCTGATGATATAGTTCTTCTCACATATAACCCGGAGGAGTTGCAATTAATGGTGCAGGAGCTAAACGAAGTCTCTCTACATGTTGGTTTGGAAATGAACTTGGATAAAACAAAAATAATGACCAATATGGATGGAAATAATTTCAAAATAACTATCAACCAAACCATCATAGAACAAGTAGAGAAGTACGTATACTTAGGGCAAGAGATAAGAATGGGCAAGAAGAACCAAACTAGCGAGCTTCATAGGCGAATAAGACTTACGTGGGCAGCCTACTCGAAACTGGACTTTGCTTTTAAGATGAAAATATCTGCGGAACAAAAAGCCAGGATATTTAACCAATGCATTCTACCGATGCTCACTCATGGTGCTGAGACCTGGGTTTTTACCAAAGACACCATCAACAAACTAGAGGTGGTCCAGAGGGCAATAGAGAGAAAGCTGGTAGGAGTGACATTGATGGACCGCAAAACATACAAGTGGCTTCGAGAACAAAGCAAAGTCGCAGATGTAACAAAACGAGTGGCGAACCTAAAATGGAAGTGGGCTGGACATGTTGCCCGGAACGAAACATCGTGGTGTAAGCGCCCCTTGAATGGAAGCCATGGGGGAAAAAAGCGTCCTCAAGGAAGACCACAAATGCGCTGGAAAGACGACGTGAAGAAGGTAGCTGGTTCCAATTGGATGCAAAAAGCTCAATGCCGCAACGAATGGAAATTGTTGAAGGAGGCCTACACCAAACAGGTTGAAAAAGGCTAAAGAAGAAAGAAGACGGATCGCGTGGCATCCCATTGGGATCGCTGGCGTCTAGATCGCGCGTGATCCCATACGAACTGTGAATGAAGAAGCTGTGAAGTGTCAAACCACAGAACAATTGGAGTTTTAGCGGGAATTCTGACAGTGCGGTGGCTCTTTTGTTTTCTATTATTTCCTAAACCAGTTTAAAGTTGTGTTTGTTGTATAAAAGTGGTGTGGTTTTGTGCAATAATCATTTACGATGATGAATAGTTTATGGAAACATTAAAATAGGGAATTTGGGTGATTTTTGATCAAGGGTATTGTCGACCTTGTGCTTTCGATTCGCTTGAAGAAAGTCGTCTAGGAAGCATTGAACTGAAAGTAATTAACACCAAAACTCCAGCAAGACCTTGAAATCGGCCACACCCCCGTTTCATCGTTCTTGAAAATATAACTAAAGAAAAGAATATTGAAGTATTTATTGATTTATCCGAACTCTTTAGTATTGTACTCTTACCTATTTGTTTGTAAGAGTGTAGAATTTTAAAAATAAATTGGTGTGTTATATTACGGGCTTTGACAATGGTTGTTTTTATTTCATTAATATTTTATTTATAAAATATAACATGGTGTCAGAAGTGGGATCCCATAGTAAGTTGTTTCGTGAGTATTGCTATTATGTTATTTAGCTATCATTGAATAATATTGGAGGAACGAATAAACGTAAAAATGATGTCCTCTCTACAACAACCACCGCCATTGAATCCTGATGGAAACATGGCAAATAATTGGAAGGAGTGGAAGACGGCATTTGAGTATTACATTATTGCATCTGGCAGAGAGAAGTCGAATGACAAAGAGAAGTGTGCGTTGTTATTACATGTAATTGGTAAATATGGACGAGAACTGTACGAAGAGTTTGAATTTAACGAAAAGGATAAAGATAATTATTTACTATTGATAAATGCTTTCGAAGAAAGATGTGATCCAGAGAAAAACATAAATTTTGAACGACATTGTTTTTTTGAAACTGTTCAAGGGGACGAGTTGTTGGATAATTATATTTCTAAATTGAAAATAAAAAGTAAAAGCTGTGAATTTGGTAAACTACGTGAAAGTTTAATTTTGACACAATTGATAAGAGGTATCAAGGATATACGACTACGTGAACGCTTACTACGACAAAGAGATTTAGAATTGAATGAAGCTGTGTCATGGTGTCGCGTTGCCGAAACGGCCAGCACACAGGCAGCTGCAGTGCGAGTTCCATCTGCGTCGGTACTGGAAGAAGTGCGAGCCCCTGCCTTCCGCAGTTCTTATGTTCAGCAACGGCGTGTTACTAGAGCGATGGAACCATTTCGTCCGAATCGACCTGCTGCAAGTGCAAAAATCAAATGTTCTCGTGTGGTTATACACATATTAAAAATAGGTGTCCTGCTTTTCAATCACAATGCAATAGTTGTGGCCATCATGGACATTACGCAAAATGTTGTAGACAATTTAATAATGGGAGCAACGTTCGTGAGGTAAACCATTTACCCAACGAAGTTCTGGAGCAAATTGAAGAGGATAGCGACTGTGAAGGATTGACAATCCAGACAGTGGAGGACAGTGATGTCTCATTGGGATGGTATGAATAAATTGGTGTAAATGGTAAATTGTTAAACTTTAAGCTAGATTGTGGTGCTGATATATGTGTTATGTCATTCAAAAACTTTTTAAATGCTGGATTTGATCCAGAGATTTTAAAGAAAGGAAAATTTATTATAAGGGAAGTTAGTAAACGTTGCTTACCAGTAGTTGGTTATTTTGATACTAATTTATCAAAAGGATGTCAATGTATATCGCAAAAAATGTTTGTATTAGATGTAGATTGCAACAATTTACTAGGTAGGCGTGCTTGTGAATACTTAAATTTGGTAAAACGATGTAACATTGCAAGCATCGATTACTTATGTAAAGCGTTTTCAAAAAAGTTTGACAATGTTTTTGAAGGAATAGGTTGTCTGCCGAATGAATATAATATTCCTATTGATAATTCAGTGCAACCTATAGTCAATGCTACTAGAAAAATACCTATTAATTTAAGACCGAAGCTACAAGAAGAATTATCTGAAATGGAAAAGTTAGGTGTTATCGTTCGGGAAGAAGGACCCACAGACTGGGTGTCAAATATTGTACTAGTAACCAAACCGAATGGAAAGTTGCGCATATGTTTGGATCCAAGGAATTTAAATAAGGCAATAAAGAGAAGCCACTTTCAACTGCCAACCATTGATGAGATAACTAGTAATCTGGTAGGCGCTAAGTATTTTACCAAGTTAGACGCAAATAAAGGATTTTGGATGATTAAATTAAATGAGGCTAGTTCTAAGCTTTGCACATTTTCAACACCGTTCGGAAGGTATCGATTTTTAAGGTTGCCCTTTGGGATTACGTGTGCTTCTGAAGTTTTCCATAATGAAATGGTAAAGTTATTTAGGATGGAGGGCGTAGAAATATTTATTGACGATATTTTAATATGGGGAATAAACAAAGAAGAACACGATAAAAGATTATTAAAAGTACTTGAAGTAGCGAAAATAAACGGTGTTAAATTTAATAAAGAAAAATGTGAATTTTATAAGAATACTGTCTCCTATTTAGGGCATATTTTTGATCCGATTGGCATGAGACCAGATTTTGCTAAGATTAAATCAGTTAAAACTATGGAGGTGCCCAAATGTCGCAAAGACTTAGAGCGTTTTCTTGGCATGGTCAATTTTCTTTCTCGTTATATTAAAAATTATTCGGAAATGTCTAGTTCTTTGCGAGAACTTTTAAAGAAGAATAGAGAGTGGGAATGGGTGCATAGCCATCAGATAGCCTTTGAGAGACTCAAATCATGTGTAACGTGTGCCCCCGTTCTTAGATATTTTGATCCGAATGTACCAATCACGCTATCGGTAGATGCAAGTATGCACGGATTAGGCGCATGTCTACTACAGTAAGGACGACCGGTCGCATATGCACCGCGGACGCTGGCTTAATCTGAAACTCGCTGGGCTCAGATTGAGAAGGAGTTGCTTGCTATAGTGTTTGCGTGCACTAAATTCCATCAGTATATTTATGGACATGATCGCGTTATAGTTGAAAGTGATCATAAACCTTTAGAGTCTATTTTCAAAAAGAGTCTTAATGAAACACCAGCACGTCTTCAACGTATGTTATTGCGTTTACAGAGATACACCTTTCAAGTTCATTATGTTCCTGGCAGGTATATGTTTATTGCCGATACACTATCGCGTGCTGTTACAGAGGGATATACGGATACTGATATGTTTGATAAGTCGGAAGTACATGTTAATTTATTATACAGTAACACAAATTTTTCCGATGACAAGTTGGATTTGGTTAGAATAGAAACTGGAAAAGACCAATGTCTAAGTATATTAAGAGATATTTGCATTAACAGATGGCCACACACTAAAAATATGGTTCCGTGTGATATAAAATTATTTTGGAACATAAAGGAGGAAGTTTCTGTGTATAAAGGAGTTATATTTCGTGTAGATAGGGTTGTTATTCCAAAGTCTTTGCGGAGTGATATGTTATAACGAAAACATGAAGGCCATTTAGGTATAGAGAAGTGTAAAAGACGAGCGCGAGATGTTTTATATTGGCCGGGGATGTCGAGTGACATTGAAAAAAATGTTAACGACTGTGTGATATGCCAGCGTAGGCGAGAAGGAAACAGGCGTGAGCCGCTGCTCCCACATCCAGTGCCTGATCTTCCATGGCAGGTGTTGGCGACCGACATTTTTGAAGTGCTTAATAAGCAGTATTTGTTAGTTGTTGATAATAATCAATATACTTCGAATAATAATTCGAAGTATATTGAAATTGCTTACTTAAATAATTTGCAAAGTTCTACTATAATTTCACATCTTAAAAGTATGTTTGCGAGATTTGGAATACCCAAAAAGTTGATATCCGATAATGCGGGTAGTTATGCTTCACAAGAGTTTATATCTTTTGCCAAGGAATGGGAATTTAAGCATGAAACAAGCTCTCCCTACTACCCAAGGTCAAACGGTCTGGCTGAAAGGTGTGTGAGAACAATAAAGAGATTAATTGTTAAGACAGCTGAAGCGGGTGAAGATGTTTATATTGCTTTACTTAATTTAAGAAACTCAAAAATTACAGGAGAGCAGCAGTCTCCTGCTCAGTTATTATTTGGGAGGCGTCTCAGTGATAAACTTCCAGTTTGTAAAAGTAAGCTTGAATATGAGTTCAAAGATATGAAACAGGATCGTTTAAGAAACATATTGCGTTCGAAGCACTATTATGATAGAGGAACCCGTTTAATGCCTAACTTAAAGGAAGGGCAATCTGTTAGAGTACGTGAAAATAACGGACTATGGAAGCGTGGACAAGTAGAACGTATTGCACCTCAGCCACGTTCCTATTGGGTTCGCATGGAAGATGGTGGTCAATATCGTCGTAATCGTCAACATTTGATACCTGTAACAGGGCAAAACACAGGAAAACTTTCCGACTATGATGACATTGGTTTAAAGAAATGTTTGGGTTATAAGACCACGTCAACACAAGGTACTTCAGATTACACTGCAAGTCCAGGGGCGAGTAAAGAATATAAAACTAGTAAATTCGGCAGACGTATAATTCCACCAAAAAGGTTTCAGTATTAAAAAAGGGATTAAAGTATATTAATTTCATTAAAGTATAATGAGTTTAATTACAAGTAACACTATTTTGTATAATATTAAAATTAATTTAATATTTTATATTATTCAATATTATTAGTATTTAATTTAAGTTGTGTGCTATTTGGAGTCTACAAGATAAATTAAAGATATCCAATTGTTAGTAGTAGATAAATTCCTTATAATCTTTGTTTTGCTTTTATTCATTTAATTTTCGTTTCATAAAGGGGAAGATGAAGTATTTATTGATTTATCCGAACTCTTTAGTATTGTACTCTTACCTATTTGTTTGTAAGAGTGTAGAATTTTAAAAATAAATCGGTGTGTTATATTACGGGCTTTGACAATGGTTGTTTTTATTTCATTAATATTTTATTTATACCAATAAAATATAACAAATATAACTAATGACTTGGCAGCATGGTCTCTGATCTTAGCCGGTTCCATATGGAAGAAACAAAAAAAAAACAGAACAATTTTACCGAATTTTACGGAATTTTACTATAAGCGACGTCAGTTCTTTCTAAGTAGTCTGTGTAAGCGACTCTAGGGAGTGTCAAACTGCCAAGCACTGTCAAGTGAGAGAGTATTATATTCTTTGGTAAGTGTCATCTCACCACAGACTACTATAGAGATGCTACGCATCAGACAGGGCACTCCCATAGAGCACGCCAGTAAGCTCACATATAGAATATGACAGTTGTTTTTTTTAAATTTTCAATGAGACTGACAAAGGCCACATATAGATTCAGCCAATTTTTATTTTTTAATTTTTATGAGAATCTGGCAAAGGTCATGTGTAGATTCAGCCAACAAAATATTTTTTTTCGCAGGTCCGTCTTATATTTCTTTTTAATGTTTATATTTTAAACGCCTGTTTCACCAACTCTGAGTGCTATATTCCTCAAAGATTGTGGAACAGGCGCTTCATGACAACTTTTATTAATAGGAAAAATGAGAAAACAATTTGCTTTTTTGAACATATTTATTTTTCAGTCTTGTTTTATATTTATTTTGAATGCGAATTACATTTGTGCCTTTCAAAATGTTATAAACCAATTAAATATCAAATTATCGCAAAGTTACATCTAGAAATAACACTAACACAGCGTCTTTAAGTATGCCATCCTTAAAATTCAAACAGATACCTACTTTGATTTTATAATGGTTTTTAATTTTTCTATAATAATTCTAGTATGTTGATTGGTTTCTATGTAGTTTTTGATTCTAGAGTGGTATTCCAGAATACTCATAAACGAGTAGGTCAATTTCTTAGCTTTTTTCATGCCTGAATTATTTGCAAGAAATCCAATTATTGATTGAATTACTTTCATAATTGGATTCCTTACAAGTCAAATTTGTTTGCATTGCCGGAAATAGGTCTTTATTTATTTTCCTGTAGAACCCACCCAGTAGTTAATGTGCATGAATGTACCTAGTCTTTCTAATTGGCCTGGTGTTTGAATATTTATTATTAATTAGTATCCAGAAATTCAGACCATTCAGGTGGGCATTCATTCTTAATATCAATCGTATTTTGATATATATTTATAACATTAAATAAGGCTTTTTAGTATTTGATCCAATTATTATCCCTAATATTATATGACCACACCTGTGTAAAATAGTTTTCTATGAAATCTAAAAAGCGTGGATGCATGATTTTTAAATATTGTCACACTCTCTGGCAACTTTTAAATGTTGTACACCAATTACTTATACATGACACAGATTTACTTTTACCTCTACTATCATGAATTAAATAATCTTCAGTTTCAACATCGTTTCATCCCAAAATAGTTACGGCTTGCCAAAGAGGTTTCCTCTGCTTTTAGTGCTGGTTACATTTATAGAATGGAAGAGCTGCAAGAAAAGTTAAATAGTAAAAGTAAATCAGTAATTTAAACAATTGTAGACTTGTTGAGATGAATATGGCTTGTGCATCATATTTATCATATTGGTTACGTTTATCAAAATATACCATAAATATTTCGACCACATTAAAATTAAAGTAGTAAGAATTATAATGTAATACCTAAAATAAATACTAATCATAAAAGCTTATTATACCAAAAAGGAAAAACAAATATATAAGAACAATATTTCAGAAATTATAGAATTACTACATTTTTTAGTTATTACTTCTATGTTCTTATATTTTTCCGTGCCTGACAGGGTCCATGATGTACTGAATTCTATATCATTTAACATATTTGTAACATTTTAGTGAGCAATAAACACTATGAATATTCAGTAATTAATTGTTTTCTTTTTAATTAAACAATAAATAGAGGATATTTATTAGGCAGACAACTTTGTCCTTGAAAAAATAATCCAAAATTGTATCAGCTTTTTAATACTGAGATCAGAATTATCATTAACAACTTACCAGTTTCAATTCGTTTGCATTTCTCTTCACATTCCACTTTATGGTAGGAATTATCCACATATCATTGTAAATAATTATATTTTTGACTGATTCTGGAAATACATTTATGGAAAGATTAAATACAAGTGGTAATGCAATTGTGCACATTTATAGTAAGATTAAATACAAGTGGTAATGCAATTGTGCTAACGGAGACAACAGCATAGCAACATTTTAGAGTTTTTACCAGGATATTATAGTAAAAGCCTAGCGTTCCTGTCGTAAATGTAATGTAGCATAAAAAATGATTGCCATGTAAAAGTGATATTTAAGATCCAATTTACAGAATAAATGATTTGAATTTGAAACTATATAAAAATATTGCAATATGTACTGAGTTTTAAGCACTCAAGAATTTATTCATATCAACATAGATATAATAAATATGTACTTCTACTTGCAATTTTATTTAAAATCTTTCATTATTATTTATGGAGCTTGTAACCTATTGTCAATTTAAATAAGCACCCGAAAATGGAGATTGCACAAGATTCCTTGAACTTTAACTGTACTATGTCTGTTCATAACAACAATAATAAAGATTACTACTTACTGTTTTCTTCAGGAATAATCATTGTGGTCCTGGGATTTAATATTGTTTGATATGCATCGCTACATATACTTTACAGATACTTTAGGCGCAAATGTGTGAAATACTTTTTTCAAAACGGTTTAGAAATTGCTTATGAAGATCCTGGATGCTCAGGGTTCGCAAAGATCCGAATTAATCAATCCAACCAATGTTAGCACACTTATCACTGTTTAGAATCTAGAATATATGAAATTGAATCAACACAAAACTCCAAAAAATTAGACGGGACACGAGCCAACTTATTTCATTACATATAGTGATTATATTTTGACCATAATAACAATTGACAACTCAAAAATGGCGACCCAAGCGCTAGGCGAAAAAAGGAAGAAGTATGAAGGGAGGGGGAGGAATCTGTCATGTTCTATAGTGGAGCACAGATAATAAACACTTAAAAATATTTGTATGAAGATTAACGCCCGTGCATCTCACCAAGTGTGAAACCCGGTAAAGGGAATAAATCTAAACCCCGAATTCAACGTAGTGGTTATATTTATATTCTCTTCGAATAGTTTTAAGGAAATCTAAACCCGGTGAAACCTCAATGAAACTTCAAACCACAGAACAATTTCTTCAAACGTTCACTGACTTTAATTCACAACTCTTTAAAGTAATAATATCATATCATCGAATACCCATGTCCATGGAGCCATAGTCTAAAATTAGATTAGATTCTACAAACTGAATAGGGTAAGTTAAATAAGTATATTTTATACGGCATCGGCAACACTACATAGGTCATCAAAATACAACTAATTTCTTCATAAAAATGGAATGCCCACAGACTGGTGTTATAAAATGCCACAAGTGTAGGCATGTGTTACTAGTAGATATATCGACAGTCTCAAACGATGGTGTGCTATGTGATCAGGAGAAATGCAGCAGTTATGATATCAAAAGATTTATTTATATACAAGAAGACCTGCTACCATCATGGATAAAGAGGAAAGTAGAAGAAGAACAATGGACAAAAGGACGATTACATTGCGAAAAATGTGGATGTAGAGTGGGGTGTTTTGATTATATTTCGGGAAGAAAATGTCAATGTGGCAAAACTATTTTACCTCCTGTACATTTCATTAGCAGCCAAGTTGACCGACCATTATGTATTAACAATAATTTGAGATGCTAAATTAATTAATCCTACTACTATTATAAATATGAAAATTTGAACATGGCTTGAGGGCTGAACAGTTTTTAGATGTAATTTGGCAAACAGGTAGGCCATGACCTTAACTAACAAATAGGCTACCTTTCTCCCGGGCAGAGCCACAAGAATACACTACATACAATATAAAGGAGTTATATTTCGTGTAGATAGGGTTGTTATTCCAAAGTCTTTGCGGAGTGATATGTTATAACGAAAACATGAAGGCCATTTAGGTATAGAGAAGTGTAAAAGACGAGCGCGAGATGTTTTATATTGGCCGGGGATGTCGAGTGACATTGAAAAAAATGTTAACGACTGTGTGATATGCCAGCGTAGGCGAGAAGGAAACAGGCGTGAGCCGCTGCTCCCACATCCAGTGCCTGATCTTCCATGGCAGGTGTTGGCGACCGACATTTTTGAAGTGCTTAATAAGCAGTATTTGTTAGTTGTTGATAATAATCAATATACTTCGAATAATAATTCGAAGTATATTGAAATTGCTTACTTAAATAATTTGCAAAGTTCTACTATAATTTCACATCTTAAAAGTATGTTTGCGAGATTTGGAATACCCAAAAAGTTGATATCCGATAATGCGGGTAGTTATGCTTCACAAGAGTTTATATCTTTTGCCAAGGAATGGGAATTTAAGCATGAAACAAGCTCTCCCTACTACCCAAGGTCAAACGGTCTGGCTGAAAGGTGTGTGAGAACAATAAAGAGATTAATTGTTAAGACAGCTGAAGCGGGTGAAGATGTTTATATTGCTTTACTTAATTTAAGAAACTCAAAAATTACAGGAGAGCAGCAGTCTCCTGCTCAGTTATTATTTGGGAGGCGTCTCAGTGATAAACTTCCAGTTTGTAAAAGTAAGCTTGAATATGAGTTCAAAGATATGAAACAGGATCGTTTAAGAAACATATTGCGTTCGAAGCACTATTATGATAGAGGAACCCGTTTAATGCCTAACTTAAAGGAAGGGCAATCTGTTAGAGTACGTGAAAATAACGGACTATGGAAGCGTGGACAAGTAGAACGTATTGCACCTCAGCCACGTTCCTATTGGGTTCGCATGGAAGATGGTGGTCAATATCGTCGTAATCGTCAACATTTGATACCTGTAACAGGGCAAAACACAGGAAAACTTTCCGACTATGATGACATTGGTTTAAAGAAATGTTTGGGTTATAAGACCACGTCAACACAAGGTACTTCAGATTACACTGCAAGTCCAGGGGCGAGTAAAGAATATAAAACTAGTAAATTCGGCAGACGTATAATTCCACCAAAAAGGTTTCAGTATTAAAAAAGGGATTAAAGTATATTAATTTCATTAAAGTATAATGAGTTTAATTACAAGTAACACTATTTTGTATAATATTAAAATTAATTTAATATTTTATATTATTCAATATTATTAGTATTTAATTTAAGTTGTGTGCTATTTGGAGTCTACAAGATAAATTAAAGATATCCAATTGTTAGTAGTAGATAAATTCCTTATAATCTTTGTTTTGCTTTTATTCATTTAATTTTCGTTTCATAAAGGGGAAGATGAAGTATTTATTGATTTATCCGAACTCTTTAGTATTGTACTCTTACCTATTTGTTTGTAAGAGTGTAGAATTTTAAAAATAAATCGGTGTGTTATATTACGGGCTTTGACAATGGTTGTTTTTATTTCATTAATATTTTATTTATACCAATAAAATATAACAAATATAACTAATGACTTGGCAGCATGGTCTCTGATCTTAGCCGGTTCCATATGGAAGAAACAAAAAAAAAACAGAACAATTTTACCGAATTTTACGGAATTTTACTATAAGCGACGTCAGTTCTTTCTAAGTAGTCTGTGTAAGCGACTCTAGGGAGTGTCAAACTGCCAAGCACTGTCAAGTGAGAGAGTATTATATTCTTTGGTAAGTGTCATCTCACCACAGACTACTATAGAGATGCTACGCATCAGACAGGGCACTCCCATAGAGCACGCCAGTAAGCTCACATATAGAATATGACAGTTGTTTTTTTTAAATTTTCAATGAGACTGACAAAGGCCACATATAGATTCAGCCAATTTTTATTTTTTAATTTTTATGAGAATCTGGCAAAGGTCATGTGTAGATTCAGCCAACAAAATATTTTTTTTCGCAGGTCCGTCTTATATTTCTTTTTAATGTTTATATTTTAAACGCCTGTTTCACCAACTCTGAGTGCTATATTCCTCAAAGATTGTGGAACAGGCGCTTCATGACAACTTTTATTAATAGGAAAAATGAGAAAACAATTTGCTTTTTTGAACATATTTATTTTTCAGTCTTGTTTTATATTTATTTTGAATGCGAATTACATTTGTGCCTTTCAAAATGTTATAAACCAATTAAATATCAAATTATCGCAAAGTTACATCTAGAAATAACACTAACACAGCGTCTTTAAGTATGCCATCCTTAAAATTCAAACAGATACCTACTTTGATTTTATAATGGTTTTTAATTTTTCTATAATAATTCTAGTATGTTGATTGGTTTCTATGTAGTTTTTGATTCTAGAGTGGTATTCCAGAATACTCATAAACGAGTAGGTCAATTTCTTAGCTTTTTTCATGCCTGAATTATTTGCAAGAAATCCAATTATTGATTGAATTACTTTCATAATTGGATTCCTTACAAGTCAAATTTGTTTGCATTGCCGGAAATAGGTCTTTATTTATTTTCCTGTAGAACCCACCCAGTAGTTAATGTGCATGAATGTACCTAGTCTTTCTAATTGGCCTGGTGTTTGAATATTTATTATTAATTAGTATCCAGAAATTCAGACCATTCAGGTGGGCATTCATTCTTAATATCAATCGTATTTTGATATATATTTATAACATTAAATAAGGCTTTTTAGTATTTGATCCAATTATTATCCCTAATATTATATGACCACACCTGTGTAAAATAGTTTTCTATGAAATCTAAAAAGCGTGGATGCATGATTTTTAAATATTGTCACACTCTCTGGCAACTTTTAAATGTTGTACACCAATTACTTATACATGACACAGATTTACTTTTACCTCTACTATCATGAATTAAATAATCTTCAGTTTCAACATCGTTTCATCCCAAAATAGTTACGGCTTGCCAAAGAGGTTTCCTCTGCTTTTAGTGCTGGTTACATTTATAGAATGGAAGAGCTGCAAGAAAAGTTAAATAGTAAAAGTAAATCAGTAATTTAAACAATTGTAGACTTGTTGAGATGAATATGGCTTGTGCATCATATTTATCATATTGGTTACGTTTATCAAAATATACCATAAATATTTCGACCACATTAAAATTAAAGTAGTAAGAATTATAATGTAATACCTAAAATAAATACTAATCATAAAAGCTTATTATACCAAAAAGGAAAAACAAATATATAAGAACAATATTTCAGAAATTATAGAATTACTACATTTTTTAGTTATTACTTCTATGTTCTTATATTTTTCCGTGCCTGACAGGGTCCATGATGTACTGAATTCTATATCATTTAACATATTTGTAACATTTTAGTGAGCAATAAACACTATGAATATTCAGTAATTAATTGTTTTCTTTTTAATTAAACAATAAATAGAGGATATTTATTAGGCAGACAACTTTGTCCTTGAAAAAATAATCCAAAATTGTATCAGCTTTTTAATACTGAGATCAGAATTATCATTAACAACTTACCAGTTTCAATTCGTTTGCATTTCTCTTCACATTCCACTTTATGGTAGGAATTATCCACATATCATTGTAAATAATTATATTTTTGACTGATTCTGGAAATACATTTATGGAAAGATTAAATACAAGTGGTAATGCAATTGTGCACATTTATAGTAAGATTAAATACAAGTGGTAATGCAATTGTGCTAACGGAGACAACAGCATAGCAACATTTTAGAGTTTTTACCAGGATATTATAGTAAAAGCCTAGCGTTCCTGTCGTAAATGTAATGTAGCATAAAAAATGATTGCCATGTAAAAGTGATATTTAAGATCCAATTTACAGAATAAATGATTTGAATTTGAAACTATATAAAAATATTGCAATATGTACTGAGTTTTAAGCACTCAAGAATTTATTCATATCAACATAGATATAATAAATATGTACTTCTACTTGCAATTTTATTTAAAATCTTTCATTATTATTTATGGAGCTTGTAACCTATTGTCAATTTAAATAAGCACCCGAAAATGGAGATTGCACAAGATTCCTTGAACTTTAACTGTACTATGTCTGTTCATAACAACAATAATAAAGATTACTACTTACTGTTTTCTTCAGGAATAATCATTGTGGTCCTGGGATTTAATATTGTTTGATATGCATCGCTACATATACTTTACAGATACTTTAGGCGCAAATGTGTGAAATACTTTTTTCAAAACGGTTTAGAAATTGCTTATGAAGATCCTGGATGCTCAGGGTTCGCAAAGATCCGAATTAATCAATCCAACCAATGTTAGCACACTTATCACTGTTTAGAATCTAGAATATATGAAATTGAATCAACACAAAACTCCAAAAAATTAGACGGGACACGAGCCAACTTATTTCATTACATATAGTGATTATATTTTGACCATAATAACAATTGACAACTCAAAAATGGCGACCCAAGCGCTAGGCGAAAAAAGGAAGAAGTATGAAGGGAGGGGGAGGAATCTGTCATGTTCTATAGTGGAGCACAGATAATAAACACTTAAAAATATTTGTATGAAGATTAACGCCCGTGCATCTCACCAAGTGTGAAACCCGGTAAAGGGAATAAATCTAAACCCCGAATTCAACGTAGTGGTTATATTTATATTCTCTTCGAATAGTTTTAAGGAAATCTAAACCCGGTGAAACCTCAATGAAACTTCAAACCACAGAACAATTTCTTCAAACGTTCACTGACTTTAATTCACAACTCTTTAAAGTAATAATATCATATCATCGAATACCCATGTCCATGGAGCCATAGTCTAAAATTAGATTAGATTCTACAAACTGAATAGGGTAAGTTAAATAAGTATATTTTATACGGCATCGGCAACACTACATAGGTCATCAAAATACAACTAATTTCTTCATAAAAATGGAATGCCCACAGACTGGTGTTATAAAATGCCACAAGTGTAGGCATGTGTTACTAGTAGATATATCGACAGTCTCAAACGATGGTGTGCTATGTGATCAGGAGAAATGCAGCAGTTATGATATCAAAAGATTTATTTATATACAAGAAGACCTGCTACCATCATGGATAAAGAGGAAAGTAGAAGAAGAACAATGGACAAAAGGACGATTACATTGCGAAAAATGTGGATGTAGAGTGGGGTGTTTTGATTATATTTCGGGAAGAAAATGTCAATGTGGCAAAACTATTTTACCTCCTGTACATTTCATTAGCAGCCAAGTTGACCGACCATTATGTATTAACAATAATTTGAGATGCTAAATTAATTAATCCTACTACTATTATAAATATGAAAATTTGAACATGGCTTGAGGGCTGAACAGTTTTTAGATGTAATTTGGCAAACAGGTAGGCCATGACCTTAACTAACAAATAGGCTACCTTTCTCCCGGGCAGAGCCACAAGAATACACATTTTAATATAGTATAGAAGATATTATTCAATAGCTGGCCATTTGGGTCTGACACAATGTTGTGCAAGTGCTTTGAATTTTTGAAATAGGTAATATAAAGTTTATTTGTATAAAATGGAACGATGAAAACTATACTATGTATAAAGGAAATAATAATACATGTGATTGTTGATTTTACTATAATTTATTTTTTGTATTTAAATGTTTATTCCACTACCATGTGGGTTGATGTTGCTTCATTTAGTTCAATGTCTCTGCATTGTGCTGCATGTAATTCCCGTCGAATCTATTGTTAAAGATAAAACAATAAAATTAATATCTGTTAATATTCACTTTTCAGCTCAATAATAAAAATATGGAACACCAAAATAAAAATCGTAGTATTACATTCATTATAATTCTGATATCCATATAAAGAAAAAAACTGTAGTTTTGTACCTAGTTGTTTTTACTTCTTTTGTAAACAGCTTAAATAAGGAAGTTCTGTTTTACCATACAAACTTAAAAGTGCTGATGCATTTGTGATCATCAAATGCAAAACAAAAAAAGTAGTATCTCATTCTTATTTATGAAATAAAATAAAAGAAAATGTACCTCAGCTGTTATAGTTGGATGGTGTTGCTTTTTCAGCAACTCTAGAAGGGCATCTCGTTGTTCTGTAGAAATATCGGCCTTATAACGTTGCACAAAAGTTAATAATGCTTGGTGCCATAGTACTGGCAACATACGAGAGTCTGATTGAAATCTGTAATTAAGAAATATCGGTTCATTGCCTAAATATATTATGGTTAAAGTTAAATAAAAATTGCTTCATTTATATTTTACAATAAGTTAATAAAACCAAATGGGTTCTTGAGAAAATATTAAAAGAAACACATGGCGATTAATTTTGTATCATTTTCTTTTACTATGTAGAGGAACAGATGGGAGATAATCCTCTAGCAAAGGGGTAGATATTCAGTCAGATGCAGATGTTGTACTCACCAACGGTTGATGCATGGAACTTGGATATACAGGTGTTCCAAAAAGGTGGTATCAATAAAGACTGTACTTATAGGGCGAGTAAATATCATAGGTTCTGAATAAATTGAATGTAAAATCTACATCAAGAAAGTCCTTTTATGGTCCAAGAGCCTAGCGGCTGCATATTAACGGACTACCTACGCTGTATTAACGGACTACCATTAGATGGTTTTCAGGTCGCAATACGATTTTGAGATTCTAATACTACAAATTTTAAAAATAAATTAAGCTCAATTTCACTTTTTTTGACTTCATCAAGTTTTAAATTGTTCTCCCTGTATATGGACATATTATTGATACCACCTTTCGGCAACATTCAGTATACTAAACGTCGCGCAAACTTTACTAGAGCAATTCAGGATCGGTTGACATTGTGCGGTGTGGGCTGTGTACCGCCACATCACCACAAAGATAGGTACATAAATTACCTTAAAAAATGGAAAACTACTGCATCCACAACTCGATACGGCAAGGCATACTTCTTGTCAAATAAAATTCTGAGAAATATTGAGTTAGCGCCAGTGTAGTCCATCTCAGCTATTTTTAACATTGCAGCACTAGAATGCAATACTGGCACTGAATTGCGTGCTAATACAGATCCGATAATTATGGCCTCTCTGAGTGTGCAATCACCTGCCTTTAAACAAATAAATACAGTTTAACTAACATTTTTACTACATGTTGGTGTAATCTTATTAGACTGTATCTAATAAAATCTCTGCTTTAGCTTTCTAATCCCATTGTCTTTAAAATTGCATAAAAACATATCAGAAAATATCTTAAAAGGTAAAACTACTTTACACATACCTCCAACAGAGGCAATAAAATTCCTTTCATGAAAGCGCCAGGTTTAAAAAGTGATTTCCTCAATGCCTGGTAAAGATGAAAGTTCAGCCTTTTGTATTCTGCCAGATCGTCTCTTACGCGAGGTAACAAGACCAAATTATAAAATCGTTGGGCCATTTTTTCTTTCAAATTAGAAGCAAATATTCTGGTTGCCTAAAATAAAAATTTAAACTCATCAAATCCTATTGTAAAGGATGTATGGTCAAAAATATTATTATTATCTCCAAAACAACTTCAGGTCTTTTGGATAAAAACCAAACATTGCACAGGTACAAGCTTAGGATTCTGAAAAATTTGAAAAGTGGCAAAATGTAATTATTACTGTTCATTCTGTTTCACTTACTGAAATCCAAACTAAAACTTAATTACGTAATTTTCAATTTAATACAGTTTTAGTTCAGTCTTTTTATAATGGTACATGTCAGTCCTCCCAAACTAAGTTTAGTTAAGACTTGTCACTTTAGTTATATACCAGAGTTATGACTAAGATTAGTTTACTTCGTGACAACAGAATCAACATTAATATGTTACTTTGTAGGTTATAACTTTCGCAGTAACATATCACTATTATATATATAACTAGCTGTTGCCCGCGGCTCCGCCCGCGTGAATGCCTATGTCTAGGATTAAAGTAGCCTAGTGGGCGCATCAAGCGAGTCCCGGTGAGAAACGCGCTTGACAAAAATACTAATGTTGCTATTAAAAAATAGGGGCGGATCGTAGAGGGTTGAAAATTTAGGGTTATATGTATTTTTTAATGCTGTATCATAAAAAAATAAAAGCAAAAAATTTTGTCTAAAAATTGTTTTTTTTTTTTTATCTATTCTATTTTTATTTTTTTGTCTAAAAAATAAAAATAAAAATTTGTGGTGGACCACCCTTAACATTTAGGGGGATGAAAAATAGATGTTGGCCGATTCTCAGACCTACCCGATATGCACTCAAAATTTCATACAAATCTGTCCAGCCGTTTCGGAGGAGTATGGGAACAAACATTGTGACACGAGAAATTTATATAATAATAATAATAATAATAATCGTTTATTTATTTCTCCACAGTTCAACATAAAATAAGCACATCATAAAGTAGGACATAAAAACTGTGGAGACTGGTGCCTAATCTAAGGTTTAACACCTTGTGTTTCAGGTCATATATAAGATTATTACAGCAAATATTTTTTTTTAAATTATACCTGGTACATTGCTGCTGCTGACCATGTGGTTGGTTCAGTTATATACAAAATCTGCTCCCAATTTTGTAAATGAGGTACCATTTTAAAAGCCTTTGGCAGCTTTCCAGACCGATATTTTTGTAACACATCTCTTACACCCTCATACATTTTTTTTATCCTATAAAACCAAAGATACGAATAAAACAAACAATAAAGTAAAACTGTGGACACTGAAACCCTTTTGACCAAGTACTTAACATCGAAATAAGATAACTAGAATGATAACTCTCAAGTGAATCTGCCAAAAAATACAGCTCAACTTACTTACACATGCAACGGTAAAATAACACATAATCCTCATACATGCAACAAAAATTATTGAATGTTCAAAAACAATTTTATTTCATAAAAGTTAAGAGGATTGGTGGGCTCATTTTTTTTGCTTGACTTGCGTTTCTGGCCCTCCTATTTCGATGGTACTTAAGAGAAAAACAAGTGCTCTCACATTATGTATTATAATATTGTTATATGTATATATCCACCTGCCTGGGATCAATATTCTGTAATTTCAATGTTTCAACATCTGAAAACTGTGTCTGTAACTCTGTGTGTTTGTCTGTGATTTTATCTTTAATGATGTCAGCTAAGGTGCGAGATCGTTCTGGTTTTGAAGACATAAACATCTTAAGAGCTTCCTCATCTTCTTCATTTATCTCCACATTGTCATAATAAGTATCAGGCTCCAAATCATCATGTTCTGAATCTGAACCATCTTCTGAATTTGTATCTAAAAAGTAGAGAATAAGTACCAAATCTATTTTATTTGTAGTTAATTCCTTTAAATACAATATGAGCAAATAATTTGGCCAGCCTAAAAATAGTCACAATTTACAAAACAAGTATACATCAATAGGTATTTTATTGACACGGGTTTACCTCTTAATGTTGTAGAAAGTGCAACATGTTTGGCAGGAGAAGGTCCAATAACATCATCATCAAGCTCTGCTTGCTGCCTACGAGCTGCTTTTAAAATTTTCTTAGACAAGTTAGCATTTACAAACTGTAAGAGAAAATGTATTATTACTTATCCATCAGTTTCACTTCTGTTATTAGGCTTACCAGTACCCTCAATATCTTCCTCTAAACATTTTTAGAGAATATACATAATCTTGATAGCTCTTCGGTATATGGAGGAGCCAGAGCGTCAGTGGAAAAAGGTGAGTGACTCACACATTTGACACAACTCATATTAGAATGCTCTTACTTTTGAAAAAATCATAATTTTAAACTATCTCTTTTGAAGTAAGAGGGGCAACGGTGCTAGTTAGCTCCGTAGTAACTACATAATAAACTAACTTAGTTAGTATTATTATTATTATTATTAGTATTAAACAGTGTCCCTGATATTAAGTTAAATGGTGTTCCATTACGGAAGGTCGAAAAATGCAAATATCTGGGTCATATACTTACTGCCGATCTCAAAGATCATGATGACATAGAAAGGGAGCGAAGGGCGTTGTCAGTGAGAGCTAACATGTTGGCCCGCAGGTTTGCGAGATGCTCGAAAGAAGTTAAAGTTACGCTTTTCCGAGCATATTGTACCTCATTCTACAC
The DNA here is from genome assembly GCA_905332985.1 of Mimas tiliae. Taxonomy (NCBI): domain Eukaryota; kingdom Metazoa; phylum Arthropoda; class Insecta; order Lepidoptera; family Sphingidae; genus Mimas; species Mimas tiliae. The sequence goes on along the minus strand of HG995242.1, from coordinate 9,940,815 downwards.
ATGCAGCCTGTGGGCTGATTATACGCATAAAGCTTATAACGCCCTTCGTGTACAATATAATAACGCGTTCAGAGTGCTGTTGGGGTTGCCCCGATACTGCAGTGCATCAGGGATGTTTGCAGAAGCGCGCGTAAACTGTTTTTACGCGACGATGCGTATACGTTGCGGGTCAATGGTGCGCCGGGTGCGGGCCAGCCCCAACAGCATCTTGAATATGATCGCAGATAGGTTAGACTGTGCCTATGTGAACCACTGCTGTAGGATGCATGCTCCGTCATGTACAACGCAGTAGTGGTTACATATATTTAAAAACCTTTTTGTTTACTAACATTAGAAATATAAGTCTGTATACTAACACAAATGAGTCTCGAAACTTGATGAAATAAATAAATTATTATTATTATTATTATCATGTTTATACCATCTGATAAGTGATAATCATTCTTTCACAGTTCTACTATAAGCTAACCTAATTTACTTCATTCAAAAAATTGCTTTAGCTCTCCTTCTTCCATTTAACAGCTCTGTTCGTGTTTCAACGTTTTATTTTATATAATTGTTGATACCGTTAGCGTTAACTGTTACAATCGTTATTACCTACGTTGAGATTTGATTTATTTCATTTAATTTCTCGAAAATAGTGCAGAGGGCGAGAACAAAGTGCTTAGGATTCAGGATGAAATCCTTATAAAATGTAGTGTTCTTGGATTTATATTCCTGCTTAGAGCTACTTTTTTTTTTATTAGATTGAATGACGAGACGAGCAGGTCGCTCGCCTGATGGTAAGCGCCACGCCTGCTCATAAACAGAAGCAATGCCACACAGAACTTTAAATAAAGCACTGCATGACACTGGACTGCGCTCGTCACCCCGAGACATAAGGTGTTAAGTCTCAGTAATTACACTGGCTTCAATGTCCTTCACACCGGAACACAACAGTGCTTACACACTGTTGCTTGGCGGCAGAAATAGACAAAGCGGTGGTACCAACCCAGCCGGCCTCTCGCAAACGAGGGGCCTACCACCTTGTTGTTATCCCATGATTTAACTAACCTCATCATCATCATCATGCCTGTTTCTCTCTTTCATTCTGCTTTTATTTCTCAATGAACTGTCTGCTTCTATTTGGTCGGCTAGAGCTATATTTTTCCCCGTCTGTGACGGCTTTAACTTTTTAGCTTTTCCCATTGTAACAATCTCGTTCTGTTCTTAATAAATGATAAAAATTCTTAAGGATTCTACCATCAATCTATTTTTAACACAGAAAACCCAAAAAACGTGTAAAACACTGACAAATAGAAGACCACAGACTACTTAGAGATACTACGTATCAGACTGCCAACTGTAGAACAAAAAATTCATTAGTGAGTTTTAGTGTCATTTGACGTTTCTTTTTTTTCTGTTGAATACATAATCCACAGACTACATAAAATATGCTTACTCTATGGCTTATTAAATGCAAATGGCAAAGGAGCTAGTAACGTACAGCTCAAAACGCTAGGCTTATACACCAGTATAATTTACTGTTTTATCTCATTTATTTAAGTAGAGCAAAATTAAATAAAAGTACACATTATTTATTAAAAGATTTATTTTTTAATTTATTTTTATAATTTTCAAAAGTCTTTTTTTGCATCGCATTTTCCTTGCTGAACTTTAGAGTTTTTTTTGGCTCTACGGTAAAAGTCAGTTTGTTGTTTTGCCTTTGTATATTCATTGTAGATTAATGGGCATGTTGATGTCAAATCTGCCACTTTCTTAATTAACCGCTTCCTTTCACACTTCGGGGTTTATCCAAACCTAGAAAATAATAAAGTAGTTAGTCCCAACTCAAAGCTGATTAGTTAATTCCATCATAAATGATGTGAAAGTCTAGTATATATTGCTTAAATAAAGTTATATATAATTTAATGTGTATTCCTGAGTAACTAATAAAGGTAACTGAGAAATTGCCCAGCACATCATACCTCTAGTGCACCAAATTCACATTATAGCATCTACTGCTTTTCCACATATTAAATCCTATGTATAATATTATAAATTTTGTGAGGATGTATGGATGTTTATTATTCAAACACACATACACTGATAGCCCATGTTCTGTAATATACATACAAAACAATACCCTTTCTTTGGGTACATTAAGTAGTTGCCTAGGATTTGAGTAAAGCCACATCGGCAAGAGATAATCTAAGATAATACAGATTCACTAACCTGTAAAATGTGACCGGCGCTTGACATCTAATTGTCCAGACGTAATTATCTCTGAGTTAACAGAGTTTGCTAGAAAAGTAAAAATTATTGTAAAGTTCTTGTTCGGAAAGATATTAAATAAACAAATAATATGTCACAAGATAAATAAGAAATAAAAAGGTAACACTTTATTACCTAAATCCAGACTGGTTAATGGATTTCCCGGTAAATTCTGGAAGTCACTTGAGCCAGAAGCAATAATTTCTGAAAAATACACCAATAACTTGTTTATATTATTTTTTTATTAGGGATGTGTTTTACGAACATTTAGAAGCACAATGTTTGATCGCCTCATCAATTATCAACTATTGGTCTAGTAGAAGCATTCTTAGGCCGGGAAAATTACAATTTGTGTTTGAGTTTTCAATTTGAAAAAAACATACATGAGTTGTCCAGGGTTGAAATAGGAGTAGGAATAGGATCATGAGACAGAGAAGTAAGGTCAGCAAACTGTGGGTGTACTAGTTGCGTCTCTGCATACTCTTTCAGAGATACAGGCGTGATCTCATATTAAATTATTATTGCAATTTGTGTATATACTAAAGGTAGACATTAAAAATATTATATTTACCAACCTGTCAATGGTTCCAGTTTGACACAATATGTGTGGTCAATGTGTCTTTTACGTGAGTAGCTATGATCAGTATTAGGATCCATATTTTCTGAAATTGATAAAAAAATAACAATACTTTAGTATCTAAGAAATCTATTGTAATCTCAAGTGTCATTATGTTACAATTGAGAGTTTTGCATCACTTGATGGGTTAAAAAATACTTTGGCAAGGCAAAGCTATAATAAGAAAGTAAAAATAACTGCATTAGGATATCACTATTCCAAAAACAGTGAATTGTTTTTATTAAAAGTAATAACATGTATGTTAGTGTAAGTGGGCCATCAACATCTTACATTCAAAACCAACCTCATCTTTTTGTGGTACACTCTGCTGATTAACAGCCGAGGCAATGGTGAAATGTGGTTCCCGTTGCGGATTGTGGGAAACCAAATCGCCCCACAGAATACCAAATACACCGTCAAATCATAATGGGAAGGCGGAACCTACCATAACTCATATTAGTATACGGCATAGTGCAGCATTATACTACTGGCCAAACTATACACAGAAAATAGAATAATAGACTTACCAGCGTAATCCTGAGATAGTATTCCACTAGAAATCCCTTCTTCAGTAAACAAAGAAGGATATGCTTTGCCTATGAGACGTGATTTGCAGGTAATGAACTTCTTTTCGAAATGTTTTTGACAACCTAAAAGCTTCGAAAGTAGTGTTCTATAATGTCCAAAAACGCCGGTCAATGTCATTTGTCAATCAACTGTCAAATTAATCCGTCCGGCATTCGCTTACACGTCAGCCAATCACGGCCAAGAATTAAAACCCTAAATGTCATACAACATTAAAACAATATGGCGCTATGTCGAGCGTTTCGTTGTACGTAGATTAACAGCCGTGTAGAAGACATGTGAAATTTACAACTGACAGACCAGTCCACAGACTACTATAGAGATGCTACGCATGACGAGTCACAGTCCACAATAGAGATGCTACGCATTTACAATTTTTTTTGTTTTGTTTGTTTGTTCCTTAAGGAACCGGCTAAGATCAGAGACCATGCTGCCAAATCATTAGTTATATTCTTTTCTTATATTTTCAAGAAGGGGTGTGACCGATTTCAAGGTCTTGTTGTAGTTTTGGTGTTAATTCCTTTCAGTTCAATACTTCTTAGACTACTTTCTTCAAGCGATATAACTATAGTCCTGAATTCTCAATGCAATCTTATTAAAACAAAATAAAGTAGGTTGTCATTCATTATTTAACTGCTTAAGTAGCGCAGTTCTAATGCGTATCTACATGGTACAGCTGTGGTGTATCGGGTTCGATTCTCGTGTCAGGTAAAGTGATATAGGTGTTTCTATCACGAAATACTCAGTATCAGCTCGGAGTCTAGAACTATGTCCAGTGTGGCGATAGGCTCGCCCCCACATCATATCATGGGATGAAAATAAGCTCAGCGAAATGTGGGTGTACTTGTACCTCTGCCTACCACTTCTATAAATAAGTAACTTAAATTGTAAACTAAAGATGTGTGCAAAAACATCGATTTTTGACTACATCGACATCCCTACTACTAACAAGAGTCAAGGCAAGTCTGTCAAGTGACAACCCTAACCAGTGCTGCCAGACAACTGTCTGCTGGAAAAAAGCGCGGGAAACTTCGTATTGGGTGGACGTGTTTTTTTTATTTCTATAATTTTGTAAAGAGAAAATTTGTAAATAATATTATCAGTTCAGGTTTATGTTTATTTGTAGTTTATAATTCTTTAGTTAGTTTTATATATCATCTTTCTCTTGGTAAGTTTTTTACTAAGTATATTTTCTAGTTTGTAAGTATGAATAAGCCGCCTGATCCGGGGGGTTTTGCCCCCCGGCGGGCAATTTTGTTACAATTGGGCCTGAGATAAAAAGTAATTCTTATATGTCCGAGTCCGGTATGGATACGGACGCTTCTAGTTCATCTCGTCCGCTAAAACGTAGTCGCAGTCATCTATGCAAACATTGCAACAAAAGAAGGAGAAAACTAGGGTCAAATGATGGTACATCTAACTCAATTAATACAACTAATACAAGCAATGATAAAAATGTGACAGAAACCATCGCTACCAAAGTTCCCGCGCAAAATGTTTGGGTTGTATATGATAGGAATGATATGGCTCCCTATATAGTACACATTCAAAAAATGTTTCCTCTGATAATGAATCTACCACACTGCATCCGCTTTCTTTTGGTAAATTTTTAAAGCGGCACGAATTTAAAAACATTATTAATGGTAGTGTCAAAAAATTGGCAGAAATAAAATCTCTGTCTTTCTCAACGCATATGGATGCTAACTCGTTTATCTCTCATGAAAGTCTGACTAAAAATAATTACCAGGCCTTTATTCCTTCTTTTAAAGTCACCAGGATGGGTTTAGTTCGGGGAGTACCTACCGAGTGGTCTCCGGAGGAAGTACTTAATTGAAAATACATCTGTTCCAATAGGATGTGGACGTATTCTAAAAGTTAGGCGGCTAATTTTAAATCTTTTGTAGACGGCTCTGTAATGTGGAAACCCTCACAAACGGTAGTTTTTACATTTGATGGTCAAGTTGTGCTATTAATAACAAAAAAAAATTAAAATGATAATCAGCTTAATGTAGAAGAATTTATTAAAGCTCTGTTAAGTCTACTTACAAAATTTAAATTTTCACCGGCCTACATTGCCCCTATTTTAGAATCTTTTTCACTCTCCCCATCTAATGAACAATCAGAATATTATTCAATGGAATTGCCGCAGTTTAATCAATAAAAAAAGTGACCTCATTTATAAATATGATCCATTTGCATTTGCTCTCTCAGAAACTTGGTTAAAACCACATAATGTTTTTAAAATCAAAGGATTTATAACTGTAAGGGAAGATAGGTCTGATGGGTATGGTGGGGCTGCCATACTCATTAAAGATTCCGTTCCTTTCTCTGTTGTAACTTTACCTCACCATTGTGATGAAATTTCAGTAATAGCCTTGACTGTAAATAACATATGTGTTGTTTCTCTGTATATTTCTCATCCTTCCTCTTCTATAGTAAGTGAAATTAATAGTCTTTTGTCATCTTTACCTAGACCTTTCTTAATTCTAGGAGATTTTAACTGTCACCACCAATCCTGGGGTAGTTCTATTTCAAATTCATATGGTGAACAATTAATTGACATATTAGATATGCATAACTTGTGCATATTAAATACTGGTTCTCCTACCCGTCGCAGTGATCCCAACCAAATCCATCAAAGTGCAATAGACCTTTCTATATGCACTCCTAATTTTGCATCTTTTCTTAATTGGTCTACTCTTTCGTCTTCAGTCCTTAATTTTGCCCTGCGCTCCCTAGCCTCTTGGCTTCATTTGATTGGCTTAGATCTTTCCATATCCAAGAGCGCTGCAGTATTATTTACTTGCAAAAGAACTTCACCTAGTATTAACATTGTCTATAATGACGTTCCAATTCCAGTTACCTACAACTTTAAGTATTTGGGTGTTATTTTAGATTCTAAGCTCTCTGGTATTCCCCATTGTGATTATGTTGTCAATAGAGTTGAACACCATCTAAACATGCTAAGATGTCTTTCCGGAGTGTGGTGGGGTGCTCATCCTCTCTGTTTAAAACTTATATATAATGCTATAATATGAAGCATTTTAGATTATGGCATGTTCCTCTTGGACCCAGGTAATGTCAATGCTTTTAAAAAATTAGACCGTCTACAGTCCAAAGCTTTACGTATTGTGACTGGAGCAATGAAGTCCAGTCCAATTAATGCGTTACAAGTTAGCAGTGATAGCTCAGGTGGGAGTGGTATGGACTGTCGAGACGAAAGTCGCAGGTTCGAAACCAGCTCCAAGAGCATACACCTCTTACTTTTTCTAAGTTACGTGTATATTAATTGTTAATTATCACTTGCTTTAATGGTGAAGGAAACATCGTGAGGAAACCTACATACATGAGAAGTTCTCCATAAGAATTTCGAAGGTATGTGAAATCTGCCAATCCGCATTAGGCCAGCGTGGTGGACTACGGCCTAACCCCTCTCATTCAGTAGAGGAGGCCCGTGCCCAGCAGTGGGACATGTATAATACAGGGCTGGTATTATTATTTATTTATTATAAGTGGGGTGAAGCTCCTCTTTCTCTCACAAGGCAATTTCTTTCAGATAAATATTTATTTAGAATCATACAATTTTCAAATCACTCCCTCATTACAATACTTGAATCTCTGCATTCAAGTATAAGTTCATCTAATTATTGGGCTTGTAAGTCTGCACCATGTTTAATAAAAAGTTACAAAAAAAACCTCTCTCTCCCTTCTCCCACCCATTGTTACAATAAGCTACCATTATTTACAAATAGCTATGATTCTTTAACTTTCTCTCCCTTAATTATTTACAATTGTGTTGATAGGAATGCCCAAAATGTTAAAAGACAATTCAACATGTTTCTTACCGAATGTTGTGAGGGTTACCATCAGCTATATACAGATGCATCTAAAATTCCTCCTCTCAATGTGTTGGGATTGGTGTTTTTCACATCCAATACAACATTGTGCAAAAGATTAAATTTCCTCCAGAATCATCAGTATTCACAGGTGAATGTCTTGTTAAAGCTATTAAATACGTCCTCTTATTTAAACTTAATGATGCTATTACTTTTACAGACTCTTTAAGTGCTCTTCAGGCTCTTATTAAAATCCCTTTTAAAACTAAAAATACTTTGCCACTCATACTGCAGATGAGAGATTTAGCATTCAAATGTACCACTAAAGGTTATTTCTTAAAGTTTGTTTGGATACAGAGTCATTCAGGGATTCATGGCAATGAAATTGCTGATAGACTTGCCAAGGAAGCGGTGCAGTGTGGTGATTTATTCCCCTTTAAAAACTTTACTCAGGACCTTTCGTCGTTGGCTAAAACTTTTCTCCAAGAGTCTTGGAGGGAAAATTGGTCCTCCAGCAGCAAGTATAAAGGCCATTATTATTCCCTTATCCAACCCAATATACCTACAAAGTTGTGGTTCTCCAGGGCTAAGTTTGATAAGGTGGAAACATCTATTTTAATCCGAGCAAGACTTGGTCATACTTGTTCTCTTGCCCACCTTGCTAGACTTAAAATTTTAAATAATCCGGTGTGCCCCTGTGGATCAGATGTTGGCGACTTGAATTCAACATTTTTTAAATCCCTTCTGCTTCTCCGTACTCCTTTTCCTTGCTCTACACTTTCACTTCTTTGTAAGTACAAATAATTTGCTAGTATAAAAATGTATTGCTTCATTTTTCAATAAAAACAACATAAAATTGTAGACATTCCATTTTTCATAACCATACGTATCCATACAATTTCCATGTAAATTTTTCCTTTTATTATTTTGTGTATTTTACTCACTTTATAGTGTAAACAAGTAGTCAGTTATTCTAAGGTGTAAACTCTTATTTTAGTTTAATTATCTCTTCATTTTCATAACCGTAATATCTCTCCTGATAGTGAAAATTAGTAAATCCCTAATCCATAGATCCAAAATCCTATTCTTGTAATCCGTAAATCCGTTTTCCTTTTTCGTTTCAAAAGTTTCCTTACCTTTAACTCTGTCGTATTAACGCAAAAATAAAAACCTAACTTGTCATTGGCTGTATGCACAAGAAGTGCGAAGCCATAAATGAAGAAAAAAAAACTGCTGAGTTTCCGTAGATTCCCACAACGTTCAGTTCTGCAAGATAAAAACTCCCAAAAATTTCTATTTTAAATAAGTGCGCAAGCAGTGATAGTTCAGCGGGGAGTGTTATGGACTGTTGAGACGAAAGTCCCAGGTTTGAAACCAGCCACAAGAACACACACCTCTGACTTTTCTAAGTTACGTGTGTATTAACAATTAATTATCACTTACTTTAACAGTGAAGGAAACATCATGAGGAAACCTGCATAGTGCATACCTAAGAATTTCGATGGTACTTATGTGAAGTCTGCCAACCCGCATTAGGCCAGCGTGGTGGACTAAGGTCTAACCCCTCAAATTCAGTAGAGGAAGCCTGTGCTCAGCAATGGGACGCATATAATACGGCGCTAGTATCATTTTTCAAAAGTTGAACATTTGTTTAAAGACCTTTCCATATATTTGAGTTTGAGCACATGTTTGTCGCAAACAAGTGTACCTGCCAGACATGCTTTGCAAACTTAAGTGTTCACAGTAATCCACAGAGTACTTTGTTATATACTGAAACAGTAATCGAATAGACGACAAATAGGATGGACGACAATTTTGTGGACGCGATAGACACATATGGCTATATTATATATTTGCATGTAATTTCCATATAGACGGTAAGTTACTCAATACATTCTAGGACAGTTTCGTTGCCTCAGTGGAATCTTGATTTTTAAATTAAATTAGGAATAATTTGGAGTTTACGAGTATGTCCGGGCGGGTTGATCACCTTTTTTCGTTCGATCTGGTTGGAGAAAATCTTCTATTATGCATCGTACAAGAACTAAACCAAAACTCTAACAAGATCTGAAAGCCGCCACCACAATTCCAGACTCCGGGCTGATACTGAGCGTTTCGTAATAGAGAAACCCAATATCACTTTTACTCGACCCGGGGATCGAACTCGAGACCTCAGCAAAGCAATCATATGTGGGGGATTTGCCCTAAGGCCCAGTAGGCCCGGGCCTAGGGCGGCCAGATAAATGGGGGGCGGCCAAACGTAACAAAAAAATCACTGATGATAACAAGAGTCTATATGATGGGTGCTGAGAAGGGGGCGGCTGGTACATACATGGTCTGTGGCCTAGGGCGACCAAGATTGCAAATCCGGCACTGATTGACACTAAAGGACCTAGACCAACAGCTCCAGAGGTTCTCAATTGCTCGTTGCATTTTTTGTATGAATATTTTCTTGGAATTTAATGTAAGTTTAAAATAAGTAAGTTACCAAAATAAAATTCCAGACAGTACATAATTACTTACATAATATGTGCTTGGCTTTAATTGGAATTAAAAACATTTTAATCTGAGTAGTCCTTACGTATTAACTAATAAACCGCAATCGATTTGCCAATAGCTACATGGTTATTCATATCGCTGGATTTCTCAATCAGATAATGACATCATATAGACCAATTGAAATTTATTATTAATTTATAACATCATGAGAATTTACATACACACTCACGCTTGTAATCCCCGAAGGGGTAGGCAGAGGTGTAACCAGTACATCCACATTTCGCCGAGCTTATATCCATCTCATGATGTGTTAGAAGGCGAGCCTATCGCCGTACCGAGCACATTTCCATACTCCGGACTGATACTGAGCATTTCGATATAGAAAACCCAATATCACTTTTACCCGACCCGGTGATCGAACCAGAGACCTCAGCACAGCAGTCGTACCGCGTACGCATTACAACTGCGCCACCGAGGCAGTCATGAGACATGAGTCGAGTTATGAGAAATTAATAAAATAAAAACATGATCACCAGTAGCGCTTTTTGGAATTTTTATGGATTTTTAGTGTCTATAATCTAATCGTTGAACCCTACCGTCAATTAGAAAAACATCTCTATATTTTAAACACATAACTGATCAGATTTTCTCCATACATTGCAATTTCATAAGCAACAGTCAGTCAGCAAAATTGTATTAATCTAATAAAACTACATACATAATTTTTAAGAAAATCATTGATTTATTTAAAAGTAAGTACCTATTTTAGTTTGCATCATTCATAATAATATTTTTCTACGTCTAGAGCAAATAAACTAGGTAGGCAATGAGGTCTACAATATTTTTATAGATGAATATTTTTTTATTAATTTAATGATTCCAAAGCCTGTACAATGGTTCTTACATTAGAATTAATGACACCAATAGCATCTTGTATTGCAGAGCGGATATTCGAAACAACCGCATTGATGATGATGTTGTCGAAAATTCTTAGGAATACGTTTATCACAGGAGTCGCCAGCCAATCCACCAGAATGTTGCCAGTCAAACGCACTCTGAGACGCCTATGCAGCAAACATATTATATAAATTAAAAATGTTAACATATATAGACAGATACATATTTTAGGTAAAAAGCAGTTAGAAGCAACAATAAAAACTAACTATAAAATAGACACATGAAAACCGTGCAGTGTTAATTTCATCCCACTGCAAATTAGAGGGTATTATAGGTTGTTTAACCACATATCCATGAGTTATCCTTTATAAAAGAAGTAGCGCCACACTGTAGATGATTTTGCCTACAGCTCGACCGGATTGTTAGATACCACTGCAACTGTATCCCAGAAAACTGACGTGAAGTAGTAGCTTGCTGTTGCGTTTCGTAGAATCAGTGAGATATCGAGAGGTCTAAATCCCTCCTTCCCTTCCCAATACCTACCTGTTCCCAAAGGTCTGCCGACCTTTCAAAGGAACGCGTCCATTCTTCTTGTATTGTGGGTATCCATAGGCGATAAAGATTACGTCATACCACCAGGTGAAAAATCTATACTACTATACTATATCGTCGTGAAAACTGCGGGAACGGGGACTACCTTATCAACCCTATATTGCGTAACCATAGGAAATCGGTCGTCCGAATTTCGATGGTATGTAGATAAAGTCTAAGTAGACCAGGCAGTAAGTGGAAAAAGGCCTAACCACTCTCAATTATGATTGGTCCGTTATAGGCTTTCTTTTTCTTCTTTCTGCCTGGCGTTATCACGGTTTAATGCCAAGGTCCGCCTTCTCGTACTATAGATTTTATATGAGGCGACCCGCCGTCTGACCCTCATAACCCGCAACAGGAACTAAGTTTCGCTACACAAATGGTATATTAACATATACAGAAATCTACACTTGGCTAAGACATCACTGAAGGGTGTCCGAATAATTATTTATTTTTTAATGAGAGAGGGGGAAACGGGCAAGTCAGTAACCTGTTGGTTAGTGATCACCACCGCCCATGAACACCGTCAATACCAGAGAATTATCGGTGCGTTGCCCGCCTTTGAGGAAACAAAAGGCTCTTTTCCTGAAGGTTCCAAGTCCAACTTAGTTTTCGTCCGAGACAGCTTGAAAGTCAGTAAATCTGTTTATGTCGAAAAGTCATATTGGAGGTACCCGGGTCTCTTAGTCTTTATATTTTTATACAGATTAGAAAGTGCTTTATGTACCCAGTCTCTTAGACCTATGAGCACTTGAGAGCCTTTTACACAATGTTCCAGTAAGATTTAAGGTTAACTACAATTTATACTAGGTACTAGGGTGCCTGCGCTGTATACATAGAAATTGTGCCACTAAGTTACGGTCAATTCATTGTAATTCAATATTTATTATTATCATCTCGCTTACTCTAGAATCCCTCTCTCGCTCCTTGTCTTTCTGCTGAAAAACTCGCATGTTATGTGGCGCAATTTTACTTAAACATCACGTCTCGTATAAAATACCTGCATTGAAGTTTTTGTGAAATCAAAATTATTTGTTAAGTAGGTAACACTTCTCAGATATTGTGGAGCAGGTACTTAAATACACCCATTTGATTATCTAGCCATAAAATGAAGTATCAGGTACGTAATAAAATTAATGTTGCTTACCCGATGTCAGTTAGTGAAAATTCTTGCAGATGAATCTCGTCGTTGTTAAAATCGAAGAGCAAGTCCACGGTCACGAGAAAACGACTAAGCGATCCAACAATACCACCAGTTGGGCCAATGTTCATCACTTTTACTAAATATTTATATACGAACTGAAAGATCACAATATGAATATTAATTTATTGGAAGTAGGTAAGTAGGTAGGTATATTACAAAGATGCCTTCACGTTCATCTAATTCAAAAGTCCCTGAACAAATACGTTGAGAATATTAACCTCCATGTCAAGGTAGAATCATATAACTGGTAGAGTTACGCTGTGGACAGATTTGCCTATAGCATGAAACATGTACGCACTCACGCCCGTAACCCCCGAAGGGGTAGGCAAGGGTGTAACCAATACACCCAACATTCGCTGAGATTATTTCCGTTCCATCATGTAATAGAGTGCGACCCTATGGCCATACCGGGCATAATTCCAGATTCCGGGCTGATACTGAGCATTTCCGTAATAAAGAAACCCAATATCACTTATACGCGACCCGGGGATCGAACCCGAGACCTCAGTACAGCATCGGTACCGCGTACACATTACAACTGCGCCACCGTGGCAGTAAAAAACGTAAACACGTCAAAATGGTATAGGGTCTCAGGAGTTAGAACGGATTGCTCCGTGACATTAGGTCGTAACATTTTACAACCGTCCACTTATGAGAGTTTGTGACGCGTGGTTATCACTGTCACGCCTCTTAGTGCGACGAAATATCACAAATCGAACGTGAAGTAGAGATGCACCTCTTGGTGACCCACTTGTTCGTTTGCCGAAATTGCAATAATAAAGATTCAGCAAAGTGTGTAAAGTACAAACCTCCAGGTCTTTGAACTGCAGCTGAAGTCGCACACGGAGCATTTTGGCAAAATAATAGACTTTCTGATCACCCAAGCGGGCCACGTTTACTAATCCACTCATGTTACCATCATGGATCTTCAACCATGCGCTGTATGTGATGAGTAGTGGCCTCTGCAACCAGAGGATTGAATAATATAGATACATAAAGTCTAATGTCCCTAACAAAGCATAATATGAAACATGTGAAGACGGTGTAATTTCAGTTGACCGGCACCGACCGCGGCTCCGGCACCGGCATCGGATCCGGAAATACCTCTACATTCTTCTCTTCATGTAATAAATTATTGTTATATTTTTGACGTTAGGTACAGTACCTAATCTTTTTTGAAATCGGTTTTAAGACATATGAAATAAGCGCTATATGTGTAAGATCGCATCAACATTTTGAACACAGTATCACTGTGATACTTTGTAAATTTATTAGTAAACATAGCTAAGAAAACAGTTACTTTTAAATTGGCGAACTAATCTTGTGCTTCTATTTAGATTATAAATCACGATAGGTAGTTTCGCAGCCTAAAGTATTCGTATTTGCTATCAGCGCAATATCTGCATCCATTACTAAACATTATATCACACTTACGACTTCGAAACCTTCAACGACGTCAGGCAAGGCCATCGGGTCAAGTCCATGGGTTTCGATGAACGGCACCAGCATGGAAATTGTGTTGTCCACATATTCGTTTACGTCTGCCGACAACCCCAAATCTTCCCAGCTCCTGTTAACAGAATTAATACATGATTTTATAAAACCACTAGCTGTCCCGCGCGGTTTCATCAGCAACATATAATTGAGAGTTAAAACCAGGTTACAGCGCCACCTACCGGGTCCAATTGTGAATCTAAACCATCCAGGGCGCCACCCAAAAGCATACAAAAAAATCATTCAAATCGGTTCAGCCGTTTAGAAGTTCAGTGACATATACACGTACAGTAGAATTATAATATACAAGATACGCGGCGTATGCTAGAGGCTAGAGCTCGTCTAGGTAAGTACCACCGCTTTACCTATAAATATTTATTGTACCTACTCCCATCGATGCGTATGTCGCTGACCGCTGTATACTACTTACTTAATTTTTATAGATAGGTATATATACCTATTCATATGCATAGGTATATATACCTATGCATATGCATAGAATAATAAAGCGGTATATGTTCCAGTGAATGCCCGTAATTGATAGATGTTATGAGCCACATATGTATGTCGACAATTTATCAATTTCGATAGTGTACCTAAGTCCGAAAACGTATTATTTTAATTACGATTTCGGTAATACACCAATGCAGCAATGTTATCATACACCGTAACGACTTGGTGAATCTTGATACGAGTAGTTAGACTCATTAACACGATCATAATAAAACATAGCTAGGTGCATTATCTGATATGACGTAAATGATTGTTATAATTATCAGAATATGAGAATTTCAATTATTTCTATCCCATTGAAAAAAGTGGGTAAAATTTGAGGTTGAGAGGAAGCAAGATTTCATATCATATTAGTTAGTATAGTAACAGATCAACTTCTATTATATTTTTAGATTATGGCCCCATCGATTTTCGATGATTTCGCCAATGTCAAGTATTAAAATAGCAACATCTAAAAATAACTAAAAATAAAGATCAAAACGTAGACATCTTTATAAAGAACCAGGTCAACTTAATAAAATTTTATAAAAAATAAATAATGACAAAAACAATAAAATTGCAAAAAAGACAATTTAAAAGTATTGCACTAAAAAGACCGCAACCGCATGAAGTTTAGTTGCAAGCGGAACCGATTATTTTTCTTTCGGTTTATAATTTGCAATCGGGTACCGCCTGCTACTTAGCTTAATGGGGGTATTTAACTTTAAGTTTAAAGGTTAAGTTTCTGCCCCGGTTCAAAAAAATCGGAAATCCAAAGGGCTCCACTTACTTACACATGCAAAGGTAAAATCACACGTAACACTCATACCTACAGGCAACAAAAATTAATGAACGTTCAAAATCAACTATATTTCATAAAAGTTTGTGTCTAAATTTCTAAATCGAGATACGACGTTCTGCACTTGCAAAAAAATATATTTATTTTATTTTAGACTTTTCGGTGTCCCGGCCCCGGCACATGATAATTTTTTTTTATTTTTAGAACAAAATTTGGTGTTTTAATAATTATAATACATTTATACGGTATTCGATAAAATCATTTATTGCACGTAGGTACTTACTTCACATTTTGAAGCAACTGAAGCGCTGGCTTGTCCTTGAAAGCAATGCTGTTGGCCTCAGCCGCCGCCAGCAACACGGCCAAGACAACTGCAGTGTATTTCTTATACATTATACCACTTAAATGCTTACCAAACAATACTTAATAAAGTACCTGATAACGTTATATATGAGGTCCTTGCCGAAAGATATCAATGACTGAAAAATCGTTATCATAATAGTTATACCAAATCAGTGCCGCTTAATCCATGCGAGATAAAAATCATAATTGATGACTTTTGCGCAAATAAGTTCTTACTTAGGTACCTATTTTATTTATTACTAGTCGTAAGTCTGATGTGATTTCTTATCGGCAACATCAAGAACTATCGGAATTTTCTGAAATGTTACGAGTTTTTGGCTTTTTTGACTATGTATGTAACCCGCTCTACGCAATCAACCCTTCCTAAATTACATACGCACTCACGCCTGCACGAAGGGGTAGGCAGAGGTGTAACTAGTACACCCACATTTCGCCGAGCTTATTTCCGTCCTATATTGTGATAGCGGGCGACCCTATCACCATATGGGGAATAATTTCAGACTCCGGGTTGATACTAACCATTTCATGATAGAAAACCCCAATAGCACTTTCCCGAATCCAGACCTTGGGATCGAACGCGAGACCTCAGCACTCAGTCGCACCACGTACGCATTACAACTACGCCACCGAGGCAGCCAGGAAACGTATTTTTATTATGTAGGTAGGTACCTACTTACTTTCGAAATTTCAAATCAACTTCCACGTTTTTAACTTCGAAATTACGTACTTCTATCAGTGGTGTATTTACCCTGGAGCCATGGCCCAGGGCGACAGGTTCCGACGGGCAGCAAAGCACGACACATAAAGAAGCGGTACGATCCATTCGGTATTATTGGCTGACGTGACGTGTCCGTCGCAATTCGGTTCTAAACTGGAATATTTTAGTCGTATCTCGTTTCTGTTTAGGGCGCCAAACCTAACAGGTCTAGGGCAGACTTCAATGTATACCTACCTACTTATACCAGATGGGCTGTTTAGATGTAAAATTGCGCCACTTATCTATGGAGTTTGACGGCGACAGACAGGAAGCAGGAGGGGTTCTACTTAATAGTAAACAAGACTGGTCAATCGACTGTAACTTAGTGACGCAATTTCTATGTTCCGCACAGACGGTCTAGTAGTAAGTATACATTGAAGTCATTTGGCGAATTATAAAACACGCCAGACATTTATTGCTTCTAGATCGGCTGTACGTCGCGTCGTCGTGTCAACTGGAGTTAAGAATATTAATTTGTAGATTACTAAGTAGTCTATGAAAACGTATATGTTTTTTTGTTTCCCAGATAGACAGATGAGCAGGCGGTCCACCTGGTGGTAAGCGGTTACCAGCGCCCACACTCCTCAGCAATGTCAGAGCACAGCCAAGCCGCACCCTAAAGTTAAGTTATTAAGTCTGAGTCATGTGTGAGAGAGTGGTAGACACAGACAGTTTTGTCTAAAGCCCGAATGGTCTGGCTCGACTGGGCCGTTGTCACTGTCTTACAGAAAACAGACGTAAAGCAGCGGCTTGCTGTTTCGTACGGTGAGTGAGCTATCTGGAGGCCCAAATCCCCCTCCCCTTCCCAATCCCTTCATTACTCCCTTTACTTTAAGGTCGGCACCGCGCCCATGATTCTTTTGATATTGTGGGCGTATATGGGCGGTGGAGATCACTTACCATCGATAACCCACTTGCTCGTTTGTCGGCCTATGCAAAAAAAAAAACATAGTTTACAGCCGGCTTTAAGTATTATAGGTAAGCAGTAATAGATTTAGCCGGAAATCAGGATTTCCGGTTAAATCTAAATATCCTGATATCAAATAAAGTATAACAAATTTTATATAAAATATTTATTTAACTATATTTAATAACTATACACCAAACTGAATTATTAGATACATTAAAGACAACAGTTTACTGTGTCGTTTCATTCCCTGTTACACAATTACATATTATTTAAATTTCAATGTATCGATAAACCTCGTCCAAACCCACAATTACAATAGTTACAATCCACGTTACATAATATTAAATTATTGTAATAAATTAGTTAAAACCTAATAACCATTTACATACTTAACATTCAAGAAGATAGAAAATAATAATAAATAATAATTTAAAACATAAAATATATTTAATTATTTCGTCTTGTTTTCATATCTGCCAAGCATTTTCCTTCTTTGTGACCACATATGACCAAACAGAACGGGGAAAAGTGGAATGTACAGAAGCATATAGAAAATTAAAAAGTAATAATAATTAAAAGCGAAGTTCCATGCATTTGGCATGGAAATAGTAAACAATTTCTTCTCCCAAATTTCATCCAATGAGTAGTACATACAGAGAAGTTCTCCTGTGATCCCAATCGGATACAATAGTAGGAATGTTGAGTATCTGTGAACAAAACAGAAGTTAGGTTAGGTTATGTTAATATGGCTTTTTATTCATACGATAGACGTCCTTTTTTTTGCTTTAGCGGGAAACAATATTTGTCGCTACCTCCCCACCCCGGGGGGAGGCGCGTAGGCAGGGTCGTTATATCGTCGTTGATATTAGATACATTTTGTTCTATGTCATTTTCTTTGTCGAAACGGACCTAAATCTAATTTTAAACGCGTCCGTAAAATAAATAAAGTTATATAACAACTATTGCCGCAACCCGATAGTTTCTACAAATAAGTGTTATTCGAAGAATTTGTAGAAACTATCGGGTTATATATAAAACTGACATGAAAGTGATGAAACGTATTGCAATATCAACGAAGATATTGGACTCACTGGTCTACATGTTGTGCCTTGTTGCATTACTATGTAACTAGCTGTTGCCCGCGGCTAAGCCCACGTGAATGTCTTTTTCTGGGATAACAAGTAGTCTTTGTTCTAAATCCTTTCTTAGCGGGTCTCTACATTATACAAACTATCAGATGACCAAATATCATGATCCTAGCTAGCTATATTTCGGCATTAAGTGGTATTTCGGTATAAGTAGATTAGTATCCGAGAGAATAATTATATTCGAGGAACTATACATTTTTTACTAAATATACTAATACTAATGTATATTTTATACTAATAATAGACCATAATATGAATACAATACATATGATAGAAAAGCGCGCGTGATTGTGGCTAAAACGAGGATGTTTTATAGAAATCTGACTCTTTGTCAGGAATGAATGATATAAAGCCACGCTGTAGATAATTTTGTCTACAGCATGAATGGGGAAGTTTGACCGGATCGTTACCACTATCTCACAGAAAACCGACGTAAAGTAGGGGCTTGCTGCTGCGTTTCGTAAGGTGAGTGAGATATCCGGAGGCCCAAATCCCCTCCCCTTCCCAATCCCTTTAACGTCAGCAACGCACCCATCATTCTTCTAGTATTATGGGCGTACATGGCGGTTAAGATCCCTTACCATCAGGCGACCCACTAAATTGTTTGTCGGCTAAAACTTTTAAAAAACTTAAATTTCTCATCTTTTGAACATAACAGTACATTATAAATTAAAATCCCGAAAGTTAATCGCATGAAATACAGGAATTATTTAAGTTTAAAGATATAAAAATTAGCGCGTATAGGTGTACGTTCACCCTTAAAAAAGAAAACATTACTTGGTTAAATCATTAAAAATGTGTATAGGTAAGGGAACTCTATGTTTTCTGTTTCTGTTTTTTTTTATACACTCTTAAGTGCACTTACTTGGTAGGCTACAATGTAATGGATATGCAAACTTTATTACCTTATAATCAAAAGCAGGTGAGGTACACTTCCAATTAAATTAACAGCATAGTAGGCGTAACGAATTATTTCTGTTATTGACCAGGCTAGAATACATAATGGCAGGCCAGGACTTGTGGTAGCGCCTTCAATTGTCAACAGAGCTCCGCATACTAGAAACACCCGCGAGTACACTTGCATCAACACAACAAACACACCAGATGGTACCAATCCTATGGCAGCATGCAATATCTAGAAAAAAATAAACAATAAATTATTAATCAGCTCGGACTAATAATATGAGTAATCCCCAAGTAAAACTACTATGTACCTAATACTACCGGTTTTTAATTTAAAAACTTAGCAGTTCAAGAACTCACGGTTTGTCGGATTAGAAATAGCTATGCAGTCCGACTTTCGTTCCGCAAGCATGATTGGAGGATGATGACATGATAACATAGAGCTGATTTTTCTATTTCCGAATAAATTGTATCTGCCAGATAACGTATTAAACAGCCAATTTAGAAAGTACCAATTTGACTTATGCTTCTCCGTAGATATATAGACAGGCATAAAAATTTCTATTTAGTCATCTTATATTTTATATACATATACATACATACGCACACGCCGGTAATCCCCGTAGGGGTAGGCAGAGCTGTAAGTAGTACACCCACATTTCGCCGAGCTTAACTCCATCCCATGATTTGATTGGGGGCGAGCCTATCGCCATACCGGGAACAACTCTAGACTCTGGGCGGATACTGAGCATTTCGTAATAGAAAAACCGAATATCACTTTTACTCGACCCGGGGATCGAACCAGAGACCTCACCGTTAGCCTCAGTCGTAACGCATACGCATTACAACTGCGCCACCAAGGCAGTCTTACGTTTTATCTGATATATAACGTTTACTTGGAAGATGAAAAATCAGCCCGTAATATGACTATACTTACTTCAAACATTTAAATTATACATGTACATACGTAATTTGCTTAAGTTCATGGATCACACACATCTACTTTAAATAACATATTCACAACTTTAAATAATACAGTATGACTTGCACTCATTTGAATGGCTCGGTTTTTTATCCATACTATATATAATATTATAAATGCGAAAGTCTGTCTATTACGTTTTCACGACCAAAAGACTGAACTATTTTCAATGAAATTTGGTAAGGAGATAGGTTATGCCCTGAGAAAGGACATAAGTTTTTTTATTAGCTTGTGTATACATAGCTTGTTTTTTTATTGAGCAGGTCGCTCGCCTGATGGTAAGCGCCAAGTCTAACCATAAAGAGAAGCAACGCCATACATAACTTTGAATTACATAGCACTACATGGCACTGGACTGCGCTCGTCACCCCGAGACATACGTCAAGTCTCATAATGCCCAGTAGTCGCTGGCTTCAATGTTTTTCAAACTGGAACACAACAGTGCTTACACACTGTGGCTTGGCTGTTATTCCAAGTATTTTTTTTACAGCATAGGCCGGCAAACGGGCAAGTGAGTCCCTGGTGGTAAGTGATCTCCACGGCCCATGCACGTCCACAGTACCAGAAGAATCATGGTCACATTGCAATGATACTTATTATTGATTATTGATTTGGGCCTCCGGATATCTCACTCACCGTACGAAATGCAGCAGCAAACCGACTTAAAGTACCTAGACTTTAAGTCGGTTTTCTGTGAGACAGTGGTAACCCGGCCCATTCGTACTGTAGAATAAACTATCTACAGCGTGGCTCTACTTATTAGTTATTTTTACACAATGAATTACTTAACTAATTTAAATAAATCCATTACGTATAGTTTTAGTCTTGACCAACTAAAATTAATTAAATCACTACACACCCATTTTTTTTTCTTGCAAAACGTTTTTTTACCGCTTTCAACCCACCCCAAGGGTAGCCACGACGGTTATGTTGGGTTCACCGGTCTTACACCCCAAATGTTGAGACGCCTGGGAGAGATAGAAACATCCAGGCGACCATTGAGCCGAGTCCCTAACACTATGTGCGCCCTACACCGCTAATACCAACCAAAAACCCCACGGTGGCTTCAGTCCGAGCCGCCCCTGTGTGGTGCCGTCTTGCGGCTCGTCTCCATCTGCGAAGCCCCCGCACACCAAGAAACGCTCTCGGCGTCAACTACAGCAGCGAGACCGATCACCCGTGCTGCCGTCCATCTCGTGGTCACACAATGTACTATTACCCGGCATTACATTCTCGGTTACCCTCGAAATAGCCGATAAAGAGGAATGTCTGCCAACACTACATACACTGCCAACTGATGACAAGGTGGAATAGCCGCAACTATCGGCAAGAATTGATTTAATACTGCAATGGTTAAAGATGCTTGGCGCTCTTTGGAGGAGATGTCTACCCGTAAGGGATCCATACAAGACCTTAATATTGTAATCTTACTGTATTCTTTTTTATTTTGTATTTTAATTCGATGCTCTCAGACTCATTATGTTACAAAGAAAATATCTATAGGTATCAACTGGAAAATGAAAGCTTTCTCATTCATATGAACCTCATTTCAAGTCTGTATCTTAAAATTTCGATTTTTAATGAACGATACTTCAACAGAAATCGAAATGAAGAATCGCGTCTTTTCTTGGTTTTTCTCCTCTTGGATTTTATACAACGATTGAGTCATTCACTTGATTCATTCATCGCCCTTAATGTAAGAAACATTTAATTAGAGATCTTGAATTGATTAAACCTTCTTCACAGTAAAACAGTTTTTCACTATATATTCTTTTAATTTCGTTTGTTTACGTTAAAAACGTCACGTTAATATCACATTGCAATAACATTTTTTTTGCGAGTAAGCCTTATTAGGGGCCTTTTACGAGTTAAATATTCTCTATTAAGAATTTTTACGAGTAAGCCTTATTAGGGGTTGAAAGCCCCGTACGAAAAGCGAGCGTAGCGAGCCTAGGGGCTCCTAGCCCCTAGTTATATTAAAATAAAACCTTCCTATATACTTGAATACGTATCAAACGTGGACTTGAGACCGTGGAAACTGGACATTATATACAAAGTGAAATCTAAGCAAATCAAAAAACTAGCTCGGCGCTAAGAGAAAGTGA
This sequence comes from Mimas tiliae, assembly GCA_905332985.1. Lineage (NCBI taxonomy): Eukaryota > Metazoa > Arthropoda > Insecta > Lepidoptera > Sphingidae > Mimas > Mimas tiliae. The sequence goes on along the minus strand of HG995242.1, from coordinate 9,918,381 downwards.
AAGGTTTATAGTATGAGATTAACGATGATAAATAATCTGCAACACACTCGGCACAAGAAAACCAAACGGGATTGATCTAAAAATATTTGCTATAATCACGAAATGATTAGTCCTCGGTAGCGCAGTTGTAATGCGTACGCGTTACAAACGACTGAAGCTGACGCCGAGGTCTCGGGTTCGATCCCCGGGTCGGGCAAAAGTGATATTCCATGGAACGTTTAAACTCACAAACACGTTCACAAGCTAACAAAAATCATCAATTAGCTTTTTTTATGTTCATTCCTTAGTCGCTGAGTAATTACGTAGTAGACAGCTTTACAATCTAATTAACATCTTGATGAATATTGAATATTGTAATTAAGTAACTTCATGCCAAAAGTTAGAAGTCAAGTTAAAAAACTGGACATTGGCAAAATCACTGTTGAAACGGTGGAGCCATAAATTAAAGAATCAAGGAAGGAAGAAGGACCCGTCCTTCTATGCGAATCAAAACCTAGCTCGGCATTAAGATAAAACAGGTAAAAGGTTTATATGAGATTTACAATAATAAAGAATCTTCAACACACTCGGCCCAAGCAAACCAAACGGAATTGATATAAAAATATTTGCTATCGTCATCACCAAATGAGCAACACAAACCTGACCCCTCCGTTGCGTCCCGATGCAAAGGCATAAATACATGTGGCGTCTGACTTGTGACTACTGGACCTGTGCTCGGACCCTAACCATGCAACGTTTAAACTCACAAACACGTTCACAAGCTAACAAAAATCATCAATAAGCTTTTTTTTCTTTTACAAAATTACGTAATAATATTTTTTTTAAATGGCACTACCTAAATAATTCAACCTTGTGACATTTACTACTAGTTTGGGAGATGGAGGGGGGTTGAAAAGGGATCGAAACGTTTCGTCAAACAGTGATGTCTGCGTGCGGTCGTTTTATGATAGATAATAAAGTATAATCATTACTAATGATAGGTATAAAATAATTACTTATGGATTTATGACGAAAATAATAAATATACTCAATAAAGTAATTAAGCCTAATCGCAAACTAATAAGTAATAACTTCTTAACATAATATGAGCTCACGCTTGTATCACCGAACGGGTAAGCAGAGGTGCGACTGGTACATCCATGGTTCGTCGACGTTATTTCGGACCGGGGACTTGATAGGAGGTGAGTCTTCGCCATACCGGACACAAATTCCAATCTCGATTAATTTGTTTTTTCTGATCAAAACTGCCATTTCAAAGTTCTATGTTGTTTCTGTTTATGGGCAGGCGTGGCGCTAACCATCAGGCGAGCGGCCTGCTCGTCTCGTCATCAGAATAAAAATATTAAAAAATTATAGAAAATAGTATGCATCTTTAAAAAAACTGCTATAAAACGAATACTAGCGTTTAGATCTCGACTCTTTTATCTTATAACCGTGAGGAATCGTAACGTTCCCGCGCGACCATGTTACGCTAACGTGAAATTGATATTGAGTGGTATTCTCTAAGCCACTATTCTCTTATTCTCTATATTATTCTATGCTCAATATCGGGGTTGGTTCTTATCGCTGATGTAATAACCGATCCCAGATATTTTAAACGCTTAGAATAATAAGGCATAGAACCGCAATAGGCACAAGCGGTGTATCGCCGTTCAATTTCGATGAAATCAACTGGATACGTTGCCCGACACGTCAGTGTCCAATGTCAAACTTCAGTACGACGAGCTCCCACAATTTTATTAAGAAAATTACTTACTGTACTTTGAAAGTATGACACAACGCGTCACATAATCACCAGAAACATGTAAAGATCACATTTCAAGGATAAGTACTAACAGACATCTTATATTTTATAGTAAAACATTCATCAAATAAAAAAATAAAATCATAAATTTGACATACGCCATTACAATTAAAATTTTGCTAGATATGGGAAAATATTTTACCACGGTTTTCTTCCTACTGTTTTATTGGAAATCATGAAACTTGGTGTTGGGGATGGAATAAAAAGGCTTCGAACTGTTCTAAGTAGCGCAAACCAAGAGGCGTATGTAGGCGCATGCGGCTCGATGCAGACTGCCGATCGTGCGGGCGGGCACCCCTTACCCCTTCCCCTTTGCCCCGCAACCCCTCGTTCGCCTATTGCGCCGACACTCGCGTCTCGGGAATCGGTACATCGCGTTTAATGATCAAATAGATACCTAATATAAAAAGTGTATAAATTCGCTTAATTGTAACATTAACACACCCCACCCCAGTGCGTCAGCACTCATTACCCATAGGAATAAGAGCAACGCGCGTCGCGGAACGTCGCAGTAGACCCGACTTCGTCTTAACCTCCACGACTCTGACTCGTCCGTCATTTCCAGGCATCACTCTCTGTATGCGGCCTCGTGGCCATATGCCCCGTGGAGAATCAGGGTCCACTATCAGCACAAGGTCACCCACTTGCAAGGGCCTTGATTCCATGTGCCATTTTGCCCTAGGGCGCATGTCTGGTAGTACCTCCCTTACCCAGCGCTTCCAAAATAAATCAGCCAGTCTTTGAGATGTGCGCCATTGCTTACGCAGGTACGTATCCGATTCGTCAAAGGCACCGATACATGGTAAATTGGAAGAAGAATTAAGAAGAAAAATGATTGGGAGTTAGTGACTCATCGCTGCCTGGTTCAACACTCACGTGCGTCAAAGGTCGACTGTTAATAATTTGTTCGACTTCTGCCAGCAGGGTACTCAGGACTTCATCTCGTGGCGCTCGTTCCTTCAGTACGATTTTTAGAGACTGTTTAACGCTTCGAATGAGTCTTTCCCACGCACCGCCCCAGTGTGGGCTCCCTGGATGGGAAATTATCCATGTCATACCGTAGTTTGAAGTTTCCCTTTTCAGTGCGCCTTCATCCAACTCCAAGACTGATTTCTTCAGCTCATTGTCAGCACCCCTAAGGTTAGTGCCGTTGTCTGAGTATAAGTACTGGGGCCAGCCTCGCCGAGCAGCCATGCGACGCAGTGCCATAATAAATGCGTCTGTCGTAAGTGTTGTCACAATTTCTATGTATATTGCTCTCACTGTCATGCATGTGAACAAAACTCCGTACCGCTTTTCTCTGCGTCGTCCAATCGTTACCTCCATGGGGCCGAATAAATCTACGCCACAAAAGGTAAATGGCCGCTTATGGTGTGCCATTCTGGCCACAGGCAAATCGCCCATTCTGGGTGGTTGAGGTTTTGCTTTTTTAATTTTACAAATCGAGCAATAAACGGTGAACAGCTGGCTCCGAATATTAAAGATGACATTGCATATGTTTTGGTTTCATTATTTATGCTCTCGGATGATTTCCACAAAAAACGTAGGGCATTTTGGTCTTCAGGAATAATTTTAATTCTTAAAAACATGTCACGTATGTCACCGGTCACGGCTATTCTATTTTCTCGGAATCTCATCATAATACCATATAAAGATATAAGTAGGTCAGGTCCCGTTATCAGGTAATCATTCAGTGAGCATCCATTACTTTTAGCGGCAGCGTCAAATACCAATCGTAGCTTTTTCTTATTGGGGTTGTGTACACCAAAGTGTGGAAGGTACCAGGTGTTTGTCGTTACCTTCTTATCTTGTATTTCATGAGCATAATCATTTCTCAATAGGTGATCAATCCTCTCGCTGTATCTTGCTGCATAGTTCTGGTTGGCTTGACACTTTTTTTGAACACCTTTTAATCTGTTGTAAGCATTATTGTACGACTCGGGCATTTTGCAGTTGACGCCCTTCCACGGTAAGCCGACGTACCATCGTCCATCTTTCAAGAAAGAGGTACGTTCCATGTGATCTATAGCTTTTATATTTTCAGAATTCTGTCGCGGAATCGCCGACGCCATAGTACCCATAGCATCCATAGTGAATGAACGGCGTACATCTTCCTGTAGTTCCAGCAAAATGCGGCTAGTTTCCAACTGTTCTTCGTCGATGTTCTCAACCGTCATGAATATGCTTGTGTGGTGAGAACTTTCCTCTAACGAAGGAGAAATACGGCCATGTATACACCAACCCAACGGCGTACGCGTCAAGTACGGGCCAGTAGGTTTGTCGTAGGTCACTTCAAGGGGTATTAATAAATGATAATTGTCTTGACCAATCAATATTTCAGGTTGACATTGTCCATCACACAAAAATGTCTTATATTTTTTATAGGTTCACTGCACATCAGCTCATGTAGTGATATAAGCTGCGTAGGTAAGTTAAGTCCATTAGTACTACGCGCTCGCAACGTAAACAACATGCCGTCCTTGTTTGACACGTTGAGGTTAACTATTTCACTATTGCACTCGAACTCGCTACCTTCCCAGGCGCTGCGTACGCACATTGTTTGTTTACAACCACGTATGCCTAACCTATTTACCAGTCTATCACTAATTATGGAAACTGTAGACCCATCGTCCAATAACGCCACGGTATTCACTTCACCACTCGGCCCATGAACACATACGGGAACTGTCTTTAACAACACTTTATTATTGTTCGTAATATGCGTTATTGTTTCACTCGGCGGCATTGACGAATCCGGCTGTTTATTAGCGCCGGTATTATCCGTCGAGTTACACTCGTTATAGGTATATACGTGATGTAACAGACTATGATGTGACTGTCCACAATTGTCTTTATCACACACGGGCGCGGAGCAGGATTCTCGCTTGTGACGTGAAACTAGACATTTAAAACACAACCCACTACGTTTCACAAACTGCCATCTGACATTCCGTAACGCCTTTTTAAATTTCTCGCAGTCAGTCAATTTGTGAATAGATGTATGGCAGAAACGACACTTATCGTCCACGATATTGTTCTGCACTAACACTGTATGCGTTCGGTTCACGTTAAAGTCACTTTGTTTACGTTTATAGTCACTGTGATTATAATTTGCAATGTTCACTGAAGTTTTTGATATTTTCACGACTTCCTCGTTCAAAAACTCAGATAATAATAATAGTTTCGGCTTCTTATTTTCGCTGATGAGTGTATAACTGTAATCTGCCCATTTGGAGATTAATACTGTAGGTAATTTGGACAGAATTACAGCCATAATACTGGTTCCCTTTAAGTACTCATCTTGACCGATAGCTATCACTGCAGCGACATAGTTTCTTATTTTTGTAGAAAACGGTACTATCTCCTTGTGATAGTCTTGGGACATTGGCTGGAGCTTTTTTATGTCAAACATGATTCGTGATATAATGATGTCCGGGTTGCCAAACTGTAGCTCCAGAGTGGACATCACAACGGCCGGGGACGAAGCACTAATCAGTAGCGCTGTCACTGCGTCCTTTGCTGCGCCATGAAGGCACTTTCTTAATCTCCATAAGTTTTCCTGATCGCTGAAGTTGCACACTTTGCTTGATTGCTCGTACGCCTGTTTGAACTGTAACCATTCCATTGGGTCCCCAGAGAAGGTAGGTAGTTCTCTGGGTGTGCATAAGCGGCTCAGTAATTGCGCGTTCGGTCCGTTAGTAGTGGTGATGGCAGCAATATCCTTCAGTGCGCTGGCCAACATTTGTACTGTTCCATTATCAGTGCTGCCGACGACCGGTTCAGGCGGCGGCAGCGGCCGGTCCAGGTTTCCCGATATTGTACCATGCTGTGGGGGATCCTGGGCTTCCAGTTCTTGATGACTGCGCTCTAGCCACTTTTCCACTTCGACATTTGTGTGATCTTCATGTCCTTCCGATTGTGAACTGTATTGATCATTGAGTTCTGCTAAGTCTGCCGCTAATCGTCTATCTATCAATTCCATTTCTATACGTGCCTTAGCTTCGGCTGCCGCCAGTTCTAACTTTTTTCTTCTAGCAAGCACTGATGATGACGCGGATTTCGCGAACGATCTCTTTTCAAATGCTAACGGTAATTGCGAATTCAAACCGGGTTTTGGTATTTCTTGGTTCTTTGTGTCCATTGGCAATGATTTATCCTTGCATTCCAGTCTATGTTCATCTTTTGTACTTTCAGCGCTGAAACCATCCTTTTCTTGACTTGTTGTAGGTAAATCCCTTTTACAGGTACTCCGTGTGTTTACCATATTTGAGGATCGCGGTGGTGTATGGAACATTCGATACGTCCAAATTTGCAGCAGATCCGGCCGAATGACCAACGAATGTTGGGGATCGAATAAAAAGGCTTCGAACTGTTCTAAGTAGCGCAAACCGAGAGGCGTATGTAGGCGCATGCGGCTCGATGCAGACTGCCGATCGTGCGGGCGGGCACCCCTTACCCCTTTGCCCCGCAACCCCTAGTTCGCCTATTGCGCCGACACTCGCGTCTCGGGAATCGGTACATCGCGTTTAATGATCAAATAGATACCTAATATAAAAAGTGTACAAATTCGCTTAATTGTAACATTAACACTAGGTAATTGTGTGAAGATTTTATGAAAATACAATAATATAATACCATCGAGCTGGTCTGATGATTTATAATTATGAACTATGATGAGGTATGAACTAATAGCTTGATTATACTACTCCCGTTAACACAAATATTTTATGATCCAGAGAAATTCAGAATGCATGTCGCCGATCCTAAGTAGGGTTGCTGTTATTAACCGACTCAAAAAAAAGGAAGAGGTTCTCAATTCGGCGAGTAATTTTTTTCCTTTTTTTATGTATGTACATCGATTTCTCCGCCAATTGTAGAACGATTTTGTTGGTAAAAAATTTATTCGATAGAGTTTGCGATGTGGACCCATATAAATTTGGTTTAGATCTGATTTAACATAATATTACGGAGTAAAAAATACTTCGCAACGGATAACGGCATAGTCATCCCGATTGTGTTAATGTATTGGAATTTACATGCCATAGCAGTACCTATCACTAAAAATGTTGAAATAATAAAGTTTTAATTAAGCTCAAAAACCGATTTTACAAAATAACTTTGAAACCGGTTTTTTAGTTTTTTTTGCCAATTATTATTACAGTTGCCACGTTTGATTATGGTAAACGGTTTTATTTGTAATACAGTGAAGTAAAATTCAATTATATTGTTTTTATATTTCCTTCTGATCCGATTATTGCTGGTCAGTGGTTAGAAAAAATAAGTAGCAACTGCGAGGGAGATTGGTGGAAGCCAAACATATAAACCAAAATATGTTCAATGCAATCTATTCTCTTCTCCAAGTGATAAAGCCACGCTGTAGACAGTTTTATCTACAGCATGAATGGGTGGGCTCGAAAGGGTCGTTACCAGTGTCTCACGGAAAACCGACATAACGTAGCAGCTCGCTGCTGTATTTCGTACGGTGAGTGAGATATCCGGAGGTCAAAATCCTCCTCCCCTTCCCAATCCGTTGTTTATCCCTTTCCTTTAAGATTGGTAACGCACTCATGATTCTTTTGGTGTTGTGGGCAGACATGGGCAGTGGGCTTGCTAATTTATAAGCCTATGCTATAAAAAAAAACCTCAGTAAAATCTTTTATACCATTCAGTGCATTTAACCAAAATAATTAATATTAATATTTTCGATAAAGGCGTGGCATTTCTTCTAAGAGTCTTAGAAGTTAACAAGATTGGATGTGCTTTGGCTGATCAATCAACAAGTAGCCGAGCTTATTGGAGCCTTGCCAGAGCCATCCAATCTAATTTCTGCCGACCTTCACTTACTGAGGTATCCGAATGGATCGCTTGCTCACGGGCCGCAGGAGAAAGCCACCTTGCTGGCAAATCTCTTTGCGGCTAATTCGCGACTCGACGATGGCAATAAACTGCCACTCACGGTGCCTGATTGCGGGACACTCTATGTCGGATGTCCGAATCAGGCATTGTGATGTTCGGCGCGAACTGCAGTCGCTCGATGTCCGCAAAGCCAGTGGTCCGGACGGTATCCCAGCGGTAGTTCTCAAAAAGTGTGCGGCGGAGTTGTCTCCTGTGCTGACGCGCCTATACCGCTCTTCCTTCCTCTCCGGTATTGTGCCCCAATCTTGGAGAGAGGCCAATGTGCAACCGATCCCAAAAAAGGGTGATCGATCGGACCCTAGCAACTACCGTCCAATCGCCATAACCTCAGTGATGTGTAAAGTAATGGAGCGGATCATTAACGCGCAGCTGGTCCGCTACCTGGACGATCACTCGCTGATCAATGACCGGCAGTACGGCTTCCGGTCTAAACGATCAACGGGTGATCTTCTAGCGTACTTGTTACATTGCTGGGGGGAGGCGGCTGACAGGCATGGCGAGGCTCTAGCTGTAAGTCTCGACATTGCCAAGGTTTTTGATAGGCTCTGGCACCGTGGCCTCCTCTCCAAGCTTCCGGCGTATGGGCTTCCCGACAACCTGTGTAAGTGGATCTCTGGCTTTCTGCATGAGCGTAGAATGCGTGTTACTGTTGAAGGGCACGCTTCGCAGCTCATGTCAGTTAATGCCGGGGTCCCACAAGGCTCTGTGCTTTCGCCCACCTTGTTTATTCGGCATATCAATGACATGTTACCACTTGGTAACATTCATTGCTATGCAGATGACAGCACTGTGTATGGGCGTTACTGCAGTAAGCCTCCTGGTAGCCGGGAAGTCACTGAGAGGCAGCGAGAGAATCTTGTCATTGAGCTTAACCAGACCTTGGATCTCATTTCGGAATGGGGTACCAAGAATCTGGTTGAGTTCAATGCCAAGAAAACCCAGGTGTGCGCGTTTACGTGCAAAAAATCCCCGTTCTCTCCCCTCCCCAATCTTCAGGGTATCCCGCTCGCAATGCGGAATAGCCTAAGTATCCTAGGCATGGATATTTGCTGCAATCTGAATCCAAGGAACCACATCGAGGGCGTAATATCAGCCACATCACGCAGGGTCGGAATCCTGAACAAGGTGCGTAGGTTTTTTGCACCCGGCCAGCTTTACCGCTTATACAAAGCGCAGGCACGGCCGGGTGCAGAATACTGTTCGCACCTATGGGACGGTTCCGCAAAGTACTTGCTCGATGCCTTGGACGGATTGCAGCGACGGGCGGTCCGCATTGTGAATGATGCAGACGTCACAAAAAATTTAGAGCCGCTACAGCTGCGTAGGGACATTGCCTCGCTTTCCGTCTTTTATCGTCTGTATCACGGTGAATGCTCTGAAGAATTGTTTGACCTTATTCCTTCCTCACCTTTCCTTAATAGAACCACGCGTGCTGGCTTGCGAAACCATAGCTTCGTGGTCTCTTCCATCTCGGCTCGGACCAAGAGGTTCGCAAAATCGTATTTCTGTCGGACCATAAAGCTGTGGAATAGCTTGCCGGCGCACGTGTTTCCTCCATCCTATAACTTGGGATCCTTTAAACGGAGGGTGAAGAAGCAACTAAGCAGGCCGGCATAATTCTGCCGATCTGCGACAGATTCAGTGTCTATCGTTGGTCGACAGTATTCATGGATTGCGCTATACTTACCATCAGGTGTAGCGTAGTCAATTTGCCGAGCCAGGATAAAAAAAAAGTTAGTTTCTACTATGTAACAAGACTCAATCAGGGTCATTTTTAGGGTTTCGTAGCCAAATGGTAAAACGGAATCATTATAATTTCGTCATGTCATTCAATGTCCATGAAAATTCACAATAAATAAAATAAATAAATACACCCAACAGTCACACACATATAACCTGTATCGTGGGTATCGGGAACTACGAGGGACTGCGGTCCCACAACACCCAGACCCGAAACAAATATTTGTGGATTAGACAAAAATTTGTCTCGGTGTGGGAATCGAACCCACGGCCTCACGCTTCAATAATTGAAACATTTGGTTAATCGGCATATAAAGTACAGTAATATTGATAGTTCTATAAGATCAAAACTAGACATGGTAGAAACAAATGGAATCAGAAATAGAAAGCCTTTTGCTTGTTAAAAATATTGTTGAGTAGTGTAATGAATAATGATTAGCAATAAAAGGCTGATGGCTAAAATTATTATTGTATGACAGCTTATAACTTGTTACATTGTTCTGAAAACAACATAAATGATAGTTCTGAGTCTGTAACAAGGCAACTTGCCTTTATCATTATTATTATTAGAACAGTTTCAATTTCCCTATTTTATTGGAAAAATGTTATACGCTTGTGTGTGTGTCGGCGAAAGTAATTACGCGCCGCCTAAACACACTCAAAATTATTTCCTGCTTAAAATATGTATGGGATTTTGTATGCAACTATCACTCTATGTGTTATTACTCTATGTTTAAACGATTCCACCCTATTCAACGGCAACTTTAAATGAATGGCGATTCCGAAGCATTGGTGAGAAGTTGGAGTGTATATATTCGGTCTTTTATTTGCTTACTCTAAGGCCTCTAGCTTCCAAAGCGTCCGCCCACCGTTTCAAGTCTGAATGAATACCTGGTTGTGACCCATTTATCAATACTTTATCGTCCGCATATAACAGTGTCCATCGTGTAACGGTTCCCCGTATGATTTTTGAATGATTACTGTGATATAGTTCATGACTATATTAAAGAGTATAGGGCTCAGGGTTGTACCTTGTTGCACTCCGACCTTCAAATGGTGCACTACCTGCGGGAGAGATCACTTGGTTTGTAATACCGTGATACATATCTCGAAATAAGTTTATATATAGCTCCGAGATATGTTGGGCTCTAAGTGCTGTTAAAATAAGTTGGCTGGGTATTCTGTCGAATACCTTTTCTAAGTCTATAAAGACATAGTAAAGATCTCTTTTCATGGACTTATATTTATCACTCAGAATCCTTATGGCATGTATGGCGTCAGTGGTACGCACTTCACGAGTACATGCGCATTAATTTGGTGTGATTGTTGTAAGTGCATTTAGTTTTTCTATGAGTACACGTTCCCAGATCTTAAGAGTGTGTGGAATACGCTTGATCTGTAATTCCCACACTCTGCTACACTCCCTTTGTTCTTGTAGACAGACATGATATACATGACAGATGAAAGACAAATACACCAGTTAAATAATTCGTTGGGAAAATGAAGAACAATAAGTCGTTAAAACATGTACTTAACTAAGTATATATTATCAAAATGTGCGTGGTATAAAAAACCGAGCTCCGAACATGGAATATTGGCATTATACTGTCCGAACAACCGCTGATCGCCGCGACTCAAACTTTCCTTGATGGTTTCATTGAAAATACAGGTTGTGTCTGATCGCTGGTACGTGCTGCGCTGTGATCCTGCCACATCCAAGGGGAGTATTACTCGCGACAAGATCAGATATTTCTGAACCAGTGACGGGATCTTGAGATAGCGGCTGGCGAAGATCTGTGCGTCTCTAGTGCGTATTTTTGTGTATGTGCTGTACATACACATACATGTATATACACATAAAACCAATTGCGACTGACGACGTATGGATTTATATTACAAAACAGGAGCTATAATTACCTTAAACTGTAAACGTGTAATCCTAGGTGACTAAAATATGAATAGCGCATCCGATAATATTAAAAGTATGTAGTTTTCTAAGTTATTTACCGAATATAATGATAATGATATTGTAAATTCCCACGGAAGCAAGCTTGATGTTGTTTTAGTGTGGGAGGGCTAAAAGTCACATGTGCCATAAGTAAATCTTTTCGCTACCGACTACAACGTCCCCCTCATAGCTACTACATACCGGTGAGTTTACATACATCAACAGATTTAATAAATATAATTAATTTACGAGTAAATTTGACTGCCTCGGTAGCGCAGTTGTAATGCGTACGCGTTACGATTGAGGCCAACGCTGAGGCCTCGGGTTCGATCTCCGAGTCGGGTAAAGTGGTATTGGGTTTTTCTATTACGAAATGCTCAGTATCAGCCCGGAGTCTGGATTTTGTGCCCGGTATGGCGATAGGCTCGCCCCCTATCACATAAGGGACGGAGATACGCTCGGCGAAATGTGGGTGTACTGGTTACACCTCTGCCTACCCCTTCGGGGATAACAGGCGTGAGTGCGTATGTAATTTAAATACATCCCGCGAGCGGATGGTGTTCTTTTGAAATCGTAATTGGCGGAAATTTCCCACAGGTCTCTTTTCAATTAATTAATGATGTTTGTGTTATGACCAGCGGTTTTTACAATATACCACTTTTTTAAGGGTTATTCGACCGAAAACCAACTTACACAGTGACTGGAAAGTCTCAAAGTATAATGTCAAATATCATAATAATTCATATGTTAACAGTTGTTGTTGTTGTACCCGAGTTGCAAGCTGATTTCAAGAAAGCAAAGCGTACCACGCGCATATAAAAAAAACCGCCACTCTCAACAACTAAAATCCCAAAAAGATTTTGAGCCTTGTATTTCTTACAAAGGTCATTCCTATACCAGTGTTGATGCTACTGATGCCTTTGCGAATTATTTTGAATATATTATTTTATAATAATCTATATCTATAGTGTTTTGACTATTCAGAATTTTGTTTGTTTTATTATTTTACCCCCTACCCTATAATTATTATTAACCATTGCTGGAGCACAGTACCACATGCAGGTAAAGGCAGGCTTCGGGCCTAAATCCCCTAAATTAAATAATTTAAAGAATAAAAGAAATAAGAATGATTAGGTATATTCAAAATAATGTTTAAAAAGGTTCATAAATAAAGGAGTTGAAAGTGGGGAGGAAAATACCAAAATATAGCAATATTCAATATTCAAATATAGTACAAATTCCAGTCCCACTCCTGTCTGATTTTTAATCGACTGAATAAAGGAGGAAGTTCTCAATTCGGCGCGTTTTTTTTCTTTGCTTTATTTATGTATGTACATCGATTTCTCCGCCAATTGTGGACCGATTTTGTTGGAAAAAAAAATCATTCGATAGAGTTTAGCTGTGATGTGCCCCATTTAAATTTGGTTAAGATTTGAAGACAGAGTGTGGAGTAAAAAATAAAACTCCTCAACGGACAACAGTACACTCGTCGCGATTTTGTTATTGTATTGGAATTTACATGCTATTGCTGTAATTACCACTAAAAATTTACATACATACATACATACGCACTCACGCCTGTAATCCCCGAAGGGGTAGGCAGAGGTGTAACCAGTACACCCACATTTCGCCGTATCTCCGTCCCACAATGTGATAGGGGGCGAGCCTATCGCCATACCGGGCACAAATTCCAGACTCCAGGCTGATACTGAGCATTTCGTAATAGAAAAACCCAATACCACTTTACCCGACCCGGGGATCGAACCCGAGACCTCAGCGTTAGCCTCAATCGTAACGCATACGCATTACAACTGCGCCACCGAGGCCACTAAAAATTTAAAAATAAAATAATGTTTAACTAAACTTAGAAACCGACTTCAAAATAAAAACACTGAAAAGTGAAAAATAACAACTTCTATAGGTCTCTAGAGTTGGTACCTGTGTTTTGAGAAACATTATTTTATCTGAATCTAAAGTTGTAATCACAACTTTTAATAATCCCAGGCTGGGCAATCGCCCAAATATTAGCATATTTATATTTATTTTTTACACCAACAATTACCTCAAGTATTGCAGCATTCTGGAATATGACAACAGTCCATTTGATTTGAGGCCAAAAATTTTCCAATGTTCCACGGTTCAAGAAGTGTATGGCAGACAGTAACAGCATGTGAGACCATCTGAAAAAGAAGGTGTTATGATAAATATTTCTATGCAAAAATTTCAAATTATTTATTTTTAAAGGTGTAATTAGTTTTACTTTACATAAATAAATGTCAAATAGCAAGATTATGAAGTGCACTTATAGTATGTGATCACATATTTAATTAGGTAATTAAAATAGTTTAATTAATAATTATTATTAAAACCTTATTATATTTGAATTAAGTAGTAATTCAAATAGGTCAGTCCTTAAGTTTTTTGTAACTTCTTAGTATTGATGTAATGTATTCAGAAATACTAGTACTTCAATCTGAATGAAAATAAGCATTCCAGAATTTTACTACCTGTCTACACTGTAATTTTTATGAGCGCATTAAGTTGCCCAGATGATGTGATGGCTTGTAAAGAAGATGCACATATGGTGCATGGTGGTATTTTTTTTATTTTCATATGTACCTATCAAACATATGGTAATATTCTGTTTTAACATTCTCAGTAACACTGTTTACTAGTTTTCTTAGAACAATCGAGTATGAAATGAAATTTTAGAGGTCAAGGATATCTTAAATTGGAATCAAATAGTGTTTTATTACATTTTATATGTAAATTACATTATTAGTAATTGAAAAAAAACGGTGATATAATCAGTGCATATTTAAAATCTTGTGTAAAATATGAATTTCTGAAAGAACTAAAAACACTATATCTTAATATAACTAGATTGACTAACTGACAAATGAACATGCATTATACACAGTTAGCTATTGACTGGGGAGTTTTTGGAAAGTGTAGACCGCATTCATAATCACTTTACAAAACACTTTTTTGTCAGTAATGGCACCTAAACGAATTATAGTTTTTTATATAAAAAAATTTACTTATCCAACATTTTCAACATATTCAGGTCATAACTTTCTAGATTCTAAGTCTCCTTGTATTCAGCTGTATTTTTTTAATCAACATCACAAAATAAATTTCTGTAGGTAGCATTACTCAATGGTCACAATTTTGAAATTATCTAAAATATCTAAGATGAACAACCCAAATGGAAGAAACAAATAAGTTTCTTGCTAAAACTATTTTTGTTCTTATTTATCAATGGCTGTAATTATTAGGAACTTGATATTTTTTATTAGACTTTTAATTTAATGTTTTATTTGTAGAAATTATAATAAAATAATTAAATAGCTGCACTCACCCTAGTGTTTGTATGGTGTTGTAGGCAATAAGATATAATTTTCCAATAGTCGAAGGTCCTGAACTACGCACTATTTTTGTAGTTTTTTCAGACATTGTAGATACTAAGTACTATAGGCCCGGATCTGTTAACCGTGTTCTACACGATCCCTTTACACGAAACTTAGTAGGTCTTGCTTCCTTCTAATCTATTGTTTATCAACAATTATTAAAAAAAAAACATGGTTGGAAGACGTAGGTACGTATACTTAGAAACACGAGACTAAAGAAAAATAACGTTCAAAGAACATTTACCCATTCATTTACCTATAGCATTACATAAAGGTAAGTAGGTTTATTTAATCTTTGTTATAGATTTTTTATGATAAAGTCAAACCAAAGTCAAATTGAAAAGTGAGTAGAAACAGTTAATTATTACGAGCTAATAGAAGCAAAACGCGACAATACGCGACGTGTCACGCGTTTTTTAACCGCGGTCCGCGAATCCAGGGTTGCATTCAGGCTCTCGGAAAATTATTGTCTATATAAATTAAAAAGATACTACTTACTGTCGCAAAAATGATACTACGTCTTTTTCCCCGATAGTTGGCTGATTTAAATAAAAGCCTGTAGTCTAAATGTGGATAATGTAATTATTCATATACTTGTATTTTGATGTTTAACAACGACTATGTCAGCTTATTCTTCAATGGGAACCTTAATCGTCATAGCTAAATTCATTTTGCTAAGACAAAACAGTCTTTTATTCCCCAATCAGACGTATCTCCGTCCCATGATGTTATAGGGGGCGAGCCCATCGCCATACTGCGCACAATTCCAGACTCAGGGCTGATACAGAGCATTTCCTACCTAATAGAAAAATCCAATATTACTTTTACCCGTCCCGGGGATCGAAGCCGAGACCTCAGCGTCAGCCTCAGCCGTAACGCGTATGCGTATTACAACGGCGCGGGCACCACCGAGAGAGTATACTCTTACAAACTCATTTAAAAATCGTGTTCTAGTCAACACTATTGCTTAGACTGAAGGCAAATAAAACAATGATATGTAAAAAAAAAAACTAGAGATAAAATTATACTACTTTCGCGTAGTATCCTGGCATTAGGGTACTTTAAGCTACATGTTATTAGTTATGGTACAAATATTCTGTTTAAACTACGAAATCCAACCCTGCGCGAATCTCAATTATTTCATTTTTTGTTTGTTTGTTCCATTAGGAATCAGCTAAGATCAGAGACCATGCTGCCAAGTCATCAGTAATATTATTTTCTTATATTCCAAGAACGATGAAACAGGGTTGTGGCTGATTTCAAGGTCTTGCGGGAGTTTTGGTGTTAATTCCTTTCAGTACGATGCTTCTTAGACGACTTTCTTCAAACGGATTGAACGCACAAGGTCGATCAATACCCTTGGTCAAAAATCACATAAATTCACATAATTCAATGTTTCGATACAATATTCATCATCGTTAATGTTTGTTGCACAAAACCACACCACTTTTAAACAACAAATATAACTTTAAACTAGTTTATGAAATAATTAAAACAAGAGAGCCTTGCCGCACTGTCAGAATTCCCGCCAAATCTCCCTCAATTAATTCAAGATTTCAAGTGAGTTTCTGAATGTCAATAATTTATTAATTTATTGCTTATATACCAATTTCATTCATGATTGATTGGATCATTTAACCTGATCGTGTTACAAAAGTATTGCTGATTGTAATCATTCGTTTTGATTACCGGATCCCCATAATTTTTAAGATTGATTGTTTTGTGGATCGCCGTTCGATGGTTCATTAATAGGGTAGTTGACTTATACCAAAATTTAATAAATAATTGTTTATTTCCTACAGTATTTGGTTTATGGAACCCAAATATATAAATTTCAATACAATATAGTAGAAGATGTCTTTAAAATTCAAATTACAAATTAGATTTTTTTATCTTAATTGAAATCTTCGAAAACGCTATCGCCGCGCCGCGCCGCGCCCGCGCCATGATCGTGACGTCAGTCATTAAGTAAACAACTAAATGCCATTCGCAAATCGCATGTTGTGGTCTTTTGTAGCAAAAATAATAAGATATTATGTAGGTAAGTACTTGCATCGAAGTGAACTTCGGAAAAATAAATTTGAGTTTCAGTCGATATCTAGCTCGCATAGGTTATTTCGCGTGTTTAATTACTAATATGTGTCGTCATTGCACAGATAATCTATAGGTCAACATGGCCTAAATAAAACTGAAATACATTCCCACCCATAGTTCCCACCCCAATCCCACCAACAGCCGCTCAACGACAACCGCGATCTTTTCAGTTACCACCAATCAGAGGCCGTCACCCAGTCACTTGTCTTAGCAACCTACGCTAAGATTTGTTTCGGCTGTTGCAGTACATATTTTTGAGATTTAGATACAAAATACAGAAAGTATTATAGCTATAAATTGAAAAAATAATAAAGGCAAATGTTTATTTGTTATTTATTTGCTTTTAAATATGTATGCAAGATTCTACGTTAAAAAGCATAGCATTGAAAACAGAACAACCTATTACTATTTATTATTACTATTTTTATATCCATTCTCGCAACGCAATTCGTTAGATCGCTGTGTAAACCCTATATTTCTTTAGATGTCCTATGTAGTAAACAAACTCCATTTCGCACTAAAATCACAATTTCCGAATCAATCACACATAATATGATATACGCTGATCTTTGCATCAAACATATACAATATGAATTTAACTTTGAATTTCTCCAATTAAACAATAAATTCCGATATTTTTCTCAAAAACTGAATATTCCCAATAGGCATTTGCACAAATTATTGTACTGGGAACTGTAAATTTGTCATTTCTTATTGCTAATCCGTAGTAATGGGAAGAAGTGAATGAATTAATGATTTTAACCCTTCAGAACGATACTAAGTTTGACTGAAATACATCTCTTTAAACCACTATAAATTAATTTTAATTAAGTATGGAGCTAAATTAAAAAACCTACCCCAGAGGGGTTGACGTCAAGCAGACGACCAGTCGTAAAGACTACAAGCCAATTCATTCTGTAACATATGTTATAAAGCGTGTTCCGCCGCGCCGACCCCACTACGAGTGGGATAAGGGCAGGTGGAAGAAGACGAAGTCAAATTATAAACACATGTGTCCTTTAGCATGGTCGAAAGTGCGCGTGATCATTCTTCATTTTTCTTTAGATGAATTACACGGCGTTTTTCGGTAGAGTGTGAACAGAATGAGCTCCTTATGTGAAATTATGTGTATGCCCGAGGATCGACAGCGTCTGATCCGACGAAATGATATGCCGCGGCCCGCGGTCGGCCACGTACACTTATCATTTTAGGTACCAAAATATTCAGACGCATATGAAGCGAGTCTCAAACATGGTAAAAAATTAAAACATCAATGATTTAACATTGGTTTCGCCGCCACATTCTTATTGTACTCGTACCATATTTCTAACGATGTGAGGAAAAATAGCTAACTTCGCTAACATGGACATTTGTGTACGAACATTGTATTGTGTGTATTGTCGGTTTTGCAACAACGAATATCCCTAAAATCTTAGAGTAATATGACAAAAACAAAGGTATCAAGCACAAAGTGTAAAAATTCAGATTTCCCGCTATTAAATCCAGATTCCGCGCGAAATTATTAAAATACCAGAAGCTATTCAAATACCGAATGAATAAAAATAATTTGTTTAGAAAAATATGTTAACAATCAACATACACACACATAGTTCTGTCTCCACAATAATGAAAGATTATCTTGTGCCATATTATATATCAGTAAGTTTTACGAGAGACTAGGACCAACAACACCCAGATCAAAACCGGTTTTGGAACTGAGATCGAATCGGCGCAGGCAGCCGGCCTCTTATGCCACGGCGCGGAGGTTGCGGTACGGAAACTGAATGTCGATGATTTTACGCTAATTATTATTAGTGGGCGTGTGAAAGTTATTGTGATAAGTTCCCACCACGCAACCATTCACATACTTATTTAAAGTAATAATAGCTGCTTCTTTTTACAGCCATGAACCAGTCAAGGGTGTCGTCAGCCCACTAGTTTTGGGGGGTTGGCAACAGTCCCATAGCAAAGGTCATTGTTCAGAGGTGAAGGAGGGGGAGGGGTAACCAATATTCCTGTAACAAATATTTGTGAGGTGTGGCTATAATCACGTTTTCAGCTCTTGTTTATAACCCTGAGGGCAGTATGATAGGTATGTATGATACGAAGAGATAATTATACATACTCACTTACGCCTGTAATCTCGAAAGGGTAGATAGAGGTGTAACCAGTACCTACACCCACATTTTGCCGATCTTATTTCTGTCCCATGATATGATAGGGGGCGAGCCTATCGTCATACCGGGCACAATTCCAGACTCCAGGCTCATAGTAAGCATTTCGAAATAGAAAAATCCAATATCAGTTTTCTTTTAGCACAGCAGTCATACCGCGTACGCATTACAACTACGCCACCGTGGCAAATATCATTATCTGCTGTTATTATTCCCATAGAAAAGCTGAAAGCAGTGACGGATCCAGGATTTTGGTTTGGGGGGCTTAACCCAAAATTATAATTAAAAAAATTGAGAATATACTACTCGTATACCTACTTTATGGCCGTTCCCTATATTCTGTCTGTCTCTAGTTTTGCTATACCGGCGATAGAAAATTGCATCTATTGTCCCTTCAAACTTACCAATGACAGTCAATCCTATTCTTCGTTCCTGTCTATCGATGAGAGGACTGATAGCTAACTACAGATATACGAATGACTATCAAAATGAAATGTCACTATGAAAATGACAGTTCAAGCGTCCCAATATTGAAGTGAAAACTTCTTTAGCATAGTTGTGATTTGAAAGTCGATGAAACGAAGAAGCGACAGTAAAAAGAGACAGACACATAAATTCATAAGATTTAACGTGGGAGAAAATGAGATAGAAAGCATTATACAGTTGTGCGCGTATGCGTAGTACAAAGCTTGAGAAATGGCATCACAACAACAGTGGTGTTATGTATACGTGTACGCAGTAAAAAGAGACAGACACATAAATTCATAAGATTTAACGTGAGAGAAAATGAGATAGGAAGCATTAAACAGTTGTGCGCGCATGCGTAGTACAAACCTTGAGAAAAGGCATAACAACAGCCATGGTGTTTTGTATCAAAAACATTAATTAACGCAGTATTCCAAAGATATCTTGACCATATTAAGACCAAAGTATTTATTTCATACATTAGTTACCATAAGCCTCTTGTATCATTTATTTATTTTATTATTTTTAAAATGTAAGCTCTGAGTCTGAATAAATCTATGTAATATATACCTACAAATAAAATGTAAAATAATTATCAAACTTTATATCACTATGATCATTACTAAAACCTACAATTATCCTCTTCCCGAAATTTTACATTCGTCTCATTATCTTGAAGCCAACATTTTTGATGGTTTGACTTCTACCGCGTGTGAATTGCACACGTTTTTTTTAAGTGCTATCTGTCGATAAAGTTATCTAGTTTTATCTTTATCGGTGGATCTTGGCCGATAAACGGATATTCACGGCTGTAAAAAAATGAAATAAATATCACATTTTGAAGAAATAGCCATGAGTATACAAGTCTTTCATGGCACTCGCACTGACATACAAAATACTAAATAAAATATGTAAAAATCTAAAAGAAAATATAAAAAATGTCTAAAATTCCCATAAATAATATTGCACCGTTTTTATATTCAAATCATGTGGAAGAGACATTTATCGACTTCATACTGCGAACACCATCATCGCGTCATGTAAAGTAGAACCTCAAATTCCCTCCTTCACTAAAACTCCCCAAATTCGTTTCGATAATTCGTCAAAACGTTTCAATAATTGCAATACATAAATAATAATCTGTATTCTCAGTCAACGTAATAATCGTTAATATTATTTCATTTACAGGGGTAAAGAATGAGAATTATAGATAAATGTTAAATTAAAATGGAAGAAGGAAGGTTAAGCGATGAAAATTATATTGAAGATAGTAGTACTCAGAAAGTAGGATAATATCCATATTATCAAGATTAATTGGAGATTTGTCAGTGGACCCAAATTTGGGGAGGGGGAGGCTAGGTTACATACGTACACATGGAGTCTAGTCGGGATCTTATTGATACGCATTCGATCCTATACTATTCGCACGGCTGTTAATCTACGTACAACGAAACGCTCGACATAGCGCCATATTGTTTTAATGTTGTATGACATTTAGGGTTTTAATTCTTGGCCGTGATTGGCTGACGTGTAAGGGAATGCCGGACGGATTTATTTGACAGTTGATTGACAAATGACATTGACCGGCGTTTTTGGACAATATAGAACACTATTATACTTTCGAAGCTTTTTGTTTGTCAAAAACATTTCGAAAAGAAGTTCATTACCTGCAAATCACGTCTCATAGGCAAAGCATATCCTTCTTTGGTAAGTCTATTATTCTATTTTCTGTGTATAGTTTGGCCAGTAGTATATTGTTGCACTATGCCGTATACTAATATGAGTTATGGTAGGTTCCGCCTCCCCATTATGATTTAACGGTGTATTTGGTATTCTGTGGGGCGATTTGGTGTCCCACAATCCGCAACGGGAACCACATTTCACCATTGCCTCGGCTGTTAATCAGCAGAGTGTACCACAAAAAGATAAGGTTGGTTTTGAATGTAAGATGTTGATGGCCCACTTACACTAACATACATGTTATTACTATTAATAAAAACAATTCACTGTTTTTGGAATAGTGATATCCTAATGCAGTTATTTTTACTTTCTTATTATAGCTTTGCCTTGCCAAAGTATTTTTTAACCCATCAAGTGATGCAAAACTCTCAATTGTAACATAATGACACTTGAGATTACAATAGATTTCTTAGATACTAAAGTATTGTTATTTTTTTATCAATTTCAGAAAATATGGATCCTAATACTGATCATAGCTACTCACGTAAAAGACACATTGACCACACATATTGTGTCAAACTGGAACCATTGACAGGTTGGTAAATATAATATTTTTAATGTCTACCTTTTGTATATACACAAATTGCAATAATAATTTAATATAAGATCACGCCTGTATCTCTGAAAGAGTATGCAGAGATGCAACTAGTACACCCACAGTTTGCTGACCTTACTTCTCTGTCTCATGATCCTATTCCTACTCCTATTTCAACCCTGGACAACTCATGTAAGTTTTTTTCAAATTGAAAACTCAAACACAAATTGTAATTTTCCCGGCCTAAGAATGCTTCTACTAGACCAATAATTGATAATTGATGAGGCGATCAAACATTGTGTTTCTAAATGTTCGTAAAACACATCCCTAATAAAAAAATAATATAAACAAGTTATTGGTGTATTTTTCAGAAATTATTGCTTCTGGCTCAAGTGACTTCCAGAATTTACCAGGAAATCCATTAAGCAGTCTGGATTTAGGTAATAAAGTGTTACCTTTTTATTTCTTATTTATCTTTACATATTATTTGTTTATTTAATATCTTTCCGAACAAGAACTTTACAATAATTTTTACTTTTCTAGCAAACTCTGTTAACCCAGAGATAATTACGTCTGGACAATTAGATGTCAAGCGCCAGTCACATTTTACAGGTTAGTGAATCTGTATTATCTTAGATTATCTCTTGCCGATGTGGCTTTACTCAAATCCTAGGCAACTACTTAATGTACCCAAAGAAAGGGTATTGTTTTGTATGTATATTACAGAACATGGGCTATCAGTGTATGTGTGTTTGAATAATAAACATCCATACATCCTCACAAAATTTATAATATTATACATAGGATTTAATATGTGGAAAAGCAGTAGATGCTATGATGTGAATTTGGTGCACTAGAGGTATGATGTGCTGGGCAATTTCTCAGTTACCTTTATTAGTTACTCAGGAATACAATCAACATTAAATTATATATAACTTTATTTAAAGCAATATATACTAGACTTTCACATCATTTATGATGGAATTAACTAATCAGCTTTGAGTTGGGACTAACTACTTTATTATTTTCTAGGTTTGGATAAACCCCGAAGTGTGAAAGCTTCCAGGAAGCGGTTAATTAAGAAAGTGGCAGATTTGACACCAACATGCCCATTAATCTACAATGAATATACAAAGGCAAAACAACAAACTGACTTTTACCGTAGAGCCAAAAAAGCTCTAAAGTTCAGCAAGGAAAATGCGATGCAAAAAAAGGCTTTTGAAAATTATAAAAATAAATTAAAAAATAAATCTTTTAATAAATAATGTGTACTTTTATTTAATTTTCCTCTACTTAAATAAATGAGATAAAACAGTAAATTATACTGGTGTATAAGCCTAGCGTTTTGAGCTGTACGTTACTAGTTCCTTTGCCATTTGCATTTAATAAGCCATAGAGTAAGCATATTTTATGTAGTCTGTGGATTATGTATTCGACAGAAAAAAAAGAAACGTCAAATGACACTAAAACTCACTAATGAATTTTTTGTTCTACAGTTGGCAGTCTGATACGTAGTATCTCTAAGTAGTCTGTGACTATTCGGCCGCGTGAGAGATAACTATCGACGACAAATATCTCGGGTAATACTGTCAACATTCGATAAAATTTATTTATTTTGTTTAAATATGGCTTTGCATTATATGTATAACTTAAATGGCGTTACCAAAAAAAAAACAGGTGGCTGTTACAAGCCGCTGTGGTGAACCACAGTGCTTGCAATAGCGGTAAATTATATTTAGGTAGGAAAAAACGGTTGAATCCAAGCCGTCACTAGCGAATCCATGGGGTGGGGGGATTAAGGGGCTCAAGCAAATTTATTAAATAGGGCGTATAACTTCGGCTCTTGCGTCTACTGTTGCGCTCATTGATTCTGATTGATACTAAAGGACTTTCAGGACCAGATTCTATAAAAAATCATAGATGGGATTGTGCAATGATCTATGGCAAATAAAAACTTAATAATAACTTAGATTCTGGTAACCAAGGTCCAGAAAATCACTCCATTTTTATATCTAAATGCCAAATATTAAATGTTGAACATACTACTTACACTTTTTTATATCATAGGCCGGCAAACGAGCAAGTAGGTCACCTGATGGTAAGTGATGTCCACCACCCATTTACTTCCACAATACCTAAAGGATTATGGGCGCATTGCCGACCTTAAAGAAAAGGGATAAATAAGGCAATAGGAAGGGGAAGGGGGGTTTGGGCCTTCGGATATCTCACTCACCGAACGAAACGCAGTAGTGAGTTGCCACTTTACGCTCGTTTTTTGTGAGACAGTGGTAACGACCCGGACGAGTCGGCCCATTCATGCTGTAGACAGAACTGTCTACAGCGTGGCTCTGCCACTCTAAAAGTTAAAGCTTATGTTATTTCGCGTGTTTATTTACAAATAATGTGTCGTCATTGCACAGATAATCTATAGGCCAACATGGCCGACGGCGTTTTCGTAAGTTCCTGAAAAAAATTAAATTTGAATTAAAGTTTTGTTTTATAAGTCTCAGAAAAATACGATAAAATAAAAAAACGGCCTAGTAAAGCCTCATTTAACAAAATAAAACCTATTTTAAAAATGTGTCAACTAGCATATTCTTCATCGGATTCTTAGCAAAAACGATTTTTCTAGTGTATGGTTCAATCCCTTAGAAAATAAAGTTGGCAACACTGCAACGGCATAAATTAAGTTGGCTGTACCGGCATCCCTGTTCCTTTTATTTCCGGCGCTTGTGCGAGTGGTTGAGTTAGTGCATTTTATTTGATGATTTTAGAGTATTTTACAAATATTAGGTTGTAAACTGTTTCATTTACTAATATAATTACTTTTTATTATTTAGATTCGTTGGCATACCAACTACCAAAATGGTTGCTGCAAAAAAACAGGTGAGTCAGTGACACGTGTTTGCGGTATTCACTTTTTGGACTTGTGAATGGTTTACTCATTGTTATGTTGATTAACCTCCCACATGCGAGTCCTATATCAACGTGACCCTCGATAGGCTCGCTAATCCAGTGATTCGCGGGGTTGAGAAAGTGTCTTACATATTTTAAGGTTACAACTTTTGTTACAACTTATATGTAACAAAATCGGTAATTCATATATTATCCATTACGTTAAATTATTCTTTCTATTATTGCCTACAGAAAAAGACCATCGAGTCGATCAACTCCCGATTGGCTCTGGTAATGAAGTCTGGCAAATACTGCTTGGGCTACAAACAGACTTTGAAGACCCTCCGACAAGGAAAGGCTAAACTAGTCATCATTGCCAAGAATGCTCCTCCTCTGAGGTGAGACTACTGAGAAGTAGAGTTTCCCATTACTTCGTCAAAGGGAAGCATATGGAGTCTTTCAGACAAAGAAGTATGGATTCCCTCACAATATGATCTAGTAAAATTAATCTGGCTGTGTGATTTATATTAAAATTACAATTATAATTTCTAACTTCTGAATTAGATGTCTAATAGAAGGCTAATGATTTTGCTAGATTGTAATACAAGCGGGAAACCTATGGAGTAGTCTGTGTTTAAACTCATTTGCTGAACTTTGACAGGTAAATAAATATTTTACAGTTAAATTTCTTGCTTTTCGCAATATAACATTTACTATAGATGTGTAAAAGAGTTTTGGTCTATTTGTTCAATGTCTTATAAATACACAGGCCATAAAATGAGTAACATCCTGCTTTTTTAAAGTTTTTGTGTGAGTCTGATAAATTGTTACAAAAGCATAGATTGAATTCTTCATTGGCGCTCGGTATTGGGATTTGTGACCACATTATGTGTCTCCAATCAGAGAGGTCACTAGAGATCTAAACTGCCTGGCATATCCAATAGCACTTTTCATTGCATTTGCATTTTAGATTACAATCCATATTACTATGTCTGGGAGATTGAATACCTAAGTTAAAATTTTATAACTTATTGTACATGTGTGTCTGATGAGTTGGGACCAAGACTAACCCCTGTATTCATAAAAATTACTATAAGACCTCATAGTGTCTATGACTGTGTAGTGGCGATTTCTGTATATGTGATTGGTCCAGTTTGGCACAAACAAAACCAGACCAATCACATATATAGAAATCGATACTTAGCAAAGAACTCACTTGAGTGTTGTTCTTGATTTTGGGTGTGTTAGTCTTTTTTTTTTTTAATCCTGGCTCGGCAAAGTGACTACGCTACACCTGATGGTAAGTGTAGCGCAATCCATGAATACTGTCGACCAACGATAGACACTGAATCTATCGCAGATCAGCAGAATTATGCTGGCCTGCTTAGTTGCTTCTTCACACTCCGTTTAAAGGATCCCATATTATAGGAAGGAGGAAACACGTGCGCCGGCAAGCTATTCCACAGCTTTATAGTCCGACAGAAGTAAGATTTTACGAACCTCTTGGTCCGAGCCGAGATGGAAGAGACCCCGAAGCTATGGTTTCGCAAGCCAGCACGCGTGTTTCTGTTAAGGATAGGTGAGGAAGGAATATGGTCAAACAATTCTTCAGAGCATTCACCGTGATACAGACGATAAAAGACAGAAAGCGAGGCAATGTCCCTACGCAGCTGTAGCGGCTCTAAATTTTTTGTGACGTCCGTCCAAGGCATCGAGCACGTACTTTGCGGAACCGTCCCATAGGTGCGAACAGTATTCCGCACCCGGCCGTGCCTGCGCTTTGTATAAGCGGTAAAGCTGGCAGGGTGTAAAAAACCTACGCACTTTGTTCAGGATTCCGACCCTGCTTGATGTGGCTGATATTACGCCCTCGATGTGGTTCCTTGGATTCAGATCGCAGCAAATATCCATGCCTAGGATACTTAGGCTATTCCGCATTGCGAGCGGGATACCCTGAAGATTGGGGAGGGGGAGAGAACGGGGATTTTTTGCACGTAAACGCGCACACCTGGGTTTTCTTGGCATTGAACTCGACTAGATTCTTGGTACCCCATTCCGAAATGAGATCCAAAGTCCGGTTTAGCTCAATGACAAGATTCTCTCGCTGCCTCTCAGTGACTTCCCGGCTACCAGGAGGCTTACTGCAGTAACGCCCATGCACAGTGCTGTCATCTGCATAGCAATGAATGTTACCAAGTGGTAACATGTCATTGATATGCAGAATAAACAAGGTGGGCGAAAGCACAGAGCCTTGTGGGACCCCGGCATTAACTGACATGAGCTGCGAAGCGTGCCCTTCAACAGTGACACGCATTCTACGCTCATGCAGAAAGCTAGAGATCCACTTACACAGGTTGTCGGGAAGCCCATACGCCGGAAGCTTGGAGAGGAGGCCACAGTGCCAGACCCTATCAAAAGCCTTGGCAATGTCGAGACTTACGGCTAGAGCCTCGCCATGCCTGTCAACCGCCTCCCCCCAGCAATGTAACAAGTACGCTAGTAGATCACCCGTTGATCGTTTAGTCTTCTGAAGAAGAGTTTGCAAGATTGGTTTTCAAGAGACTAAAGGGTGACTGGAGATATAGATGGCATGTGAAGTAAATAAATTTAGTGAGGCTATAAAGATTGAAGAGACATCTGCATGTTTGTGGAACTAAGCAAATATTTTTCTTATTACAGGAAATCTGAGATTGAATACTATGCTCTCCTGGCCAAGACTGGAGTACACCACTACAGTGGCAACAACATTGAGCTTGGAACTGCCTGCGGAAGGTACTACAGGGTGTGCACACTGGCTATTACAGACCCTGGCGATTCTGACATCATCACTACTCTCCCTGAGGCGACGGCATAGATTTAATATACTTTAAAGCATACAATATCCTTTACTTTTATTACATTTTTTTTCTGTATATATCCTTAATATATATATTGCCCATCTACATTATGCTACAATGATAATTATAATAGAGTAATAACTTTATTAATCTAAGCTAATAGGTATGTAAAGAAAGAAAGAAAGAAGGCATTTATTGGCAGACGTTAGGTGGTACATGAACAATTGTTGCAGACAAAATATCTTTATAAGTAGTATGTGGGGGATACCTAGATACCCACCCACTGTAGACGGTATATGTCCCACCACGACCGCGCCAAAAGGATCTAAATCAGCAAATCGTATATTTGTTATGTACGTAGAACATAACAAATACGAGTTATGATTATTGATATATGGAAAAATAGACAATATTCTTTAATACCACCATTATTAATGATAACTGGTCGTATCACTCTGAAGTTCTTATAATTCACAGCATTCCCCATATATACTTGAACAGATAAATAATACCAGGCCTGTATTATATAGCTCCCATTGCTGGGCACGTTCCTCTACGAATGAGAGGTGTTAGGCCTTTCCACGACTCTGACACAATGCGCTCATAAAAACCTCATGAGTCATGACGTCCGTCCGTTAGAAAAAACATCTGAAATGTGTAGGTAAATGGCTGAATAGATTTTCTTCACACATAACCATGGTATGGTGAACACACATTGGTTCTTAAACAACTATAGGAAAAAAAAACTACTTTAGCTGGTTATAATATAGGCTTTTTTATTAATATTTATCAGGAAAAGATGCAGATGGATGCACCTGTTTAGCGTCTTAACTCAGATGTGATACGATTGCGTCAATACTGAATTCGTAAAAAAACGGAATGTGGCACTAAAATACATTTATTTTCGAGTTTTGACTATTTGTTCAGTAAGTAGGTAAATAGGTAGGTATTAGTTTTATGAAAAAAATGTAGTTTACAATCATAACGTTGATTGAGCCCTTTTGAATGGCACTTAAAAATTAACATAAGTACCAATTTTTAATCACATTTATCACGAACCGGCAGTTGGGATGCGTCTATTCATGGTGTTATTTTATGAGATGAATATCTGTTTATAAAATAAGATTCCTATAAAGTGCCAAAAGTGAATCGGCCAAAGTTCGTAAACTAATGGCATGATAGGTGGCTCTCGATACATTTTTGAATATTGGTTATTTTCACGTCAAGGAAAAGATGCATTATCAGCCCTTTCGAATGGCACTTTAAAAAATCAATTCTAAGAAAAATCCAATATTCCAAAAAAAAATAACTGCTTTTTCGACTCACTGAGCGAGACGTCACAAAACACAGGCAAACTTGTTGCCGTAAACACCGTGCAATGTCGTGGCCCTGATCGTAGAACTGAAATGGTCGCATTTCATGAAATACTCGTAGTAAACTATAGATAATCAAACGTTTAAATGATTTGTTCATCACTTTTGACCGTATCATATAGGTATGTAGGATGCCCATACAGATGTAGGTTTTAGAAGGCAGTAGGTCTCGTATACGAGGGGACTGGCAGTCGAGATTATGTCTATTTCAATGCCAATCAGCAGTGTGTTAGCACTATTGTTTCAGTTTAAAGGATATTGAAATTACTGAGCGTAATCTCGGGGTGGCGAACGCAGTCCAGTGCCATACAGTGCTTTGTAATTCAAAGTTCTGAAGGGGTAGATATAGGCGGAACAACAACTAGTGTTGCGGTTCCCACAGTGCTTTGTAATTCAAAGTTCTGAAGGGGTAGATATAGGCGGAACAACAACTAGTGTTGCGGTTCCCACAGGACCCATGGTTCGCAGAGCTTTATTTCCGTCCCATGTGATATGTTTGTGGACCTAGACTAACAAGTCGCAGATATTTTGACAATTTATATACATACGCACTCACGCCTGTAAGGGACCGAAGAGGTAGGCAGAGGTGTAACCAGTACACCCACATTTCGCAGAGCGTATCTCCGTCCCATAATGTGATAGGGGGGGAGCCTATCGCCATACCGGGCACAAATTCCAGACTCCGGGCTGATACTGAGCTTTTTGTAATAGTAAAACCCAATATCACTTTTACCCGACCCGGGGATCGAACCAGAGACCTCAGCGTCTGCCGCAGTCGTAACGCGTACGCATTACAACTGCGCCACCTAGGCAGTATGTATTTTGACAATTTAATTTTATTATATCTACATTCTACACCAAATTGGTAAGTAAAAATACTGTACTTACATCAAAGACTTTAATACCATAGACGGGCTGTTCAGAAGTAAAATTGTGTTGCATACGCGGCCGGCGAGGCGGGCATGACGTCTAAGGCGTGGGAACGAGAGGAGTTGAGAGTAAGCGTATGGTGTCGTATGGCGTTTGGTGTTAGTTTTCATTCACAATAAATGAATTTTTCGTTCAAAACCAAGAAATATAGTTATTTCCGTAAAATTACTTCAAATTGAATGAATAATTTATGCACGTAAATAATGACAATGTTTTATGGGTCACAATAAACAATTTCGTGTTAGTTTATCGAATTTCTGCTGTCGAATTCGAATTCAGCTATTCAAACAACGACAACTGCTCTTGTTGCTCTCTCACGGGCGACTAAATGAGTTGCGGTCAATTGTCCGTAACTAAGTGCGCAATTTCTTTGTACCGCACAGCTTGTCTAGGTAGGTGTCTTGTCTTGTAGGTATACTTAAAGTCCTTGACTAACATAAAACATTTTACGATAATAAATAAAACAACGGAAAATATAATTAAGTGTTTATTTCGTTTGTAAGATTATTATCATTTATGATTAGGTTATTATATTATGTATTTGAATTCATATCATTAAACAGGATGAATGATTAAACCGCGACGGTCATATCTTAGTACAAATTTGCATGTATGTATTTGAAACTGTTGAAATAGGTGATGATTTTATAGATAGTAAACCTCTTTGAGTATTTTATAGTTATAATTATCTTTACTCTATTTCTCTAGATTTAAATTTGGATTCATATTGTTTTCGTGTGTGTTTTTTTTTTTTTTTTTTCCCTATGGCTTCGCACTTCTTGTGCATACAGCCAATGTCAAGTTTGGTTTTTAATTTTGTGATACGACAGAGTTAAAGGTAAGGAAACTTTTGAAACGAAAAAGGAAAACGGCAGGCTGATTATGTATGTAGCAGACGATTAGCAACAGCAACAATTGCTGGAAATCTGCTGTCAAAATTGAATTTCGTATTTCATAACTCACAACAAGTTAGCAATCAGCAAAAAGCGACAGTGCTGCCTCCACGTGTAGCAATCATAAACTATATGTGCATTCTTAGTATGGGCAATCGCTTTGTTTCGTATTATGTACTTTATTTGACAGCGATCGGATAGCAATTTATCGCGTGTTGTTTATATTATCCAGCAACAGCCATTTTAGCGTTCGCTGAGCATCTGCTGACTGTCTGCTGCTAGTAATACATTATTTGTTTGATTCTTGTGCAGTAATTGTGACTAAAGTACTCTACATTTTGAATAGGTAAGTTGATTTTGATCAATAACTTAGGTAATTTATTTCATATCTGCAGTTAAAAGTACAGTTTAAATGAAGTGGATAACATAACCTAGCCATATATACAACATAACGTAACAATTATATTAATGCAGATGGCTCGTGCTGCGTTGATCATCGAAGCTCTAGAAATGCAAGATAGAAGTTCCGCGAATCTAGACACCGCTCGCCTGAGACGCAGCCTTCGACTTAGAGCCAAAGCTTTGGAGCTTTCCGATGAAGAATTCCGGGCTCACTACAGGCTCTCTAAGGAAGTATTCTTAGATCTGTGCTCGGAGCTTGCACCTCTTTTATCACGACCTCGAAGAAGAACTAAAGTTGCCGCTGAAACAAAAGTGAGTGAAATTTGATTAATTAAAACATTAATAAGTACCTATTTCAGTTACATTTTGATGTGACACATCTAATGCGGTAGGTTTGGAGACTTAGTTTGTATTTTGATAAATTTAAAGCGAGATTTAATTAAAATTGTTTATATCTTCCTATGCCAATTTTGTGCTGTCTTCACTATGACTTACTGAACGTAATTATTAAACGTCTTTAAAATGAAGGAGGTTCTCAATACGTATTATATAATATAATTTTGGTATTAAATCAATAGCTACGTTACATACGTATTTTATAATATATTTTTTCTTTTAATAATATCTGGCCTAGGCCTAAACCCCTCTCATTCAGTAGAGTAGGCCCGTGCCCAGCAGTGGGACGAGTATAATACAGGGCTAGTATTATTATTATAATAATATCTGAATATTTTGTTTTTCGTTATGCCATATTTATTTCTTTTAACTAAACCATCCTTTCAAGCATATTTTCTATACAAAACAGTTTTGATGGGTCATATCTGCCAGTTATCCCGCGATGGCTCATTTTTCAATTACATACAATGGAAGTTCGGTACCCACTGACAATTCAGCACATGGTTAACTAGTATGAATAGTAAAGAAGACTATTATAATTTACAGATTTTAACAGCACTATCATTCTTTGCCTCGGGTTCATACCAAAAGCCAGTTGGAATGAGTTTTCTACATGGGCTCAGTCAAAGTAGTGTGTCAAATGCTATAAAAGAAGTGACTGCAGCTCTAAACGACCACAATATACTCAGAAAATATATAAAATTTCCTAAAACTAGTCATGAGAGGCAATTGATTATCAATGGGTAACTATCAGCACACTTTTTTTTAAATATCTAACGTCGGGACTAAAATAAAAATTAAACCGCGATAAAATCCGTATAAACTAGTTTTATTTCAATTTAAATATCTAAGATAAATACTAACATACTGGAAGCTATGCACAGCAGATTTCATATAAATTATGTGATTATTTTGGATATTAAACTTTGTGACATTCTCTTGTACTTTCACAATGACCTTTGAACTTTTCCTTCCCTACACTTAGTTGGCAAATAAAAGTTTGAAGTATTTTAGGTAGTGTAATATGAGAGTGGCCTTTTAATTCATTTTAAAATATATCGCTTCCAGATTTTCAGACAAGTTTGGTTTTCCTGGTATTCTTGGCTGTATTGATGGAACACATATTGCATTAGTACGACCCACAGAGCATGAGGAAAGATTCTTCAACAGAAAACACTACCATTCTAGAAATGTTCAGATCGTAAGTTTATGTAAATGTAATCATAAAGTAAAGTAGCGGCCACCAGCTCAGTTTCATACGGTGAGTGAGATATCCCCCTCCCCTTTCCAATCCCTTAATTATACCTTTCCTTTAAGGTCGGCAACGCGCCCATGTTTCTTTTGGTATTATGGGTGGTGGAGATCACTTACTATCAGGTGACCCACTTGCTCGTTCACCGGCCTATGTTATAAAGAAAATAGATGCCACTTTTTGATACCTAAAATATATATCTAATTAATCTAATGTACATTTTGCAATATCTTATAATATAAATTTATTTCAGATTTGTGATAGTGATTTAAATATTTTGAATATTGATGCCACTTTTGGTGGAGCAACACATGATGCACACATTTGGAAAACAAGTGAAATTAACATGCACATGCAACAACTCCACCGCAATGGAGAAGTAGTTTGGTTCCTTGGTGGGTACAATAAAATATCATTTAGTAATTTATTGTATTCTAAATCATGTTGCTCTTTATTTTTATTTAAATAAAACTGAAAACAAATAATTTTGTATCAAGTAATTTTGTTTGTAGATGTTTATGCCTTCTTGGGCAGGTCCAACCACCTTACTTGAAATTTTCAAATAGCTGATAAGATGCACTTGATTAAAATATCAATATTTTCTTTTTCAGGTGATTCAGGATACCCACTTAGACCATGGCTTTTGACACCAATTGTTAACGCTGAACTAAATAGTCCACATGAGCACTACACAAATTTACACTGTAGGGTGAGGAATACTGTGGAAAGATGTATTGGGGTGTTGAAGGCACGTTGGCGTTGCCTTCTGACTCACAGAGTGCTCCATTACGATCATCACACAGTAGCCAAAATAATGAATGCGTGTTCAGTGTTACACAATATTGCGAATCACCATCGAATACCACCACCGGAATTATCCGTTGAAGAAGTGCATCAGGACTCTATCTTACAAGTTCCTCGTTTATTACCTGTAGATAGAATAAATGAAAACGAGCATTTAGAAAGAGGTCGCCGTCATCGAGATGTTATAGTACAACGCTTATGGAGAAATAGGTCTAATAGTTAATAATATATATATACTAGCTTTTGCTCGCGGCTCCGCCCGCGTGAATAGACTTTTCCGAAATAAAACCTAGCCTATAACCGTCTCCAGGGTCCCATCTATCTCTACATCAAAATTCATCAAAATCGGTTCAGTGATTAAGGCGTGAAAGCGTAACAAACAAATAGATTTTTTTCCTAAGAAGTATCCTATGTTACTTCTTATACCTCCATGAATATGTGTACAAAGTTTCATGATGATCGGTTAAGTAGTTTTCGCGTGAAAGCGTAACAAACAAACTTACATTCACATTTATAGGATTAATATGATGTAATACTTCTAATTAAATCGATTTAATTATTTTTAAACTTTCTCACTTAGACATATTATAATTGAAACACGTATACTTTCCCCTTGGTTTCGGCTGAATAACATCAACCACGGGTGGATGATAATCACGAATAAGTCCCGTTTCAGTTATAATAGATTTAATAGCTGTAGATACAAACTATGTATACTTAGCATTTCGTAATTATTTAGTTTTTAGGTGTAAATATAAACGATCTATGACTTTTTTGTAATAAAATAATATTTTATTTATATAAACGTAATAGATTTAGTTAGATGTAGATACATGCCAAGTAAGTAGTTTTAGTTTCTCTATATCAGTTATTTTTAAGAGAAATGTCTGCAAAAAGTCGTGCTCTTTTTTATGTATTATTATTATGTATTACGTAATAGTAACTAACTAGTAAGCCGGTTTGTTTATACTGATGAATTGCTGGTGGGAGGGTACCTAACACCTAATATTTTTGTACTCGACTGGATAGCTACCACCATACACACGGTGAAATTCCCGCTGTAGTGTTTAAGCGATTCGCGTTCCGGGATCAGCCAATGTATATCCAGTAACTTCAGGCCGGTATAATTCTGCCGAATTTCGGGGGACCCAATGTCTCTTGACGGTCGATATTATGTTTGGACTGCACTGTACTTAACATCAGATTAAGTACAATCACTGCCGTGCCAGGATAGAAAAAATGCTACTTTTATTAAGTATCAAAATGATAAAATATTTGCAATTTTATATAAAATATTGAATAAAGTGTTGTCAGATCACTTACCTAAAGCAATGGATATCTATGTATATATTTTTTGGTAACTAATAATTGTAAATCGATATAATATTTTGAATTTAGCATCTTAAATATTACCTACAGTATTCCATCCATGCACTTTCAGGTGCTATAATTTTATTTAAGTGGACTTGGATTAAAATTATTGTTATTAATGTCATGTAAATATTAATTCTAGAAATAATAACGAGCATGATCACAAGGTAATTAGAGCAACCCATATAACAACTTTATGGACTGTAACATCATATCGGTAATAACTTTCAGTACCTATACGTACATAGCAATTTCGTCTTAGATTTTGAGAATGACACAAATTACATTTAAAGATTAAACACGTTTATTTTCGGATTGTTTCTTTTAAAACAGTAACCATAGACGCCATTGTTTCAACATGTATTTTAGACGCTTCTGCTTGTATTTTTGCAGCCTCTGCCATCATATATACTGCGTCTGCTATCTTCTCCTCGGCTCGTACCCGACGATTTTCTAAATCTACCAGCCAAGCAGGTTCAACTTTTTTTTGATTTTCTATAAAACAAAGTGTAAAATTAATACTAAATAAAGTAATCGGACATAGCGCAATTATTTTAATTAAGCATAATACATTTGATAACAGAGGGAAAGATTTTATTTTTATTCATATAAAGTTAACATAATTGGTGCTCTTTTTACTTATTGGTTGTTATTTATATCATATGAATTATGCGTACTGATATATGTACTTAATTTATTTTTGTAGCATAGGCCGGCATACAAGCAAGTGGGTCACCTGGTAAGTGATTTCCATCATGCATGCCAACAATACCAAAATCATGGGCGCATTGCTGACCTTAAAGCACAGGAAATAAGTTACCGATTTTATTTATCATAATTGAAATAAAATTGAGTTATATTTTTATTGCAGTATTATTGGGCTTAGCTGGGCTGACAAAACATTAATGTTATCCAGTTTACGAGTGTTATTGAAAAACTATGTTTAGGCTGCTTAGATAAACATGTGTTCCAAGAAACCGTACCTTATCCTTGAAGGATTTTACAGATTGGGTATAAACAAATAAAATCATTAAGGTTTCAAATTCATCGTTTATTTTAGTTAACAGCAATTACCTAGTATTGAAATTAACATATTATGTTTTCATATATTCCAGTTATAGACAAAAATATACCAGGTGTAAAATCACCTTCAACAAGAGGCCACACTGATATAATTCGTAAGTCTTTTCTGGAAAACACCATTTATTTATTTTTCCAAAGCATTATTCAACCATTTGCGTTTGTAACACCATAATACGTAAACACCAAAATCAAGAAAATGCCACATTAAGAGTGACATATTTTTACAGATTGCTATGCATTACCACCTAGAGCTACTACAGATACCAGTGTTCAGCCAGTTCCGCACGCTAATACCAGTACATCTAGTCCTTTTGATCAGTCGGTGATCGAACTTGGTCCCAACAGGATAATTGGTGATATGGGTTCGAGCAGGCTTCCGGGCAAGAGAGATCACCCAATCGTCCAAAGACACACCTACAGTAAGAACGAATTTTATATCGCCAACTAAAAAACTTTTTCTAATATCATGGTAGCATTATAATTGACAGCCTCCGTGGCGCAACGGGCCAGTAGCCGGCTGTGAAACGAGAAACCGCAGGTTCGATACCCGCACCGAGAAAAATGTTTGTATGATCCACAAATATCGGTTTCGGGTCTGGGGGTTGTGGGACCGTAAGTCCTGATACTCACGGGTTAACCTAGTGTGGGATCAGGACTATGTTTGTGACTGTTGGGTGTATTTAATAATAAAAAATAATAATAATAATATATATACATACAAGTAAATAAACAGTAGTATCGTATTTTAATACAACATTGATATTTAATGTCTGTCTGTAGGTACATATGTTAAAAGTAACAATCTATTTACCTATTTCTAGATACATATTAAATTTACATTTTATTTTAGGTTCACCATGTCGTTCACCTGCAGCCAAACGCAGATTATTTTCGCAGACTAAGTCCAGTACATCAAGTGAGTAATAATTCTGCAATAAAAATATAACACAATTTTATTTCAATTATGATAAATAAAATCGGTAATTTATTTCCTGTGCTTTAAGGTCAGCAATGCGCCCATGATTTTAGTATTGTTGGCATACATGATGGAAATCACTTACCATCAGGTGACCCACTTGCTTGTATGCCGGCCTATGCTACAAAAATAATTGAGTACATATTATATCAGTACGCATAATTCATATGATATAACATTGCAAATAACAAACAATAAGTAAGAAGAGCACAAAATATGTTAACTTTATATGAATAAAAATTAAATCTTTCCCTCTGTTATCAAATGTACTATGCTTAATTAAAATAATTGAGCTAGTCCGATTACTTTATTTAGTATTAATTTTACACTTTGTTATATAGAAAATCCAAAAAAAGTAGAAAATCGTCGGGTACGAGCCGAGGAGAAGATAGCAGACGCGGTATATATGATGGCAGAGGCTGCAAAAATACAAGCAGAAGCGTCTAAAATACATGTTGAAACAATGGCGTCTATGGTTACTGTTTTAAAAGAAACAATCCGAAAATAAACGTGTTTAATCTTTAAATGTAATTTGTGTCATTCTCAAAATCTAAGACGAAATTGCTATGTACGTATAGGTACTGAAAGTTATTACCGATATGATGTTACAGTCCATAAAAAATAGACACAAAAGTTGTTATATGGGTTGCTCTCTAATTACCTTGTGATCATGCTCGTTATTATTTCTAGAATTAATATTTACATGACATTAATAACAATAATTTTAATCCAAGTCCACTTAAATAAAATTATAGCACCTGAAAGTGCATGGATGGAATACTGTAGGTAATATTTACGATGCTAAATTCAAAATATTATATTGATTTACAATTATTAGTTACCAAAAAATATATACATAGATATCCATTGCTTTAGGAAAGTGATCTGACAACACTTTATTCAATATTTTATATAAAATTGCAAATATTTTATCATTTTGATACTTAATAAAAATAGCATTTTTTCTATCCTGGCACGGCAGTGATTATACTTAATCTGATGTTAATCTTCTTAGGAAAAAAAACTATTTGTTTGTTACGCTTTCACGCCTAAATCACTGATCCGATTTTGATGAATTTGATGTAGAGATAGATGGGACCCTGGAGACGGTTATAGGCTACGTTTTATTTCGGAAAAGTCTATTCACGCGGGCCGAGCCGCGAGCAAAAGCTAGTATATATATATTATTAACTATTAGACCTATTTCTCCATAAGCGTTGTACTATAACATCTCGATGACGGCGACCTCTTTCTAAATGCTCGTTTTCATTTATTCTATCTACAGGTAATAAACGAGGAA
Organism: Mimas tiliae; assembly: GCA_905332985.1. Classification (NCBI taxonomy): domain Eukaryota; kingdom Metazoa; phylum Arthropoda; class Insecta; order Lepidoptera; family Sphingidae; genus Mimas; species Mimas tiliae. The sequence continues at coordinate 9,880,043 of HG995242.1, read as the reverse complement.
CTTGTAAGATGGAGTCCTGATGCACTTCTTCAATACCTTAAAGGACCTTAAAGGAAAGGTATAATTAAGGGATTGGAAAGGGGAGGGGGATATCTCACTCACCGTATGAAACAGAGCAAGTGGCCGCTACATTACTTTATGATTAAATTTATATAAACTAACGATCTGAACATTTCTAGAATGGTAGTGTTTTCTGTTGAAGAATCTTTCCTCATGCTCTGTGGGTGGTACTAATGCAATATGTGTTCCATCAATACAGCCAAGAATACCAAACTTGTCTGAAAATCTGGAATCGATATATTTTAAAATGAATAAAAAGGCCACTCTCATATTACACTACCTAAAAAACTTCAAACTTTTATTTGCCAACTAAGTGTAGTTAAGGAAGGAAAAGTTCAAAGGTCATTGTGAAAGTACAAGAGAATGTCACATAAGTTTAATATCCAAAAAAATCACATAATTTATATGAAATCTGCTGTGGCATAGCTTCCAGTATGTTAGTATTTATCTTAGATATTTAAAAAAAACTGTGCTGATAGTTACCCATTGATAATCAATTGCCTCTCACGACTAGTTTTAGGAAATTTTATATATTTTCTGAGTATATTGTGGTTGTTTAGAGCTGCAGTCACTTCTTTTATAGCATTTGACACACTACTTTGACTGAGCCCATGTAGAAAACTCATTCCAACTGGCTTTTGGTATGAACCCGAGGCAAAGAATGATAGTGCTGTTAAAATCTGTAAATTATAAAAGTCTTCTTTACTATTCATACTAGTTAACCATGGGCTGAATTGTCAGTGGGTACCGAACTTCCATTGTATGTAATTGAAAAATGAGCCATCGCGGGATAACTGGCAGATATGAACCATCAAAACTGTTTTGTATAGAAAATATGCTTGAAAGAATGGTTTATTAAAAGAAATAAATATGGCATAACGAAAAACAATATATTCAGATATTATTATAATAATAATACTAGCCCTGTATTATACTTGTCCCACTGCTGGGCACGGGCCTCCTCTACTGAATGAGAGGAGTTTAGGCCTAGGCCAGATATTATTAAACGAAAAAATATATTATAAAATACATACGTAGCTATTGATTTAATACCAAAATTATATTATATAATACGTATTGAGAACCTCCTTCATTTTAAAGACGGTTAATAATTACGTTCAGTAAGTCATAGTGAAGACAGTACAAAATTGTCATAGGAAGATATAAACAATTTTAATTAAATCTCGCTTTAAATTCATCTAAATACAAACTAAGTCTCCCAACCTGCCGCATTAGATGTGTCACATCAAAATGTAACTAAAATAGGTACTTATTAATGTTTTAATTAATCAAATTTCACTCACTTTTGTTTCAGCGGCAACTTTAGTTCTTCTTCTAGGTCGTGATAAAAGAGGTGCAAGCTCCGAGCAAAGCTAAGAATACTTCCTTAGAGAGCCTGTAGTGAGCCGAATTCTTCATCGGAAAGCTCCAAAGCTTTCGCTCTAAGTTGAAGGCTGCGTCTCAGGCGAGCTGTGTCTAGATTCGCGGAACTTCTATCTTGCATTTCTAGAGCTTCGATGATCAACGCAGCACGAGCCATCTGGATTAATATAATTGTTACGTTATGTTGTATATATGGCTAGGTTATGTTTTCCACTTCATTTAAACTGTACTTTTAACTGCAGATATGAAATAAATTACCTAAGTTATTGATCAAAATCAACTTACCTTTTCAAAATGTAGAGTATTTTAGTCACAATTACTGCACAAGAATCAAACAAATAATGTATTACTAGCAGCAGACAGTCAGCAGATGCTCAGCGAACGCTAAAATGGCTGTTGCTGGATAATATAAACAACACGCGATAAATTGCTATCCGATCGCTGTCAAATTAAGTACATAATACGAAACAAAGCGATTGCCCATACAAAGAATGCACATAAAGTTTATGATTGCTACACGTGGAGGCAGCACTGTCGCTTTTTGCTGATTGCTAACTTGTTGTGAGTTATGAAATACGAAATTCAATTTTGACAGCAGATAACCAGCAATTGTTGCTGTTGCTAGTCGTCTGCTACATACATAATCAGCCTGCGGCTTGTTACACGGAAGAGAGAGAATGTTACCACATACATAACCATGAATAAATTTTAAAAATAAAAGTGTTGCCATAATATTTGTATTTATCCTTAAAACACCCCCTCAACACATATTTTTAATTTCTAACAATATATGTATATAGTTTTATTATTATATATAAAGTATATTTACTCAATGTTAACATTCACTCTTTAACAATATTCTTTATTTAAAACAAACTTATTATATTAAGTATACTTAATAATAAATGCTATTTTTATATAATTATCCTTCACCCCTTATAAATTAACTTGTATGATATTCTACATGTGCTTATTTATTTATTTATAGAACATGAACTTAACATCATATTTCTGAACTTAAGGAATAACAATTTCCCTAATGATTTGGTAAATATGTCTGCTACATTGTTATTTGTATTTACATATGTTACCTCAACAATACCTTGAGATACCTTTTCCATTATATAATGATACTTTATATCAACATGCTTCAACCGCTTGTTACTATCATTATTTTTAGTGATTTGAATTACACTTTGATTATCTTCAAATATTTCTAATTGTATGTTATCATAATCAAAATCAATTAACAGCTTTTTTAAATACAAGCCTTCTGTAATAGCACAACTGAGAGCCATGTACTCAGCTTCACAAGATGATAAGGATACACTTGATTGTTTCTTTGTTCCCCATGAAATTGGACAGTTAAACACATAAAAGATATAACCAGATGTTGATTTCCGGTCTTTTACATCACCAGCCCAATCTGCATCACTATAACCGTACAACGTTCCCTTATTATTATCACATTTATATATTAATGACAAGTCAAGTGAGCCTTTGATATATCTTAATATTCTTTTTAGACACTTATATAAAGCAGTACTTGCACAGTGAACAAATCTACTTAAAAAACTCACTGCTACAGATATATCAGGCCTAGTACAGGTTGCATACAGTAAACTACCTATTAAACTTCTGCACTGTTTTTCAATTTCTACACTTTCAGATTGATCTCTGTGTAATAATTCATATTTAAAATTCTGCTCTAAAGGAGTAAACACAGTTTTACAGTTTGACATTTGGTAATTATTTAATATATTTTGTAAATATTTTTTCTGGTTTATTACTGTTACACCATTGTTAATATCTTGTTTAATATTTATTCCCAAGTAATTGCAAGCCAAACCCAAATCCTTCATCTCAAAATTTTTACATAATGAAGTTTTAAAATTATTTAGCTGATCTTTATCACTCCCAAAATACAATAAGTCATCGACAAATAATGATACATAAATAGAATTACCATCAATGTTTCTAAAATACAAACATGGATCATTTTTAGATTTTATAAAATTTTCTTTTAGCATAAAGTCGTTAAATTTACTATTCCAATACCTAGGAGATTTCTTTAGACCATAAATAGACTTTTTTAACTTACAAATATTATTGTTAGGCAATCTCATATACACAGTTTCCTTTATATCACCATACAGAAATGCTCCAGTTACGTCCATCTGATATACAGGTTGACGTTTCTGAGTTGCCACTGCCATCATTGTTCGAACAGTTGTTAACTTTGCAACAGGAGAATAAGTTAAATTATCACAATTCTTTTGTTCGAACCCCCGGGCTACTAAGCGAGCTTTATAAACAGTCTTACCTTCTGACTCCTTGATTCTGAATACCCACTTACTACTTATTATGTTTTTACATGCAGGAATTTCTGTCACTTCTTCCCATGTATTGTTCTTTTCTAATGTTGTTAGTTCTTTGTTAATAGCTTCTTCCCATAAACTTCCGTCTGGTCTTTGTATGGCTTCTTCATAAGTAAAAGGTTCGTCATGACAATAACTGAGGAATGTATTGTCTGTATCATTTTCAGCAACATAATCCTTTAACCACAGAGGAGGTTGTCGCTGTCTCTTTGGTCTTTCATTAACTACAGTTTCGTCCACAATTTCTTCATCTTCTAGTATAGTACTTTCTTCATGAAATGAATTAATTGAGCCCTGTTCATCACCACTCTCATATAGTTCATTATCGCTATTACTTTCATTTATGTCCCCACAAATCTCAGATTCTGGCTTTGTTTCATTTATAATAACAGATTCCACAGGTATTACTTTATTGTTAGGATTTTCTATAGCTTCTTGTAATGATCCTTTTATGAACACAACATTTCTTTTAATCTCAACTTGGTTCTGCTTTGGCAAATAAATTCTAAACCCTTTTGTATTCTCTCCATAGCCAATTAGATATCCTATTTCAGACTTACTGTCAAACTTAGATCGTTTTTGATCAGGTACATGTATAGCCACTTTATCTCCAAATTTTTGTAATATATTTATGTCATATTTCTTATTCCACCATAGCTCAAAAGGTGTCTTATCTTTTAGACGACTCGGGCCACTTCTATTTAACACAAAAACGGCTGTGTTAATTGCCTCAGCCCATAAATTTTTATCAAGTCCACTTTCTATTAACATTGTTCTTGCAGATTCAACAACTGTTCGCATCTCTCGCTCCACACAACCATTTTGTTGGGGCGTATAAGCAATGCTCTTTTGATGTTGAATGCCAAATGATTTAAATATCTCTTGCATTTCACTGCAACAAAATTCTTTTGCGTTATCACTTCTGATAAATTTAATTTTATGACCTGGATTTACTTCTGTTTCTTTCAAAAATTGTTTCACATATCCAACTGATTCACTTTTGTGTTTTAGAAAATATACTTTTCTATATTTGGTATAGTCGTCTTTCAGTAAGAGAAAATATTTTGCACCACCAAGTGAGGTTACCTCAACCGGCCCACCTATGTCTATGTGTATAATTTCACCAGGCGCTTCTGCCCTGTTTTGACTGGTAGTAAAAGGAAATTTATGTTGCTTTCCTTGCAGACACGGTACACAAGTCTCATCTTCTCCACATTTATATTTAATATTTAATTTTGACAGTATGTTCTTTACTTGCTCAATGTTTTGATGGCCAAGTCTGGTATGCCACTCTTTAAGTTGTGATGAAATTTTTCCGACCATAGCAACTTCATTTGAATTTTTTTCATAATTTTGTTTGAAATTCATTACGTACATATTCCCACATCGTCTCGCTACAGCATGTATATTGCCATTTTTCATAAATAAACATTCAGTAGATGATGACATTAATTTATACCCTTTATCTAAAGCTGTGCTCATTGAGAATAAATTAACCTTTAAATCTGGTACATATAGCACTCCTTTTATCAATGTTTTAATCCATATTTCTTTATCATATGCTTCCAAATGAATATCTCCATATCCATATGCTTTTATTACCGTCCCGTCACCAATAATGACATCCTTAGGAACTGTGAGTACTTTATAACTTGTTAGACAACTTTTATCTTTACACATGTGCTCAGATGCACCACTATCAAGATACCATTCATTATTTGTTATTGAGGTTTTTGAGGTTATGTTACATACTGACATGACAAATGCATTTTGTTTTCCTTGGTTTTTTTCTTTAAACCAACACTGTTTATCAATATGACCTGTTTTCTTGCAATGGTTACAGAATTTTTTGAACTTACAGTCTTTTTTATAATGGCCAATTTTTCCACATTTAAAACATTTTCTTTTTGTTTATTTTCTGTTTGAGTGCTGAGTGCTATTTGATTTTTACTTTCTCCATTTTCATTATCATATATATTACTTCTTTGTTCTTCGATTAGGAGTCTCGCTGTTAATTCGGCTAACGTGCGCTTTTCATTCGGTACGGAGTCCCATGCAGAAACAAAATAGCGATATTTCGGCCCTAATGAGCTTATTATTTTTGTAATTATCATGCCATCTGAAATGTCTCCTTTGGCATGACGTATCTGTGATACAATGTCTTCCACCCTTGCAATGAATGTAGCAATTGTTTCCTTTTCATAATACTTGGTTTCAAAGAAACTTTGTTGCAACATGTGCAGCGACACTTCGGATTTTTGTTCATAAATGGTGCACAATCTGTCCCATATTTGTTTTGCTGTATCACAGTTTTGCACCTGCAATATGGCTTCGGGGCCTAACCTTGTGACAATTATGCCTTGAGCCTCAGAATACAGAAAGAACCAGAAACCGTGAGCGCGCCTAATACTGAAGCTACTAAAACTACTCTTAAATAGAGTAGTTTGACGCGCGACCGATCAGTGACCTTGTGACCGTCGGAACGCATGACGCGTTTTATCGGTGACCAATTTAACTAAATTATGCCGTCTTGTGTCGTTCCTACCTGCAAAAATGCAGCAGGTCTAAAAAAGAAACAAGATGGCATCACATTTCACGTGTAAGTATCGTATTTAGGTATCAACTTATTTAATTATTGAATAAATTTCTCAGTTTTCAATTGTCATAGATAATGATGCATCCATCTTGTTAGTGTTGCCAATATAAGAGTTTTGATTTACCCTTCTTTTTATTACCTTTTGAGGGCTTTTATTCAATGTAGAATATTAATAAGTAATTTAATAAAAATTAACCGACTTGAAAAAAGAAAGTATAAAGCATCAGTGCAGCCCGTGTGTACCAAACCAAATAATCCTATTAAATAGTATGTTAATATCGGATTTCTAAACATTTTTTGATGTGTGTGTGAGGGAGAAGGGGTGAGGGGGAGCGGGTATGAAACTATGTTTATAAATTAGTTATCTCAAATTTTAGCTTCCCTGCTGATGAAGAAAGGAAAGCGGTGTGGACAAAAATAATACAAAGAGCACGGCTGGAAGAGTTATGGAAACCATCGAAGCGAAGCGTAGTTTGCTCGATGCATTTTGAGGAGAAATACATTTATAAGACAAAATGTGGTTTGAAAAGACTTAAGACAGAAGCTTTTCCAAGTAAGCATTTGGCCATAATAGCAGAAGAGTCCGGGTCATACATGGAAAAGTCAAAAAACGCTGAGCAACTTCATTCGCCCGCTAAATCAAACTTGGAGATTGGTGACGTAAACATATCCGATTTGAACTATATATTTGACACGCCGAAAAAAGTTAAATTAAGATCCCAATTACGCAAAAAACAAATTCTTTCTGAGAAGCATGTCCGACGAATAAAGACATTGCAACAAAAAAATAGACGTCTTGTGAAAAAGAACGAATCTTTAAAAGGTATTCTCAAGAATTTAAAAAATAATCGTTACGTCAACGATGATGTTTATGACCTGCTGTCAACAAATGTTGTAACAGCTGATATTTTTAATAATGTATATCGAAAATGCATTCTAAAAAAGAAGAAACCAAAATACAATCCCCAGATCAAAAAGTTTTGTCTTACACTAAATTTTCTTTCTCCGACTGCCTATAAGTACGTAAGAGCTACATTTGACACGTGCCTTCCACACCCGAAAACATTGTCTAGGTGGTACTCTAATATAAGCGGAGAGCCTGGATTCTCAGATGAATCGTTTTTGGCTTTAAAAGAAAAGGTTAAGTCTTCTAAGCGTAAAATTATTTGTTCGTTGATGGCTGATGAGATGTCCATCAGACAGCAATCTTTATGGGATGGCAAAAAGAATTGCGGATATGTAGACATGGGGACTGGTACTTCTGAAAATTGCAAAACCTTAGCTTCTGAAGCATACGTTCTTTTATTGAATTGCATTAACGACAATTTCAAATTACCTCTTGGATATTTCTTAGTACACGGTTTAAATGCAGAACAAAAAGTTAATTTAATTAAATTATGTCTCATCAAATGTCACGATGCTGGTGTTAAAGTAGTTTCTTTAACGTTTGATGGGCATGCAACCAACATAACGGCAATGAAATTACTAGGATGTAAAATAGACCATGAAAGTGAAATGAAAACGACGTTTAAGCACCCGGTAGACAATTCTGATGTAGCTGTTTTCTTAGACCCCGTACATATGTTTAAACTAATAAGAAATCATTTTGAATCAAAAAAATATATTTTGGATGAAAATGACCAAGAAATAAATTGGAATCTACTATGTGAGCTTAATAAACTTCAGGAAAATGAAGGGCTCCATATAGCAAATAAGCTTACACGTAGGCATATAATGTTTCGTAACAACATTATGAAGGTTAAGCTAGCTAGTCAGGTTTTGAGTAAAAGTGTCGCAACAGCGTTAAAATTTTGTCGCGAGGATGCAAAATTGTTAGCATTCAAAAATTCTAAACCAACCGAACTTTTTATAGACAACATGAATAATCTCTTTGATATTTTTAACTCCCGTAATATGAAACAATTTGATTTCAAGCAACCATTGAATAGAAGCAATAAAGACATGATTTACGATTTTCTTGATCGAATGACAACATATATTCGTGGATTAAAAATTAAAAATGCCACGAAAAGAAAAATCAAGGGAGATGACCGACAAGTTATAATAAAAAGCTACAAACCGATTTTAGAATGTGCGTGTAAAACAGGTTTTCTTGGCATTTTTATTTGTATTGAGAGTCTGAAATGCCTATACGCGAATTTAGTTGAAATTGACAGTATGCTTGTATTTATACCAACATATAAATTCAGTCAAGACCATTTAGAACTACTCTTCGGGATGATACGAATGCACGGGGGCCATAACGATAACCCAAATGCAAAACAATTTAAAGGCATTTATCGAAAAGTATTATGTCATCTAGAACTTAAAGCCTCTGATAGCAGCAATTGTATACCTCTAGAAAATATAGGCATATTAAATTGTTCATCATCAACCAAAGCAATTAATTTTTCAGCACACTCGCAAAGATTTGAAGACAATGATCAACTATTTAGTCAAGTTTCAACAACATCACCTATTGAAAAAAATGGTGGCAGTATCGCAAAATTATTGTCTTCTGACTTGCCTCAGCTACATGACTTATCCAAATATATTGTAGGTTACATAGCTGGGAGTGTTGTTTATTACCTAGTGAAGCTTATAAAATGTCAGTCTTGTATAGAAGCTATGTTAGCTTCTGATGTCAAATGGTTTCATAAACTTATTGGTTTAAAGAATAGAGGTGGTCTTTGTTTCTCTTCTCAGTGTGTTTATGACATATGTTGTATTTGCGAAGCACACGTTCGAAGAATTTCAAACGAGGATATAGTTATAACCTCGAATTCTCAACGTTTGGCATTCGTTATTTCAATTTATAAGCAATTCGTAGGAAAAGATGACATATTTCCAGTTGGGAATAGCCATATAAATGGTTTAAGCCACAGAAACAGTCTGATAAGGGCTGTGATTGAAAAATACCTAGACATAAGATTTCATCATTTATCTAAATGTAAATCTTTGTTAATAAGTTCAAGTTCTAAGAGACAATATTTTAAAAAGCTTACTCAGCAAAAAGGAAATTAAATGTATTTTTTTTCTAAAGCGTCTTTTATTCAATAAATCTATCGACTTCTTGAGACAATTACGTAGGTACATTATTATATAGAATAGGACAATTTTTATTCTATTATTATCTCACCTCCTAGACTCCCAAAATTTACCCTAAAAACGGGCAAATAATGCCTGAGCTAGCAACATTACGCGGGTGGGAAGTGACGCGGGCGGGGGGCGTTGTTTTGGTTTTTGGACACAGCGTGTAGCTCGCAATTACAGTTGAACGCGGCTTCTGGTTCTTTCTGTATTCTGAGCCTTGAGCCTTGGCATCTAGTCTTTTCCATTCCGCCATCTTTTTTTCGTCAGTTTCCGTACTCAAAGTTTTTTCAATGACAGCATCGTAGGCATTTATTGCCTTTAGAAGAATCTTAACTTGAAATTTCCAAGTATGCCAATTGTTTTTACCTGGATTCAATTGTATGGTTGAATTTGTAGACAAATGTAACCAATCGCCCTCCATCTTTTTGTTGTAACTTGTACACGCGTGCTCTTAACTTTGCACAAACTTTTTTCTGTTTTACCACAGTGACCCAAACTCATTAATCCACGTCTCAGGACACTGGGCCCATAACCTTTTGGGGTTTTATTTGTGTCAGTGGAATGAAACGGGATTGTGAATTTGGATATTGTTTTTAATATAATTACTAATCACTTACAATGTGCCTTGACCGGCTTGTTACACGGAAGAGAGAGAATGTTACCACATACATAACCATGAATAAATTTTAAAAATAAAAGTGTTGCCATAATATTTGTATTTATCCTTAAAAAGCACCAATTATGTTAACTTTATATGAATAAAAATAAAATCTTTCCCTCTGTTATCAAATGTATTATGCTTAATTAAAATAATTGCGCTATGTCCGATTACTTTATTTAGTATTAATTTTACACTTTGTTTTATAGAAAATCAAAAAAAAGTTGAACCTGCTTGGCTGGTAGATTTAGAAAATCGTCGGGTACGAGCCGAGGAGAAGATAGCAGACGCAGTATATATGATGGCAGAGGCTGCAAAAATACAAGCAGAAGCGTCTAAAATACATGTTGAAACAATGGCGTCTATGGTTACTGTTTTAAAAGAAACAATCCGAAAATAAACGTGTTTAATCTTTAAATGTAATTTGTGTCATTCTCAAAATCTAAGACGAAATTGCTATGTACGTATAGGTACTGAAAGTTATTACCGATATGATGTTACAGTCCATAAAGTTGTTATATGGGTTGCTCTAATTACCTTGTGATCATGCTCGTTATTATTTCTAGAATTAATATTTACATGACATTAATAACAATAATTTTAATCCAAGTCCACTTAAATAAAATTATAGCACCTGAAAGTGCATGGATGGAATACTGTAGGTAATATTTAAGATGCTAAATTCAAAATATTATATCGATTTACAATTATTAGTTACCAAAAAATATATACATAGATATCCATTGCTTTAGGTAAGTGATCTGACAACACTTTATTCAATATTTTATATAAAATTGCAAATATTTTATCATTTTGATACTTAATAAAAGTAGCATTTTTTCTATCCTGGCACGGCAGTGATTGTACTTAATCTGATGTTAAGTACAGTGCAGTCCAAACATAATATCGACCGTCAAGAGACATTGGGTCCCCCGAAATTCGGCAGAATTATACCGGCCTGAAGTTACTGGATATACATTGGCTGATCCCGGAACGCGAATCGCTTAAACACTACAGCGGGAATTTCACCGTGTGTATGGTGGTAGCTATCCAGTCGAGTACAAAAATATTAGGTGTTAGGTACCCTCCCACCAGCAATTCATCAGTATAAACAAACCGGCTTACTAGTTAGTTACTATTACGTAATACATAATAATAATACATAAAAAAGAGCACGACTTTTTGCAGACATTTCTCTTAAAAATAACTGATATAGAGAAACTAAAACTACTTACTTGGCATGTATGTATCTACATCTAACTAAATCTATTACGTTTATATAAATAAAATATTATTTTATTACAAAAAAGTCATAGATCGTTTATATTTACACCTAAAAACTAAATAATTACGAAATGCTAAGTATACATAGTTTGTATCTACAGCTATTAAATCTATTATAACTGAAACGGGACTTATTCGTGATTATCATCCACCCGTGGTTGATGTTATTCAGCCGAAACCAAGGGGAAAGTATACGTGTTTCAATTATAATATGTCTAAGTGAGAAAGTTTAAAAATAATTAAATCGATTTAATTAGAAGTATTACATCATATTAATCCTATAAATGTGAATGTAAGTTTGTTTGTTACGCTTTCACGCGAAAACTACTTAACCGATCATCATGAAACTTTGTACACATATTCATGGAGGTATAAGAAGTAACATAGGATACTTCTTAGGAAAAAAATCTATTTGTTTGTTACGCTTTCACGCCTTAATCACTGAACCGATTTTGATGAATTTTGATGTAGAGATAGATGGGACCCTGGAGACGGTTATAGGCTAGGTTTTATTTCGGAAAAGTCTATTCACGCGGGCGGAGCCGCGAGCAAAAGCTAGTATATATATATTATTAACTATTAGACCTATTTCTCCATAAGCGTTGTACTATAACATCTCGATGACGGCGACCTCTTTCTAAATGCTCGTTTTCATTTATTCTATCTACAGGTAATAAACGAGGAACTTGTAAGATAGAGTCCTGATGCACTTCTTCAACGGATAATTCCGGTGGTGGTATTCGATGGTGATTCGCAATATTGTGTAACACTGAACACGCATTAATTATTTTGGCTACTGTGTGATGATCGTAATGGAGCACTCTGTGAGTCAGAAGGCAACGCCAACGTGCCTTCAACACCCCAATACATCTTTCCACAGTATTCCTCACCCTACAGTGTAAATTTGTGTAGTGCTCATGTGGACTATTTAGTTCAGCGTTAACAATTGGTGTCAAAAGCCATGGTCTAATGGCCGTTCCCAATATTAATCTCCAATTTCACGATAGATAGCTATCGTCAAACATCCGTATTGTTCTATCTACTGCTTGCAATCGTCCCTATTTTTTAGATATGCACGTCGGATACTATGATAGCAATAGATAGGCAGTCTATCTGGGCCCTCTTGTGCGTTATGTTCATACAAGCTGAGAAAGAGGAACTATTGTTTAATTTATGTTAGAAAATATGAAGATATGATTTAGATTACAAATATAAGTTTTAATTTAACATTTATCTATAATTCTTATTTTTTTTATTACTGTAAATGAAATAATAATAACGAGAAATACTTATTATGTTGCAAAACACAATGTAATAACGAAACGTTTTACTGTCAATACATTACGGCTCTGAATACAAGTCCTTTGAACAAAAATCCCAAGCGAATTTGGGGGATTTTACTGAAGTGGGGAATTATTTTGTTCGCATTTAACAAATATTTATATGTCTCTTGCACTTAATTTAATTATCAAAACGGTGCATTATTTTTAGTTATGGGAATTTTAGATTTTTTTTATATTTTCTTTTAGATTTTTACATAATTTATTTCGTTTTTTGTATTGCAGTGCAAGTGCCATGTAAGCCTTGTATACTCATGGCTATTTCTTCAAAATGCGTTATTTATTTCGTTTTTTTACAGCCGAGGATATCTGTTTATCGGTCAAAATCTACCGATAAAGAAAAAACTAAATAACTTTATCGACAGATAGCACATAAAAAATATTGGGACGCTTGAACTGTCATTTTCATAGTGTTGTATATCTGTAGTCAGCTATCAGTCCTCTCATCGGTAGACAGCAATGAAGAATAGGATTACCTATCATTATTAAGTTTATTGGGACGGTAAAACAGAAAATAGATAACATTTTCTATCGCCGGTATAGCAAAACTAGAGACAGACAGAATATAGGGAACGGCCATAAGTGGGTATCCTGAATCACCTGAAAAAGAAAATATTGATATTTTAATCAAGTGCATCTTATCAGCTATTTGAAAATTTCAAGTAAGGTGGTTGGACCTGCCCAAGAAGGCATAAACATCTACAAACAAAATTACTTGATACAAAATTATTTGTTTTCAGTTTTATTTAAATAAAAATAAAGAGCAACATGATTTAGAATACAATAAATTACTAAATGATATTTTATTGTACCCACCAAGGAACCAAACTACTTCTCCATTGCGGTGGAGTTGTTGCATGTGCATGTTAATTTCACTTGTTTTCCAAATGTGTGCATCATGTGTTGCTCCACCAAAAGTGGCATCAATATTCAAAATATTTAAATCACTATCACAAATCTGAAATAAATTTATATTATAAGATATTGCAAAATGTACATTAGATTAATTAGATATATATTTTAGGTATCAAAAAGTGGCATCTATTTTCTTTATAACATAGGCCGGTGAACGAGCAAGTGGGTCACCTGATAGTAAGTGATCTCCACCACCCATAATACCAAAAGAAACATGGGCGCGTTGCCGACCTTAAAGGAAAGGTATAATTAAGGGATTGGAAAGGGGAGGGGGATATCTCACTCACCGTATGAAACTGAGCTGGTGGCCGCTACTTTACTTTATGATTACATTTACATAAACTTACGATCTGAACATTTCTAGAATGGTAGTGTTTTCTGTTGAAGAATCTTTCCTCATGCTCTGTGGGTCGTACTAATGCAATATGTGTTCCATCAATACAGCCAAGAATACCAGGAAAACCAAACTTGTCTGAAAATCTGGAAGCGATATATTTTAAAATGAATTAAAAGGCCACTCTCATATTACACTACCTAAAATACTTCAAACTTTTATTTGCCAACTAAGTGTAGGGGAGGAAAAGTTCAAAGGTCATTGTGAAAGTACAAGAGAATGTCACAAAGTTTAATATCCAAAATAATCACATAATTTATATGAAATCTGCTGTGCATAGCTTCCAGTATGTTAGTATTTATCTTAGATATTTAAAAAAAAGTGTGCTGATAGTTACCCATTGATAATCAATTGCCTCTCATGACTAGTTTTAGGAAATTTTATATATTTTCTGAGTATATTGTGGTCGTTTGTGCAACAAGTTTGTATATTGGTGAATTTATATACTATTTCTGTGTTCCGCATTGCGAGACAGAGATTCCATACTGAGGTGTGTCATTTGTTCACTTCATTCAAGGAATATGAGGAAAAGGCAAGTCTTAATGATATCAAGCCCAGTTTCTGTGGACTGATTGAAAATGCTGCAACTTTAATCAATGATTATTTAAAAAAGTACTCGAACACACAAAACGTTAAAGAGAAACTTAGGAAAATATGTCAAGAATTGAATTTTAACTGGCTGAAAGGGTGTGAAACACATCAAGACAATAATAAGAATAAAATAATTCATAACGCTTTTGTATTTTAAAAAATCGAGAGTTTGTGGAGGAAGCTTCAAAATTATCGTTTTCCAATAAAATAAAAATATTAAAGAATGTTTAATATGTGGTTTTATTGGTACCTTGAAGTCGAAAAGGAGTGGAGATACGTAACAATATATATATGTCTACGCACATTTGGATGTAGGTTCGCAAAAAGGATTCAACCAACAACTAGTTAAAATGGAGATATGTACTGGTTTCATTTTGCTAAATTTAAAAAGCAAAATCAGTATCGCCATTTTTACTACTTGTTGGATGGATCCATTTTGCGAAATTACGTCTATTTTATATACTACACATATTGAATACCCCGCGCTACCGATAGTTGGTAACGGCATTGTCGAGAGCGCTAGTATGGGCCCGTGTAAGCATTTCGTATGTATGAACCTGTTGTTCTTTTCGTGAGAGTAATAGTCAGGGGGGTGCCACTTAGAACATTTTGTCATTTTCGTTCTAAATTTAAAATAGTTTAAATCTCTTGTTACAAGATGACCCATAAAACGAATTTGTCAAAATTACAAAAAATTATGCTTTTTTTGTAACAATAGCTATAACATAATTAATTTACACATTTTTCAGCACAGTAAATTTTTATAAAATACAAAATATATAGAAAGACTCAATACATCTTGCGTAAACAGACATCAAAGAATGACAACGCCAACTCAAGCAGAAGGAGTTTTGGCGGGAATTCTCACAGTGCGGTGGCTCTCTTGTTTTAATTATTTCCTAAACTGGTTTAAAGTTGTATTTGTTGTATAAAAGTGGTGTGGTTTTGTGCAATAAACATTAACGCTGATGAATAGTGCATGGAAACATTGAAATAAGTGAATTTAGGTGATTTTTGATCAAGGGTATTGTCGAGCTTGTGCTTTCGATTCGCTTGAAGAAAGTCGTCTAAGAAGCATTGAACTGAAAGGAATTAACACCAAAACTCCAACAAGACCTTGAAATCGGCCACATCCCCGTTTCATCGTTCTTGGAATATAAGAAAAGAATATTATAACTAATGACTTGGCAGCATGGTCTCTGATCTTAGCCGGTTCCTAAAGGAACAAACAAAACAAAAAAATCAAGCAGAAGTTGCCACATCATAAAAAATAAAATGATAGTGGTAGGTTTTTATTTTTATTAAGTCGAAGAATAGTCAAGATCATGTCATGATTACTTTACTATTCTTGAATAATACTACCTTATAAGTTAGTTTACCGACGATATTGTGAGTAAGTAGGGTAGTTTGATACTATTTGCAATGGCACAAGGTATATAAGACAGTGCAAGCTGTCAAAAGAGTTAGTCTTCATTGAACACTAGAGTAATTCACAACTGGTGTCAGTTGTTGATTAAATAGTGAAAAGTGTATGGTGATTGTGATTAAAGGATTACAAAACGGACAGTGTAGTCTTTCTTTATATATCAGAAGCGGGATACGCCGACACGCGTTCCAGGATGTCAGACATTGGTAAGTAACATAATATTAGTATTCAAAAAAAAGAAACGAATAAAGCATATGATGCTCTTCATTTCAAAAGCCTTTACGTCTTAAATTATTAACTAACCCTATATAAAAAACAAGAGCATTTTGTTAAAAATTACAACAAATATTAAGCTTTAATATGAGATTATTATACTATATAATAATCATACTCATTTTATATATTAATATAATTTATTTTCTTTGGTTTAATTTATTAATTTATCGCAGTTATGATTTTTGGCGTCCATTATAGGACTACAGAAAAAAAAAACTTGTAGTACCGTATAGCCAAGACATTAGACATTCCGACTAAACAGATTATCTGATGTAAAGGCCAGACTATATTATATACTTTATTATTTAGAGATTTTGAGAGCCATGTAGGTGTGCTCGACTTATTCAGAGATTTTGAGAACCATGTAGGTGTGCTCCGATACATTGAGTTATGTAGATGGTCATAGACCTCTTTATGGATGCTAGAAATTTAATTTGTGACATAGACTTTTTAACCGTAATGAGTTTTTAATCGTATATTCAAACGAAAATATGAATAGTGTGTTCGGTCAAACACTAGTAGACTCATGATTGAAATTGAGGTTAAAATGTGTGCAAAGTTGTTGCAAAGGTCTATTGATTTATACAAGTTGCAGTTTAATCAGTTTTATGTATTCCAGAGGTGGAACAATCCAAGAACTCCAGGCGTCGAAGACGACCTGTGGAACCACCGTCGGATTCAGACGATGAAATACCTCTGAAATCATATAGACATACCGATGAAATGACAGCAGATTGCCTCCGGAAGATGATAGCAGCGATACAAGGTTCAAGTAAGAGTGCCTCTTTTACTAATGTCTTGCCAGAGTTTGACCCTGATAATAAGTCTCAGGATTTGAAACGCTGATTGAAGAAGGTCAATGAATGTGCAAATATATATGACTGGGATGAGCAGCAAATTGTCCACTATGCTCTGCAGAAACTTAGGGGATTAGCGAAAAAGTGGTACGAAGCATTGCCAAGTTTAAACTACTCATGGACAGAATGGCAAGTAAAATTAACTAAGGCTTTTCCAAATGAGGAAAATTATGGTACATTATGGCTAGAGATGTTACAAAGGAGATCGACATCGAAAGAAACCCTTAGAGAATACTTTTACGACAAATTAGCATTATTAAGTAGATGTGAGATTGAGGGTCTTAAAGCAGTTGACTGTATTATACATGGCATATCAGACCTCCCGATTAAAAATGGTCAGGCTCTTAAGTGTACCGAACCGGAAGACTTATTAAATTATTTGGCGTCACAACAGATTCAAGAAAAAATGCACGTTGATAATGGATTAGTCGGTTTTCCTAAGAAAAAGAGTGAATTCCGAGCTAATTCAGGTACCATTAATAAAAATATTAATTCCAGCTTTAGAGGTAATAGGAATAATTTAGTTTACTTTAACTGTCAGGAAAGGGGTCATTCTTATTATAACTGTACTAAGCCTATAGTTAAGTGTGATAAATGTGGAAGGGTTGGTCATAACCACGATAGTTGTATTAGGAAACCATTAAATTCTTACACTAATAGTGATCATAAAAATGTTCTTAAAATACATACGAATCTAAAAACTGATTCAATAAGTAGATCTGTGGACAATCCATCTAAATGCAACAGTAGTGAGCAAGAACAAACTGTATTTACAAAGACAGGATATTCAGCACCCGAATGCTCGAATGCTGACAATCATACGTAGATTTCGGAAGCGATTGTAGTTTAATAAGAAAGAGTAACGCAGATAGTCTAGGGCTTTTTAAATCTATGGAGAGTCTCCCTATAATTAGAGGATTTGGAAACTCTGGTATAAAGCCTTTATTTCGATCCAAAGTTTCCGTACAAATTGATGAAGTAGAAGCCGAAATAGATATTTACACTGTAGATGATGAATTGTTATATACACCGGTATTACTAGGACAAAATCTAACTGAGTTACCTTTTGTTACTGTTGTGAAAGATAATGGGAGTTTACTGTTTTACTCAAGCCCTAACAATGATTTGACTGATACCGAGGTAAGCTTAAAGTTATTTGTAAAGGATGAAGTTACAATTAGAAACGGAAGTTTAGTGACTGTTTACTCTAAAAATCAATATACCGGGGATATATATGTTGATGGTGGTATCAGGGCTACCCCGAACCAGGAATATCATCTTCATCGTGGATGCTATAAATTGGATAAGGGAATAGGTGTTATCTTTGTTACTACGTTAACTAAAACCCCAATAACCTTCCAGGCTAATTCGTTACTAACTAGAGTAAAACCAGCAGTGGCATCCATGTTGGCTATTAATTCTAATTCTCGGTTGATTGAAAGGCATCTTATGATATCTGATATAAAGGTATGAGCGGGGTGTAGACACTTCTACGATGAGTAAACTATATGACCTATTACAAAAGTATAGAGCATGTTTTGCTTCGGCCTTAATTGAGTTAGGTTGTGCAACAAATACAGATATGGCAATAGAATTATCAGATAAGGTTCCGGTAGTGTATCGACCTTACAGATTATCCTTTCATGAGCGTCATAAAGTAAGAGAAATTATAGATGAACTAATGGAAAATGACATTATTCGCGAGTCCGAATCAAATTATGCTAGCCCCGTTTTATTAGTTAAGAAGAAAAATGGTGAGTCAAGGTTATGCATTGACTTCAGAGCATTAAATAATAAAACTATTAAAGATAAATATCCTTTACCGTTGATCGACGATCAGATTACGAATTTAAGTGGTAACAGGTATTTTACCACATTGGATTTAGCCTCTGGTTATTACCAGATACCAATGCGAGAAGAATGTCGTCATTTAACTGCGTTCGTCACGCCAGACGGTCATTATGAGTTTAAGCGGATGCCGTTTGGTTTGGCAAACGCACCAGCAGTGTTCCAAAGAATGATAAACAAGTTACTTGGTTCTAAAAGATTCACTACGGCATTGGCCTTTATGGACGACATTCTTATTCCATCCTCTACTATAGAAGAAGGATTTAAAAAACTTGAAGAAATATTAGAATTGTTGCAAAATGCAGGTCTTACTTTGAAATTACCTAAATGTAGTTAGTTTCTTTGATACCAAAATTGAATATCTTGGATATGAAATTTCATCGGATGGTATCCAACCCGGCGAAAGAAAAATAGAGGCTGTTAAAAACTTTCCAATGCCGAAAAATACACGTGAAGTAAGACAGTTTTTAGGCTTAGCCAGCTATTTTCGTAAATTTATACAAGGGTTTGGGGAAATTGCAAGACCTCTAACTAAGTTATTAAAGAAAGATATTTCATGGCAATGGGCGGATACTGAAACTAATTCCTTCCAAACATTAAAAGCGAAATTAATTGAACGCCCTATTTTAGCGCTATATGATCCAAATTTAGTAACAGAGTTACACACTGATGCAAGTGCAATTGGCCTAGGTGGCATATTATTGCAATGGCAAACAAATCCCAGAGTTCTTAAACCTGTAGCTTATTTTAGCAGACGAACCACAGCAGAAGAAATTCATTTCTATTCGTACGAACTAGAAACTTTAGCGGTGGTCTGTTCATTAAAAAAGTTTCGCGTATATCTTGTAGGATTGGACTTCAGAGTCTTTACAGATTGTAATGCTTTGCGAACAACATTAAAAAAACGCGATTTAATACCACGCATCGCACGATGGTGGCTTCAGATCAGTGAATTTCATTTCAATATAGAGTATCGTTCAGGCTGTAAAATGTCTCATGTAGATGCATTAAGCAGAAATACTTGCTCAACTAGTAATGTTTCTGATCAAGTTTTTAAAACTTTAAATATTACCTCTGAAAATTGGTTAATCTCTCTGCAAATCGCGGACTCAGAGTTGAAGCGTATTAAAAACATTCTGAAACCCGATAATGAGGAAATTTTAGAAATTAAGAAAAATTACATAGTTAAGAATTGTGTGCTATATAGAAAGGTAAAAAATGAATTGCGTTTAGTAGTTCCAAAAAGTGCTAGGTGGCTGGTTTGCAAAGCAAATCATGATGATATAGGCCATTTCGGGTTTGTAAAAACGTTTGAACGTATTCAGGCTCGCTATTGGTTTCGAAAATTAAGGAAATTTACTAAGAAGTACGTTGCCGCATGTATCGATTGTGCATACAACAAAGATAGTTCCGCAAAGAATCGCGCTGGTTTATTACACCCCATCGAAAAAGTGGCTATACCTTTCCATACCTTGCATTTAGACCACTTAGGTCCTTTTGTGAAAAGTAAGTCCGGATACTGTTACATATTGACAATTGTAGACGCATTTACAAAATATCTATTTGCTAGACCAGTGAAAGACACTAAAACTATAAATGTCGTAAAGACTTTAGAAAAACTATTTAACGATTTTGGTGTGCCTTCTAGAATAATATCAGATCGCGGTACCGCCTTTACTTCAGCTCGTTTCAAGGAATTTTGTAATGGAATCAAACAAGTACTTTAATGCGGTTGCTTGTCCTAGAGCAAACGGACAAGCAGAAAGGTTTAACCAGACAATTCTGTCTGCCCTATCAACACAGAACTTTAATAAAGATGAGCGTGACTGGGACAAGCAATTGGGTAAAGTACAGTGGGGTGTGAACAATACAGTTAATGCTACGACAAAGAAATCAGCGTCAGAATTATTATTTGGAATTAAGTTAAATAGTGTTTCTGATAACAAACTTTCAGATCAACACTCAATTAATAGTACATCTGATGTTATACCAGATATTGTTGAGATTAGACAGGAAGCTTCTGAAAATATTCAACTAATAGTCTAAACAGAAAGAAGTTTATGATTCCAATAGAGTACCAGCGATACAATATTCCGTGGGAGATTTAATTAAGATTACTAGGACAAATTTTAACAATGACGGCAAAAGTAAGAAATTACTTCCAAAATTCATAGGCCCCTATAAAATTACTAAATCTTTAGGTAATGACAGATATGAAATCAACAATGTTCCAGGCTTTACAACAAAAAAGTACACTAGTGTTATAGCGGCGGACAGAATGCGCCCATGGATACCTACATGTTAATGCGCTTGAGGTCAATAAATCTGATTCCGAATCGGAATCTGATTCAGATTCAGATAATAATCAAAAGTAATAATTAAGAAAAAAAAATGTTTTTGATTGATATATGTGATTAGGTACTTTTTAACTCGTAAGCAGCATGAGTGTCATGATTTAATAGGTGTATATGTTTAAATAGTTGTGCGTGCTCCGGAGATAGCACGGTATCGGATGGCCGAGTGTCATGATTACTTTACTATTCTTGAATAATACTACCTTATAAGTTAGTTTACCGACGGTATTGTGAGTAAGTAGGGTAGTTTGATACTATTTGCAATGGCACAAGGTATATAAGACAGTGCAAGCTGTCAAAAGAGTTAGTCTTCATTGAACACTAGAGTAGTTCACAACTGTTGTCAGTTGTTGATTAAATAGTGAAAAGTGTATGGTGATTGTGATTAAAGGATTACAAAACGGACAGTGTAGTCTTTCTTTATAATCAGTTATAAGATTCGGCTTTGCTAATCCAAATAAATTAACTATTTCATATATATTCGATGAATTTTGTCATACTTAATAATCACATATTATTATAATCTTTTTCAATAGAAAAAATAATAAAAACTCTTTTCTTATACATGTTAGAATAAAAATTGTATGCAATGGCAATTTCAGCATATCCTTTTTCCGTTTGTCAAATTTCCAAATTTTATACAAATAGAAATTTTTATTAACGAAATATATAAACTGTTTCTTTAATAAATAACTAAATGCTTTAATTTCATTAGCTATACCAATGCACAAAGCCTGTAAAACATAGTATGTATGTAAATGTGTGTATTAAAATGTGGTAAGTGAATAATAGATTTGAAATTGATTCCTTTATAATTTTGTCATGTAAACTAGCACTGATCCGCCATTGAATTTTAATAAGTATAACAAAAGCTTTATTTCACCTATGTTTTTAATAGTACGTAATTGATTAATATCCGGTAGGATATAATTGTAATGATTAGGTAATTAAGTGTTTTACAAATGCCCTACCACGAATACCTAACAAGCAGTCCTTACACAATATTAATTTTTCCTAATCCTAATCCGTGGTAAGTACATACCAATTCCAGCTATCTTTAATATATCCATTTTGTATTTCAGTACTAATAATATAGGTTTACCCATCTATTGGATTGACAATAATCATATCGGGAAATTAGAAGAGAAACAAAAAGTGGACCGCCGAAATCAACTGCCGCATTATTATTATATAAAGAGCCACTCTGAAAATGTACGTATATAAACAAAATATGTACCTAGATTGTTCACATTATTCACTTACTGCCTATGTATAAATGCATTTAAATCTTAAATAAAATGAGTAATTACTTAATATAAATATCACTTAACAGTACAGCAAATACGGTCTTTGTGATTTAAATATCATATATTTGCTTGTGACAAATATTATAATGTCTATCAATTTTTTTTTAATTGAATTCAGTTTTGTCTACAGCACAAATGGGCTGGCTCGACCGGATCGTTACCACTGCTATCTCACAGAAAACCGGCGTAAAGTAGCTGCTTGCTGTTGCGTTTTCGTACGGTGAGCGAGATATCTGGAGGCCCAAATCTCCCTCCTCTCACCTTCCCAAACCCTTTAAGGTCAACGCGCCCGTGTTTCTGTTAGTATTGGCGGCGGCGGAGATCACTTGCCATCAGGTGACCCACTTGTTCAACTGCCGGTCTATGCAATAAAAAAAGTAAAAAATATTGTTAGGCGGTTTAGAATATAATAGCCTTCTTGGGCTAGTGGCAGCGTACTTAGGCTGAGAACTGTGAAGTCCTGGGTAATAGATAATTAGGTAATTTAGTTATACATCCCACCTATTTCTGAAGTTAAACTTCTATAAATGTATTGAATGAATTGAATACAGTAAGAAAGTCTTCATTTATAGGAATACCTGTTGTCTGTCACGAAGTAGTGGAGATTACTATAATATACTATTAACACAATAATAATTTATACAATAATAAATGTAAAAGTTTGGATGTTTATTGTTTGTGATCACAACTATTTATGTTTGCATATTAATTTATAAGATTATTGCCACAAACATGGCTTAATTATTTACTACCTTTCCCAATTGTTTACTATTTCAGAAATACTACGTCAAATGTTAAGGCTGTCCACCTCAATGACCCGCAAAATGATTTGAACTCTGTGCGCGTAGCTTCGAGAGTCGCGGTCATCCTGGCAGTAGTGTTGGTTTTTATTTGTTATTTAAGTTTTTGATAACAATGATGTAAAAATAATGGATAACGTATGTATATTCGATCATCACGGATTATTTTGTTTAGGATTTATGTGAATCAATAGGTTGGTTCACTAGGAAGGGAGTTATGGTAGAAGTAATGCTTGTTTTCTGTAGGTTTGTACATATTTTTGGTGTATTTTCATTCCTAATTCCGCTAAATATGGGCAGATTTGGATGATTATTTTTGTATTCGGTAGGGGTTACTGTGGCGGTGGTCCCATTTGAACTAATAATTCATCCCTGAGGATGAATGACTAAAACTTCGATGTTAATCATCGTTTTTCTCGATTCTTTCAATAAATTTATTACAATAAAAACTGCAAATAAAATGCGATCCAAAAAAACTAGGTAAACGCTAAAAATTAAACATTTTAAGTCTGATATCAATCACTGACTACTAAACTGCAATAGCATTGATGCTGTAATGCCCAATAATATGTAAAAAGTTCATAGTTAATTTCTGCATGGTTAAAAGTTAGTTTATTTTTTCAAGAGTTCAGAACTTTACATTTTAAATGTAATATGCAATTTTTCTATTTTAATTGTGGTCAGCCACAGCCCACAACTCACAGCTTAAGAGATGTCTAAAAAAAACATAATGTAAAGAAAAGAACATTATTAGAGTACTGTTGGGTTAATCGTTAATTGTTCGTAAGTTTCTGTGTCTTCTAAAAGTTAACTTAAAATATATGTTTTATTTTAATTGTCCCAATGTTAAGTACTGTACTGTGTTGTACTTTTGACTAAGGTTTTTTTACCCATAATATTGTTATTACATTGTATGAACATGTAATAAATTATACCTTATTTTAAATACTGCACTTTTATGTTCCACTATCATTTATTCCAATTGATGATATGTGTATCCTAACTAAAATTAAATTAATAGTTTTAAAATATTATACGACGGCATGTGCAGATGTTTTAACAGCTTTGCAGCCGTATACTCTTGAACAAAATTCAGGTAAATTGGTCAGAAAATAATTGTCCGTTGATAGTTCGGAAAAAAGTTGAAAAGATTTGAAAAAGCCATGGAAGGGAAAGAAGAAATAAGACTTCAGGTATTTGATGGATCTTGTTACGAAAAATGGAAATTTCGATTAAAATTATTCTTAGAAATGAAGAATTGTCTTCAGTGTATAGAAACAAATGAAAGATCGGAAAAAATGTCAAGAGAGTGACTGGAAGAAAATGCATTTGCGTGCAAAAAATTATATTGTAAATTCCATGAATGATAATCAAATCAAGAAGCTAGATGAGACATATATCTCTAAAGGAAGTGCTCATAAGCTATTAGTGAAAAGGAAAATATTAGAAACAAAGTTGAAGGAAGGAGAAAATCCGATACGAGTTTCTACAAATTTTCGAGAAACAGATTAATGAATTAAAGAGTGCCGGTGAGGTAATTTCAGAAGAAGACAGATTGAACTATTTACTATTATCACTACATGAGTTGTTCACATATAAATAAATGTTAAATGTTATAGATGCAATGCCTAAAGTGGATCAAACTGTAGAGTACGTAAAGTCAAAATTATTATTGGACTACAAGAAAAAAGAAAGAGAACAACCCCTTTCATTTGTTAGTACAAGTAATAGGAATCAGCAAACTGATGAGAGCAATAGAATGAGAACGACAACCGAAACTGAGAAAAATAGATGTTATGAGTGTGGTCACATAGGACACTATAAAAGAGATTGTCCAAAATTAGTTCATCATCAGTTAAGTCATCATCGAGGTTATCGTCGAGGCAGAGGACGAGTTTTTCGTGGAGGTCGAAGAGGAACTTATAGAAGAATAGGCGGAGACAGTATTAGTAATACAACATCCGGTTTTAATGTAGAAGTCGAAGCTGCGTTGACGGTCGGAGCAGAAAAAGAAAATTTTGTCACATGGCTGTTAGACAGCGGTTGCAGTGACCATATTATAAATGATGACAAGTTTTCGTGAGTATGAAAAACTGAATGACCCTGTAAATATATAGGTTGGTGACGGATTTTGTCTCAAATCTGAGATAAAAGGTAAAATTAAAATGACATGTAAAGTAGGCAGTAGACTAGAATCGATAGATGTTGATAATGTGTATTATGTACCAAATATGAAACGAAATTTGTTGAGTGTTTCATGTATTGTAAATACACAAAACTTGATTAAGTTTCATAAAGAAGTTGCTCAAATATTTAATGCTCAACACAGATTAGTTGCAGTTGCTAGTAAAGGAATAAATTATACGAACTTATAGGGAAGGTTAAAAATGTAAGTGATCCAAATGTAAAAACAATCAATGTCAAACAAAGAGAAATGGCATAGAATTCTTGGCATTTAAGTTTTTCAAAATTAAGAGAGATGTGTAAGCATAAAGTGTTACGATGGGTTACCTGACAATTTAGATGAAAGTTATATTCAGTGTGAAATATGTTTAATGAATAAGATGACAAACTTACCTTTTAAAAAGAAAAGACGAAGAGCGACAGAAGTTCTTGTAATTGTTCATACCGACGTAAATGGACCTATATCGCCAGTAGGATATAACGGTCAAAGATATTTTGTATCTTTTATCGAAGATCATAGCAGGTTTGCTATGGTATGTGTTATTAAAAATAAGTGATGTTTTCGACTGTTTTAGGTCTTATATCAATATGATGCAGACACAGACAGGCAAAAGACTAATGGCCGTTCCCTATATTCTGTCTATCTCTAGTTTTGCTATACCGGCGATAGAAAATTTTATCTATTTTCCGTTTTACCGTCCCAATAAACTTACTAATGATAGGTAATCCTATTCTTCATTGCTGTCTACTGATGAGAGGACTGATAGCTGACTACAGATATACAACACTATGAAAATGACAGTTCAAGCGTCCCAATATTTTTTATGTGCTATCTGTCGATAAAGTTATTTAGTTTTTTCTTTATCGGTAGATTTTGACCGATAAACAGATATCCTCGGCTGTAAAAAAACGAAATAAATAACGCATTTTGAAGAAATAGCCATGAATATACAAGGCTTACATGGCACTTGCACTGCAATACAAAAAACTAAATAAATTATGTAAAAATCTAAAACAAAATATAAAAAAAATCTAAAATTCCCATTAATAAAAATAATGCACCGTTTTGATAATTAAATTAAGTGCAAGAGACATATAAATATTTGTTAATGCGAACAAAATAATTCCCCACTTCAGTAAAATCCCCCAAATTAGCTTGGGATTTTTGTTCAAAGGACTTGTATTCAGAGCCGTAATGTATTGACAGTAAAACGTTTCGTTATTACATTGTGTTTTGCAACTTATTAAGTATTTCTCGTTATTATTATTTCATTTACAGTGGTAATAAATAAGAATTATAGATAAATGTTAAATTAAAACTTATATTTCTAATCTAAATCATATCTTCATATTTTCTAACATAAATTAAACAATAGTTCCTCTTTCTCAGCTTGTATGAACATAACGCACAAGAGGGCCCTGATAGACTACCTATCTATTGCTACCATAGTATCCGACGTGCATATCTAAAAAATAGGGACGATTCCAAGGAGTAGATAGAACAATACGGATGTTTGACGATAGCTATCTATCGTGAAATTGAAGATTAATATTGGGAACGGCCATAAAGGAGGTAAGATGTGACAATGGACGTGAATATCTGAACCGAGATTTTTATGATTTGGCAAAACAAGGGTTTTATTTAAAGCCTGGTTCTGCATACACATATCAGTTAAATGAAGTGGCTGAAAGATTCAACAGAACGGTGATGAACCGTGCAAGGTGCTTAATGTCGGAAGCCAAGCTCAGTAAGTGTTATTGGCCAGAGTTTGTAATGACTGCGACTCACTTAGGTAATAAATTACTCACTAACACATTTGAAAAGAAGTCGCCATTCGAAATAATGTTCGGTAGAAAACCTAACGTAAATAACTTAAAGCTGTATGGCAGCCCATGTTTAGTTCGGATTCCCGAAGAAACCAGAACAAAGTTTGATCAAGAGTGTAAAAGGCGTATTGGTTGGATACACTGACACTGGGTATAGAGTTCTGATAAATGAAAAGATTGTAATATCTCGTCATGTAACATTCGTTAATACTGATGAAGCACAGGTTATCAAGTTCAAAAATGGGGATGACGATAAAACGAATGAAAATGATGGTGAACAATTTTATGACGCAGTGGAACATGAAGGGGAAGAGAAAAGAAAAGAAGCGGTGAGTGAGGTAAGTTTACGAACTCAACCTAAAAGACAAATAAAATTACCAGAAAAGTTCAAGGATCATGTTGTCTATGTAAATATTTGTGATGCCTTAGTACCAGACACTTATGAGGAAGCAGTAAAGTTTTAAAGTCTTCCGAGTCCAAACAAATGGAAGAAGAAATCAACAGCTTAGAACTAAATAAAACCTGGGAACTTGTGGAAGAACCAATAAATAAAGATATAATAGATGTGAAATGGATATTTAGGATTAAATCAAATGGCAAATATAAAGCACGTGTAGTAGCCAGAGGTTTCCAACAAATATATGAAGAAATTTACTCTCCTGTTGCAAGAATGATTACAATGAAGGCTTTGTTATCAACAGCAACTGTTCATGGATGGTTTATAGAACAAATAGATGTGGAAACCGCATTTCTTAATGGAAATATTTATACGGAACTAAAGATATGAAATTAAACTATAGTGCAGAATTTGATACAAGCTTGGATGCGTTTGTGGATGCCGATTGGGCAGCAGATAAAAATGACAGGAAGTCTACAACAGGAATAGTTATAAGATTGTTTTAATAATCCAATAATGTGGAAGTCCCAAAAGCAGAAGATAGTGTCAAGAGCTTCTACTCATGCCGAATATTATGCATTGGCTGATTGTGTGGAAGAAGTTCTACCAGTTCTGGGAGTACTTGACGATTTAGTCGTAGAAATCATGAAGCCTGTAAAAATTTATGAATATAATAGTGGTGCAATTAGTCTCTCTAAAAATGGAAAATTCAGCAAAAATTCAAAGCACATTGACATCAGCTATCATTTTGTTTATGATTATGAGAAGAAAGGTATCATTAATGTAACAAAGATAGATACTGAGAATCAAATAGCTGATATTTTAACAAAATCTTTAGGTAAAACTAAATTTCAAAAATGTCGAATGCTGTTAAATGTGCTATAGATAAAATAGTTAAATGTTATTTGTATGTTATGGAGTTAGTTAATTTTTATTTTAATGTGTTATGATGTTAATGAGGATGAAGTGAATTTCTATAAAATTAAGGAGGTGTGTTGAAATAGGTGATGATTTTATAGATAGTAAACCTCTTTGTGTATTTTATAGTTATAATTATCTTTAACTCTATTTCTCTAGATTTAAATTTGGATTCATATTGTTTTCGTGTGTGTTGTGAATGGTAGTATTTTGGCTCTGTTCTGTATTGCTCTGTATTAAACTGAAGATGATTTCAAGAAGCCTTTTATTCCTTTATATTAAACCACGTTTAAATTAACAGAAACATACATACATACATACATACGCACTCACGCCTGTAGTCCCCAAAGGGCAGAAGTGTAAACAGTACACCCACATTGCGCAGAGCTTATTTCCATCTCATTATGTGATAGCGAGGCGAGCCTCGATAGGCTCGCCTCGCCAGTCTGGAACTGTACCCGGTATGGCGATCCATACCGGGTACAGTTCCAGACTCCGAGCTGATACTAAGCATTTCATGATAGAAAAATCCAATATCAACAAGAGACCTCCGCACAACAGTGGTACCGCGTACTTATAGCAACTACGTCACCATCGCAGTCAGTAAGTATTTGTTTAATAATAAAGAAAACCTGATATTATCGACCATTTACCTTCTGATTTCTTCGAACATGTAAATTAATAAATCCATTAACGAAGTCCGTTATTCACAATACAATTATTAAACACACGTTATAGGCGGATTTACACTTTATTTCGTTATGTAGTTCATTTAAGACCATGTTAACATGCGATTGAGGAAGAAAGCCTAATATGTAACTACATCAAATGTAACACAATGTAAACCATTAATCATCAATAAATCGACCTTCGGATAGTCATCATTGCTCTTCAATACAGCATCCTCTGCTCCATATTCATATGCCTTATCAATCTGTTAAAAAGAACGTATACAATTAATTGAATTATAAACGTATATATTATAGGAAAACTACGAGTATAAGATTGACAAGGGGTAAAAAATTACAATGGCGAATGAAGAAAATATATTATTTCAATTGAATATACTACAATAATTAAAACCAAACAATGACTACTTGAAGATATATATTTTTTTAATAGCATAGGTCGGTAAACGAGCAAGTGGGTTACCTGATGGTAAGTGATCTCCACCGCCCATGTACGCTCACAATACTAAAAGAATTATGGGCGCGTTGCCGACCTTAAAGGAAAGGGATAATTACGGGAATTGGAAGGGGGGGGATTTGGGCCTCCGGATATCTCACTCACCGTACGAAACGCAGCAGAAAGCTGCTACTTTACGTCGGATTTCTGTGAGACAGTGGTAACGATCCGGACGAGCCGGCCCATTCATGCTGTAGACAAAAGTGTACAGACAAATTATGTTAAAATTTTTATATATTAGACTTTTAATGTTGTATTAGAATTACTTGTACGCCAAATGTGGATCGATTTAGCTGATTCGTTTTTCATTCAAAAGAGTACAGCTCAAAGTGGTCCCATTTTAATGTCAAAAAGAAATTCCATCCCTAAGGGATGAAAGATTCATATTTAAACATTTATACACCGATTTTGAAAATTCTTACACAAAAAATAGTGAAATAAAAACTTTACAACATTAATAAAACAGCCAAAAAATAAAATGTAAAAGAAAACTGCCTTCTACCTCTAATTGACCATTACATTAAATAGTTATAGTCATAGTCTATGAGACTCACTCTTGTTTCCCATAGGGGTAGGCAGAGCCAACGGATGAAAAAAAATAAACATATTTAGCGATGATATTAATAATATGAAAAAAATAATAATAAAAAAAACAAACTAAAAACACTAGGATCCAGAACAATGTCATTGAACTTTTCCATAAATATGATGTAAATTTTGTCGTAAACTTGTAAAAAAAAATTGAAATATTGTTAGGGCCTTGTACCTAAGCACTCGTACCATATTCAAATTTACCTATGCAATATGACATTTTGAAGCATACAAGTTAAAAATCTAAAGTTTTTGTAGTATTTTGTAATTAAAATGAACACTGTATTTTATAATATAGCAAATAGGTACCTACACGGCTTGAAAATATTTCGTATTTTAAATACATGCGAAATAGTATTTTAATTAAAGTAAAGCATAATAAGAAGCATCATAAGAACTTCGAAGGTATGTGAAGTCTGCCAACCCACATTAGGCCAGTGTGGTAGACTAAGGCCTAACCCCTCTCATTCAGTAGAGGAGGCCCGTGCCCAGCAGTGGGACGTATATAATAAAGGGCTAGTAAAAAAAAAAAAAAAAAGCAAGTATTTGGCCTAGCCCTGGTTACAAACCTTTGCTTGCAAATTTGTACATAATTACACAAACTATTATTTATCCACAATAAAAATGAATGCAAGTGGTAATACTGTTTACTGTGGTGGCTGTTTTATATTATGTATTTAATACATCAACTTTATTATAATACCTGGTAGCTAGATCTGCATCTCGATCTTTTTGACATCATCAAATAGACATCTAATTTCATGGAGAAGTTAGGCCCATATGAATTTAACCTTCATTTCATGTATTTCCTGAAAAGCAAAAATAAATATTAGTAAGGTTAAGCTATGCACCTATATACAATTTAAGATTACATATATATTACATTCCATTTATATTGCTTTTAATATCAATTTCCTAGCAAAATTGCCCTTAGGGCAAAATATACTTTATGAATTTCTAATAATTTCGTTTCGAGCATATACGATGCATCTCGACGATTCTTTCATGCATAGTTTTCCTTAATATATTGTTTTATCGATTACCTTTCATGAGTTTGTAGTGCAGTAATCATATTATTTAATTCAACTTTTTTTATGTATTTGCATACCTCGTATATATACATTTTTTTATTTCTTATAACTATTTCCAATGGACTTATCCCTAAAGTAATTTTTAAAACATATATCAAGACTTCGTTGGTGTCACTTATAATACCTTATGCCACTTAATTCTCATTCGGCAAAATTTTACATGGCGAAATACTTTTTAGTTTTTTCACTTATCATTAATTGCTTACATTTTAGTTTATTCAAGTAAAGAAAGAGCGGTGGTTTATTCTATAAATATCAAGTATTGATTGTTACCTGTGTTAAAACATCTTAGTTCATATGTACATCTAAATTATCTTCAGGGAATGCAGTCATATTTATTGGAGACCGTCAATCGAAATATACCTGACGATGAGCTTTTTGAATAGACATTTGTTTTCATTAGCGAAATGAGATGCATGGCTTAGCTTCATTAGAAACAAAACAGCTCTTATTGAACCTATATAACAAAGTATGCAAGTGCACTACTAAGCTACTAAACTAAAGTTTTCGTACACTAAAGATAAAAATATCAATGTTAAGGCTGGAAATATACTTAGTGATAGTAAATCTAACCACTTTAGTGTTTAAAGAAATATATAGAATTTTTGTAACACTTACTCTTTCATACTTTATTTTTAAATTGTATGTGCTTAACTTGTACCTCAGCTGTAAAAAATCTTCGAGATTAGAAGTATACTAGGGATGCATTCGATACAGATCGACATTAAATCGGTGTTATTTTGAATTGTCAATGCACCTTATGCTTGTCGTATTGTTTAGAAAACTTTAGTAAATAGCTTTTGAATATACAAGGGCCTCAATTCTGAATGACAATAATTTAGGTATAAAACGTAAATTACGGACAAACCATATCAATAAATGTTACTTCAATATTATCTGCTAATGTCCTAAGTAACAAAGAAATTCAGACACCGAACAGAGACCCAAATCTTTATCAATTAATAGTAACTCGTGTCTTATTTGCAGTTTACACTTTCTTCTGTATTTACTCAATATTGGCGATACTTTTCTATAAATATAGGTACTTATAAAGTATCGAATCGGCCGAAGCATATATGTATCGTTGCATCCCTAATTGGAACCTTATTTTCATTATAATAGATTAGTATACTAAAATGATCACGTTCGTAACTTCGTTTTTGTTGTATTGATAATTATTACATAAACTTATTGGCGAAAATTTAAAAGTTTCAAAATTACTTAGTGATCATTGTTTGCTACTTTTTACTATTTCAGTACTAGAAAATTGCCAATGTTTCTAGGTTCCACCCAAGTATACTTAATATAATTGTTATGATAATAATACTATATAATATAATAGCTTACTCAAGCGATTTTGCACATATTATATTTTCCATGTGCACATCCATCATAACTCCTTAGTTTAGGGTTAATATGAAAGAGCCACAAAAATACATTACCGTCTTTACTTAGTATCATCTAAGTTTTATGTTTTTGGATAAAATATATGTGTATTTATTTTTGCCAAACAGAGAAGAAACCTTAGACAATAGTAGTGTGTCAAGGCGCCGCTATTACTTTTATAACTACCCTAAACACGCCACATGACATTCGGTTGCGATAGCTAATCCCGAAATAAACTTACTAATTAATATATGTGAGTATTAGGTACCTTTAAGCATAATATGATAATAATTGAACAAAATATTGCAATAAGCAAATCAATCCAATATATTATTATTTGCGTACATCTAATAAAATAAATTTCCCAACAATGTACCCGTTATCGGTATTATATACATATTTATTTCTCTCTGATATATGGACATAGCAAATTTTAATCAGTTTTGATATAAAACAATAACAATTGTCATGTGACGATTCCTGTTTATTCACATTTCACAAACTTTATTTTGTAAATTTTACATAACAACCACCTTAGTTGCATAAATGGCACAACTCTTTTAATTTTGTATTTTCTTCAGCTACATTGAGTTATATTTTCTTCAAAATATTTTAAATAAAATAACATAAATATACATAAGTGGATATATGCATTGTCAAATTATTTTAGACAAAAATATCAAGAAACTGTGAAAGCAATCATTAGATCCTATTCAGCTCATTAAAGGAATGGTCCGTCTTCAAGGATAAATTATATCCTTTTAGGATGACTATTTTTCTCTGATTATTATTATCTACTAATTAAAATAGATATATCGATTTATTATAGTACCTCGTAACTGAGGTATATCAGATAATGGGAGTGCATGAAATAAAGGTAGATTATTATATACAGCATGTTTTAAAACAAACTTGATTTTAGAGAAGCGTGCAATAGGTTATTTGACTCTATTATTTTTACTATTTTAATCAATAAGTTACGTTCTAACGTAATCTATTATCAAAAGAATTATATAAATCAAGTCAAAAATAAATTATTAAGAAGTCACTTAAATCTGCTGGAAAGGGTAGTTGTCAAATGACGGAAAAAGGATTCTCCACATGTATCTCATGGTCACGCCATAACGGTGCTGCGTACCAGAAAGGTAGCGAGATGTTCCCACTACGCACCTAACTTTGCTCGTGCCAATATTTAAAACATGTACTGCGGCCTCATTGTTTACCTAATTTTATTCGCAAATTAGTTGCTTTTTCGTATTATTGTCGGTTGCATATAAAATAATGTCAAAATTAGACAAAGTCAAATATCCTATTAAATGGTGACAGCTTTGTAGCTTGTTCATCTGTTGTCAGAAGATGTACAACACCGCAACAACTATCTATGTAATAAGTAGTTGAATAGGAAGACCAATTCCGATAGCGAGCACAGGTAACGTCAAAGAAGTTCTTTTCTCTGACGTACGTTAAGTTCTTAGAAGTGCCAATAATATTTTGTAAAATGCTACATTTTAATCAAGTCACAGGCCTCAATGACACTTTGGCACCATGTAAAAACTTGAAAATCTGAAAAACCAATTGGTTATATCTTGTTGGCAAAATATATTAATACCTGGATTGTTACTGACACTACTTCATATTTTGCAAGTCATTTGTCATTTAAAAATTCACTGAAATAAACCAAGAATGTGCTATTTCTGTATTTGACGGAATATTAAAAAATAATTTGCACTTAATTTGCTAAATTCTCGCCATCACCTTCAAGACTTTTAAATAAAAATTTACACAATACAATTTCATACTTTTATTTAAGTCCTTAATATCTAAAACATAGCAGTACTTTCAGAATGTGTGAATGTAAAGATTTACAATACTTTATTGTATATTCAATGAACCGTTGCTTTTAAGTGTTGATTTTTGTAATCACTATCATAACAACTAAGATTTTTAAAATTATTATCAAACTTCACTTTGAAAGTCCATTGCTTAATGTTACTTATTATTCTATTTGCGTAATATTACACATATCATATGTCACTTTCAAATTCTCAAAAAGTTTTGCCTAATATTGTCATTAATTTATGAAATTCCTAACATGTAATGCCTCAAATTGTATCATACTTGTACATCCATTAGCTTCAAAAAATTCATCCAGATATTTTAACTGACTCTGTGGCATAAAGTCGTAAATTTTATTCTGTTATATTCAAACTGATCACCAACTGCCTGCAATACAAACAATTATAAAAGTACTAAATTAATACTGTTTATCCTAATGTAATAAAAATATCATTGTGCCATCAACTGACAATAATATGTTAGTGCTGATTTGCCAAATTTTTTTAGGCATCTAAATCCAACAAGCACTCTATAATAATACTCTTTGTCATACCTTACACCATAATATAATGAGATGGGATCTCAAATATACTTTATTTTTAGAATCTGTCTCAAATATATATTTTTTGTAGATTTTTCTACTGCAAAATTAGAGTTTGCCATGTTTGTATGTAGATTCTATAAATAATTTATAATTTCTATGCATAACTGAATAAAAATAATTTCTCGTAACAAACTATACCCAATATGGGGTAATTAAATTACAATGTTCAACACCATGTTAAAAAAAAAATCCCATTGTTGATCATACTGTTCCTTGACTACTCAATGTGAGTTTCGGAAATCCGATAATTATTGTAAAAATAATTCTATATTAATAAATATTCTACGGAGATTGAAATCCACTCAATCTTGATGTTATATTCATTATAAGTCACTCACACACTTAACTCTCATCAGATTAGAGAGTAAGAAATAATAATATTATTTAATATTGTCGGTAATCTCGTGTATAATGTTTCCCATGCTTACCATAGTTGTTGTAGGGCTGCTGCGGCGGCTGGTAGGAGTTGTACGAGGGTTGTGAGTAAGAGTCGTATGCAGGCGCGGCGCCGTACGCGGGCTCGGGCGCGCCGTACCCCGCGTCACCCGCGCCGCCCATCCCGCCCATCCCACCTGCACCGCCCGCCCCGCCTGCACCGCCTGCACCGCCACTGTACACGGAACGACACCTTCACTTCCCTAGCTCCATAACTCGCGATAACAAATGCGCGTGTTATAACATTTTCAATTTAACCTATGAATATTTATGATGGAAGTGGCAATTAAACAGCAGGTGGCAGGCACCATTAACAAGGTGCTTTATAAATTATCTTTGGCATTTTAGACGTGTTTCTCTGACTACGTCTGTCGCCGTTTCTAAAGTGACGGATTCAAACAGGCGACAATCTGCCAACAATGTCTATCGATACGTTGGTATGGCACGCGCGCGCGCGCGCACACACACACACAAGAATTAATACAACCTAATAATTCAGCCTCGATCAGCATACGCGATCGAGATAAGTCTCTTAAATCCGCGTCAAACACAATCAAAGTCTACTAGAACAAAGTAAATATAATGGCTACTTGGACGCTACTTAGATTGTCAGAACACTGGTCAAAGCGTACTTGGACGACGGGGCCAATAAAAGTAGACTTGGACCACATTCTACTTTTCAGTCTACTTGAATGTCAACAAACGAAAACGGCGACAACTGCAAAATCAATAGTACGTCGCAGTAAAAGAAAATGAAATGAACGTGATACGCTCAAATTCGTAGGATTATATCAAGCAGAACCCGTTCTTTGAGATGTAGAGCCAAAAGCGAGTCCAAATACTTCCCTTTTTGAGAGATTTTTTTATAGCATACGCGAAACGAACGCTGAATGAGATATCTGGAACAGCAAACCGCTATTTTACGTCGGTCCGATGTCTTTCGATCTTGACTGCTCGAATAATAGAGAAAATGATCCAAGCGCACTATGTTTATATGTCAACCGGTATCAAAGTCAATGTGTATCAAAGTTACCGTAAAATTTACTTTGTCCAAACCGAGTTCGCTTGTGTCAATGCGACTTTACTTATTCTTGAACTGGCCTTGACTTCCGTAACGAATGTGGACAAATAATATGGTGTTCTGAATTTACTGGATTCTCTTAATACAACCATTTCAAAGGGACCCCTTTAGATCTATGACTATGCACTGTAATGTATTTAAAAAATACGCATAAAATAAAAACTTGGTGCCCTTCTCAACAGAGAATATAATATTATGATTTATAATATTAGGTATTAGGCACAGTTCATTTTAACCATACATATTTACGTTTGTTGTTATAATTTTTAATATTATACACGTAAGGTAATGTTTAAACTATTTAATTATCAGTTTAAAGCATTCAACAAATATGTCACAAAAAATGTATGTTCACTAATGTTATCTTCTTTCGTGGTGGTAATAGTCTCTGTTTATAGTAATTTTTTTGGAATTAAACCACTGAATGCTCACCTGTAGCCATCATTTTCGTAGCCCCCTTGGCCAGTTGAATATCCATAATTGGTGCCATAACCAGAGTTGTACCCAGAGTTACTCTGTGCGGGCGCGGGTGCATAGTTGTTATCTTGATATGAACTAAAAACAGACAACCTCATTACAAACCTTCTAATGAGAATACAAAACAATATTCCTACTATTACATTCAGAATCTAAATTATCTGCATTTATGTATCAGACGGCAATTCCTATCGATTAGATAGTGATCATCATCTATTTTCTCAATAAATGAATTAATTAATCACAACAGAAATGTGCTACTTTCGGGAAAATTATAATATAGTGACAAACAAATAAACATTCAAGATAACCAATATTTACCTGGGTGCATTGTATGCGGGCTGTGCATAAGGATCAGTCGCTGGTGCCTCATATGGTTGGTAACCAGTGTGCCTGTAATAAAATAAATAGGTGTACCTTTTTCCACAAAAATATATTTAATACAACTTTTATATTCATAATCATCAGAAAGTTGTGTATCGTCATGTATGTATCAGACGGCACATTCCTATCACAACTCAGGTTCATCATGTTATGCTTTAGTGGTGTTAAACAATATTATTGGTTGTATCATCAACTTGTAGTTATTTGCATACCACTATCATATTCATAATATATATATATAGCAATATAATAACAAATCCCCTAATCTCATAATATGTAAGGTATTTTCAATGCCACGTCTTTCTTATTTTTAAATCTGTATAACATTAATATGAATTGTGATTTACTTACGAAGGACCATACCCATTGAGTTGCATTGAAGAGTTGTGTGGTGGCATGGATTGTTGATATCCACTTGCAGGCGGGGGCCGAGCTCCACCCCCACCTCGCGGACCGTCAAACCTATTAATTAGTTACATTCTTATTACGTCAAGTGTACTAATAATACATGTCATAATAATGGATTTAACTGTTGTAAGTATATATTTTGTATTGATTGGCATGTTTTCACCGAATTTCATTATTCGGCAAATAAAACACGCGCGCAAAATAACTTAGCCGTGCGTAAGTTAGCTACTTCACCTGCCCTTTATGATTCGTCACGATGTTGGTGAAGAGCTTATAGCACGATCGCGTCGAGACAAGAATTTAACAGAAAACAGTAATTCACAAAGCTGCGTCATACAATTAGAAAATAACAAATAAATTACAGTTTTCTGTGATATTACATAGGCGACTATGTCGTAGAAGGAAATCTCTATCCAACTGGGAATTTAATGCCTGAAAACCATAGCCGCGAAGATTTTCTGACTTAAGGCTGGCCTAGTGATTTTGTACGTATTTATTATTAATACCGAAACAAAATAAGTTATTGTAAAAAACAATACAAACCTGCCGCGCTTAGGTGGGCCTCCGGGACCCCCATGGGGAGGTCCACCACCGCGTTTATACGGAGGACCCTGTCCCGGCGGACCTCCACCTCCTCCTTGATGTTGCGGTGGCGCTGGCCTCTGGATAGATTGTGGCGGGCCGCTGGGCGCCGGTCCTGATAGAGCCTGGCCTGGATGAGGACCCGCCGGGCCGGGCGGGCCGGGGGGAGCGCCGGGGCCGCCACGTCCCCCACGACCTAATCATAGCGTAATAGATCCACTAAGTTATGCGATTCAGTTTTTTAACAATATAGTATGAAAATGCTGTGGCTCAGAACTGCGAAAGATACGAGGCATGCCTTTTAGGTTCTGTCGTTTCCATATTTCCCGGCAATTTTGAATTTGGAACTGATCTATATTCGAATGTGTTTAAATTTTGAATCTCAAAACAGTTGAAAGTATTAGGATTAATGTTATTGTTTAGTCACAGCGTCGATTGGAATCTGTCAGGTTACGTACGAAAATGAATCTTTCTAAGGAAAATGTTCGTGCAATAATTTTCTACAACTTTAAAAGAGGCCTGAAACGGCTTCAGTGTTTTGAAGAGCTAACATCTGTGTTCAGTGATGAAGCCCCATGTCTGCGGACTGTCGAACGCTGGTATTTAGAATTCCAGCGTGGACATACTAGTGTTAGTGACAAATCTCGCGAAGGACGCCCAAAATCCGCCTTCACTGAAGATAACATCATTGCTGTGAGACAACTAATTCTCGAAGATCGTCATGTGACGTATCGAGAGATAGAGGCTTTATTAGGCATCTCAGGGACAACCATTCAGAAGATCTTGCGTGAAGCGCTTGGTGTGAGAAAGCTAGTTTGCCATTGGATACCCCATCTGCTTTCCGACGATCACAAGGCGGCCCGCGTCAGATGGTGTAAGTAAACTCTGCAAAGGTTCAACCGAGGAGTCAAATCACGTCTACGACATCATCAGTGGTGACGAATTTGGATCTATGCTTACCATCCTGATTCCAAACAACAATCTACAATCTGGGTCTTTCAAGACGAGCCAAAGCAGACTAAAGTTGTTCGTTCTCGAAGCACTTCAAAGAAGATGGTGGCCACGTTCGTTGGAAAAACCGGCCATGTTGCAACTATTGCATTTGAAGATCGTAGAACGGTTAACGCAGAGTGGTATACCACAAGTCATCACCGAACTTCGAAAATCTAACTCAAAGCGACGCATCATCCTGCACCACGACAACGCAAGCTCACACAGCGCTCGTCAAACGATTGAGTATTTGAAGCAGGAAAAAGTAGAAAATCTTGACCATCCTCCATACAGTCCTGACCTAAGCCCTAACGATTTCTTAACATTTCCTAAAATTAGGAAAGTCTTCGTGGTCAAAGGTTCCAGTCCGGTGAAGAAGCAGTCGACGCTTTCAAGTCAGCCATTTTGAACACCCCCACTTTAGAGTGAAATAAATACATACATACGCACTCACGCCTGTAATCCCCGAAGGGGTAGGCAGAGGTGTAACCAGTACACCCACATTTCGCCGAGCGTATTTCCGCCCCTTATGTGATAGGGGGCGAGCCTATCGCCATACCGGGCACAAATTCCAGACTCCGGGCTGATACTGAGCATTTCGTAATAGAAAAACCCAATACCACTTTACCCGACCCGGGGATCGAACCCGAGACCTCAGAGTTGACCTCAATCGTAACCGAGGCAGTCAGTCAGTCAGTCAGTGAAATAAATGTTATAATAAATGGTTTGAGCGAATGGAAAAGCGTATTAAGCTACGTGGTGAATACTTTGAAACACAATAAAAAGTACTATAAGGTTCTAGTTGTGTTTTTTTCTTCAAACGACAAAACTTAAAAGGCATGCCTCGTCAGCAAGAATGGAAGAGGTTAAACATAACTGTAGGTCTGGTAAGTACGTTCACAGTTATCGAATTCATAGATACTGTAAAAAAGGAAAGAGTCGTTCGAAACCTTATTTTGTGTTTGACTGACTAATATGATATGCTTTATTAGTCTATATCTTATTTAAAAAATTCTCGTGTCCCAATGTTCGTTCCCATACTACTCCGAAACGGCTGGACCGATTTGTATGAAATTTTGTGTGCATATCGTGTAGGTCTGAGAATCGGCCAACATCTATTTTTCATCCCCCTAAATGTTAAGGGTGGTCCACCCATAATTTTTTTTTTGACATTTTTTTTTATTTTTTTATGATACAGCATTAAAAAATACAT
Source organism: Mimas tiliae (assembly GCA_905332985.1). NCBI lineage: Eukaryota > Metazoa > Arthropoda > Insecta > Lepidoptera > Sphingidae > Mimas > Mimas tiliae. The sequence continues at coordinate 9,838,894 of HG995242.1, read as the reverse complement.
ACAACCCTAAATATTCAACCCTCTACGATAAACCCCTATTTTTTAATAGCGTCATTAGTATTTTTGTCAAGCGCGTTTTCATCGGGGGCGCCCACTAGGCTACTTTAATCCTGGAAATAGGCATTCACGCGGGCGGAGCCGCGGGCAACAGCTAATAAATTATAGATATATGATTTTTTAACTTACCTCTCATGGGCATTCCGCGGCCACCCCTGTCAGTGCGGGGACCAAAGTCACCACGACCTCTGCCTCCTCTGCCTCTCATGCCTCCTGGACCTCTGTTGTTGAAGCCACCTCCTTTAAATCACTTTTTTTGTACCAATTCAGCAAATAGACAATATATTTTATAAAAAAAACGACTGCCTACAGAGGATGCAGGTTTCAATCCCAGTCCTCAGGGCACTCTCACTTTTCACATATTGTGTATTCATTGTTTGATTAAGAGGTGACTGAAGACAATAAAGAAACCTTGTGAAAATTTTGGAACCTGCGAGTTCATAAACAAACTCGCGATATGCCGTATTGTCAGTGGTGGTCAAAGTCTATCTGAGTAATTCATTATTAGTAAAAGAGTCCTATGCAAAACAATAGGACAGTATACAATACAGAGTGAACATTAATATTGTTATGAATTTTAGGATATAGTATTAGTCTTACTTTGTGGTGGTGGGCCACGAGATTCAATTGTCGGTACTGGATGGGGTCCTGGGCCTTGTGGTCCAGGCATGAAACCACGTCCTCCTCTGTCACCACCACCTCTCATGGGACCACCACGAAATCCCCTTGGTCCGCCACGCATAGGCGGGCCACCTCTTGGTGGGCCGCCACGACCTCTCATGACCATACCACCCCTGCAGGAAAATAAATAATCAAAATTTCCTGCCCAACTAGAGTAGATGTATAGATGGGAACTGTGTTTAGGTGGTCACGGATTATATGGAGCGCAATGCAAACCTTACACTCCGTCAATACACTGCACTGGTGGGACAGTGCTATCTGATTGTTTGCATGCTATGGTTCAGGTCCTTTTATTGAATAAGTAAACAATATCAAATATATACACCCTCTAAGGGGTATACGGAGATGCAACTAGCACCCATGTTTCTCTGAGCTTATTTCCGCCCCTTCATGGGTGTGTTGCCAACTTTAAAGGAAAGGGATAATTAAGGGATTTTCTCCAGATATCTTACTCACTGTACGAAACAGCAGCTGCTACTTTACGTCGGTTGTCTGGGAAATGTGAATTAATAGGTCGAGTCAGCCAATTCATTCTGTAGACAAAACTGTCTACAGTGTGCCTCTACCACTACCACTCTACCTACACGGCCACAGAGCCACGGGGCTCAACCACTCTATTTCGAATCAGTTTCAAAATTCGAGGTGCGCCATTGTGCGTGTAAATTATTAAAATTAAATGCCTCCGTGGCGCAGTGTGCGAGTAGCTGGTGGGGTTTTACTTTTATCTGCCGTCGAATTTTGAGGCGGGAGAGGGGAACGGAGGGTGCGTATAGCCCCCCCCTAAAAACTAAAAATTGCGAACTCCCCCCTTTCCAAGATATGGTGGTTTTTGTAAACTAACCTCACTTTCAAAATACCATTATAAGCGGACATCGATTTTTAATAGAGAAAAGGGTTGATTTCAATAGGCGACACCCCTCCTGTTATAGGGAAAATTTACTATTTTTCTTCAGATCTTTTGCTAATAAGAATTTAGTTGCAATGTTAGGATTGCAACATCTCCGGCGCTGCGGGAAGTACAGCCACATCGCCCTTGCGTAATAAAACACAGGCATCCATGGCAGTGCCTGTGATTTGTTACAGCGGGCGGAGGCTGCTCTCCCTCCGCGCCTCCGGCTTTATAAACACTCTAGGGTCTCTAGGGGTAGTACAGGTAAGTACCACGAGCCAACGTACAGCCATCGTAAATATGGCATTATGTTTTATGCAGTCAGAAACATTCGGTGCAACTACGCGTTAATTATCGTAAAACTAATAAAAACAGTTAAAACTAATGAAGAACAGTAAAGTATAAATTTACTAATGAAAACCATAAAACATTAAAATTCCTAATTATATATTTGTATATTTTTCATTATTAAATATAAATTGCAACATTTTAGCAAGCATAGTACGTGAAACGGAACGTTAAGTAACAAGAATTTTATTTTATCTGTGGGGGAATATAACCTAAAATGGTACATTTCTGTGATACTGAAATATTTTTTCTCGAAAATTATTTATTTTCTTATCTTAAGATTTTACGTGAGTACCTCTTATAATATGACCCTTCTGTGAAAAAAAATATGAACTCGTATCTCGATGTCAGATAATGTACAGTCGAGCCGAGTAGCCGGCTATGAAGCGAAAGGGGTTCGATTTCCGCACCGAAATAAATTTTTGTGTGATCCACAAATATTTGTTTCGGGTCTGGGTGTTTTATCCTCAGAGGGGTGGACGTCAGGTTGGCGGCCGGTCGTAACAACTATAAGCCAAATATATATGTAACATGTTTTAAAGCATGTTGCGCCGACCCACTGCGAGTGGGATAAAGCAGGTTGAAGAATAATAACATGCTCGCGAATAAACACTACAGCAAATGGATGACTAGAAACACGGTAAAATCTAGTCTAAGTTAATTGACCCAAATGCTTGAGTTAGTCATAACCTCAAAACAAAATGACTGAAGTAAAAATAGATATAAATTTAATAAATACAATTGTAATAAAAATTATGCTCACCGTCCCCGCATATCGAAACCACCACGCCCTCGAAGTCCTGGAGGACCACCGCGACCACCGCCACGGAAACCTCGGTTTGGCGGTCCATCCATTGTTATATTAATAATCTACCAAAAAAGCCGGCAAATGTATACAGAAAACCTATTCTAAGTCTACTCGGTGTAGTTACTTATTTTAGAAATTACAAATACCTCTGATTTAGTACAAACCAAAGCCAAAAACTAAATTTTATCGACACCTCCAACAAGCACGCTAGATGTTAAATATTAAATGGCGGACGGAAACAGGGCTACCAGTAGAGAAAGCTCATTGTATACCGCAGGGTCAATAAAAATACATAAAATTGACTTAAAGGATACAAAGAATGATAACAAATCGAAACAAATGTAACAGAGATTAAAACTTTACCACTTATACTTATGTTGAAATTGATTTTACTTACGTATTCCTATACATTCAAAGATAATCCACAATACAAAGAGGATACAATCGATATCTTCAACCCAATGTTATAGTTTTAGTAGAAAATTATTACAGTCTGGCAATCCTGAGCGGAAATCGGAATTTAGGTTGCCAGTAGAATCTTTACATATTATTCAGCCAAGTTCCAGAAATTATACAATATTATGTGATGTTCAGGTATAATATCTAATTAAACTCATGTTAATTAAGTTCATGCCGCGACTCTGACGTGGCATAAAATTTCCATCCCTTGCTACCGTGCCGCGCCGTCAGTGTCTTCTCAGATGGAGAAACAATCTGCCCACATAAATAAAGTGTTTTTGTATCCAATTATATACTCTGGCCGCCCCAAGTTAGCACTTATTGGGCGGTATTATGGGCGTTTGGAGAATTCCATCACGGTATCCCCTGCCTGTCGTAAGAGCACGGGCGATAATCTTCATACAAATTTTTGCAAGTGTTTATTATCTATGCTCCACTATAGAACATGACAGTTTCCTCCCCCTCCATTCATACTTCTTCCTTTTATCGCCTATCGCTTGGGTCGCCATTTTTGAGTTGTCAATTGTTATTAATGTCAAAATATAATCACTATATAATAATCACTCTAATAATTAATATAATAAGTTCACTCGTGCCCCGTCCAAGATTTTGGAGTTTTGCGTTGATTCAATTTCATATATTCTAGATTCTAAACAATGATAAGTGTGCCAACATTAGTTGGATTGATTAATTCGGATATTTGCGAACCCTGAGCATCCAGGATCTTCATAAGCAATTTCTAAACCGTTTTGAAGAAAGTATTTCACACATATGCGCCTAAAGTATCGTATAAGTAGCGATGTATATCAAACAATATTAAATCCCAGGACAACAATGATTATTCCTGATGAAAACAGTAAGTAGTAATCTTTATAATTGTTGTTATGAACAGACATAGTACAGTTAAAGTTCTAGGAATCCAAGCAATCTCCATTTTCGGGTGCTTATTTAAATTAACAATAGGTTACAAGCTCCATAATAATAATGAAAGATTTTAAATAAAATTGCAAGTAGAAGTACATATTTATACCTCTACATATGTTGATATGAATAAATTCTTGAGTGCTTAAAACTCAGTACATATTGCAATATTTTTATATAGTTTCAAATTCAAATCATTTATTCTGTAAATTGGATCATAAATATCACTTTTACATGCCAATAATTTTTTATGCTACATTATATTTACGACAGGAACGCTAGGCTTTACTATAATATCCTGGTAAAAACTCTAAAATGTTGCTATGCTGTTGTCTCCGGTAGCACAATTGCATTACCACTTGTATTTAATCTTTCCATAAATGTATTTCCAGAATCAGTCAAAAATATTATTATTCACAATGGTATGTGGATAATTCCTACCATAAAGTGAAATGTGAAGAGAAATGCAAACGAATTGAAACTGGTAAGTTCTTAATGATAATTCTGATCTCATTATTAAAAAGCTGATACAATATTGGATTATTTTTTCAACAACAACGTTGTCTGCCTAATAAATATCCTCTATTTCTTGTTTAATTAAAAAGAAAACAATTAATTACTGAATATTCATAGTGTTTATACTCACTACAATGTTACAAAGATGTTAAATGATATAGAATTCAGTACATCATGGACTCTGTCAGGCACGGAAAATTAGAAGAACATAGGAGAGAGAACGAGGTCATTTGTGATAGAGTAAAAATGTAGTAATTCTATAGTTTCTGAAATATTGTTCTTATATATTTTTATATTTCTTTTCCTTTTTGGTATAATAAGCTTTTGTGATTAGTATTTGTTTTAGGTATTACATTATAATACTTACTACTTTAATTTTAATGTGGTCGAAATATTTATGGTATATTTTGATGAACGTAACCAATATGATAAATATGATGCACAACCCGTATTCATCTGAACTAGTCTACAATTGTTTAAATTACTGATTTACTTTTGCTATTTAACTTTTCTTGCAGCTCTTCCATTCTGTAAATGTAACCAGCACTAAAAGCAGAGGAAACCTCTTTGGCAAGCCGTAACGATTTTGGGATGAAGCAATGTTGAAACTGAAGATTATTAAATTCATGATAGTGGAGGTAAAAGTAAATGTGTCTCCTATAAGTAATTGGTTTACAACATTTAAAAGTTGCCAGAGAGTGTGACAATATTTAAATATTATGCACCCACGGTTTTCAGATTTCATAGAAAACTATTTTACACAGGTGTGGGCATAAATATTAGGGATAATAATTTGATCAAATACTAAAAAGCCTTATTTAATGTTATAAAAATATATCAAAATACGATTGATATTGAGAATGAATGTCCACCTGAATCGTCTGAATCTCTGGAAACGAATTAATAATAAATATTCAAACACCAGACAAATTAGAAAGACAAGGTCCATTCATGCACATTTACTACTGGGTGGGCCCTACAGGAAAATAAAAATAAAGAACTATTTCCGGCAACGCAAACAAATTTGACTTGTAAGGAATCCAATATTAAAAGTAATTCAATCAATAATTGGATTTCTTGCAAATAATTCAGGCATGAAAGCTAAGAAATTGACCTACTCGTTTATGAGTATTTTGGAATACCACTCTAGAATCAAAAACTACATAGGTAGAAACCAATCAACATAATAGAATTATTATAGAAAAATTAAAAACCATTATAAAATCGAAGTAGGTATTTGTTTGAATTTTAAGAGTGCCATACTTAAATATGCTGTGTTAGTGTTATTTTTAGATGTAACTTTGCGATAATTTGATATTTAATTGTTTTATAACATTTTAACAACAAATGTAATTCGCATTCGAAATAAAAGTTTGCCACTCATACAAATGAAGGATTTTAATAAATATAAAACAAGACTAAAAATAAATATGTTCAAAAAAGCAAATTGTTTTCTCATTTTTCCTATCAATAAAGTTTTATCATGAAGCGCCTGTTCCACAATCTTCGAGGAATATAGCACTCAGAGGTGGTGAAACAGGCGTTTAAAATATAAACATAAAAAAAATATATAAGACTGCGAAAAAAAATTTTTATTGGCTGAATCTACAAATTACCTTTGTCAGAGTCTCATTGAAAATTAAAAAAAACAACTGTCATATTCTATAAGTAAGACATACTGGCGTGCTCTATGGGAGTGCCCTGTCTGATGCGTAGCATCTCTATAGTAGTCTGTGCGTAAGAGGCAACTAATTGGGGCCATTAAGGGTCGCGGGTGCGGGGGCTGTCGTAGCGCCAATTAGTGTACATCAGTACGTGCGACCCCGAGATGGACGGCAGAATGGGTGGTCGGCCTCGTGTCTGCTGTTGACGTCGAGGGCATCCTTCGGTGCGCGGGGGCTTCAGGGCTCCCCGATAAAGTGACGGGCCGCTAGGCGGCACCACGCAGGGGCAGTTCCGGGAGGAATCCTTAGCTTCTAAGGATATCCCGGGGCCGCTCCACATGCGCCGAAGAAGGCCACCGCGGGGTTTTAGTTGGTATGCCGGTGTAGGGTGTATAAAGTGTTAGGGACTCGACCCAGCGGTCGCCCGGATTTACCATCACTCCCGGGCGGCTTAACCTTAACCCAACTTAACCGTTCCGCCCACTTTCCCCGCGACAAAAAAAAAGACTACCGATTTAATCGACCTAAATTGACCGATCAGTGATGCCAAATAGGTGAGATTGCCCCTAAATTTAGGGGGATCTATGAGCTCAGGGGGGAATTTTGGGAGTATAAAATATTATAAAAATTGTCGTGGAAGGGAATTGGGGGTTTTAGTTCCCCTATACAAAACTTAACCAAATGTATGAATGTGGAAAGGTACGTCTGGATCGTAGGTTGTAGAGCTCAATAGTTTCTGCCTAGCTCCAAGGGATATATGCGTGAATGAGTACGTAAATGTAAAAGATGTAGATGAAAATGTAGATGCTTTTGTATAGTATGTATTCATTAGTCCAAAAAGCCAGAGAGTCACTTGCAGAGCCCTTCAGGGATCCCATACGATGGACTCTTCAATATAAAGACTGGCATAGGCCAGACCATAACGAAGGTCTTTGCGATGTCAAACTCTTTATGGCCTCGCTATTACTATTCACAGCTTCAGTCCATCTGTGAGGTTGACCACCCGTGATGAAAACCAATTTGCGATCTCTAATCTCAAGGTACTACAAGACTGCCAGGAGTTTGGCAATAACTAACTCCATGGCCTTCGAGAGCAAAGACGTGATCTAACATGCATCTTGCATATATTGACCGTGTATGGGTTTTTGATTGTATACACTGAAACACCAGCAGGAGTGTAAATACGTACATAAATACATAGATTCACGCCTGTTTCACACAGGGGTAGACAAAGACAACAGATATGTGAGTGTAAGTTTCATTTTTTACGGTGTCAAGCTATGTAACTGTCGTTGATTATATCGTGTTTAAATATTGAATAAAAATATTGTCCACTTTTGGTTTGGGTTTTTCTTGACAACCCTGAATTTTGGGGGGAACCTACGAAAGACTGGGGGGAATGGGACACGGTCATCTGGCAACACTGACGCTACCAATTCCTGTCGGTAATGCTGTCGGCTGTCCCTACTACCAAGGACCTACTACTAATAGTTAATCTGTGGCTGTCCCCCTAGAGCGTTCCCTAGAGTAAAATTGTACTGTGTTCCGGAGTTTTGGCGGGAATACTGACAGTGCGGTGGCTCTCTTGTTTTAATTATTTCCTAAACTAGTTTATAGTTGTTTTGTACAAAAGTGGTGTGGTTTTGTGCAATAATCATTAAAGATGATGAATAGTGTATGGAAACATTGAAATAGGTGAATTTAGGTGATTTTTAACCAAGGGTATTGATCGACCTTGTGCGTTCGATCCGCTTGAAGAAAGTCGTCTAAGAAGCATCGAACTGAAAGGTATTATCACCAAAACTCTAGCAAAACCTTGAAATTGGCCACGCCCCTGTTTCATCGTTCTTGAAATATAAGAAAGGAATATAACTAATGACTTGGCAGCATGGTCTCTGATCTTAGCCGGTTCCTTAAGGAACAAACCTACGGAACAAACAAACAAAAAAAAAATGTACTGTGTTCCTGTCAAGCCAAAAAATATTATACTCTCTACGAGAGTGTCAAGCTTTCTAAGTAGTCTGTGCTGTCAAGGTTTATTATTGATCAGTGCTGTCAAGCTAAAAAGCTCCGAAAATAAAAACTTGGTATAAACTTGTTGAGAGGAATTTTAATACGAAAACCAAGGGCAATTAGATGTCTGATAGCTATCAATGAATTATGAATTACGAATTAATCAATCAAAATATTGAAATTTGGTTTTAGAAATCTCCTTGACTAAAAACTAAAAAAAATCCGTGACCACTGTGTGTTGTGACCAGATAGCAGTACCACAGAACCAGTACGTATTCAAACAAGTTTAGACTACTTCTTTTTCATTTCCGATTTCTCTCGATAATGAATGACGATCAGGAAAAAGTCCTCAAGTATTTAATATCAGTAGAAAAACTTGCCGAAGAAATATTATCGGATAAACGTGAGATTATATTACTAGATAAAAGAAGAAACCACAACCGAGAAGCATTACGTGACCTAGCAAAATCAACACAGGAAAAATGTTGGATGACAGTCGGGTCTGTGTTAATAAAACATAACTTAGAAGCATCAAAGGAACTCCTTGATGCTGATCAGAAACAAATAAGTATAGACATTAATAAACTAAGGAGTGATCTCAAAATGAAGGTGAATAACTTGAGAGATTTAGAGATGCAGCCTCCTGTACCGGGTTTAATGTTAGTGCCTATGTCTCAAAAAGAAACCGAAGGGATATCAAGAGCTGGACTATTTCCTATATAATTGTAATTTTTGTGTAAGTAATTATATGAACAGGTACCAAGGAGTCTTAAAGATCATGTCTTACATTACATGGTGACCCTGTCAGGATCATGTGGTTACTGGTAACTGTTCATATCATATACTTACACAACTACTTATACACTACATAATATTTGCCATGGTTTTCCATATTTTAGTCATATTATTGTGAGACTATTATAGGACTAAGTCCTAACCCCTTTTATTAAGTAGAGGCTGATGCTCAGTTACAAGGATGTGTATAATATAGGGCTAGTATTATTATAAAACTAAGTTGTGGTACTGAAAGGTTCAAATGTATAAATATAAGGACTACCTGCAAAAACATGTTTAAGATTTGGGGAAAAATTGTTTACATTTAGAGTATACAAAAAGAGTATCTTGTCTCTTGCTTTGACTCCCTTAGCTTCCTTCATCAATATATACCTTTAGCTGGCTGGGAAATAGCTAAAGTTTTGACCAGGAGGCCAATTCTCGTAATTTTAAACATTCAAAATATCATTCCGATCTAGTCTCAGCGTCAAGAAAGTTGTAAATGGCATTCTCTTAAACCAATAATTTACGTTTAAAATTAAGAGTATTGGCCTTCTGAGTAGAAGTTGTATTAATCTCAAATATTGTTTGCTTTAATGCACTAGAACAGTTTAGTTGTTAAAGAAATATGTACCTATAATTTTTGATTATTTTAATATTGATTTTGAACTTTGTATGAAACTTTTTTATGCACTGGAATACAAATGTAAAATTGAGCACAATTATTGCTCAATAAAAAGAATGAAATATGTGATCCAATTTTTGGTATAATTCCACTTTCAAAAGGGTGAAAGGGGGGTTGAACTTTGTATGAAACTATTTATTTTAACTTTTGAAATACTATACTTGGTCTAACGGTTAACATCAAAATGGCGGGTGTAACAAATCCATTCATGTTATATACCAAAAAAAAAAGTACTTAAATTGTACTATTTAGTACCTCGGATAAAAAAAATTATACCTCACTACAGAGTTAAAAAAATAACAATAATCATCTGATCACATCTGTTTTACCTATATAGTTGTACTGTGTACATACGTAAATTTCATCTTTTTTCAAAACACCATAAAAAGTTACACCCAAAAGAAGTTGTGAGCATCTGGATGGCTGAAGTGACTAGACCAATTAGTGGGTACAAAATTGTAAAAATATACCTTAATAAATGTGAGAAAAAAAATAGGCAGTGGTGCTGGCGTCACGATGCAGGACCAAATCTGTTTTACTTGTTTACCTAATTGACTTCTTAGTAAATATTTAATACCTATTCATTCATGCTTTACTTAATTTTTTTTAAAACAGCAAGAAATGCTACACTCGAAATCAATTATGATCATTAGGATAACTGGATCAAGGCATATATTTGCAGTTTGAGCAATGCAAAGTTTTAATACCTATTTGGTCTTATTTAGTAGGTACCTATCATAAAAAAATTGTAAGTACCTCAGCATAGAGTAACACAGGTTTAAGGATTTTATAAATCAATCAAAGAAACAGATTATGTGATTTTATATTTTATTCGTCTAAGGTGTCCTCAAAATTAAAATCAAATATATAATTTTCAATATGCTTAGTTATACACCTTTATACATGTAAATAATATAGTACATAACAAATAAATAATAAATAGTACCAAATTTAGGATTTATCCATAAAATTGTAGTTTGGCGTGATTGTTATCATACAAAGTGACTTGACTAAATGCCAATTTGTTTAAAAAATCATGAATGATCTAAGCTTACAATGTAAATTCAAGAGTAACAATTTAATTAGGTCTAATTTTCGTTTCAGCTGACTCCCAATAATTAATTATTTATATTCCGTCAGAAATGGCATTATTGTTAATATCATAAACATAATTATGTAACCAATTAATCATTGTAGTCATCTCCCAACTAGCTTATCATTACAAACAATATGGCATATATGAATAATTAATAGTTTGATTTGAAATACATTTCTTTTAGAAATAAACAATTGCAACATAATAATAAATCCTAAGCATATTAATTTACTTATAATATTCATCAATATCAAAACATTTATCCTAAAGATTATTGCTTAATAATATATATGATTCTTAGTAGCTTGTAATGAAATTACTATCAACAGTACAAAATGCCACAATTATCTATCAGATAAGGGTCCTCGAATACTTGAACGTAGTAATATTCTGTGGATTGTCTTTTGAGCACATAATATAATCTGTCACTATCACAAGTCTTTGAATTCCGAGTGGCCAAAGCACGTGTTTTGTAATATTGACTAATCTACTGGCATTATCTTGTACAATGCGAGCATGTTCATAATAAAAAAGACGCCGCGCATGTAACATCACAGATCAATGGCGCGTTAGACGCCTGTCTAACTTGTCCCTACCAGTTGGCCATACCGGGTTTGTTAAGCGTCATAAAATATATTTGACAAGATGAACCACCCTTTGCCGATGAAAAGAATACTTTGTCATTACGTTCACATAAAAATTTGAGTCGTTGTGCTTTCTTGTGCATAAACACGCCGTCAAGATGTCCACTCTCCACAGAGCGAATTTCAATAGCTTTATTGCCCCATCCCATTATTTGTCCGGTACCAATGTACGCCACCGATGTCGGCATTTCACCCCACTGAAAGTAACACAGTATCTATTATATATTTTACTATTCCTATCTACTATAATTATAAACTTGAATAGGGTTATAATTATATTATCTATACAATTAAGATCTTTTTAAAACACAATGTAATGGATATAAACATTTTCATAAGTTTTATAAAATTATTCGAATTAGGTGCAGTGTAGTAACTTTGTTGTGCAGACATTGTAACTATGCGCCGTAAATGATATCAAATAATTACTCCATTTGGTATTCCCAACAGTTTTTACCAAATACTTAAGATATATTATAACGGTCATCGCAAGTGTATGTATTTCGCGTGCCGAGACGTAGTATGAGATCATACGCACGCGGAATCTGATTGAGTCTTGTAGACGTTAGATGTTGCATAGATACATAGGCACTCTCACGCCTTTATCCCCGAAGGGCTGACAGGTGCAACTAGTGCTACACCCACGTTTTGCCGAGTTTATTTCCGTTGCATGACGTGCAAGCCTATCACCACACCGGACACAAATTTCAATCCCGTTAGACGGCACCATAGCTAGCCAAACAAATGAAAAATACTCTTTCGTGTTGTTGTTTATTGTAAAAAAATATTCTAAAAAATTAAAGGGTGCTTTTCATCACAAAATTGTTTTTTGAAGTTACTAATCATTATATAAAAATTTATTAATTTATTTTTTAGTATTACCCAACCACAGAATCAAAACCAGGACATGATAAATTAAGTACAATCTCACTAGACCAAATAAGCCAATGCAGGTGGTAGGTCCCTTGTATCCGAAAGGCGGTCTGGGTTGGTACCACAACTTTGCCTAACTATTTCTGCTGCCAAACAACAGTGCGAAAGCACTGTTGTGTTGAGGTTTGAAGGACATTGAATCCAGTGAAATTACTGGACATAATGAGACTTAACAACTTATGTCTCAGAATGACGAGCGCAGTCCAGTGGCATGCAATACTTTGTAATTCAAAGTTCTGTGTGGTGTTGCTTGTGTATGGGCAAGCATGGCGCTTGCCATCAGGCGATCTAATGTCCCGACATTCAAGCTATTAAAAAAAAAAAACAAGTACAAGATACAACTTATTATAGGCTGGCATGACATCATCTAATTAGTAGATGAGGCCCGAGCCCAGTATTGGGACTAATATATAAACACAGGGCTAATTGAATTGTTGATGTTTAATAGTAATTATAATGATTATGTACCTGTAGCACTATATTCTTGCTGACTCGTCCGTATGTATTCACATACACACCCTCGTTGTCATAGCACAGTAATAACTGAACACCATTGGAATTTGGAAGAGGTACAATGCAATGTGGAATAATGGCTCCTTGTGTCTAAAAAAATACAGTAGTTTCATATAAATGATTATATACCTTACATGTGAGATGAAACAAACGTATAAGTACTAAGGGCCTAATTTCACAATACTTGAGGAAGATTTAACCACCGATTAACATATAAGACAGCTTTCGAAATTACCGAGTAGACATCTTTTTACTGGTATTATATCAGAGTGTTTTGTATTTGAATGTACATACATACGCGCTCACCCCTGAATCAGAGGTAGGCAGTAGGCAGAGGTGTAATCAGTACACCCATATTTCGTCGAGCTTATTTTCCCATGTAGTGATACGGGATGAGCCTATCGCCATACTTACGCATATTATGCCTACATGTTTTGCCTGTTGTAAGAAAGCATCGGCTTGATGCGTGTTATCGCTCGGCTTATATAGAAACAGTGGGCGACAGTGGTGGACGCGGTGCGGGGGTGATCGCATCAAGCGAGTCCCGTCATCAGTGTGAAAAAATCGCTTGAATTTATTTACGCGCGCGTTAATTTTTTCGATAACTCCTAAGATATTGGTTTTAAATTATATGGTGTAGAAGATTATAATAATGTATAGTAACGTATTTAAATTGATAAGGACTAATACTTTATCCATCTGAATAGCTTTCCAATGACCGTATTGTACGTGACGTAAAAGAGGAATATCCTACCATGCGTTGTTTTATTATATCCAAAAGGAATTATGCAGCGCTTTCGATGAAAGCTCCCAGGCGGCTTGACTTTTGCTGACACTTGTAACAATTATCGTTATATTTCAACCAGTTTACACAAAACCTTGACAAATTATATACCTAAACCTTCCTCATGAATAATTATATTTTGATGAAAACCGCATGAAAGCCGTTCAATAGTTTTGGGTTTATCGCGAACAGACAGACAAACGCGTTCGGAGGACTTTGTTTTATAATATGTAAGGATATGTAGTAATATGTACTCACATGTTTTGGAATATAAATATCATAAACAGTGGCAGTGTCTAAGTCAACAGCATGAAAACCATCTGCTGACCCGTAGATTACTTTCAGTCTTGTGCCTTCTTCAATAGTCAAGTCTACCAACAAAGGCCTGAAAAAATAAATGCATACCACACATGAGTTATTATGTAACTGGCGGTCTGTACCAGCTTTACATAATATGGTAATACCATTTATGATAACATGACACATGATTTTCGAAGGGTAAGTAATCCTTTAAAACTGTTTTGTAATGTTATAAAATACATTATAAACACAAATGTTACTATGTAGTGTCAATAAGCTAGCGAAGTCACTATTCGGTAAGTATAGGTGTTTGACATACATACATACGCACTCACGCCTATAATCCCCGAAGGGGTAGGCATAGGTGTAACCAGTACACCCATATTTCGTCGAGCTTATTTTCGACCAATATAGTGATACGGGATGAACCTATCGCCATACCGGGCACAATTTCAGACTCCGGGCTGATACTGAGCATTTTGAAATAGAAAACCAAATAGCACTTTTACCCGACCCGGGATTGAACCCGAGACCTCAGCCCAGCAGTTGTACCGCGCATGCGTTACAACTGTGCCACCGAGGCAGTATATTAGATAGAGGCAGGCGATAATTAAAACATTTTATAAATAATTATCAACAACAATAGGGTAGTTTCCAATGTTCCATTTTATACGCAACAGAAAATAATACGGAAAAGAAAACCTTTTGTTAAATCGCAAGCAACCTCTATACCATTTTTAAAGACCTATCAAATGATACCATACATGGCTATGTCAGCTATGTGCAATGGACTAAGGTTCATTGCAATTTTCCTCTCCCGCTCCCGCGCGCTTACGTTTAGCAAAATTTTGATTCTAATGTTTTTAATAATTTCGCGTCGCTAACAGTGCTAATAGTCTCCAAATAAAATGGCTGTGACATACGGACATGACGAAATTACTTATTTTTTTTTTTTGCCATTTGACACACCCTATTGAACAAGCATATTTTTAATTTGATATTTTGGTTGATTTTCACGTATCTATGTCAATGTCTTTTTTCCGTGCAATTTATTTATTTTTTTATTTATATGTTTTTGCGCATGAACCTCTAAAAATATGTATAAAATAAAACTGATACCCAATGAAACTAAATTCCTTTAGGAAAAGGGACTTACCTATGTTGTAACTCTCCAAAGTTTTTAAAAGCCATAAATTTATGATATGGTTTAGGCGCCCACGCATAGATTTCTATGGAGTCCTTGAGCGCAATCACGAGGAATTTGATTCTTTCATACTTAACAATACGAAAATGTACTGCGCCTTGCAATTCACCTACATTTATCCAACCATTTCTCCTTTCTGCTTGCTGAAAAAAAAAAAAAGTTATGTCAGCCCGCAATAAAAGTTTTGTAATAAAAAGTTTTAATCAGTTACACTAACATCACTAAGTCCGTCAGTTCTCAAAATCTTGGACTTGAGCCAGCTTAGATAGTACACGCGTACGCGATTTTTCTTTCCAGAAACAGTAACAAGAATATTTTGTCCTTCCAACACTTCCATCTGTTGGAAGCGGCGTCGTGAGATTAATTGATATACTTTGCCCTGACCCGACCGGTCGAGCAGCATCAAACCATTTTCTGTCCCAATAAGTAAATTGACTCCTGAAAATTAAATAAATAAATCAGTTCGACATATGACATAATAATATTCATCGAATTTTATTAATAGACATCGAACTTACCCCACAATGCGGCACATAGTATCTCTGAATTGAATCTCTTTTTGTATTTACGTATCTCAGGTGTGTCGGATGAGAGATCATGTCCGGTGGGCGTCACGTTCACATTCACGTGACTCTCGCGACGTGACACGTTGCCGCCCGAACCCGTGGTGCCGCCAGAACCCGTCGAGCCCGCGCCGAAACCGAATGTCAGGAACGACCGCTGCTTCTGTGGCAAGGGGAGGAACTGTTGCTGCGAGCCCACCGACGAGTTCGACGACGAGTGTTGCAGCGGAGCGGGCGAGTGTGTAGTGTGAGGGGTGTGCGCGGGGTGAGGTACGGGTGTGTGGGCGGCGGCGGCGGGGGTGGGAGCGTGCGGTGACGTCACGCCCGATATGAACGAGCGCGAGGGCGTGGATTGGACCGAGGAGGACGGGTGGTGGTGGTGGTGGGACAGAGGCGTGCCGCCTGCGATGGCTTGTCTATACTGTAATAGAAAACGGAATAACGTTACATACTATATAGTTTCTTTAACATTTATAACAAAAACAGCGATTATTCATTACTTAGTACCCTAAACTGACCATTCTATTAATACGTGATTTGTTAGTCAAATCCATCCCCCAATGATTAGTTGTCATCTCAAATACAATTGGAAAGTTATTAGCATGACGTCTATACTATTATCTACCATTTAATGAGTTTGTGACAACGACGCGACTGTTCGTGAATATGATATCAGGCAATGAACAAGTTATTCAAATACATATAACGAGCATATATGCATGCACTCGTCAAGTGCTGTAATGCAATACCTACTTGATATTTAATTAAAACTTATATGTTAACGTAGTTTTTGGAACTTTATCATCAATTCAAGCAGTTATTTAAAATTTAAGCTAATCATATTAACATTTGATGTAATTATTATACACACGTTACTTCTTTCTTATTTATATTTCCGAAATGGGTAAAACCCACTATAAAATATAGAAAATTTTAAAACTAAATTTTGTTCAGTATAGCTTTTGTAAATATCATTCTGAGCTGCATCTTAACAAGGCACTCAATATAAACAGCCACATGTTGAAATATCTTAGCAGCACATTTTCCCATTAAACCATTGTTTAGTTACTGTTATTGAAGCCGTCTCTTATGGTTCTACTTTGAAGCTTGGATATCGATCTGCATTCGATGATCAACGTGACATATTTGTACATGAAATGAAAGAAAGCTTCTAGAAAATGCATAAATATAGAAGAAGATATATTATCTAACTGTCAACAAACAACGTTCTATAATAACCTTAGAAGCATTTCCTCTTATTTGCAATACGATTTATACTTACGCCGGGCTAAGAGGTGTCTGCAAACCGGCCGCGAAGTGGCTCCAGGATGTTTGCATGATTGACAACCATTATCACATTAATACGATAAACCAAAAGCTGGGCACCATGTATGGTCGGTATATATAGAGCCTCAAACACATATGGGAACATATTATTTATAATGAGTTGAGTAAGTACAAAACGAAATAATTTTATGTCTAGTTATTTTATTATAAGAAATATAAAGTGAATAGTATGTTAGCTCAAATACACATTATTATACGTTAAAACTGAAAATAGTATTATAAAAGGTATCGGTATGTTGGAAGCTCTTACGTTAATTACGAACAAATTAAGGCATGTTACTGTAACTCCCTTTGTAAAGTAATCCCGTAAGCATGTGATTTGTATAAACGTCACTTATCAACACTCCCCGTAAACAGAACAAAAACATTAAGTGGCAACAACTAAGTATGTAATGATGATGATTGCCACTACTGTCGTAATATAAAGCAGTGGCTGTTGGTACTAAGAGTTTACTCTACGCACACAAACGCCTCGTCTAGATCTAGAACGTGTGTACAACTGTAGAGGCAGTAAGGGTGTGGCATAATTGTGGGTTATGCATGAAATACAAGCTTACCTCTTCGCTGGTGGATTTGTCAAGGCGCGGCGGTGTCGTGGGTTGTCCCGCTTGACTGAGCAGATCGGGTAGTACTGAGCTCGTCCGTGCTCCACCGCTGTCGTTGCCGCCGCTTGAGCGACCCTACATATACACTAATATTGTGACGCTGCTTTGTCTCCAATTATTACAAGATAGACTCCGCATATCGTGACACTTAGAAAAATAATATTATTATGTCTCGTCTATGAATCTAAAATGGATATATATATATATCGCTTTAATGAATACTAATTAAGAATAAATTATCATGTCTTACTCAGCATACACAATACCTATTATACAAAAGGAAAAAAACGAGATGAGAAGTCTATATTAACTTCTAAAAAGTCTATTAAAAATCAGAAAGGTAAACATGTTACAAGTTATTCTTAAATCTATTAAAAATGTTCAATAAACAATATGTAAATGTATAGCAATATTAATTCGACACAGCGCGACAAACATACACGGCAGCCAAAACATGCAAAACACATTCACGAGTTTGATGGCTCCTGTTTTCATGTCCTGAGCTTTCGTTAGGCGGCATTCCTAAACTTGTTAATTGTCGAGTGTTCATGGCACAAGTGTATTCGTTATTGGTTTGACGGTTGATGGCAGGAAGACGGTATTCGCGCACAGACAAACTGAATGGTTAATATGCTATTAGTCGTGAGTTGCAGTGATCATATTATAATGTTAGAATAATGCAGAAACTGAAATCTTGACAGGATATATACAACTTCCATGTCTAATAAGATGTCGCATCACCCATAAGAAGATTACCATAGATAAAACTACTGCTAAAAAAAATCCGAGACCCAAGTCTATCTATATTTAAAAAAGAATCACGCCAAAAGGTAAGACGTGTGAGCAAAACTAATATGTATTTTGATTGTTTTAACTACAGCTAGGATGATTATTTTTATATATAAAAACGCTTAATACAATTCAGCACATACAATAAATTCCAACCATTCCCATACATATAACAGTTTGTTAATAGTACCAAAACCCACAACTACAATATAAAGTACAATATCAGTCGTTTAAAAGCATAACCATTACTGGTGTTAGTTCAAACTATGTTAGGAAATAGAACCCTCATACCAGTAAAACGTTAAGAAAATATTAATCAAACTATCCTGGCTGGAAGCATTTACCTGGTCCTGTGCGAGTACCGCTTCCTGCCCACTCGATAAAAACTCTGTGTGCCGATTATACTGTGAGTTCCTTCGGAAAACAATGTCGGATTCAGTCTTTTCTCTACGCGGCTTGACAACACTACCGGTGGAGGAGGCGGAGGCGGAGGATGCGGAATGCGGAGCGGTGAGGTCGGGGTCGGGGTCCAGCGGCGAGCCTGCCTTCTCGAAACAGATGCTTGTAGCGGGCGAGTCGCTGTTGACGCTGCTCTGTCGGCTCGGCGCGTTGCTCTCACTGTTCTGCCTGATGAGCGCCGCCACGTTTTTCAAAGCGTCGACCGTACTGCTCGCCACCGCCTTTTTATCTTGATTCCTTTTGTCACTCTTTTTAACCTCCCCTTGAGCTGACATCTTTAAACTATCATTCATTTTTATAAAATCAGTCAGTATGGGTTCACCCGAAGCCGGTTGTTTGATCATTTGTTTACGAGAATTGTTAAAGATGCCGCTAGACCTCAGTTGTTTATTGAGACCCGCTTGATTATCGTGTTTCGGAAAATAAATGGCGGAATGGCGTGTGCTCGGCAGGGGGAAGAGATCAGAATTTTCTCGTCTGAATCCTCTAAAAAATCGGTTAGGTGAACTGATTTCAGATTCTTGTTCCTTTTTGTATTTCAACATTTCGGACAGTTTGTCCTGCGTATGTTTCTCGTTAGGTTTTTGGAATATTTGCTTGTGTCGAGAGGGCGGAGTGGCTATCGCTTTATATTTAGCCCACGCGTCATCCATCTCCAGTCGCGACTGACGCTGCAGTGGTATACGTTTTTGTTCCGCGTTCTTCGCCTTCTCTTGTTTTTCTTCTTTCATCTGGGCATTCTTTGGAGGGAAAAATCTAGCAAAGTCCCAGTCCTTCAATAAGACCGCTTCGTCAATGTCGGATTGTCTTTTAACGTTTTCCTCACTCTCTCTCTGGTGTTTTGCAAACATGTCCGATACAAAAAGATGAGTAAATAATATGTAGTTTACTAAATTAAAAAATATATAGCAATGCCTAAACCTTATTAAATGCTCACTGATCTTACTTTGGCGTGAAATATAGATTTGGATAGGTAAATTGTAGGTCACAAGGCTAGTTGGCCGTCGACATATTTTTATAGATGTCAATGTGATATTGTAATGTAAAATGAGAACTAATGGAATTAGCACAAATAGGTGTAAATACGGCATGAAGACTTACCCTTTTCATGACGAGTGTCCTGTCTGTGTGTGCGTCGTCGTCATCTGGTGTGGGTGGTAGCGGTCGGGTGGGTGCTCCGTCTCCCGCGCCTCCTCCCCCTCCCCCACCACCGCCGCCGCCCCCGCCGCCACCACCACTGACACCGCCGCCCCCGCCGCCTCCACCGTCCTCAGATACGGCGCTCAAGCCAGGTCTGTAGCAAAACTCAGGACTGACAAGCCAAACGAAAACAAAAAGGGACAGGAAACAACGAAACGATGGGTAAAACCAAAACAAAATAATCGCAAATTAAAATAAATAAAGGGAAGTTTCGAGTTTAGACACAATTTTTATAATCACAACAAACAAAAAAAAATCACTATCATTTTTTTCCGAAGTTGCTGCAAAAAAGAACAAAATTGTATGAACAATAAATATTTCATGCTTAATTTTAATTTTTAAGACGCAACTAACTGGGCATACTCTGTATTGATACCTAATTATGATACACGAACCCAAAATCCATTTAACTTACAGCGGTTTAGGCGGGTCACTAGCGAGCAGAGTGCCGTCGTTCCTGACTCGTCCGCCGCTCTCCTCGGGGTCTGAATCACTGTCGGAGTCGTCAAACGTCGGCTCCGGCGGGTTTTTATCCACGGTCGGCCCTGATTTTACATAACATCTATAAGTACTTACAGTATAGTAGATGACTCGACGATTTAACTTTATAGTGATTGATTTTAAAGAATCTAGTTTAATTTGACAGCCTCTGTGGCGCAGTGGGCGAGTAGCCGGTTGTGAATAGAGGCCGCGGGTTCGATTCTCGCACTGAGATAAATGTTTGTGTGATCCACAAATATATGTTCGGGTCTGGGTGTGTTTTCTCCCCAAAGTCGTTGACGTCAGGCAGGCGGCCGGTCGTAAAAACTACAAGCCAAATCTGTAAAATGTGATGTGTGCCAAAGCATGTTGAGCCGACCCCACTACGAGTGAGATAAGGGCATGTGGAATAAGAAGAATAATTTACGTTACATAAACTTAAATACAATTTCATAAATATGTTTAAGGATAAATAAGTTAGAAGTTTTTAAATCTGGTGAAAGAAGCAATTACTATGTAATGACAGAAAAGGGATGTATGATATATGGCATTACGTCACCACAATTATGTTGTGTATGTGCGAGGGATATAGCGCCACTACCACCACCCACTACATCGACACTAATTTCTTCATACAGATTTATTTATATGTTAATTGCTGTGTCAACCGATTCAGATGCTGTTTTTCCAGAATTATTTTTAATTCAATTTCCTGTGGGACACAATGTACAAAATTGAACATAGGCGAAACTCCTATTGATGAAAGATGAGAAACATACCTTGCCCATTGGTTGGCGCTCGCGGCGGTCGCGTAGGCGGTTCATTACCGGATACCACACCCAATTCGTTCAGTTGTGCGGCTAATTTGTCCAAATCCTAGACATTACGAATTTAAAATAACCATACTAAAATACATTACGCGTTAAATAACTTGGTCGGCCTGAAGTTTGTCACTATCACCACACTCTACACCTCTCGTTGTCTTTTAGTCTGTGGAAACAATAGCCGCGATGACGCTCGTGACTAACTTCAGGCCGGCCAAGTTATTTAGCGCGTATTTTATGTATGGGTATACAATATACATGTTTAAAAATTATTTTAGCTCCACATACACCTACCTCAGGCCTTCGTGGTGGAAACTGCAGGAATCATGTGCAAAGAAAGGTAACAGCGTGACATGGAAATAAAATAAAAAAGCCGATAAATAAAAGTAAAATATTACAACTATACAACTAAAACAGGACATTACAGGGATATTGAACATAAATGTAGTGACATTACAGAGCAAAGATATATCAATAGACAACGCGTATGTATAATGTATTACGCGTATCAGATCTTGCGCACATGTAATCTGATTTAGTATGCATTCGACTTATCACAGTAAGATGTCAGCTGAACGGACGAAAAATTATTTTTCGCGCCGTAAGTTATCGTAAAACTCCTCTAATGTTTCCAAGATTGTAATTACTAAAATGCTCATGATATACAATTGAAGGAGTTGTGATGTCTATATTATCTTTGGTCTGTGGATAAAATAAATATTATATTGTGAGCACTCACCATAGGTTTGAACAAGTGATGCGAGCCGCGTTGTGGAGGCTGCGGTCCGCTAGCCGGCGGCGTCCCGTTATTGGAGCCCGAACTGTTCGATGAGCCTGACGACTTCGGCGTTGGGGGCAAAGGCCTGCAGATACCAGATATTAATGAGCACACTGCATAATATTATTATCATCATAAAAATTATCGCCTAGCTTATGATACCCACAAGATGTTTACTAAGATTTCAGAACAGATGAGCATGTGATTATCTAGGTTTCCTCTAATTCGCATAAAAATCTTTAAGCGGCTGCAATCTAAACGAATTATATTTTACTATCATTAGTTATGCGACGTTATGTTAAGTCAACAATGATAACAATATTATGGTTTGAGCATATATTTACCTATATCTATTAGGCTGTTGAGCCTGTGGGTCTGGCACAACGATCAGTCTTTGTGGAATGGATGGCCTCGCTGGGGGGCCTGGTTCTAGAGCACACACAGACGGCACAGTGAGTCACACATACCTTGTTATTGTACAAATCAGTATGTATAGTTACGGTGTTATGTTACCTGGAATTTCCTCCCTTTCCTCACGTTTACTGTTGCGTTTAGGCGGCGGTTGTGGTTGGGCAACTTCGGCAGCTCTATTTTAGTACAGAAATAAATTGTTACATTCAAATCATAGATTACTTTAAATAGATACTTGCGTACCTGTTGCGGGTTGTGGAGGTGAGCCGGCGGGTTGTCCTATACAATATCAAATACCTTAAAATCTATGGTATGAGAAGGCGAACCCTGTCATTAAGTCGGAAAAACGCACAGGCAGAATCAAAGAACATGTATATGACATAAAGATTGCCCCAAGTCTTTGCCTGTGCATAAACCAACAAATCTTTTGTCTCTGCTTTTGCATAAAGTGTGATCACAGACTATATTACTGGTATGCATTTCAATCAATCATAATTTTGTTTAGTTCTCTGCAAATGTCTCTACCCACTATATCTCTAAGCTTGACTGTTATTGATGTATCTATTGAATGTAATCTATTTGCATTTGTTGATATGTAGTTAATAAGCCACTAAAACAGAAGTGATTGTGTTAGTTTACCTAGCACCCTCTTGTATTTGCTGGAAGTTGCGTCGCAGCGTGTCGCTGGTCTGGTGTGCGGCTGCGTTGTGTACGATGGATGAGGGCTCGCCGGCGACAGCGTTCTCTTCCTCTTCACCCTCCGACCCTGAGTATTTGTAATCCTCCCGCACAGAGTTGTCTTGTTTTCTCTTCTTACATCTATCTATGTGATCCTTTAGCTGTATTCTCACTTGCCTCTCTGTTGGCTGATCTCTGAAGTTGAATTGAAATTAATAAACTACAACTGTGCTACACTACCAAAAAGAGTAGTAAGTATGAATTAAAGTTATCATAATGTTGAGCTTATTATGCTGATTGGAAACCCATAGGCCGTATAGGTAGGTACCTACCACTAGGTACACAAAGTAGTGCATTGCCTTACCTAATGAAAGGGTGCTTAAGAAGCTGTTCAGTGTAAGGCCGTTGATGATAGTCTTTTACAAGTACAGTTTCAATAAAGCTATGAAACTTTTTAGCCCATTTCTTTGACTTCAGACGTGGTGGTGGGTTTCTGTAACATAATAATTGTGTTTTATTAATTTATATTATTTAGTAGGGATAGGATATCTGTGTGTATTATTGATAAATCCATGAAAAATTCAACATCACAACAGGCCATTTGAAGAGATTCCAATGGTTTAGCATGTCTATGTAATTTTTATTTTCTTAGAAAGAAGAAATTACCTTGGAATAAGAAAGAGAGCCCTCATAGGGTGAAGGTCGCACAGCGGTGGTTGACTCTCGGCCATCTCCAGGGCAGTGATACCAAGGGACCATAGGTCAGAGCGATTATCGTACGTGGCGTCAGGGTTCTCGTCACACGCGATTACTTCTGGCGCCATCCAGTATGGAGTGCCAATGAATGTGTTTCTTCTACCTATGGTCCTGTCCAATTGTGCCGATACTCCAAAATCCACTAAGATAACACAAGTTTATATATATAGTTATAGTATATAATCAAAATAAAATGTGGGTAATATGATATTTCGGCGAAATGTGGGTGTACTGGTTACACCTCTGCCTACCCCTTCGGGGATATCAGGCGTGAGTGCGTATGTATGTATGTATATAATATTATATATATAGTATATAATTCAAAACACCTGGATACAGTAAACAAGTATCTGCATGAGTTGGGAGCACAAACACCACCTGCATAGTAGTTCATTTATAGGTCTGCTTGGATGTTGGAAGGAATGCAGGGAACCAAAGCTTCTGATGGTTAGTTTAGTCTGTTCATGATTGTCATCTGTTGGAGACTCACATATTGTTTGGTTATTGTAAACAGTCATGCAATTTGAGTTCTATGCTCACAACTCATGCCAGTAATTGTATTAATGGTACACACCCAGTTTAACTTCTGCATTGTCTGTAAGCAGAACATTCTGTCCCTTGATATCTCTGTGGATGACTTTATTAGAATGCAAATAGCTGAGACCTCTAAGGATTTCTCTGCATATGTACGATATCCATTCTTCTTTCAATGATTGCCCTTTTGTAGATTTAACTAAATCAGTCACAGAACCTGGAAAATCAGTCACATGTGTGAAAAGTGAAAATAATTTCTTGCAGAATGTTAAGGAAATTGACTGGTTATAATTTACATATCTATAATAGAGCTTTAATTTTACTACAATGTACTATGTTTGTTAATGTATTGGGTATAAAAAATATTGACTAATAAAATTTACATTGCCATGTCAAATTTAGGCACACTAGAACATTCATAATTAAAATAACAATAATAATAGAGACAGAGTTTTGAGTATGATACAGACCAGCACCACAGTACTCCATGACTAGCCACAGCTGATCATCCTTTCCTGGTGGACTTTTCTTGATGAAAGCACCATAATAAGTGGCAATGTTACGGTGGTTTGAGTACTTTTTGAGCACATTGATCTCAAGTTTTATCTCTTCCTCCTCATCTTGTGTGACATCCATAACTTTGATGGCTGCCAGTTGTCCTGTTTTAGTGTGACGACCCTATAATGTTAGATAATGTTGTAAGTGATGTATTGTGATAAACAAACTACATCCTTTTATGACAAATATTTTAGCAATTTGAATGAGCAAAGATAAAAACATTTATACTAGTCTAATAGATATTAATTATTGATTATTTTATATCATACTAACATTACTAAACATTTGAGGAATATTATCCAGTATTTTAAAACAATGACTCAATTATCTATAATAGTTTGTATAATATTAACAGTAAGTCTGTTTTAATAATTTTGTAATGAAAATTCAGTATTAGAGGAGGTCTGTGCTCATCAGTAGGGAGTATATTATAATACAGGGCTGGTATTAATATTATAAAGTGAAATAACACTGTAATTAGGAATTTTTGTTATCACCTAAGTATATACACATAAAGATAGTGTATGTAAATTTGAAGTATAGATTTTTATTAAAATCCCACATGTAACAAAATATTCTAGGCAGTATGACAGACACAGATTAGCAGGGCATTGACATTCATGTTATTGGAGCCTATTAAGTTTAATTTTGAGTTGTCTAAATGCAGCCAATTACTCAGTTCATCCAAAGGGTCATCACATTATCAAATTAAGTAATCAACTAATTACAAATGGACTACCGACATTATACTCGTCGTGAGCGAAATATCTATGTACTATACTTAATTATTATTCCTGAAATGGTTTTATTGACATTTATATTTTGATAATACATACCTTGTACACCTGTCCGTATGTGCCATTTCCGACCACTTCTATTAGCTCAAATATTCCAGCGGGATCCTGAAACCAACCAAATATAGAACCAAATAACACGAAGGTTACTATACCACTTCTCCGTAAACCTTCACTTATGATTCACGCCCTGTGAGATCATTGCCCTTTGCTGCAGGCCTATTCTATCCTGAGGGTGGTCCCTTGTGCAAAAAATTGGACTATTGTTAAATCTAAAAATAGTTTTCTTCAAAAGTTTACCTTTAACGCGCTGAGGTCAATGTCGTCTAATGAACAATTTACAGACTGTGCCAGTTGATGCGCCATTTTGAGTATATTGTCACACACGAAGACAAAGCACGGAAACCTCACATCAATGTATAAAGCTTATAAAACATCTAAATTACAACATTGGCAATGTGATTATTTATTTTTCAGTAAATACGAATATTTTTTTAAAAAAACTCATTGTTTACACTTAAAAATAAGTAAAATAACAGATACACAATTCATGCGTCGCTCACACACCCGGCGGGGATGTCAGATTAAAATAAACTCGGCACAGATAAAATAACTAGTGTTGCACATTTAATCGATATTTAATCAGGCTGCTATTTTAATATAATCAATTATCATAATAATTTAAAGTAAAAACGTTTAAACTTATTATTTATATGATTTTCATATAATATATTGTCAGACTATACTGATATTGATACAAATACTGCTAGCAGTTTATAATGTGCATTTTAGAAGGTATTTTTTTTTCAAAAATACCGGGTTATGAAGTCTGCCTAGTAACATTTAATGTGTACAGCATTTATAATGATTAATTGCTTTAATTATACATTTTTTCTATGTATTAGTGATGATTGAACTTTCTAATAAGGTTATCAAAGTATGGTTGCTATCAATGACTAAGTATTTACCTATACATCTTTGGTTGCTTTATATGATAAAACAGCTGGAAGTGTGGAAGATAAAATTATGCATATTGTATTGAAAGATATATCTTACAGAGATAGATATCTAGATAAAATGACAATTTGATTAATGTTGAAAGATGTCAAACAAATCGTGAGATGGTTTTACGATTATTGATACGAAATTATAATCGATGTTAAATTTACAGTGTAGTTGAATCGTTTTTTTAAAATAATTTATTCATTAGGACACCTTATCAAATCTTTTATCTATTTACAAAAATAGAAACGACTCAAAAAACTAAAAAACAAAATAAATAAAATTACGCAATTATTATTAATTATTTTTTGCTAAAAATCTACTATTTTTTTGTGAAAGAATCATTCAAATCGGTGCATAAAACTGTTCTTGTGTTTCATCCCCGATTTCACTCCCCAGTGGTGGAATTATCTCTCTGTTCTAAAAAAAGTAAATGGCGCCGCTGCCGCCGCCGCTGCCAAAGCTTGTTACGCTATCTCCTCCGAAACCGCTGGGGGTATGGGGTCGAGACCGATACCAATCGATGCAGAGTAATGTGG
The DNA here is from genome assembly GCA_905332985.1 of Mimas tiliae. Classification (NCBI taxonomy): domain Eukaryota; kingdom Metazoa; phylum Arthropoda; class Insecta; order Lepidoptera; family Sphingidae; genus Mimas; species Mimas tiliae. Next base: position 9,811,288 of record HG995242.1, on the reverse strand, counting down.
GGAATAAAGTAAGATATGTCTCATATTCGTCGGACTTTAAGTTTCTTTTTTATTTTATGTTTTGTGGAAAAACATGGGCAAAACCCCTAGTTTCTTCAAATTTAAATGGGACCATCACCGTAGTAAATTCTGTCGAATACTAAAAGGATCATCCAAATCGGTTGCTATTTGGTGGAGTTATGCGTGAACAATGGTAAAAGAGAGATGGCGCTCTTACTACCACAAATTGGTGATCACTCAGCGTTTGGGCGTGTCCCCCTGAACCAGGGACTAATTGCCCCGAGAGTAGCCTGCTGGAGTATAGACCCGGATAGTATCCGGATAGGGAATGAAGTGGCCGTGAAAACGGAAAAGTTTAAATACCTAGGGTCTGTGCTCCACGAGTCCAGTGACAGTGGTGGAGCTACGCTGTATACAGTTTTGTCTACAGCACGAATGGGCCGGCTCAACTACTATATCACAGAAATTGGTGTAAAGTAGGGTGTTGCTGCTGCGTTTCATACGGTGAGTGAGTTATCCGGAGGCTCAAATTCCCCATCCCCTTCTCAATTGGCGTCGCTTGGGCTAAGAGGCTATATGCTAATGAGACTTAAAGGTCTCATATACAAGACTATTATTCGGCATTTATGCTCCTGTATGGGTGTGAGACGTGGATTGCACTTAAACGCAATGTTAGGGAAATCCACAAAGCGGGAATGTGCAACCTTATACAACTAGATCGTATACGTAACGAGCACATCCGCAGCAGTCTTGTATCCGCGACATGGCAGACAAACTTCAGGAAAGTCGCTTAAGGTGGTTGGGCCATGTTTTTAAGAAAGGAGTATGTCGGTCGCAAATGCTTGTACCAGATCGTACCAGAGGTATCCCAAAGACAGTCCAAAAAGCGCTGGTTTGACGTATTAGAGGGTAAAATAATCTCACTATGTAGGATTCTCAATATCGGGCGAATTGGAGGCGCCTTAGTTGGAGAACGCCAAGATACAAACAAAAAGGAGGCGTGAACATACATAAAAATATATACCAACAGACCAATTGAGAACTTTGTATTATTTTGTAACGGTTAAATAGGTATATCGTTTTATTTATAAGATTAGATATTACCTATTAGAAATTATTTTATGCCAGCCTAACAATTAAATGTTTTATAAACGATTATTTATCTTCTTATATATAAAATTCTCGTGTCACAACGTTCGTTCCCATACTCCTCCGAAACGGCTGGACCGATTTGTATGAATTTTTCTTTTAAAATATTCTTTTTTATAATTTAGACAACATTTTTTGTTTTTATTTTTTTATGATAAAGCATTAAAAAATACATACAACCCTAAATTTTCAACCCTCTACGATCAACCCCTATTTTTTAATAGCGATATTAGTATTTTTGTCAAGCGCGTTTCTCACCGGGGGCGCCCACTAGGCTACTTTAATCCTGGAAATAGATATTCGCGCGGGCGGAGCCGCGGGCAACAGCTAGTATTTCTATAAATGAATACCTATAAAATAAGTACTTTACTCTCGGAGGGTTCTGTATTGGCGATCACAGGACTCCGTGTAAACCCGCCTTGCCTCTGTAAAGGTGGACAGGCTGTAAACTCGTTAATTCTCGTGAGAACGAAAAACTATCATCCAAATGGCGGTGACGTGGCCCTCCTCCACATCTGGTTTTCCGTAGACGTGAAAGAGGCATAGACGAATGGGAGATAAGTTGAATGAATTGTGTTAGTTGATGATTAAAAGCGGATTAATGTTTTGTGTGTGAATGAGTCGAAACGGAAAGGTTGTGGTACTTACTATGAATTGTGGACTCTATACGGCATATTGATCTGGAGTGCCGGACATCACCAGAGCTTGCCAGGAAGTACGTCTCGTTTTTCCGCGCGTAGGTATAAATGTGTAAATGAGTTATGGTGCATCTTTGTGAGGGTGTAGGTACGCTCCTGTAAGTTTGGGTGCGGCTATATCACCACAGGAACAGGAGGATAGAATCGAATTGGAGAGCCTGGGAGGAGATGTGTTGCAAATCAAGATAATGAGAGCGTAATAATATTAGGTGGGTCGTTATGAAACATGGGCAAAACCGAACCGACACATGTTTTAAAATTACCACCGAATCCAAAATGTCCCAACCTGTGAAGACCCAGCGAAACAAACTCAGTGGGCTTACTATACCACTGGATTCTGCGTGGTGCAGCCCTGAGAAGATCCAGCTAGTCTAAGTCAATGAACATGATTTTGGTCCAGTTTTTCGAACCCAATTATTTAAGGAAATACAAGGTCCTATATTTAAATTATTTTCGGCTATTAACAAGGAATAGCCGAAAAATTCTTGCCTAAAAGTCAGAAAGGTTACTTCAACTTTCTAGTCTTAGAAAAGGCCTACGACGGAGTGGTGAGGAATGAACTTTGGTAGATACTATCCATGAGGTTGGACATCAATCTTATTCGAGGTCTGAAAGCTCTATACATGGATCTTGTGCAGGGAATCGAAAAGGCTGTTAGATAGAGATTTGAAGTGTCTCTATGGTTGTTTAACTTATTTATGGACAACTAGCTGTCGCCCGCGGCTCCGCCCATGTGAACCCTCCTTTAGAATATAAATTTCAAAAAATCCTTTCTTAGCGGGCTTACATTACATAAACTACGAGTAGTAGAGCCACGCTGTAGACAATTTTGTCTACAGCATGAATGGGCCGGCTCGTCCGGGTCGTTACCACTGTCTCACAGAAAACCGGCATAAAGTAGCAGCTTGCTGCTGCGTTTCGTACGATGAGTGAGATATCCGGAGGCCCTTAAGGTCGGCAACGCGCCCATAATTCTTTTGTATTGTGGGCGTACATGGGCGATGGAGATCGCTTACCATCAGGTGACCCACTTGCTGGTTTGCCGGCCAATACTAGAAAAAAAAACTTCCGAAGCCTAGCTTAAGTCGTTTTTGAGATATTTCGCTTTGACATATAAATATTACTGCTCCGCTCCCATGGGTCGTAGCGTGATGCTATATGGTTATGAACCATCGTCTCCACAAAACAAAAGTATGGTGTGAATATGACCTCAATTGGTCAAGTTGTTCAAAAGATAAAATAAATAGTGTCATACAAAGTTCACCCCGAAACTTGCAAGTGGAATTTTACAAAAATCCAAATTAAATGTTTCATTATTTTTAATAAGCGATATTTGTGCTCAATATCACAGTCGTATTCAAAGCAATAAATAGATAGTTCAAAAATAGATAGCAAAGCTTCTATAAAGACCGCTGTAAAATCTTACTAATATCCTACTTTCTACTTCCTATTATATAAATGTGGAATATCGGATATTTGTGAATTTGGGTGTTTAATAATAATCAATCATACCTTTAATGGCTCAACGGATTTAGATGAAATTTGGCATACAGATAGACAATGTTGTTTTCAACCGAAAAAACATTTTTACGCGTGCGGAGCAAAAGCTAGTATACAAATAAATCATGCATACACACCACCGCCACGCAGCGCCGCGCCGCCGCGCTGTGGGGTATGTTGTTCGATGTTATGTGAGCCCATTTAATATCTATCATATTCATCATTTCTATCCTTCATGTTTTGCCATGATGAGTCAGTCAGGATATACCTAAGCTCTCACGCATGTATCCCCGATGAGAGAGGCAGATGTGCAACTAGTACATTCGCTTTACTTATTTCCGTCCTATGTAGTGTAGTAGGGACGAGCTTATCGCCATACAGGGCACAAATTCTAACTCAAATTCATGGTTTTTCGAATCGAAAGCTCAAACACAAATTGTGAATACCCGACATGGGATTTGAACCCAGGACCTCACAGTTTCTATTCTTAAGTACAATGCCATTCAACCAGTGTCAGTGAGGCGATCAATTTTGATGAAAATAGTACATAATCTTATTTGTATATAAGTACATAGTTACATAAAGTTATGGCTCAATTATCATTATCATATTTTATGTCCAATAACCATAATGGTAGAGAATAGAGATGAAACATTTCGAATTTGTGGACATTTATGGGTGCAGTGCGGGTGGTTGTGTGACTATGTACATTGTACTTGTCTCCAGTCAGATAACTTACTGGAAACGATGTGTGTTGTTGCACAAATACAACCTTAAATTATTGACTATATAATATACAACTAAAATATAGTCACAGTGCTACGTGCAGCAGCGGGCGTGCATGCCGAATCGTAAGATCAAAGCAGCCATAGGTAGTTACTTTACCTACTCCAACACCCACACGTCTAAAGTATCATGGTTGTGTGCGGCGGTGCACACAAGCACGCGGCTGGGGCAATACGAATAAAAGTATAATAAATGTTACCAAGACATAAGCACGGCGCGGCGTACGGTACTATTTGTTCGGGAGGGAGGTTGAAGGCACTCATACAAGCGAGGGAGAGGCTGTGTTGGCGCTGCCTGTCAGTTTACCGTTGCGAGGCGCGTAGTGCGGCCGGACGCTGGACCGCCACCCGCGCGCCGCCGGCACCTCGAATCTCTCTGCCGCTGCTTGGACTCACCAATCTGGACTGTACCAGGACTCAAAGGACTTCATTATCATCTGTGCTCCCTTCAGGGTGTGCATGAACTTAGCTACTGGCTTGATCTCTTGCTTAGAGACAAAGTGCTACAACTCGTGCTTAACTGGAGTGTTAATCCGAATACCAGGTGTTTATTGGATAGCTTCTTTATCACTGGAGGTAAGTTTGTTTTATGTGTTCCTCGCTTTGAAAAAACAATGTTTCTTGCTTTATAGAATAAAATAAACCTCTTAAATAATTGAATTCACAGTAATCAAACTTTTGCGCATGTTTTTATATTATACGTAAGCCTTTGAGTAGGCACTCACTGGAGTCTTAATTGGTTGGTATATTTTATTTGCGCATAAACGAATATGTAGAGTCTATCGCCACAAATGAATGCGGATAGAGACGTTTGTCTGTGTGTAATGAATGAATCGAAGGTAATAAGTGTGGGCGGGCGGTGTGACGATCATTACCTACAGGCAATGTTGTTTTTTAATTCTTTCATTATATAAAGAATTGGGAAAATTGGTTGGGCACTTATTATAATGATCTTAGTTAAATGTTATTTGCGAACATGTTTGAAACCGTTAGTTGAATGTACCGAATGATTCATACAGAATAACTACAGTCTTAGCGAGAAAGAAAATAATTCTAACGTTATTCTTTAAATTCTATCAATCAAATAAAATTGTTTAGTTAACAGACTTCATTTCATACATGAACAGTGTTCACCACCACATTCTGCTATTGTTGTATAACGCAGCTACAAAAGGCACAAAGAGAAGAGGAAAACTTCTTTAAAACTATTCATTCGATAATAAATTGAATTGCGCTACATAAATTATTGAGTATTGATAATGTAGGAATTCTCACGTAAAGTTTAATAGGCGTTGGAGATTTCAATCACTACGTCGAAATATTGAAACTCTTAAAACATATTTATCTATATGATGTTGGCCACAGTTTTTGGTGTCAAAACCTTTGCATAATGGTATTTTAAATGAATGTAGAGTATATTGAATTGAATTAAACATTATACGATCCCACCTATATCCCCGTAGGTAGAGCTCCAATATACCCAAGCTTCGTCGAGTTTATTCCTATTATGTGATAGGAATCGAGGCTATCGCCTTATCGTGCACGAATCTTCATCCCGGCAACCAATATGTGATTTTAAAATTTGCAACACTCGAAATAAATTTTGCTTACCCGACCAAAACTTCTCCTGGATTCGATTCCCAGGTCAACGGTTTTACAGGCAATGTACACTACCACTATACCAATGAGGCGATGAAATTGAATTTGTATTGATAGAAACAGAATACAAATCGATAAAACATTTTTTTATTTTGGATATGACCTCCAGACTTCAAAGATTGATTATCAAATTGTAATGCTGATATGCGTATCCTGTTCAAGTAACAGTAAGTAAGTATATCACGATTTCTCGTAGTTAGGCGTAATTAAAAAGTAATAAAACTTTTGCAAGTTGTTACGACCAATGATGGTGATGTAAACTTCTTTTGTAACATACATAACTTCACGCCTGGATCCCAAAGGGTAGGTAAAGGTGCGACTAGCCCTGCACCCACTGTTCGACGAGCTTGTTTCCGCTCGATGATATGATAGGGGGCGAGCATTTCGCCATATCGGGCACAAATTATAATCCTGGGCAAGTCAGGTGTGATTTTATGAGTCGAATACTCATACACAACCGACCTGTCCCGACTGGGAATTGAACCCAGGACCTCACGGTTTCTCAGAATAAGAAGGTTGTCAATAGATCAAAGAGCCGATAATCTATCTTTTGTAACAATGATTAGGCTTTCGCGATTTGAATACATAATAATATAATATTAAAGACGTGGAGAACTATATACATTATATATTTAAATATGACACTACTCAGACCCGTTTTAAATATTATATTACAATAATTATGGGTTAATTTATGACTTATGTTTATACTATTATAATGTAGAGGCGCAACTATGTTCAACATTTGATATTGCTCAAAATTATTTATAACTTGTTTCCATATGTCAAATAGTTATGTATTATCTCAAAGTTTCATCAGATAATAACTAATTAATTAAGTAAGTTTGATTGATACCAGCCTTTCGTCATTAACTAGCTCAATTCGTAGGTAACCTAGATATAGTAATACTTAACTATTGCGTATATTTTGAACAGCAGCCAAAGCACGAATACATACTTTTTGATAAGCGAAACAGTTTGTACATTTGTATATACCTATATATTATGTCAGTGTTACTAGTTTTTACTTGATTCTAAAATAAATAGTGTTTCTTTTGCAAAAATCGTACAAAAATACAAAAAAGCGCTTGCCACAAGCTTTTCTTTATTTTGTGACAAAATACCGATGAAATCGTTTATTGATCATGTAGACAATTAAAGTATCGCTTATTTAAAGTAGTCAGTACAAAAAAAAATACTAGAAATAATATCAACTTATGTATACAAATTCAAATTCAAATTCAAATCATTTATTCTGTAAATTGGATCATAAATATCACTTTTACATGTCAATAATTTTTTAAGCTATATTACATTTACGAACCATACTTACATAGCATCATCACACACACTAGACAATTACAATAAATCACTTTATTTTTATTTATTAATTTGTGGTTAAATTCTACTTTGATATTGTGAAAAAATCATTAGATTAGATCCCTGTTTAAACCTTATTAGAAAAATCTGAGTTATAAGTAACATCTAATATCTTAAAAAGCAGAAAAAAACAATCATAATTATTTGTTAATACTTCATAGCTCCGTTGTAGGTAATCTCTAAGTAGTAAGTAAGGCTCTAATATTGAGCTTGATTACCACAAAAGTGTACTTATTAATACAAAACATACATAAGTGCTCTCCATTGCCCAGACGTATTAAATAATAATAATAATAATAATACACCCAACAGTCACACACATAGTCCTGACCCCACACTAGGTAAACCTGTGTCGTGGGTATCAGGAACTACGAGGGACTTGCGGTCTCACAACACCCAGACCCGAGACCAATGTTTGTGGTTCACACAAACATTTGTCTCGGTGTGGGAATCGAACCCACGGCCTCTCGCTTCGCAACCGACTACTCGCCCGCTGCGCCACGGAAAATACGTAACGTTGTTTTGATTTTTTAATTTCAACGTATCTTAGTTTATAGAAGGAATGTAGAGTATCATAAAGAACACTGAATTATATGTTTATTAAGAGAGGATATAAATTTCAAAGCAGTTGCCAGAATTTGCCACTTTGGAAGCTGCTTTGAACTTTTGTAATTAATGGTTTTCTGTTAATAAGTAATATCCGCAAAATAACAATCATAATATCTTTGACATAAACATTTTTATTAGCAATCATAATATGATGCTAAAATAATAATATTTTGACATGCCTCCCACTGCGGGATCAAAGCGAATATATGAGTAGTATAGCAACACTTATTTGTAGTCATTTTATTACTCATTGTTGCTATTCGCTACATTTTATTTAAAATCATTCGCATTCAATTATTGGATACATTTATTAACACAAGTATGAATTTATAACACAATGAACCTTTCGTGTTCATTGTGCAAGAAAGATATAAGTATACGTAATATAATAATAACATGATTACAATAATATCAATTTCATGTGAGGAACAGAATTTATCACTTAAAAACGCACTCAATTTGCCAGCCTCCGTGGCGCGTTGGGTTCGGTCTCGCAACGAGACAAATGTTTGTGTGATCCACGAACATATGTTTTAGGTCTCGGTGTTTTCTTCCCCTGAATTGACATCAGGCAAGCGGCCGGTCGTTGAATCTATAAGCCAAGTCTTTCTGTGGCATGTGTTGAGAGCCATTTTGCGCCGACCCTACTGCGAGTGGGATAAGGGCAGTTTGAAGAAGAAGAAGTAAAAAATACACTCAAAACTCACATACAATAGCCATGACACCACGAACCACGCTAAGACACATGAATTGGGGATCACACAAGTTAATATTATTATAAATCATAGTTATTTTATGCCATGGATTTAGATCACAATATTCTAAAACATAAATATTTGTTCTGTTTGCTCAACTTCAATTTATTAAAGACAAAATATCACGCGACATTTTAATATTACGAATTTCCTGCATGGAATATGTTGAGGTTTAGTGGTTCGGCACGGCGCGGCGGCGCGGTGGCACGATGTAGCCGTGATCTGTCGTATTATGCAATCAGAATACTCCACGCCACACGCTGCCATCACACAGCGCAATAGGTATTTTCAACTACACAGCATAATGGGTCACGATTTGTCCTTTTAATTGTGTTCCAATTCCAAACGTCAAAGCAATAACAAAAGCAGTCTTTATTTGGCGAGCGTGAGGCATTTATTCAGTTACATTTTGCATGGAGAAATATGTTCATGGCGATTTTTTTATGAGTCATCCTTTTTAATTTAATATAATAACCTATAATATGCCTATACAAACATTCAATTTTATTTAACACTAGTTGTTATCCGGGGCTTCGCCCGCGTAATATTTTTTGTGGGATAAAAAGTACCTGACGTTCTAAATCATGTCTTGGTCTAACGGTGTGCCAAATTTTAGCTAAATCCGTTCAGCCGTTATTATTGATCTACAAAAATCCAATTCACATTTCACATTAATAATATACAAAATTAAAGACCGCCCATTGTATCACCCTTACTGTATGATCCTCGTTTATAAGCTACCTACTTTATTTATGGCCGTTCCCTATATTCTATCTAGCGGCAGATTAGCTTACTATCAATAGTGTTTTGACAATTCTTCCATACAAAATGTGTCAAAATTTTACCGCCCGTAAGCAAACCTGTCGATAGACAGAATATTAGGAACGGCCATTAGTGTGCAATAAAGAATATTCTATCTATTTATCTAACATCATGATCGAACATCTTAGAGTTTACGGGAATAAACTCGCTTAGTATATTAAATAAATTTAGTATATTATATACATTTTTACTGTATTATTATCTCAGCCTGTTGTCGTCCACTGTTGGACGTAAGCCTCCCCAAGTGAGCGCCAACCATCCCGGTCTTGAGCATATATATATATATATATATCTTACTGTATATAATTGCTAAAAAAAAGTACACGATTAGAATGTAATAGATAAATCACTGCATCCTACTGTACCTACCTGTTGAAATACAGTGTAATATTTAAACCTTCTTATCCTTTGTAATTTGTAACCAACTGAATATCATAGGTGCGAATAAAAATGAGATGGAATGAGGAAAGGACCTTTGTGGTAATACCCTAATAATCATTTAACAACGCCACCTACCCGTGTTCTAATTATATTATTTTATTTTAAACCTAAAGTTAATTGTAACAAAACTGAAAATGTTGCACGGAAATGGAAATGAAAATGTACGAAACTGAATCGAGATATCCGTTATATAAATGCATTGTAAGTATTATTTTAATGAGCGTTAATGACGAGACGAGCAGGTCGTTCGCCTGATGTGTCATGCCTCGCCATAAACAGAAGCAACACCAATGAGAACTGCGAATTATGAAGTAGGTACAGCAAGGCACTAAACTGCGCTCGACACCTTGACACATGGATGTTAAGTCTTATAATGTCCAATAATTTCACTGGCTTAAATGTCTTTTAAATTGGAATACAACATTGCTTACACACTGCTGCTTGGCGGAAGAAATAGACAAAGTGGTGGTACCTACCCAGATGGTCTCTCGCATATCTTCTACCTAGTATTTATAACATTATTTGGTTACCGGAGTATGCGACTGACTAAACGTTATATTTTCATTATCGTCTAGTAATAACGTAGTATAAGGTATGTTATTTAGGCGTCATAATCTCATAGACACCAAAGCCCTTTTTAAGATTAAAAAGGTATGTTATTTAAAACCTATTATTGAATATTGATATAAGCTGAGTCAATTACGCTAGTCTTATTTAGTATGGCACGTAAATTACATTAAAATTTGCGGGGCGCCTTGACCCGTCGTCGTCGCGTGCACGCCGGGCGGCGAGGCGCTAGGCGGAAGGTTGGTGCTCGACCGACCGCGACCAACTCCTGCGCAGAAAGTGTTTGTCCTTGTCACATTATAACGCGTAACCTTTAACCCTCAAACAAAAACAGATGATTAACCATTGCGTTTTTTATGTCCACGCATGATTTCACAGATCGATTAACATTTTAGGAGATAATTGTTTTGTGTTGGATTGTAGAGAATGATGAAAGCAATAAACATATGTCTATCTTTTAAATAATTAACCAATAGCTATAATATTTTATCCTGACATGGCGGAGTGACTACGCTACACCTGATGGCACATTAGATAATAAGTGTAGTACAGTTCAAATGCAATGACCGACGGTCGAGAGACATTGCATCCCTCTGCAGTCGTCAGAATGGTCGGCCCTGTGCATTGGGAGCTTTTGTAGAATTCTACCACGGGTTTCCCTGCCTGTCGTAAGGTAACTAACTGGGGCCGGCGCGCAGCAGGGGATGCGCAACGTTCGTGTTGCGTACTTGATCATTATACGGTGCGACCCCGAGATGGAGGGCGGTACGAAACATCATGCTGTCTATGACGCAGACGTCGAAAGGCATCCTTATGTGAGGGAGTCCGACGTCTCATATGAAATGGGTCACGAAGCAGTAGATTGCAGGGCGGTTCCGGCGGGGTTTTTCGTCGGTATAACAGAATAGGGATTTTTTGGTTAGGGACCCGACCCAGCGGTCGATCAGATGGGTCGGAAGGCTGGTGAGTCCAGCATAACCATCCCCCCTTCCCCTGGTGCTGGAAAGGCATCCGAAATCGGATTTTCCCCACGGGAATAACAAGTCAGTGCGATAAGTGGATTATTTCCGATCTATCGTATCGTGATTTTTGAAGGGCGAGTATTTCGCTAAATCGGTCTCAAATTTTAATCCCGGGCAAGATTCTTGTGATTTTCGAAAAATACTTACAAATTGATTACCCCACCTGCAAAATGATTTCAAGCACCTCATATCTTATACCTCAAATATTTATTAATTATTAGCTATTTTTAGTTGTAGTTTTTTGTGCCATTTTCTGTCTTGTAAAGAAATATTTAGATCTTCACTTCCCATATAAATACAAAAGATAATTTTGATGATAACGGAGTATCAAGAAAAGTTAAGCCCCTTAGGCTTAGGCCTTTATTCGACTAAGGATGTTTTTTCTGGCTATTTTACTTACTTACTTAAGTAGGTATGTTAGTATGAATAGTAATACTTACCTATTAGTTACTAGGTGGTCTTTCGTACATGTGTGTGATGATCGCAGAGTACTGCCATGAAGAACTTTGTACCAACAAGAGTAGTAGTGTTGTTATTGTCTATGAGGAGGCGTGACGCTTACCATCGGGCGAGCAATTTGCTCGACTCGTCGCGTTGTTCAGTTGTAAAAAAGTAGTCCTTGTATTCCTACATGCTTCCAATTTTAGTGTATAGTTGGGTGTCTGGACTAATTAACAGGATCACATTTTTATTTGTTCATTTTTCTAAGCTACCTGTGTAAGGATAATATCTCGCTTCTGTTTATTTTAATTATATTTTAAATTTAACTATTTTTATTAAGCTGTCTATATATCTATCTTCACGATCTAGAAAGGGCCAACAGAGTTTTTGTTCCATACTGTATATGAAGGCATCTTTGTTAGAAATCTAAAAGCTTACTATCATTTCTTTTATAGAATAAAGCATGAGACTTTTAGGGGTATTCAGATGATGATGCGCCCACAGCCGTAAAAGGCAAGTTGCGATGTGGGTGCAACGCCGGCGCGATGCGGACACAGGTCTGCCCTACGGACATGAAGCGATGTAGCTTGAGATTTAATAATAAAAATGGTTCGCGTTATACATAAGTTCATAGAGAAACGCAGTTACGTGCGCGCGGACATAGGACCGATGCGGCGGCGCGGCGCGGCGCGGGCCGGGCACCATAGAGCACGTCATCATTTGAACGCACACTTATTATTTTATAGGGTCAAAAACAAGCCATATTTTTTTATTCAACGTTATAATACAAATGCCTATACAGATTAACCCTAATTTAAACATGACCTCGTTTTAATTGAGTACAAATCATAAGTATAGTAAGTTGATCAAAAGACGCTTCTCAATTAGCAAGAGCTTATTAATTAGGACAAAATTCTACTAATATCTTAAAAAATATTTTCGTTGTCAATCTTCTAAGTATACTATGTGAGGCAAGTTAATTAGTTAGTTAATATTATCATTGGAAAGCATTAAAAAACTTAATAGCTTTTTCTGTGCACTGTTGATGACCGATTAGTTAATCCATAATTAAATTTTAATTTGTGGTTACGACACGTGTGTTAGTAAATGAGGATGTAAAAATGATTAGAAGAATGAACATTAATATTAGCACTGGAAAAATACATTTTGGAGTTTGGACACATAATCTTGAAGACTCTTTTTTTAACGAGATAATATTTTTAATTATTATTGCCTCGTTCAATTGGTCGAGTTTGTTTTATGAGGTCTTGGGATCCATTTTCAGGTTGAGCAGTATAAGATTTTTGCGATTAGAATTTAATGGGAAGGAATTCGGCGAACCAATAGTGCACTAGTTGCTCTTCTGCTTACGCCTTCGGAGATAGAATATAATGATAGTAATATCTATTATTTAATATATGATGCAGGGACCTGCAGGGTAAGAAATAAAAACAATTTTAATTATAATTAAACAAATACATCGGTACAACTATAGAGATGTTTAAAGTAACTAACTAGCTCGTTGTTGCGGCTCCGCTCGTCTAAACAGCCTTTTCCGGGAGAAAAGCCTATGTTCTAATCCAGGTTACGACCTACCTGTGTGCTAAATGTCATCCAAATCCATTCAAACGTTAAGCCGTGATTGATTAATAAAATACCTTCACCAAGAATTAGAAGAAAGGCGATTTTCCATCTCTAAGGACATGTGTACAAACAAAATATTTTTTGTCTGGGAATCCCCAAGAAAAACACGAAGCACTACCATTACACGTATTCTATTTCAAATACTACATATGATTTGACGATTTGACTATTTCAAATACTTTTTTCGCAATATTTTTGCTTTGTTTTTTTTTGTCGGGTTTATGTATAAATGCCATAAGATCTTTGCTGCTATAAAAGTGAACATATTGCCTTGAGTGTTTAGAAAACTGTTACAAAATACTTAAAAATACGTTTATTTTATTATCCAAAAAAGGACGAGGTTCTCATTTCGGCGCGATTACGCCAGTGAAGATACTTTAAACACAGATTTTATTTGTAACCAATTACAAACTCTTACTATATCACAGGTAAGAAGATAAAAAATAACTCTGGACAAAATAGTTAAGATGATTTTGAAGGAAATGCTATTCTAAGTTGTCGGGGAATAGATTATCCCCTTTACGACTTAAAACGCTACACACGGTCTGTTTATTTTTGTTCCATAATTCATTTTATCCTACTAGCAAGAGTAAGAGAGAAACCTAAAAATAAATACAGTCTACGGTTTTTTATAATTGAAAATGTCAGCAAGAAAAGAAGCATTAAAAGCAAAAAAAATGCTTGTCACAAAACGTATTTTAGCTAACGCTAACGCATTTTATGAGATTGCTACCGTCTTACTGAACTAATTACAAACCTTTATAAAGGTGAAAGCTGACGTTAAAACACAGCTAATATTTAAAATGATATGAGTAGATACTAAATAAAATATTTCACATTATTCCAATAATAGGTTTATTAATATTTTATGGACGTTGGTGCTTGCTGATGATAAAATGCACACAAAGGGCGAGAAAATAAAATTGCAAGGCAACATTTATTCTCAGTTAATTAAAACTAAAGTATATACTGCGATTATGTATGTAGGTTGATAAATTGTTATGAAAAGATAATGGCCGATATATGTTGCGATTTAATGCTGCGTAAGGTTGGTACGCAACTTGTTTTTATGTAATAGATTATTATTATAAGGCAACATTTATTATAGCATTCCGTATGACCAGTGTTTGCCGCGTGTCCAACCAAATTAACCCATGATTCATTATGGATGGTTTTTGTTAAAACTCAGTTTGATAGCTTTATTATTCCTTCCGAAATTTGGAGGCAGCAGACGTTTTTTAAGGCCGCTGCGTGACTAATGTTCACATTAAGCTTAATGTGTTGCAATACCCAAACCAAACGTACACAAAGATTATTGTGGAGGCGCATACGTACACACATACCTTTTCATTGGACGGTTGTTTTTGTCGAATATTAGAGTCGAAGAAACCGTCGAATACCGCTAGCAGTGCCGTCGGTTATTGCTCTCAGATTCCGCAACAAATTAACATGTATTCGGTACGACTACAATTTATACCTAGTAATTTAATTTTACATAAGTTCCTTCTGCAGTACATATTCAAGAAATATTAACCAACCCTTGGATATCAAACATAGGATGAGTCTTCTCCACTAAAATCAATAAATCGACATAATATTGTTCTGTCTGTACCAATGTGTGTCAACAAGCACGCTGCCGTTGGTTTGTCGGACATGCTCGGACAGTAGAATGAGGGCGGTCCGTTCTGCATTTTGTGTTTTGTACCAAATAACGTTTTGTTTGTTTTTGCATTTAACAACACTCTATTTTAATGTTTAATAACTACATTTTAAAATCTGCTACAACAGCGGACTTTAATACCTCTGTTTTGTGAAGTTCTATTTAAGGTTATCGATTAATGTCGTTTCTATTGACAATTTTGTTGAGTTGAACAAAATAAATTGCTATTTATATTCACGCTTAGGTCATAGTAAATTTACTATATTTTAATTCACTGTGTGGTAGGTCTCTGATTGGAGAGAGTACATCTGGGTAGGTAGGTGGCAATGTGTAAGCACTGTTGTTCCGGTTTAAAAGAAATTAAAGCCAGTGAAATTAGTGCGTATTAAAAGACTCCATATCTTATGACTCGGAGTGACGAGAGCAATGCAATGTTATTCCGTACTCGTAATCCAAACTTATAGGGTGCTGCTACTGTTTGTGGGCAGGTGTGTGGTACTTATCATTATATCACCATCTGCTTATCTAAGTAGTATAAATATATAGACACGTATCCCAGGAAGCCAGAACCAAGTCGATAGGTTACTAAGTATTTAAAATAAATTTAATTAAAATTCATAGAACATGTTCAACTTCCTATGTTCAGGAATTTTACACGTATTTGTGTGAAATTATTAAAACTCCTTTCACTGTCTTAATACGAATTAACAGCCTGATTGAGAGCTTTAGTTAATTAATCATTAAGTCTAATATAATTTCGTTGTAATAATATAATATATGAAATCAAAAGGTAACAATGTGATGTGATGATTTAATTTGCGTGTTTTGCGGATCTGTTGCTTTGTTTGTAATGAAAGTCATTAGAAAATTATGTTTTTATTTATGGTATGTTACATGGGATTTTCTAATTGTAATTTATAACCAGGCTGTCAGTTATTAAAATTAAATCCGAATAAAACGCTATTAGCGTATCAATGCATGATAACCAAATTAATGTTATGTTGGTTATATTTAAAACGTTATGAAGAGTTGTGGCAAAAATTCTAACTAGTCTCAAAACGAAGAACTGGTTTCGTGTCGGAATATTCGATGATAGAGTGCGAGTGAAAGTCATGATCGACGTACATATAAACAGTTCCGGTTTATCTTTGTTTTTTTTCATTAATTAGTTTCTGCTCTGACGATTATTTAAATTTTAGTGTGTTATTGGTGTATATAAACAGCAAAGCTCTTTTCTATTTATACTTTAATTATGGCGCAAGTAAACTCTTGTATGCATTTTTGTATTCTATTTCAGATTTTATATATTATTTACATACTATTTTAGCTTTAGCGTTCAAAAATTCTTTTACAATTAAACCGCATAATATAAAATTTTCTATCCAATTATTTTGTTAATAATAGTATAATTTTAATTTCGAAAATTCCCACTTACTTACATTCGTTTATTAATTCGATAATGTGCCCAATACCTATTTGCACCCAAAATTTAAGAAATCGCCAAACTAAAATATTTTTCCATTTAAGTCGATGCATACTCGTTCTTGAATATTTAAATGATATAGCTAACGCTTTCCAACATTTGTTTTTCTGTGCTTTTTGTTAGTGGAAACAAAGATAATATTTAATTTAAGCATAAAGACCGCCTGTTTGTCCTTGCTTGTTGTCATTTCAATGTAGTGAGCGTGTTGTGGCAAGTGTGAGATATTTCACAATAGCTTGTTATAAACAGACAATTAAAATTGGTTACTAATTTGAAATTATGGAATTACAAGAAAGTGTAGATACGAAACCTTTAACTGTAGATTATTGTCACGAACATACAATGCACAAGCAAATGCTTTAACTTTTAAGCTCGATATTGTAATATATCTACGTACTACTACGTCTTACGTAGTTTTATGAATATCAAAGGTATGCTCTGAAATGATTGCAATTTTTATAAATAACTAAATATGTACTAGCAAATGGGTAGCTCTAACTAAATGGGGTGGTATGAAACACCATGATTTAAATCACAACAATTATAACTAAACTTCTACTGCTAAAATAAATATACTTTTGTTAGAATAATCTTTTACTGTATATGTGGAGATTTCACATTATTAATGTTTCATAAATCTTATTTCCTTTAAGCACCGTCTAAAATTTAAATAAAGTAGTAAAATATGTACAAATAACTGCTTTGCATATACTACGATCAAACGCAATCTAGACTCTTGATGATAATATGTTATTTTATTATACATATAGTATTGCAATATGTCCAACCCTGTAAATATATATATATATATAAATATACTAAATTATATTAATAAGTTTTCAACATCACGCGCCGATTGAGATAATGACATTTCAAACGTCCTTCAGGGACACTCCGATGCGGAAATTAAACAGCTAAATTACTACCTACATTCAGCGTGCAGTGAGCAAACCCTGTAACAATACTTCTTATTAGCTATTGATACTATTGATAATATAACAATATGTTTAGTTCATTCTTGATGTGGAATGTTCACAAACAAACTGTAAATAATTTGCTATATAAGTTTTACTGAGTTTTAACAAGAGCACACACGGCATAGTGTACACTTATCTTGTAAAACATACTGCACGATAAAGCCGTGAATTGTTTTGATAAACCAGTTACTAGTTTGATATAAAGTGTGTTTTTATCTTAAATATCAATTAATATGTTGACTAGTCGACGCTTTAGAGCCCAAGCCGCTTATTTTAAAAGAATCATAATTGTTGAATGCATAGTTGCATTAAGTATGAACAGACCCTGAAGAAAAGATGCAACAAAACTTATATTATCCAAAATGTACGCGTCACCTACTTTGATATAAAACAGTAGTAGATATTTTAAATCATTGTTACACACCAAAAGATTTTCTATTTTAGAGCTAGAACATCAGTATTTTTTGTTTTCAGGAATACAAAGCTCTAAGTACCAAAGCTACGTGATGTGAATTAGACATTAGGAAGTATTAAATCATGCAGGCAACGTCTCAGACGTCCTTGCGATTTGCTTCCTGTAATACATATTTGGCCAAATATGTTGGAAAATTGCGCAAAATACACGCTTTATAAAAGCTTTTTTTATCAATCTTTATTGTACTCGGAGTCACGTATGTGTATATTAAGATTTTACATGTGTCAGAGATGTTTGAGTGCCACATTTAGCACATATCACTGTTGACGCTAGTAGATAGCTCCGAATGTCTATTCATATATTGAAATTATGTTTCACCAGCAAGCCGCGGAACAAAAACTCCACGTCATTTAATCGAGCTCTCGAGCGTGGGATTACGAGCAGTTTTAGGTATAAATTAAGTTTTAATTTGTCTTGTACTTTTCCAGTAGTCTGACTGACCTTCAGCTTTTAGCGAACAAACCGGAGCATTTTTCATGTAAACCTACGTAAATAAACATTTTTTTGTTTCCTTTGTTGACTCGTACCGTATTTTACCTAATAAAGTCCAAGTCGAAGTTATTACATTGAAAATCATTACGTTTTTATTGACGTCACTATTCGTTAAAATATCTGAAACCATTACTTTAATGTTTAAGGTAAGGCGAGTATTTCGCCTGCCATTATTAATCGTGAAGGGAAATTTCGAAGAATTCCATCATTATTACTATACTAAAAATACGTCCCAGATGAATCTGCAAAATGAATAAAACCGCGACAGTGGTATCCAATTAAGTGGATTGCTAATAAAAGTGAAATCGAAGCGAGTGCAGTGGCCGCGTGGCTGCGGGCTGCGATGCCGGCGCGGGCGCGCGGTGCGGCTCGCCAGCGCGCCGCGCCGCACTGCTTCGTACATACTTGCCAGTCGCGCTTATGTCTGTGTGTCCACAGTTCATGTAGGTATACAACCAGCACTGTCCTGCTGTGTTTATAAGTATAGAATGCTCGCTACTCACAACTCAATCAGTATCACGCCAATCCAACAACAAGATTACACGATTATCCATTTTTATATTCAGTCAAAAGCTCGAAAAAGCATTTAAGAGCCCAAAGGATTAACAAAACATATCTTATTCTATTATTATATGTTTATTTTTACGACTTTCTTTTTAGTACTTGTGCTGTTCAAATTAATCAATATACAAAAGTGTTTGATGTTCATATATATATATAGTTAAGATAAGTAATTGATGTTTCATGTTCAAGTTAATAACACGTAATCGCATGTACATTGTACATCTCCAAACGATTTTAATTTGCATGCAAAGCTACCGGTTCTGTAATAAAATTTGTCACACATTAATCTCCAAAATCACGCGAAAACCACCTAGGTTGAGAGGTCAACAGAGAATATTTTTGTAACTTCATCCTTCTATTACAGCCCAACCACATACCACACACCGATTTAATATTAGGCAAGTTATCATGCTTTGGTTAGCAATAAGATTTTTCCTAATAAAATACCTGTGTATTAATTATCTCAACCATTTCTTAATTCGTAAAAATCGAAAATGATGTAAAGTATTTTTGTTTTGCCGCTACAGTTATGTAATACTGCATAATTATAGTAATAGATATTACTTGCAGTTCCAACTACAGAGACTTAAAACTCAGACGAATTGTGAAGTTGCTTATATACATTACTTTTGAACATGAGGCATTATTTTTAAGGAGTGTGGGTCGTTTTATAGCTTGAGCAGCGCAAGCGCGTGCATGACGATCAGACATAAAGTTTTGATGACCCGCTTGATTTGCGGAGGAGCGAGGAACATGATGGTGTCTGAACATGGGCTAAATGTCCGTAGAGTATTAGCGGGGCGTGAAGTTCGGGGGAGGTTAGTCGAGGTTCTCTCGGCATGATTTATCGCAAACTTAGATCCGGTTCGCGCGGCACCGTAGTTTCGCCCACACCTTATTTTGCTCTATTATCGCGCCAAAATGATCATTTGACACACTGTACTGTAGTGACTATTATTCGATCGCTTTTGTTCCGCATCGAAAACTATTGTTGAAAAAAGTATTTTCAATTTTCAAACTAATAAAACCTCTGTTAAGTCTGCAGGCTTAATCTCATTTCTATGTGAATGTAGCAGCATTCACTGATGTTCTATGTTACAATTTCTTTTGGAAGCAATATTGTTATATTATATCAACCTATACTGTTAATTATATGACTAAGCAAGTTATAAAACGACGAAAATAATTGGAGATACAGTAAGGGCCGATAAAACTATTTAATACAAATCTGGATGTTGGATAATATTAGGGTTGGAGTGCTTAAAGCATTCGCCCGAAAGTCCGGTGTCGCTGACTAAAGCCGACTCTTGTCAGGCTATCAGCAAGCGTCCAAAAAAAAAAAAAATGGATAATATTTTCCGTATGTCCCTAAATCGAATATGTAATGCATATTTTACATGTTTATCTATAAATTTAGATTACTAACGAAGTATTGATACGTTTAAAAATGTTATTTTTATTTAAACGCCGGAATTTGATAGATATATCCGTGGATTGCGAAACGGTTCAAGAACCCATGTATGTTGGTCAAGTATCTCTTAAATTGCTTTCTTTAAATAAGACGAACTGTTGATTTTTAAATAAAATTGACAAGTGCATCTCCAATAAATATACTGCGAGCATCGTCTAAATTTTAAAACCCTCGCGGGGCTTCTATTTTATATATTTTAGACATTCAACCTTCTAATTTTAAATTTATTGATATATCACAGCCATGGCGGATTGTTATTACAATACTGTATATACTACATACATGCATGCATACACACTCACGCCTGTAATCCCCGAAGGGGTAGGCAGAGGTGTAACCAGTACACCCACATTTCTCCGAGCGCATCTCCGTCCCACGATGTGATAGGGGGCGAGCCAATCGCCATACCGGGCACAAATTCCAGACTCCGGGCTGATACTGAGCATTTCGTAATAGAAAAACCGAATACCACTTTACACGACCCAGGGATCGAACCCGAGACCTCAGCGTTAGCCTCAATCGTAACGCGTACGCATTACAACTGCGCCACCGAGGTAGTCAGTGTATATACTACTTCTGTCATAATGTATTTATGTGGTAACAACTAATCAAGTTAAGTGTAAATATTACAATCATGTACTTGTCTATTACAGAAGACCTTTCTTATAATTTATGCTATTTATAATTGTCACTCTCTTCATTTTTTTAACCGACTTTTGTAATATTATTATTTTGTTGACGAGTCGCGCTAATCACCGGCTTGCTACGGTCTGTTAGTATGTATTGAAACTAGAGATCGTATCGTTCATTACATCGATTGATGCTTGTAACGTTTACGCAAATATTTATTTTGTGACGATATACCGTGAGAAGCGACGAATGCGATTAAACATGAAATTTGTATGCACATAATGCTTTATCGTGGGTGATTTAGAATTTTTTAGGTATTGTTGGGAATAAATCACTATTTTTTTGAATATACACAGTGTAGGTACATACATGTATGTTTCCACACACTGTTTTGTAAGTAAAGAGAACTCCAACATCTAAATTTATTACATAAAAAAATAACCTAGCTGCCGTCAATAAAGTTTCGGTAGATTTTTGTCAAACCATGTCACGGTGAGATTGAAAAAAATGCATGTCACTAATGTCTTCATCGTTATAAGTATTTTCATAGTTTAGAAACTCAGTTAAGTCGGCAGAAAAATAACCATTTCATTTGAAGACGAGAGTTATTAGTGCTCATTACGTACGTATATACTTAAGCGCCCAGGTATTATTCGCGGACTGAAAAAGAAAGTCTGAAATAACATCAAATCAACATGATTGCTCAAAGTTGTTTTAAATAAAAACAGAACTCGTGCTATTATCTAGACACATCACGATACGTTTGATGTTGCTCTCACGCCACCGCGAGAGGAATTTCGAGTAATGACTCATTGGAGGGGATGTGGCTAGTGGCGTGCGTATGGCGGGTAGCGGCGCGGCGTGGCGGGTGTGTCGGGGTTAGCGGGGTGTCTAGCTATGCGCCACCGCCGACAACATCATGTTACAGGTAATGTTACTTGCATCACGCGCACTCCTCGGACGAAGATGCCGAAAGAGACAACGAAAGAAAGTCATGATGAAAGGCTCACGTTGCGAAGCGCAACTCTATATTATTGCAATAAAATTGGGGCTGCAGATATTGTGTAAATCTGAAGCATAATGTTGAACGTCGATTCTAATCTGTTGCTGTTATATTGCTTACGTTTTGCAAAATCGATAGTAAAGATCTGAGCGAGCGTATTGGATACGTTAACATTCTCGTACTGAGGTTAGGGTTCAGATACTGATTGATACGTCAGCGGGTACTCCGATTATTGTGTACTTATTTAGTAATATATGCAATGCATTGTGTTCTCAGCATAGATAATAATTGACTGTCTATCAAAGACAATCTTAAAAGTTAACATTTGATTTGATTTGACACAAAATTGATATGTATTTCAACGGAGCTAATCACTATATTATTACATTTCAGTTCTATCATCACCATCACTGTCCGTCGTACACTACAGAGTAACAAGTTACTTACATCTTTCGTTACAACGTAATTTTGATGCCTTTATTGAAAGAATAGAAACAAAAGCAGAAAACTTGATACGTTGTTTTTTACTGAAGTCTGAGGACATATCCTCAGAGGTGATTTATATTTTGTTTGACGAAAAATATGTAACAGACTTGTCAGCAGCGCTAACAGGCGTCATCTAATATATAGGCTACCTCCGACAACGTGAATGGTGCCTAATACCTTCGCACTGTGCGAAGGTTTATCTCACTGATAGATTTAAATCTATATGGAGGCTCAAGCGTATATTGTATTCAGTAATACAGCCCACTTTCTTCGCGCACAACACTGACCACAGCACAAAATGCCCAGCCTAAACCAGTTCGCTAACCATCATTATTGATTGACAAGTGACCACACTTGAGCCTCACTTAACTCCTATTTATTAAAGCAATCCGCTGTAAAGGTTAAACAGACGTTAAATTAAAATCGTTTAAAATTACGTGGCTTCGTGTGCTGCCTCAATTTAATTAAGTTTTCGTAGTTATTTGCTTCAGTTAGTTTTTTGTCTGTATAATAATGTAGATAGTATTTTAGACGCTATTTATCTTTGAAGAAAAATTATATTATTATAATTGAACTTCAATAATGATTAGCTCGTTATAACATATTGTCTGTCAAAAATGTAACAAATCGCCTCATCTATCAAAAGCAATGAAAGCTTCAGACGAGCTGTCACATTTCGTAACTCTAAATGTTGGTAGTTTGTTAAATCATTAGTTATCTAAAATCTATATACGAATTTTATGACTTCTAAATACAAACATGGAATGTACACAAACAATCATAATCTCAAAAAAAACACGTTCATTTTTTATATCAAATATTGAGGTGAATCTAACGCCATTTGATGTACGTGTTCTGCCTTTGCCTAAAGGTCATTGACATGTGTCACTGTCAGTTAACTGCCACTGATGGTGCGCTAGTACCCGCCGCGTTTACGTACAAATGATTGGTAATGCGGGGAATGTTCGGAGAAAACGTAAATGCCACCGGCATAACCTAATCTCTCTGAACACTTCTGTTGATGCATAAATGGTTCGTCGTCTACATAATTATGGAATAAGCGATTTAAGTGTATATATCATGTATAGCTACCGTACGCTGTAGGCACTTTAAAAACAGTGCATATGCAGAAATATGTTCACACCGCATTTTATGACCAAACAACGATCCTAGAAGGCATAATGTGGATAGAGTCTGTGGGTATTGAATGCTTTGAAATCTCGATATGCAATGAAAGCGCTCAAATCAAATCGCTCTATCTAGAATCTAGATAAACTCTAAACGGAGAAAAAGGGATCGTATAGAGTCGAGCGCGTTCAAATCTTTTTCACTATTGAATACGAAAACGATCATCTTTTCATAAAATGTTTTACACAATTACGCAAACCAATCAATTCTTTATTGAAATTTGCTATCTCATCTTGTAAATTCATTAAATATTGTAACGTTTGCTGTTATAATGAAGAGACTACAAAGTATGTACTTACTCGTATATCTTGACATGTATGTTGCTGCGTCTATCAAACGTAGAATTTATATACATTTATAAAGTTTATGACGTTGTTCCCACTTTCTAACTTAATTCTAATTATTGGGTTTACTTAACGACCGGCGATCGCGCGATCAGCGTACACCTGTAATTATGTCCGAAAAATTCCGATAAATTATAGCTGCAATACATTATTAGCATGTAACTAATTAGTTGGAGCATTTGGAAGTAGGTGCAAACTTGTGCAGCGTGTTGTCGCGTATGCGGACGGAAGGAGGTCGGATCGACTAACGTAAACTAAATTACCACGAAGAAAAAGAAAAAGTGTACCAATTGAGCTGTGTAAGAGCCAGACGTAAATCAAATTGAAGATGCCCGATAAAGTGGATAATAATTAGTGGAAGACGTGAAAGTGTTGGGAGAAAAATTCGTGAGAGTTTGTGTTAGTGTGATTGTGCATTTGGCGAGTTGTGAGGAACATCCGGTTGCGGTGGCTCCTCGCAGTTGGAGGCGCTCGAGGCGTTCGCCAATGCACCGTGCCGCATCGTGCCGCACCGCGCCGCACCGTGCCGTACCGCGCCACACCGCGCACCCACCTCTGCATATTGTTGTCCTTGTCTTGTGGTCTTCCGTGCAAAAATTACCGTCAATATTCGTCATGCCGTCTGGGATCCCGTCTATAACTAAACATTGAAATGGATTCAAATAAATATTTTTATGTAAGTATGCATTCTACTTGTCTAACAAACGGTAAGCTTATTCTCTGTTAAATTCGAATAACATAATCACGCAACAATGCCCACGCCAACGTCTGATAAATTATCAAATAATTATCATATCAACTTTACAACTCTACATACTATTAAGTTCAATATTCATAGCAATGTAGCTAATAACCTAAGATATTTTACTGGGTTTCAAATACCTACCGAACTACCTATATGATTCATCAACTATGGATTTAGTCTAATAGGTTGGTTGGTGGATGAGTTAACGAAAATTCCAAAAGCGGTGTTATATTTACCTATTAAGGATATGTCTCCATTACGGCAAACGAGTCTTTATAAATTGCATGATGCATACAAGGAGATAGCCGCGTAATTGGACCAGATTTGCCATTTTTGAAAACTTCTTAAAACATAAAAGATACGTGCATATTTTGAGCATGTTTGAATTTGATTTAAAAAAAATGAGAATTTAGAAGCATTACATAAAATATGTAGTTGTAACTTACGATACCCGTGAAGATTGTTAAGTGCGCTTTTTGTTGAAATCTACAGTAATAAAATAAACATATAGGTAATTATTACTTGACGCAATGATGACGCGACGCCTCCCGTTATTGATCGACAAAAAAATGAATATGTACATGCATCAAGACAGACGTTTCCATAACTAATAACTACCTAGATGAGGTTGTATGTGAATTAACATTATAATCGTCTGTATGATAGTATTTCCATATGTTATAATGTAAAATTATACAATTATTATTACAATTTTAAAACCTGATGAAGATAGATTGCCATATATATACGTAGTAAGTAAAACAATCTCATATAACTATAATTTGCTGTTCAAATAAAACAGAGGGTGTATAAATATTGAACTGGATAAAACAATATATTTTAATTGTGCTTTTGCAATGGTTAAGTATAACCAAAATAAAAGTTGTAGAGATGATTTTGAACTTATTTGCATAAAAAAATACAAATAGGTATGCAATATTAAATGTAATAATCATATATCATTAGATGTACTCGTAATTAAAATAACGGTGTTGAGTCATGGATTATTAATAACACATAGTGTAGTCGCATTATAATACTTACTTTAAACTGTGTGTATTATTCATACGATTAATACGCTCAAGTAGTAGATTTATTTTTCATCGAATGTTAAAAAGATATGAAATTGTATACTATCCTATATGTATAATCCTACTGACAGCTTCCGTGGCGCAGTGGATGTATAGTCGGTTGTAAAATAAATACAATTAAAATATATAATAGATTCATCAGTCAATAAGTTTACAATAAAAAAAATCTACTTACAATGTTTTAAATATCAAATATTAACAATATGGATAAATCAATTCCTATAATTAAAATCGTTTTAACAATAATGCTTCACTATAACTAGTATTAATATTCAGCAACAGATAAATGAAAAAAACATCTAAATAACATGCAAAGTGTAAACCTGTTTTTGCAAGCTGTCGCTATGTCATTGAGTACGGTAATTATTAATAATACATATTATATTGATATATTATTACATTTGTAGAAAAAAAAAGAATTGTGTTTCAATATTCTAATATAAATAATACTGTAATTTTGTATTTTCTACTGCATAATTACGAGTATTGAAATATGAAAATACTTGTTTCTGTTTAATCTTAATTAAAACATAAGCTCACAACTATACAGGTATTACGAATAGTTTGAACCTTACGGTTTTGCAGCGTAAGTGCGCTGCCACTCTTCCATGTGCCGACCAATGAGGTTGAAATGTTGTCTTTTCATAATCCGGAATTAGCACGACACACATGTATTGCCCTAGCATGAAGTGGACTCAAATTCATGTTGAACACATTAAAGCTATGTGTGCCATATTTTATTTTTTATTAGCCTGAACGACGAAAGAGCAGGTCGCCTGATGGTAAGCACAGCGCCTCCCAATAAACTACAAAGTATGCCACTGGAATACGTTCATCACCCCGAGACATGAGTATGATGACCAATAATTTCACTGGCTTCAATATCCTTCAAACCAAAACACAAGTGTGCTTACACATTTCTACTTGGCGGCAGAAACAAAAAAAGCGATGGGACCAACCTACGCGGCCTCTAGCGTAGGAGGGCGTCCAATTCTTAATATTTTTTATAATATAATCCTTGTATCATACTTTCCCACTGCTGGGAGAACGGACCTCCTCTATGAATAAGAGGGTTTAGGCCTTAGTCCACCACGCTTGCATAATGCGGGGTGGCAGATTTAGCACACGTTCAAAATTCATATGGAGAATTTTCAGGTATGCAAGTTTCCTCAAGACGTTTCCTTCGCCGTTATAGCAAGTGATAATTCACAATATTTTATACATTGTAATTAATCGGCATGTTGATTTGAAATTCAAATTTCAAAACAATGAACCAATACCTACTTTTTTATAATATCGTCTTAAAAGTAAAAGATAAAATTTGTTTCTAATCTAACATAACCAATAGGGTTGATGCGTGAACTGACTGACAACTGACAACTGAATTCGAATATTAATGTATACGCAATAGAAAATAATGCAAAAAAGAAATCCTTATACGAAAACAGAATTAAAATTGGTTGAAAAATAAGACCACAATTAATATTTTAAAAAATAACCATGACGCGAGTAAAAAAAAATAAGGAGTAGTAGGACCATCTCGCTGTCACGTACGAGTGCGCTGCGTTATGACCATCGCTGGCCACAGGTTCACGTCATCGTATATGGCGTGCATCTCTTTATTGTCATTCGACAGTCATCCACCAGATTTAAATAGTCTTTAACTGAAATATTATTGAGGGGATTAATAAAAATCTTTATATTATGGATTATGGCTAAAGTATTTATTTATTTATTTATAATTCTTTATTGTACAACACTTAAATTACAAGTATGTAAAAAAAACAATACAAATAATAGTACAATTGGCGGCCTTATCGCTCAGGGCAATCTCTTACAGGCAACCATAATCTATTGATTAAAACATAAATAAAATACATGCATCAAACCTAATATATGTACGGCCATTATAGGTATATATACAATCTTTTTGGGGCGGGTAACAATGTACCTATATTATAAATTATACGCCCACATGTCCGTTAATCAGTTGTTTGTATATTTTTAATAGCATAGGCCGGCAAACGAGCTATTGGGTCACTTGATGATGATGGTAAGTAATCTCCACCGCCCATGTACATACACCCATAACTCCAGAAGAATCATGGGCGCGTTGCCAATCTTAAAAGATGGGGATAATTGGGAAGGGGATGGGATTTGGGCCTCCGCATATCTCACTCATTGAGTCTGTGTTAAACTTATGATATGATCTTCTTAATATTAAATTATAAATAAATTACATAAATGTAAGTAATTATTATTATACAATTAGGAAATATTACATTTAACGACTAAGCGATTACAATAAAGGTTAATAAACTACTATTTACCGATAAAGTTTTGCAATTTTTGCGCTTATACTCGTATAGTGATCGCAGATAGTTACAAAATATTGGATTGCTTTTGAATTATTAACAAAGAATATTATGAAACTCAAGCGTACTGCATATATTTTTGTACTAAATTACAAACAAGTTGTTTTTAGAATTAATGACATTTCCGAGACTCAACATTGTCATTCTTTTAGATAAAGGAAGCAGTATTTTTTTGTCACGGTTGTAGTTAAGAATTCATAAACAATATTCGAAAAAGTAAATAGTGTAGTTGCATCCTGAAATCCGGTTCGAAGAATGAAACATTAGGTAGTGTGTCCACACCTTAATAGATGTTGAGTAGGCGATCTGCTTTGACCTTTTGGAATAGAGGTAATTATTATTTAATCTATGACAGTAGCCACTATACATAACAGCCGCGTTGTTGCGGCAGGTAGTACTTACCCGATGATATTATGCAACAAGCCGGACTCAGAACAATGTTGGTGCATATTTATATAGAACAGAGCGCAGGTTCGTGACCAGTTCGATCCTGATCGTTCATAACGTGATGGCGGATGTGTTAGTAATGTCATGATGTATATACAAGTACGTGTATATTATTAGTGAATAACTCACTTGCTTTTAAATCGCGAATATCATATTCCCTTCGTGGATTTTTGTTCAACATTCTATCGATTAATTATTGTTCCAAGATGTGTTGCGCAAAGTAAATAAATAATTTACTTACTTGATTTAATCTTAATAGTTTAAAAACCATTTGCGAAAGTCGGTAATTTTGTTTAGTGTTCTTCTTCTTCCACCTTATTATCCCAATCGCAGTGTGGTCGGCGCAACATGCTTTTTAACACATGTTACTGAAAGATTTGGTTTGTAGTTTTTACGACTGGCAGCCTGCCTGACGTCAACCCCTCTGCGTACAATAATTTGATTTAGTAACATATTTTATCATGAATTGCTGCGCAATGAACAGAGATAGAGTTCTATTTTCTAAGTATTATATTACTACATTATATAGATTAAGGGGTATCTAATACCTGCTATAAAGTTGCAATGTAATGTGAGCTTAATGGACCTAACTATTTCGATTTAAAGTGACGTGACCCTTTTTCGAACCGCACTCTACATTAGTTTATTAGTTGATTGCTTTTTTTTGGACTAGCGTAACTATACATTTTATAAGGCAGGTATTAATTATTTGTTTATGTAAAAAAAAATGTTCGATTCTGACAATACTATTATAAGCTCCATTATTAATCACTGTTTAAATACTTTTTTACGTTATATAAAAAGTATGATCAAATGATTATCACATTTCAGAAGTTTAAACATTCGTATAAAATGATATTGGACTAGTTTTTTCCCGCGGTTGAGTGTCGGCGGGCGGAAAATTTATAAAAAAAAATCTTCTTAAAAAAAAAGCTGAAACGAATGAAGTTGTTTAGCCATGCATGAGTGCCCACTGCAAGAATAACACTCCCTCTCTCCAATTATACTTGTTATGACAAGTCAGTTATGTATGTAGGAGTCTGCATTATCCAAATCGTAGTCTTTCCTATGGAACCCAATGGATGGTAGTATTCATATAGGTACAAGTTGTCGTACATTTCCTGTAACCTGCTGACGATCAACATCAACATTTCTTGTGTTAGTGAGTAGTACACTGTTTCATAATATATCCAGGAATTTTCCCTTTTTAACCATATTTTAACTGACGAAAAAGAAAACGGAGGGGATTCGCAATTCGTCTGTATATATTATATTTTATGTATATTCACGCATAAATCTCTAAAGTGTGGATCGATTTGGATGATAAATTTTGTGTTCGACAAGGTTTACTTTGGTTTTACTTACAGAATAATGTCGGGGATGAAAGACTTATGGTCCTTCCCAATATTCTGTTTACTGACAGATTTGCTTACTGGCAGTAGATTTTTGACACATTTTGTATAGAAGATCTGTGATCTGTAATAAAAATAATAGAGACGACATTTCTTTTAGTACAGTTACGTGTGCGTATTTTTTTCTAAAATCTTTGAACAACAATATCTCTGTAAATATGGGGTATTTTGAAAAAAAATGTAAGTATAAATGTTGTTCAGAATTACGGGTACTTTTAATGATTTCCAGCTTCCTTCACCCTTTCCGGCTAACTTTGTATAGATACATTATTATGCCTATTTGTAAACATTAGTATTAGTATATTTAAACACGTCCTAGGCATATACTTTATATACAACGTGTTATAAAAAGGGGCGGGCAAATTTAAGCAATGTATAGTATAGCGTATAAGTATTTAATCTCCCATAGTACCTAATCCGATTGCATTGCTAGTACAATAATTATAGAATTTTCTTTTTTATCGAATGAGTAACGTATCGATATCGACATTCAACTTTGGACAACACTAAATGATAAACAATGATACTATAGACCTCCTTTCAATTAATTATTTTATAATTAAAAAAAATCATTATTATAGACAACTGTTGTCAAATGACAATATTTATTTGACGCAGTCAGTTCGACTATTTCCGATGTTATGAAGTATGATTACGAGTTCAAAAAATATGTTGTATTTGACTAAAAACAAGTATTATGTATTGGTATTTTGTGTTGGTGCAACTGATAATGGCTTATAAGAGGCTCGTCGACTGTATTAAGCCAAATTCATAGATGGAAGACCCGACAATGAAATCTTTAAAATACTTCAGAGGATGGTACCTATATCGTCTTCAGCAAACAGCTTGCAGGTGTTATTTTGTGTTTAAATTACAAGTTACGTACGTATGTCCGTAGGATTACGTAAGTTTATTAAAATGTGAGTGTCATTCATAATAATTAATAGTGGTGTCATCAATCTTATCGATCTTAATAAACGAGTGATTAAAATTAACGTGAAATTTTAGGATGTCTTGGTTTAAAATGATCCGGTACATAGGTACTTACTATAAGGAGTGTGTAACGACCCTAAAATATAACCCCACACCTTTATGTAACACGTTGTATATTTATTATTTAAAGTAATAATCGAATTCTTTTAGTTATATTCAGATAGCTGTATTTCTATGATAATAACATGTGTATTTTTTTTAATAAAAAGTTTTTATATAGTCTGTTATGAGTTTTTATAAGGTTATTTTTTACATTTTTTAATAATAAATATTTAAAACTTGTTTTCATGATGAAGTTATTAAAAAACCTAGAGCGAGAGACATGCTCACGATGCATGTCGTGTATAATTAAAAACTTTGTCTTCAATATTTAGTTGTCTTGCTGTTTTTGCTCTGTTATTTATTATTTATTGATGAAGATTTATCCAACTAACCGTTTTTACTTAATTAAAACCTTTTCGTCATTTTAAGAATATGCTGCCATAAATTTAAATATTGATTTAACAATATTTTAAACATACGGCTCAAAAAATAACTGCTTAAAATGAAATCATTGAAAGTTCAATAAACGGGTCGACATTAATTACTTGTTGTACCTTCCAATACAGTAGGTAGGTACTTTAACAATTATGAGGTAATAATATTAAATTACACGAAATTCAGGTTTTTATTTTTATAATTTATAGGTAGTTACGTTACTTTGTACAGTTTATACATTTTTCTTTATTTTGTTTATAGGTGTATAAATATTTAGTGACATTCAATCTCATGGGATAATGTTTTCTTTCCATATTTTGAATACCTACTTGGTTTTCTACATTTTGTACAAATGTATTTTGACTTTGATCAGTTTCGTGCTCGTTATCCCCCTTGTAAATTCCGATTCTCAGTTTAGTGTAACATCACTAGTATATCTAATAAATAAAATATAATACTGTTCTAATAAAGCGTGTGGGTGTATCTATCCTATGCTTTTGATATAGTTTCTACTTGTTAAATCTGTTTTAGGCATTACCGAAACATAAACTGTAAACTGACTGCTTCGGTGACGCAGTTGTAATGCGTACGCGTTACGATTGAGGCTAACGTTGAGGTCTCGGGTTCGATCCCCGGGTCGGGAAAATTGGTATTGGGTTTTTCTATTACGAAATGCTCTGTATCAGCCCGGAGTCTGGAGTCTTTATGCCCGGTGTGGCAATAGGCTCGCCCCCTATCACAACGTGGGCCGGAGATACGCTCGGCGAAATGTGGGTGTACTGATTACACCTCTGCCTACCCCTTCCAGGATTACAGGCGTGAGTGCGTATGGTATAAATTGTAAAAACATACTTTAAAAACTGTAAGCATTGCGATTCCTAATAAAATTTAATGTAACCAAACATTATTCTGTTTTAATACGCTTTTATTAGCTTCAAACGTATGTACTCGTATATATGTATGTAAAGGAAACTATGAACATGATTTTGACCCCATTCAAAACGATTATATATTACAATAAAATATTATTTATTTTTTAGTTGGATTTTCTATAAAAGCGTGTTTTTTTGTGTTTTTAAACTATATTTTTTTAAATTAACATCTATTAGTATTATAATACTAAAGAGGATGCTTAAGATCGGGTGAAGTAGAGGCATCTTAGTCGGAAGGCGGATCCTGCCACTAGCCGGGATAACGTCAGGTAGAAAGAAAGAAATAAGTATTGTATTAATCGTATTAATATACAAATAAGATAAATTACACTAGTATTCAGAGCAACAAAACTTTTTAGGTTAGCTTATACTATTTAGCATATCCGAGCCCCTAGTGCGAAGGTTTTCGATACTTGTCTTATCATTCGTATGGAGCTTTTAAACGACACAACTCATCGACATTTTACTTAAATTGTCAATCAATTTGTATGAAATTTGAAAGTAGGTGGTGATATTTTTAAAATAATATGCCAAACTAATAAATTGTAAATTCAATTGCCAATCACATCATATCGACTGAAAGCCGTTGTATATGAGAAATTTTTATGAAGTTAAAAGTGTTAAAACGATTCCCATACAATCTGCTAGGGGCACTGTACGGATTATACATACATAGTACATACATATCTTTGTAGGTACGGATGACGTGACAGCTATCGATAAATTCGGGCTAGTGCTACTAGAGCAGAGCATGTGTCCGAATGTCGATACTTTAGCTTTATGTTTGATTGGTAGGTAATATTGTGGAAAAGTGAGTGAATATAAAGTAAGTGGAGCTCGGCTCCGTTTCTCTGCGTGATTGACGTGACATCTTGATCGGTTGGCGTGTTCTCTCGTCAAGCGGTCTCGTCGTCGCGCTGCGCCCGCGCCACCCGGTTTACTCGTACTGAGATTATATACTTTATACTTATATCCATATAGGTACTATTATAAACGCCAATGACCCTGTCTATCTTTAGATTTATCGGGGAAATCCTGGGGAATTGAATGTATATGCCAGTATTTTAGGTTCAGGAAACCCAGGGAAGTTGGGAATAGATTTCTTAATAAACAAAGTAGATAATTAAATAAATCAACTGCCCACGATTCTCTAATACTCATTTAACAAAATAATGATTATCCATAGCAAATAGTAGCGAAAAGTAATATAACCCTCCTTTCTTCATACAGTCATGTAAAAATATGTTTATAGCATGACCGGCAAACGTGCTAGTGGGTCACCTAATAGTAAGTGATCTCTACCGCCCATGAACTCTCACAATACTAGAAGAATCTTGGACGTGCCGTTGCCGACCTTAAAGGAAAGGTATAATTAAGGGATTGAAAAGGGTTTTGGGCCTCTGGATGTCTCATTCACCGTATATAAAGTGATTACTTTACGTCGGTTTTCTGTGTGATAGTGGTAACAACCCGTTCGAACCGGCCCATTCATGCCGTACATAGAGAAGATTGTCTACAGCGTTTCTTTACTTTACACTTATATACTGGAATGTTAGATAATATAAATATGCCCATGTAAATATTTTAAATATTGTTCGATTGTTTAATTACCCCTATGTTTATTATAGTACACGGTGTCGTTACTAATATACAACGTATTACAGAAAGGTGTGGTCATATTTTAGGGTCATTACATGCACCTTACAATTTGTACTTATGTACCGGATTTTTTAAAAACCAAGACATCCAATAATTTCACTTAAATTTTAATAACTCGTTTATTAAGATATTTTTGGCGGACGTAATGTTGCGACTGAATCCCTTCCCCCTCAAATCTTGCTTACTTGCCGCAAGTCAAGTTTTCAGTGATCCAGTTCTCGATCAGCTGATATTTGCCTATGTCTGAACTTGATACCGTTTTTAACCGTTCTCGATTCGTCGCGTCATTTGTTTGCTTTTTTGTGTACGTACATCGATTTCTCCGCTAATCTTTTTAAGCGTTTTAACTGGTATGTTTAGGTATTCATAGTCAAGAACTTGCACGTAATTTTTCAAAACTGTATCCATAACATTTCTTAGCTTCTGTTCATTGAAATTTAGTGCATCGCAACAAAATGGCTTATATTTTCAGTATATTTGCTGTTAAAATATTGAATTGAAACTAGATTTGTCTCTCGGTTATCGATAGTAAGCAACATAAATATACAATTTAGGTATCCCTGTCATGGGCGGTTTCCGAGATACAAACAGGTCCAAAAAACTTCAATGGGCCTTTTAACCCCCTTAATACCTTCTTAGCAGTTATCTACGTCATTCAAAGAATGTACACTACCAAACTTGGACCTTATACCTACAACTAGCCGCTTGGGCTGTGCGTTGTCACTTTTAAATTTACTCTTTTATATAAAACTAGCTGGCCTGCGCGGTTTCATCCGCAACATATAATTGATATGCGAAAATCTTAAAAGAAATGAGTAAAACCTGGAACCTGATTACAACAACACTTACCGAGTCCAAAAATTCATCAATATCGGTCAAGCCGTTTTTAAGTTTCAGCGAGACAAACGAACAGCAATAGATTTTTATGTATAACAAGAAGATGATAAAGATTATATAAATAATAAAAAATAATAAAGATGGCGGCTACGCTTCATTGTCACAGAAATTATTTCTTTACCTTTACAGGCCCATTCATTCATAGCAATACATGCAAAGATGATCTGGAATAACTATAATTTTATTAGTGCAAGTTGCTGCCATTCTATATTAGATTTGTTTTTTTTCAGAATACCATTTCATTATAGATAAAAAAAGCATTAGGCGGATAAACACTCAAGCCCACAGCTTCAACGAGCTATAATGTAAATTATAACTTTTATTGGTACATAACATTGCTAGTAATAATTAACATTAACACATAGAACATGCAGGAAGTGTGCTTTAATTATTGAAATAGTTGTCTCGCTACTATGCAGTGATAAAATTAATTATTATGTATGAACTATTAGCACAATTTGCGCTAGGTTAGTACATGTTGGTACCGGTAAAATATTGAAATGACTAATATAGCTGCACATATGAGTCACGGTATAAAGTATTTATTATAAGCGCATTGGTTAAAACCATTTAATTTATATGTATATCTATTTCTATGCATGCCAAATAAAAAAAAAAAATTGTTATCAAAAATTCTTACAATCCGGTTTCAATTACATGACGCTCGTATTCAAAAGTTAATATTCATCATGTTCCGCATCTAATTACATTAATACCAGTACTAATAGGGGGTCAGTTCATATTTTTATTTGTGGTTTTACTTCCGGCCGTATGGCCGGATAACTAGAGGTAGGTAGTAGGTAGGTGTATGCCTACCTCAAGTTATCCTTGTAAATTAAATAAATGAATAAATGAAAATTTCAAGTCAATGACACTCAATAATAATATAAATTCCATAGATTACAATTAAGTATAAGTAAGTAAGTATTACAATTCTACGTCTATCAACATAATAAATATTACGTATTTAGGTCATAAGATTGGCCCGTATTTCGCAGTCGTTTATTACTCAGGTCCTTTTATTGCTATAATAAAAAAAAATTATTGTATCAACATAACAACATATATACAATTTGATTACT
Organism: Mimas tiliae; assembly: GCA_905332985.1. Classification (NCBI taxonomy): domain Eukaryota; kingdom Metazoa; phylum Arthropoda; class Insecta; order Lepidoptera; family Sphingidae; genus Mimas; species Mimas tiliae. The sequence goes on along the minus strand of HG995242.1, from coordinate 9,774,933 downwards.
CCAATAAGATCACAATTCGAAATCATTTTATGGTCTATAATGATATTAAGTGTTTACGCAAGGAAGGTAAATAATGTTCGCAGATTTATAAACGCTAGGAAGGAATCAGATATGAAAGCAACGTGGTTTTTGATTTTCACCAACGCTGTCCATGCAATTGATATGCATGCACTCCACTGAAAATATCAGTCAATCAACTCGACATAACTTGACCGTTAATGAACAGTAATGCTGAAGGGAATTTCTTCAATAATGAAAGAAATCGCTGTTACGGCTTCCTCACTCTCAACTTGGAATGTAAACCGAAGTACTTGCTCAAACGAAATGAACGCTCAGTTTTTGCGGTGAACATTTTATTTTGAGTAATAAACATGAAACCAGTTGATGGATGGATGTGATTTTATTGGGTACGACTAAAGTGTAGTTTGTTGAATGTCGGAATGTCTTGTATGGTATTATTTACATAGCAAATGCGCGTGCGGATAACGTGACTCGTGACTATGATTATAGAGGTGCATTATATCGTGCGCTTAATGGAACGCTAAGCTGCGTAATGTTCACACAATGGCTTGGTTCTCGGAGTGAAAACGATCACACAAATGCGGAAAAGAAAATCTGCCCGTGAACAAAAAGGACTTTAGTTTTCCGTGATCACCACCGACCGATCTCTCAACGATGCCTTTTGTGCGATCGTTGTACGAAATTATTGTATAAATTGAAAGTAAGTATGGTGCCGGGTGGCGTGGTTCTGCGGCGGCGTGGTGGCGGTGCAGCGCTTTGAGGCTGCGCGTGCATGTTGGAGGCTATTGCGGTCGGTTTCACCTCGCACTTGTATCTGGCGATCTTGTCGCAGAGGCGTTTCAAGCGCCTTTTTTGGAATAACTCGAGCAAATTTCGTCGGAACTTTTATTTCACTGCGCTCGAAAATCGGATTTTTATTTTAATGATCCAGTTTCGCGACAGCGTCTCGTTCGCACCGACCGCTGTACTGAATAAATAAATGAGTTGCTCTACTTTCTATGAGATCGTTTCTTTGAGCCGATGAAGCCGTGGCCGGACGGTGCACTCGGCTGAGGAGCCCCCTTTGTGTAGGCTGGCGATGCTCATTCTACCACAGTGTCATGCAGACCGCGCTGTCCCGCAACCATGCCGCTTCACACCGGTCAGGCATCGTGTTTGCCGCTGCGTGCTCCACAACCGCACCATTGTTCCTTTCCTAGCACTCTCGACCGTCTCGACACAATGATCATTCTGCTTAAGGTCCATTTGTAGAAATATTTCAGTCACGATTTCAATAAGATCTGACTTCTTTATAAAAATAGTTAGCAATCTGTAAAAACAGTAAGTATTTAGTTATTAAGTTAGGTCTATTGATGGATTTTTTATTTAGTCAGACATAATGGCCGCTGCGCACTTTTAGCTGAGATTGCTCAATATGTTATAAACATATCCGAATGCTTCTGTTATGACTCAGTAGTCGTGCATTTACGCGTTTAGGTGCGACGGAGAAAATTTGACAACATGCATATAGTATTTATATGACAGCTCCGTGGCGCAGCGGGCGAGTAGTCGGCTGCGAAGCGAGACGCCGTGGGTTCGATTCCCACACCGAGACAAATGTTTGTGTGAACCACAAATATTGGTCTCGGGTCTGGGTGTTGTGGGACCGCAAGTCCCTCGTAGTTCCTGATACCCACGACACAGGTTTACCTAGTGTGGGGTCAGGACTATGTGTGTGACTGTTGGGTGTATTATTATTATTATTTATCATAAAACGTAATTACAATGGTTTGCTTTTGAGGCAATGACGTAAATCATTGTTTGATTAAATAAAATTTCACGGGTGTAAAATCTCCACACCAGTGATTCATAACTAAAGATACTCAATATTATAGAAAAAAAACTTGTTATTAAGTATAATCAATTGTATTTACAAACAACAACGTCAGTGGGAACTTGAACATAAAAAGTGTTCTTTCAAATTCACAATAAAATTGAGTTCGATCTGCATTGCGTAGATACAAGTACGTAGCGTGTTCAGTGTTACATGCCGGACATGAAATGGACTCAGTGGTTATTAGTGCAATGCACCGCGTGCGTCACTGCATGAAGGACACGCTTTGTCTGGATCAGGTGGTTGCTTGGCAGGTGAGGGGCCGAGGGTATGGTGAACGGGTACGGGGGCGGAGGGGCCGCGGCGTGGGGGAGGGGTGCGCAGGTCTCGAGGCCGCTTCCTGTCGCAGGACTGGTTCTGCGTTTTGCACCACTTTGTTTTGCACCAGTTTTCAAGCATGCAAAGCAAACTACCTTTTAGCAATCAACGTATTCGTTTACACGTAAATACGCGCGTATATTTATGAGAATTGTCAAAAAAGTTTTTACCATAACGTACCATATACATGTAATGATAGGGATGTGTATAATGAATATAAAACGTATTACATGCAATATGTAATAAAGCGCATAATCCTTTTTTAATGGAACGCTTTCTCGATTCATAATTTAAAAATGACTAAGCCGTTAAATCGACATAAAATGTTTCCCTCACACTTCGGCCGTTATTATATTTCACAATCCAAATTGTTTCTCGGTTCCCATACTCAAAATAATTTGCCATTCTTTAAAACGGATGGGCCGATATGTGCAGCTATTACGACCTGCAAATATGAAGAAGAAAGCAGACAAAGCTTGTTTTAAGCTCACAATACTGGATGTTTGCGATAATAAAATGCATTTGTGAGTTTGTGACGCAAGACAATCTGTATTTCCCTGAAGTAGTGTAGATTCTATTGAAGGCCATTTCAACGATAATAAGAATTTCGAATACATTTTTACTTTTACCCAAGTCTTTTATGATATTACATGTTTGTTAAAATGTCTCATACGAATACAACGCAATATGTCGCCGATGCATTATGACGGGGCTTATAAATGTATACTGAATTAAGTGATAGTGATACGCACGGGCTTGGGAGATCAAAATTGTTGAAAGTTCCCCGAAGCTGCGGTATGCGAACAGCGCGTATCACTTGCACAACTCGAGCAAGGCTTGCAAGCTGCGGCTGATCAGCATATTATGTGCATCTATGACAATAACAAATCTATTTTGAGGAATATTTGAAGCACGCGTACATATCGAAAACATACTAATATGAGTACAGCAGTACCTACTATGAGTTGCGCAACGGCGAAACTTGGTGCCCGTTGCGGGTCGTAGGGATCAGACCGCGGGTCGCCACGCAGAACCCCAAATCGACCGTCAAATCCGGGATAACACCATACAGAAAGAAAGAGTTTCAGTACCACCGCGGATATCGTGCATTCGAGCCAAGTTTCAATCATTAGCGGTAGTGCGATTTTTTTTCGATAGCACGTAGTCAAGTCCCTCGTATAGGTGAAACACCTATATTTATATGAAGCTAATACGTATTCCATTCGAACCGCTAGGGGTGCTGTATGAATCTACATACATATTTTCTTAAAATACAGATATGACAGCTATCGAATAACTCGCAAACACTTAAGCACTGGACGCACCCTAAAGTTAACTAATTTACTATCGCAGATCACCGTTCTTCTGACGTAGCCTTCTTGCGTAAACAAACCGGGCACAATTGCAATATTGACGTGAAATGCGATTGTTTATGATTTGGTCAAACGATATTCGCCGTTCAGTGTCGCTTGGCTAAATCCGATATCCCTAAATGTGCGACACTGAACGGCGAATATCGTTTGACATGATATGGTATATCACAATGTGGGTTCTTGTTTCTGCTTTTGCTATAAATATTTTAAATAAAAAAACATCTATCCTTGTCCAATAACATATTGCAAGTAATAACCACATGTTTATTTTTTGCAGATATAAAGACGCTATTTATCAGCTAAAGCGACAACAATAAAGGTAAGAAATAAAATAAATAGGCATCTACGCTTTTTACTTCAATTAATTACGTAATGTCATATTATATTGTCAGTTTATTGATCATTAATGGTTCCACATTATATAAGCATTGTTTTTGTTAATCGGTTGCCATGGACGTCATATTTTAGACATAATAGTATTAGATTTACTAAACAGCAAAAACCATTCTGATTTTTTAAGGTGTGTCTAACCTATTCGCCTTTAGTGGCATTTTCTCGAAGAATTGGACGTACCTACGTGCGAGGATACGTGTGAAAATCATAAGTCTCTTGTTGAATGATAAGGACAAGATCTGACTTTTGAGTATGCAATAATTAATCTGACATAAACTTAGAGATAAGTAGTTCAATTTATTGATTGTTCATGAAGATTTAATTAAGTTATAGTATAAGTTATACCTACTACTATTATTCGTTTTCTAATCTGCTCTACAGAATAGTTCATTAACCGGGAACAATCTTAATATAGTAAATTAACAAGCCCACGTAAAACAAACAAAACAATAGGGACATATCAGGAGGAAACCTGCATACCTGAAAGTTCACAAGAATTTCGAAGGTGTGTTAAGTTTATCAATCCGGCTTAGGTTAGTGTGGTAGATTCAGGCCTAACCTATAAAGTATAGGAGGCTCGTGCCTATCCCAGAACATTAACAGGTCTACTATTTAAAAGTTTGTTGATCAACAAGTGTTAACGTGTTGAAAATGTCGCGTGTGATATTTTTATTAACCATCAATATTTAAACAGTGTAGGCGACAAGGCTGAGTGCGAACTATTTTCGTATATGTACTACATACGTGAACTTGATAGCTTCTGTATTCCTCCACACCGACGCGATATGCGCAGCACAAGTGTGACGTGAATGTTGCATGATTTTACGACGAAGGTGAAAGTCACTTACGGCAAATCGTCTCGTCTAAATGCACCTTTGCTTCCGTCGGTACTCTAGGCTGCAACCATTTGAATTAATGAATGGAATAATGAATAATGTTCACATTAACTATCACCTACTTGTGGTCAGCGCAGCTTTGCTTTGTCACATCATTTAATATATTTAGAATGTGTTATCTCATCGGCACGCGGATTACAGCGTATTATATTAAACATTTACTTAGTGGTAAGAAAATAATTCAATCATGAAGAGTCAAAACTCGTCTTTATATTTTAAATCTTTATAATGAATACGCTTGAGGTAAATAATATTGTTTGCTCACTCATACATAAAAGAGTATTGATATTTTCACTGTTTAAGTTGGACGATGGCAACGTAAGATAGCACGCACGGTGTTGGAATATAAATTCTAAATTGTAACTTGGACCCTATAAGGAGCTATTCGCTACATCATCCATGTTTAGGCTCAAACGAGAAGAGCAGATGTATAATTTATTGAACTATATTAGGAACACAAATATGAGATTTGCAAGCGCAGTTCCTTGTAATGAACTAAAACGTTTTTTGTCGAATTAAGCTGCTGGGTGCGACGGACTCGTCCATATCTCACGGTTGGCGTGGACGCCGCGCCTGTGTTTGCGCCTGCGCCACCACACAGTCATCTGTCTGGTTAGTTTTCGACGCGCTGTCGACCGCAGGTATAGCTCTCAGCAGATTTATTACTAAGGTTTCGCGGTTTTCGACCCGATGCATTTTTTTACATATTTGCACAAAAAAATACTTGCTTAAGGTGAATTACCTGCTTGAGGAAAAGTGGTTGTGCAGGTTTTTATGACGCAAACTTATTTCATTGTACACAAAAAGAACAAAATTACAATATATCCAGGAAATAATGTATTGGTCACATAGCTATAAATTTGTAAGTGATTTAACACCTGTAATATCGTGGTGAATTATTTTACAACAGCAAAATAGCTAAACAAGATCTAATTAAAGCAAGTTCAACGTCGTACGAGACCAATATAACTCTTATGTGTGTATCAGTGATAAGAGATTGGAACAAATCTGTATATGAATTACAGGGAATTATCATTACAACGATTGTTGCAATAACAATTTGTTTATAAGGTTTACATGTTTGCGTGAATTCTAATCGAATATGGCTGTTTAGTGTAATAAATTATACAAAGATTTCAATTAACGATCAAAATACTGAAAATTATAGGAATATGCCACACGTGGACATACGTTACTCTAATTTAAGATCTACTAATTGCGTATTGATGACATCCGTTTTGAATATTGACTTTAAAATACAGTAAAAAGCTTTGCCAAAAGTATAATAAATAAAACCGGTTTATTTAATTTAGTATTAATATATTACTATGTCTAAATTTACTCAGCATCTAGCAGAATATGCTCATCGATTTTATGTTGAAATATCCTACCGACTGTGAAGCAAAATACGTTGAATTTCCATCAATTGTGATAGTCATAATATATACACACAAAATGTAAACTTATAAAATAAATATGACATTGTGTGTACATTTGGAAATCAGCAATGTTTGCGGCCATCGTTTTGAAAGAAGACACACATATTAATTCATAATTAGTTTACGACATTATTAACACTGTTCGTTTTATTTAAATTTACGTCTTTAATAATATTATTCAGTGGCATATGGCAGTGGTCACAAATCTATGTTTATGTCATTATTTATATATGTACCTTCTAACAAAATTCTTACATAGGAGCCTGTTTAACAGGATACATAAGAAAACTAAAAACATTTGATCCTTTTTTCCTTACCTCCAGTTATTTGAAAGAGACCAAACGCTGATTATGTTAATAATAAACCAATTATATTCTAGGTGAGGTTCTAATTAAATAGAAAATTTAAGCAAAAATTGGATTGAGTGAATACTTACATATTATGTACATAGTCGTCATTCAATTATATACACGCCTCGCCGCACCGGTTTTGTTCTTCGACATGTTTCGAGATAAGGAATTCTTGCAAATACATTATAAAAATAAAATATTGACCCTGATTTCATGCCGGCAATGCTGGACAAAAGTCAAGGGCAGGACGTCGTCGGTCCGTACCGCGTCTGCTCAATCGCGCTTCGGCGTCGCGTCGCGTCGGCCAATCAATGCTAGACAACGCAAAACTAGTCTAACCTTTAGTTAAAATATCATATTGCAATTATATAGTACTTGTTATTGATTTAGTTACATATATTTTATACAATCGTTTTTGTTTCCTAGGATTATTTGTGTTTTCGTATCACAACACACTAATGAATAGATTTTTTTAACCACGCTACATGCAGCACGTGTCATCAAAGCCCATTGATATTTAAAACAGTTAACAATATTTGAATGGTTCTTAATAAAAACACTTTGTCATTCAATACGATATAACGACACGATGAATGTATGTACAGTATATTTTGTGCATAAACTATTTGTCATGAACTTTAAATGTAGTCTCTATGAAATGATGTGCACTTTTTATATTCATTGTTATGGTGAAGATTGATTCCAAATATTTTGTCCAATTATATTATTTGAAAGTTAAATTATTTTTTTAATCCTCGGAAAAAGTAACCAAATAAAAATTGAAATATGTACCCAAGTACACTCAGTATCCAAATACTACGTTCTACAGAAAACTATGTAGGTATGTATATACCTACTGGATTGTAAAAACAATTTAAATGTAGGATGTAAGTGAGTGCCTGGCTGTCAGGTTGCATTATAATGTCATTTTTTTATAATATGCATTCTATAGGTGCCCGTTAGACAGTTTAGAGTCATATTAAAATATATTTGCCGCTGATTGAGGACGGATATTAGCAGTTTTTAAGCTAGAAGGAAATGAAACTAGTTTTTATACATCTAGAATGATGTTTCGCTTGTAGTTTTGATGTATCGTTCTCAATGTTGGTGTAAATGTTATAACTGTATAATACGTAGAGAAAATAAGATATAATGTAATATTACTATAATTGCTGCTAAACAATTATTTTTATCCATTTATTTAATTATACTTTGTGTAGGTACTAAAGTTTTGATATCCGAGTATGACACCTGACAAGTTCTGTACAATTTGCATGTTTTGAAAGAAGTAGGTAGATCCAAGACACTTTCCCCACTGAGACGTCGCGTCGTGGTCGCGTCGGAAACGAGAGTATTAACAACAACATCGAAACTCAATCAATCATCTGTTTATTGCATTCATCATAAATTACATACTTGTTATACATACATAATTACATGTCGCAAGAAAAACTTAACAATGTATGCATCCTGCTTGTATTAAAGGACACCAGTTTAACTGTCAATGTTTGGAATTAAATTAATGGATTTATTTGTGCTTTATCCACGAATCGGCATAAGTTATATTACTAGCATTCGATATGTTTTATAAGATTTTAACAAGATATGTAACTGATAACTACTATCATAGTACTTTTAGTTCTACATAGATGATATATTTAAACCGACACTGATATACAGTTGGTGTTGCTGCAAATTGCGATCTTAGATGGGATAAATGTCACAAAGTTCCTTCAACTTAATGTAGTGCAAATGTTGAATTGACATCATTTGTAATGTCAATAAAAACCTCGCAATTACGAAGAAAAATGTGTAGCACTTTAAATTAAACGACTTCAATTGCTACGGTTAAAACTCTGACAAACTTAGGCGGTCGCGATAGCGTTTTCTGTAATTAACCTCTATTTAAGAGTTTCTTATTTGTCTGGATTAATTTACTATTAAAAGGAAATGGCGGTATAAATCCAATGCAAGTAGGAACTGAATGTTATATCTAATAAATACTTATCTTAGTCAGTGTCACGACTTAATAATCTATGTAATTCAATGATCAGTTATTTTTTGTCACTGACAGAGCTTCGAAGCCCTTTAGTATTGTATGAGTCATGTGTGTTTACGACCGATACATCGCGTCCGCCATCGCTGACCGCACTTCATTATATGCCTTATTCTGTTATACATTATTGATTTCCCGCGGCTTCACATACATGTATTAACATGAGATCAAACGTCAAACACATTCCTTTGAAAATCAGATTCCAACTTGAATTGCAAAACATAATGTATACGACACATAACAATAATTCTTTTTATTTAACGCTGGCCTCGCTATCGCCAGGATCTTCGATTTGGAAGAATAATTACTATATTTGATATGGCCTATATTTAATAGACACTTAATTATACATAATTAATTATAATATGGCACCATTATTTAAACAGCTAGAGCCGTGTATATTTTGTAAAAAAAAAATACAGACATATGCTGCGATTTAAATATTTTTAGAGCAAGTTTTTTGATTAGTTCTACGTTATGGGTCAAGGATTCTAGATTAAATTTAAATATTTTTAGATTCTTAAAATACACGTGATTTGCCTATGATAAGAATTTATGCCCTAAGTGGTGATAAGCTCGCCCCTATCATATTATGGGAAGAAAATAAACTTGATGAACCACGGGTCAGGAAATTAGCCATAAATGTCTGTTGATTTTTCAGGGCCCAGATCATATCCCTGAAATATTACGACCCTAATTACGTGTTAAAAAATATAGATAGACAAACGAGCAGGCGGCGCACCTGATGGTAAGCGGTTACCGCGGCCCATGGACTTGAGCAATGCCAGAGCACAGCCAAGCGGCTGCCTTGCATGAAAAGTCTTTTTAAGCCTCGCTTAAAGAAGAACGACAGGTCCTAGCGCTCGGGAACACCGATGCAGTGAGTTCATTCCCGACAATGCATGTGCGTGATACAAATGAATGCGGAAACGAACCGTGCTAGACAGTATTGTATCCAGACAATATTGATGAAATCTACTGCCGTGTCGAGTTGTGCGATGGTAAAATGGTACGTTGGTACCATCTTAAATAGTTATCAGAGCACTCCCTGTGGAACATATGATAAACCACACAGAGAGACCCGAAGTCTTTCCGCAGTACTAAAGGTTCCAGATTGTCCATCACATCGGGATCGCCGACGATTCGGGCAGCCCATGTGATATTTGAACAAGCTTTATAAGATACTAGGATACGCCACGGAGGCTGTCAAATGAATAAAATTATTACACATTGAAATAAAACTAGTTTATACGGATTTTATCGCGGTTTAATTTTTTATTTTAGTCCCGACGTTTCGAAAGCTTTTCAGCCTTCGTGGTCACGGGAGAGACCCCAGTCAGAGCAGTCTCTCCCGTGACCACGAAGGCTGAAAAGCTTTCGAAACGTCGGGACTAAAATAAAAAATTAAACCGCGATTAAATCCGTATAAACTAGTTTTATTTCAATGTGTAATATTCGCGTAAACCTAAGAAATCACTAAAATTATTACAATAAATTTCAAGTAGCTTGGATCTGTCCCGCTTGTTCGCATATCGATGTAGGAAGTTGAGACTGAAAGCTATGAACTTAAAAACAAGGTCTAATATCAGTGGAATATTTATCATTGTATTGTGTTGATAAATAACATACAAATGAAAGCCTCTGTGGCTGTGAAGCGAGAGGCCGCGGGTTCAATTCGCGCATCGAGACTAATATTTATGTGATCCTCCAATATTTGCTTCGGGTCTGGGTGTTGTAGGACCGCAAGTCCCTCGTAGTTGATGATACAGGTTAGCTGAGCTTATTTCCATCCCATGATGTGATAGGGGCGATCATAGGCTATGCCAAGCACAAATGCCAATACCGGGCAATTCATGTGGAATTTTTCAAATCGGAAACTAAAAAAAAATATAATAATGTAATATATATTACTAACTGTTGTCCGCGGCTCCGCCCGCGTGAATGCCTATTTCCAGGATTAAAGTAGCCTAGTAGGCGCATCAAGCAAGTCCCGTTGAGAAACGCGTTTGACAAAAATACTAATGTCGCTATTAAAAAATAGGGGTTGATCGTAGAGGGTTGAAAATTTAGGGTTGAATGTATTTTTAATGCTGTATCATAAAAAAATAAAAACAAAAACTTTGTGTAAAAAATATTAAAAAAACATTTAATTTGGACAACTCTTAACATTTAGGGGGATGAAAAATAGATGTTGGCCGATTCTCAGACCTACCCAATATGCACACAAAATTTCATACAAACCGGTCCAGCCGTTTCGGAGGAGTATGGGAACGAACATTGTGACACGAGAATTTTATATATAAGATATCATATTTGAAATTTTTCAAAGACAAATTGTAATTAAATAATAAAATACCTGGGAATTGAAACCACGACCCGTTCTCAGCTTTAGTACTCTACTACTAGACCAATAAGGCGACTAATAAGACCAATGGCGGGTCAGCTAGTGTATTTTATTTATTGACAGCCCGGTGCTATGTACTAAACGAAGTAAAAACGAATAACCAGGAAGTCTTTATCTGTCATTGGCCGTAATAATACATAAGTTTGAAATTATTTAAGATAATAAATTGTTGTTAATCCTGAGAAAGCATTTCTTTACCATAAACCAGTAACTGAGCAAGTGAGTCACTTAATGGTGAGTCTCCACCGCCCATGTACGCCCAAAATACCAAAAGAATCATGGGCGCGTTGCCGACCTTAAAAGAAAGAAATAATTAAGGGATTGGGAAGAGGAGGGGATTAGGGCCACCGGATATCTTACTCACCGTACGAAACGCAGCAGCAAGCCGCTACTTTAAGTCGGTTTTCTGTAAGAAAGTGGTAACGACCCGGTTGAGCCGGCTGATAGAACCACGCTGTAGACAAAATTGTCTACAGCGTGGTTCTATCACTCATAACATAACATGATCACATACTTATTATTCTAGCTAGATTTATCCCCACAATATTAAATGATAAAATCAAAGTTTATATATCTAGTTATAAAGGTATAAACGAAAAAGGAAAAAAAAATTGAGTCTGACCACTTAAAAAACTCAGTTGGCATGTTGCAAAACGAGTTTATAAAATTTTATGAGGTAGTGTTGCACATAGTCAGCCGCTATTTATATTAGTTCGTAAAATATTGTGCATACTACAATATTGGCACACATAGTATTATGTTACTGTACGATTGTCATATTATATACGAAACTATACGTTTGTTAATATAAAAATTTATCGATTTTAGACGAATTTGAAATGATTATGTTGCCTGTAAAAGAATAGTCAATTTTCAATTAATGGTTATTTTATAGGTCTCGAATAATGAAATCGAATGACACATATCAAATTAAATTAGCCTCATTATACTTTACGGCTATTAAAACATGACGCTTGCAGAACCGATAACTTCCGTATAAAAGTTTCCAACATCAAAACCGGACAATTTAAACTTAAGTGAATGACGTAGTAAAATTTCCATAAAGCTCCACAACGTTTATAAATCCTTGGATAAGTTTCTCATGATCCCATTACCACAAATGTCATAATTTATTGCACGAAGAAAAGCTATCACAGAAAATATACAAAATGAGGTGCGCGCGTTGATGTCTTTTGTTCAGCGCAGGAGTTTAATATTACTCATTTCATAAATCGTCAGATTTGACATTAACTGTGGTCGCCGCAGTTATCCTTTGTACCTTGTTAACTGACATTTTAATAACAAGATATAATGATTGGGTTATACTGACGGATAGTTTTATGACTACGGGGAGTTATTACGCTAAGCCTTAACTCGAGATACGCAACTACGCACTTGTAATTGGTTACATGGTTACATTATTACAAAATTGTGCATGAAATTCAGATTTTATAACATTAACAAGGGTGAGAACAAGGCCTTCGCTGTGCCGTGTTGTTTGGCTGTCAGCTTAAGCGTAAATAATGTTTCTTAGAATCTTTAACATAATGATCAAGCGGATCTGTATAAGGAAACGATAGTAGTGTTTTTTCTTAAGTAGTTAAATGTTTTAAAGGAAATATAAATGTAAAAAATAGACAAACTTTGTATAGAATCGACTTATTTATAATGTTGTACGTACGTGATTAGTACGGTTTGATGTAATAGAATAAGAATAAGGTCATTTTTTACAAAAATGTTACTCTCGTGTCGGAAACTCCATTGGAACAATAATAATGTAGTGTCAGTGGTAAAGTGGAACAAGGAACTCGCGTAGTGCGATTGGTACATTGAACCTCCCGCGGACACGCACACACGCGCACCAGCGTGCGCGCGCACACATACACACACGCGCGCACACATACACACACGCGCGCGAGAACATATTTATTTACGCACGCACACACATCGGCGGGCGGTGTGTGCGTCTAATAACAGTGTGTACGTGCATTAATCTGATTCATGGCGCGATACGTAGGCACGGCGTGATATTTTAACAACGCGCATAAGTTTTATTACGTTTCAGACTTTAAAAATATTATGTATAAGGTAAATAATTGATGACTTTCAAATAAAATTTAGAGAAACGCTTAGATTTATAAAATATGTCTATGCCATAATACATTTAACACTTCAGTTAAAATGATTATAATGTACATTAATTTCCTTATAACACCCGCATCTATGCTGAAATCTAAATATATTAAAAATTAATTGTACTTTGTTCCTTTTTTAATTTTCTGAACGAATATCGCAACTTGAATTGACAGACGCCGGAGATTAAAGTGGAATAAAATATTCGGAGCAGTGAGAGACGCGCGGGTGGCGGTTAACGTGTTGAGCCGTCGTGGTATGGACTACGGTGTATTAGCTCGTGTATTGCGGCAACAGCGCGCTAGGTGCGCGGCGCGGCGCGGCGTGGCAGCGGCGGCGGCGGCGGCGGCGGCAACGTCCTTGCTTGCTTACTTGCTCAACACATAAGTGCACCACTATATTAGCCTCATCGTATTAAAAGCTTTGGACCGAATAAAAACTATAAAAAACTCAAAAGGTAATTAAAGACGAATATGATTGTTTCAGCGACGCACTTTCGGCGCCATGTTCGCCGGCGACGCAAACACTAGTTCTGATCGACCTTTGCCGATTTCAAAATTAGTTGTACAGTCATCGCCAAATATGAACATCTAATAACCAAAATAAATTGAGGAAAAAGTCATGTGAAAGTGTAAAGAGCAATTTTGTTCGACTACAACTTGTCAATTTTAACTTGACCCGTAAATAGAATGACAGCCACATTATTTACGGATCTTCTCAAAATTGACAAGCCACACAACGCGCATCTTCAAGTGAGAGGCCTTTGCCCTGCATTGGTACATTAATGGGTTGTTACTTCACTTTTACTTTTATTTAAAAAAAAAACGAAACCATCATGTGCTGGGTGAATAATCAGATATATTTGGACTTTCAAACTTCATTTGCCCGGTGGCTGTGTAAATTATATACGATTCCTTGTGTGATTGGCATTTATGTAATAAAAGTGCAGTTGTATAATGGATAAGGTGCTTGGATATTACCTTCTAATATAAGGAAATCATCTGCTGTTGTTTAGTCTTAACTATCATGAGCCTTCGTCTTTATTTGCCGATAATGGTTTATTATTGCACATTGACCTATCTCATGACATAACGCAGCACAATCGGACAACATTAAATCTTCCTGCCTTCCTCAGACACCTCATAACGTCATTGGAATAGATTTTAGCAATAATACAATGCAAGTTGATGGATGAATTCATTTTTGGAACGACAAATTTGAAATGATTTAAGAATATTTAGGTAAATGTAGGACTTAATTTTAAGCCATTGTTATGTTGATAGACGGACGTTAGCGAACCTTTTTTACTATAAAAGCCGTGGGTCTAAGGTCCGGCTCCACCCTCTGCCGCTTCGACTACTTGATCGAGTCGAGCCATCTTGGCAATATAAGTTGATGAAATCCAAAACCTATAATACATTATAATATCTGAACAGCGAAATAAACACAGTAATGAGACAGAGCATTAGAATATGATTTCTAATGTAATTGATGGCCGCCGAGGTAGGTTAGCCATCTATCACTTCCACGATCGAAGTAGATCGAGGCGAAAAGTGGGTGGTCTCAGTTGGAACTCAATTCTGTTCAAATTATGATATGAATATGTAGATGTATAATCGACATTATATGTTATACCTATACTTTAATATAATATACAACTGGCTTGTCATTCACTAGCACTGTTGTGAAATATCGACTGGAGTCCAAAACTCTTCAACGTCGCTTAAATTTTGCTTTATTAATCATAAACTACTAAAAAAGTACCCCTATCATTTACATTCGCATTTACGAATCATCTTGTATTATAATACAAGATGATATACCTATAGGCGCAAGTAATAATTTACTAAAAAATGACTCACTTGCCCGTTTGACGACTTTCTGCTGTATATAAACACTAATGTTGGTACTATATTTAAAGGTTTTGATGGTTTCTCAATTGACAAAATAATCTACGATAGCCGGATCATGAATTTATTTAATTAAACTTGTTGTTTGTCTCATTTATTAAAATGATTTTCTAGGACCGGAGACGTAAACTTAATTACCCACAATTATGTTTAACAAGGCAATTCAATTTATACCGTGTCACTAATTGTGTCACCGATTGTACCCAATCGAACACTCAATGTAACGTTATTGTTCACAAACTTGCATTGCGTAAGGTCACAATGGAATTTATCGATAAATGTCAATAGTAGATAGTAAAGCTGGTGCTAGAGACAATAAGTCTAGAGGTGCTACGCCTTATATCATAACTGGGGATGTAAACTGGCTGAAAAGGACCACTTATGGTCAGATTAACTCGATTACAAGTGAGTCATACAAAAATTCATTTACCGGGTTATTATATTATCTTATTATATATATTATGTTATATTATCTTAGAGCGTAAAAATATAATCCTATCTTTCTTTCTGCCTGGCATTTTCCGGGCGTAATACCATGGTCCGCCTTCTCGTACCATAGATTTTTGACAGTATTTTGTATTATATGGGTCAATCTGCCGTCCGACCCCCGCAACCCACAACACAAATACACCCAACAGTCACACACATAGTCCTGACCCCACACTAGGTAAACCTGTATCGTAGATATCAAGAACTACAAGGGACTTGCGGTCCCACAACACCCAGACCCGATACAAATATTTGTGGATCACACAAACATTTGTCTCGGTGCGGGAATCGAACCCACGGCCTCTCGCTTCGCAGCCGGCTACTCGCCCGCTGCGCCACGGAGGCTGACACACATTATTCAGCAAAGTATACCACGTGCAAGTTAGGTCGGTTGGTGGGTTCTAAAAATATAATCTCATGCATGACTTTATATAAGAACCGAAGTGAACTTAAACACGTTTAATAAAATATAAATCTATTTATCATACTTTTCCCGAATTTCATCAAAAGTAAGTTGCAATAGGCCAGTGATTTAAATAAAATTCATAAAAAGCAAATTGTTTAACAAAGTAGTTAAAAACTTCAGTAACACCAAAATGACGCACACTTTGACTTATTTTTACCAATTTTACTGAAAATGACAGTCAGTCTCTTCCAATAATTTTACATCTATAATCGAAATAGAACGCAGTATTTTTGTTTTATCATCGCGAACATATTCATATTTCCACAAATGTAGAGTAGGATGACTTGCAACGGCTTGCAAAAAAATTTGTTAACTTGCAAAACGTTACTCTTGTTAATACCATAAGGATTCAATGGCTTTACCTTGATTTGCGACCTACATCAACCACTGTTCTATAATAGGCTAAGGATAATGATAACGAACTTATGTAATTGAATTACGAGACCTCTGGCCGGTTTGAGACATACATAAATCTTTGAATAACAAAGATTATGAGTATATCATAGATTCATAGAACTAAAGCGTATCATTAGTCACCGGCCTTCCTTTTTCGAATTCTTGAACGGAAAATTAAAAATAAATAAATTCGAACGTTATCCATGATAACCTCTACATTTAATTTAGAAAACAATAAAATCGATGTGTTAGTAGAGCATAGCAGATCCAAGTCATGTTGTAAGTTATACGCAGTAACTAGTTATATTGCGCGAAGAACTATATTATGTTTTTAATTGACGACATATTGTCTACGTATGTTACGGCGATATTGAAAAGCAAAAATATAATTTAAATTCCATACACATACATACATAGACTCACGCCTGTTTCCCATAGGGGTAGGCAGAGACAACGAATTTCCACTTGCTACGATCCTAAAATTCAAATAAAAAATTAAATATTATTAAGTCAGTTTTATTATCATTTTTATTATTATATAATTAATTCGATCTTAAATTCCATATTAAGTCAATTTAAGATTATTGGTAAAAGTAGTCGATTAAAAGTAAGAATCAGAAGTTCCATAAATCATTAGGTATTTTGAAACACGGTAGCCGATGTAGAAAGCAGGCTTAAATTAAGTAGGTTAATAATAAGCGAATATGTTTTTTCGATATTAAATATTTTTAATGTACGTTCATTAAGATTTCTAAAATTATCAGCTTTTGTATATATCTTAAAAAACTTTTCTCAGGTACAAATGGAGAGCCACGTCAAAAAAACTTAATTTCACTACACCTTTGTATACACTTACTATTTATTAGGTGTATTCTACTACCTATCACCCTACTATGAGTGGGAAAGCCACGCTGTAAAAACAAACAAACTATCAACATTTTATATATATTACTAGCTGTTGCCCCCTTCCCCCTTTAAAATGTAAATTTACAAAAATCCATTTTTAGCAGGATTATTCACATTACACAAGCTATCATCTGACCAAATTTTATGATCCAAGCTTTAGTAGTTTTTGAGAAATCGTGATTAATCAGTAAGTGACTGCCTCGGTGGCGCAGTTGTAATGGGTACGATTAAGGTAACGCTGTGGTCTCGGGTTCGATCCCCCGGGTCGGGTAAAGTGCTATTGGGTTTTTCTATTACGAAATGCACAGTATCAGCCCGAAGTCTGGAATTTGTGCCCGATATGGCGATAGGCTCGCACCCTATTACATCGTAGGACGAAAATACGCTCGGCGAAATGTGGGTGTACTAGTTACACCTCTGCCTACCCTTTTGGAGATTACAGGCGTGAGTGCGTATGTGAGTGGTATTTCGCTTTTAAATATAGAAGATAGATTAATAATCACTTTACATCAAATTGTGTACTTATTACGGCCACATAGTCATTTTCAAGATTATTGAGTTACGTTTGTATAGGTACTATCCGGTTTCTGTGACGAATTATGTTATATTGTTTTTATTGTTAGTACTTTCGTTCCGCTTCTCAATATCCAACAATATTATTATTATTTATAATTATTATTTTTATGCTATAAAAATAATGGTCGATGATGGGGTAGTAAGTTAACCCATTTGTTCCGAGAAATTGCATTTCTAATATGTGTATGTGGGAACGTGAAAATACATCAAAAAACGTTTGAAACATAAAGTTTTACACAAAATTATTAAGATCTGAGACAGATAACTCACATTTGTGTATCGCAAAAAATAATAACCGCGTCGAGATACCGATCGTGTAATGTTGCTACTTTAAATTTGTGGCATTTTATCTAACAAATTCCGTAATATCCGTTAGGACTAATCCGATGCACTCATACACGTGCGGGTACAGCGGCACACAGAAATACGCGAACGCACACAGACGCACGGCACACGTGCGCACTCGCGCCGACAGCGCGGAACGAGTTCACACCGACCTGCTGCGCCCGCGCAAGAAAGAACTCAGCCAAGGACGCCGGCGTAACGGTCTCTACGGGCGAGAGCAGTGCGGGGAGCCGGGGAACCGCGGGCGGGGAGCCTGCGACACTGGGTCCCGCTACGTCTGCGTCATACCGCTACAGGATTTACGGGGAGTACGTGACCCCGCACCGCTCCTCCGTCTGACCTATTTCGTAATTTCAGCTGAGACTATAACCAATTTGTAATAACAGATAAATCGAACAGAAACTAAAATAAATATTACCCGCATTTATCTTAATGAAATTTACTGTTAGTTAATACACAAATGTAGCTGGAGGGTATTGATTTTTCTGCACAAGAGATCAATAGATTTATTTTTGTCAAGGTGTCTAACATCATTCTTCCGAAAAGATTTATGACTTTCAAATCTGCAAAGATCATTCACATTCAGCTTTCATTAAGATATCATTGAAAATATTTGTTTATAAACTGAAACTTGGACGTTCTGTGGTCAATAAACGAGAATCTCTCGATCTCTATTATAACATGATAGACGTGTCCTAAATGAAGCATAATTCTAAAGAAAATCCAATTTTAAGTTCCTTCGCCCGGCCAACGACCCTATAAACTTTATTTTCTATTCTGTTCTGACTGCTCGCCCGCTATATTTCTGTCTCGCAGTCACGAAAACCGCTGTGCTGTCTTTATTTTGTTCCATTACGGCCAAGAACAATGAGTATTGGTGGATAGTGGAGACTGCTATATCTATTCCAGTCGCACAGGTGGCGACATACGTAGCGCGAGCGAGACGGATACACTTCCCATGAGCACAACTCATGCTAAATGTTTCGAATTCCTATTGGGCCGTCGAGAGCTTAAAGATGGCCACTCGAACACCGTTTTCTCGTTACGATAACCTAATTTTATTCCATTAGGTCGGTAGTGGTTGTGCTTAAATTTCAATAAGTTAACTCCATTAAGTTCGAATGTCAGGAGGCAACGCGAGTAAAAAGACACCGACCTCGCGGGCGTGTGTTCGCACGCTGTACCCCTCCCCGCGACACACCCGCGTGTCAGACTCCCCCTCAGCCCGCGCAGCGCCCCTGCCTGGTGATTCAACTGAGTTTGTTCGGAAACGTCGAAGGTTTGCCGGACGTCAATCGACACGGAACTACCTTCAGCTCATGCGTGTTTCCAGGTATTATTTCAATTACTCTTACGAATGTAAGTTACCAATAGATACATTAATTCATGTAAACCGAGCATTTACTTTAACTATTATATTTAAATATGATTTTAGTCCTCATAAAATCTTAATAAGATTAAAAAACACATTACGCATAATTGAGATTTAAATCCTTGCTACGCCGCGCACCGCTATGTTTAAACACAAGCGTAGTACTTTGGTGCGTTCAAAAGATTTCAACGGGGTACGAATTCTAACAGAAACCGTTTTTTATCACGTTACATCTATTATGGAAAGTTTATCATAAGGATTCATTACAAACCTGCTTGATAAGCACCCAACGTTGCAAATTCCACCTATAACAAGTTAAAACAAAAGTATTTGCATGTACGTGGATGTTTGTCAAAGGCGGTTTGTTTTTTATTAACATTTTTCCATGACTGTTTAGACGCGGATTATACTAGAAATCCTGTTCAAGTTTTTGTCTATTATTAGCGGTCGTATCTATCCGGTACTAGTTTGACCGCTATGTAGCCACGACACGTTACAAATATGATTCGAAACTAAACTAACAAGAACAACGTGTAGATTTTATTAAAAAAAACATTGCACACATAAGCAACAATAACTGATATTATTTACAAGATTAAGTTAAAAGTAGAGTTAGGGCAAGTACTTAAATACATCCCAAATCCCTTTAGATCCATTACTTAAAGAATAACTTTGAGGCTCAGTTATTAAATTAAAAGCTGGTTGATTACTAGCCTGGAGTTTTTGGACTTTGCCATTTTCGACTTCTATTTGATGATTTTCTCTTGAAAACGTTGGAAAAGCATGAGAAACCGTTTGTATATATTATTTGTTTCTTTTATGTATTTAATGATTTAACGATGGTACTTGTTATGTTATTCATAATATAAAAACCCCCTTTAAATAAAAGAAATAATAAAACGCATATAAATATTGGGTTACATTTTTTATTATTGTAATTTAGTGGTTTGGAATTTTTATGTAAAAGCTAAAATTTTAAGAAAATTGCCTAACAATTTTGAGATAGCACATTATAAAAATAAAAGTTTGACCACTTTTGGTGCACGCCTTTTCTTGTGGCTTCAATTATAAGTAGTATAGTGGCTATTTTTTACTTCTTTCAGTATATATTTCCGAACTTCATTACCTCGTTTCGATTTTTAACATATCTACCCTGATAAAAGGGGGTCCCTTATTACAGAAGACCTAGTATTGAGACATTATATGGTGTATTATTATTATTTATACTTAAGTGTACTTCATTACGATGGAGCCTTTAGCTATGAAGGCTGTATATTAGCATTGAGTTATGCAATTTAATAATATGTTTTATTATCGACTCTTAATTTAATTCTAATTGAAGTGTAATTCAATCCACAATAACAATGATATTTTAATTTATCAATGATCTTATTTATTGAAACTACCTCTTATATACGTTGTTCGTACAATACCTGCTGATGGTATCTAGACTACACAAAATACCGTCGGCATATCACCTACATTTCACCGGACCCTGATTTACTTTATAATTTTATTCTAATTATTTATTAAGGACATTTGTAGGAATATATCAACTCCTTTACATTAAAACCTCGTTATAAGCGCGGCGACTCGTGGGTGCACTAGTTGCATCTCTGCTTACACTTTCAGGCACGCAAGCGAATGTACCTTTATTTACTTATTTCCGCTATGCCTAAAGATTTAATATTTTAAGCACTAAAGTGTAATTTATCAGTGAGTTGAGTATTAATCCGCCGTAACAGTCATAGAAACTAAAACCTATGTCATTGTTAGTTCTATTCTCTAAAAATAATATAAATTAACAGGACTATTGTTATCAATAAGCCCGAAATTGTGGTAATAGATCGATTAGCTTGCCGGGCAATGCTTGTTAATTTCTTTTTGAGTGGTAGAGCCACGCTGTAGACAGTTCTGTCCGGGTCGTTACCACTGTCTCACAGAAAACCGGCGTAAAGTAGCAGCTTGCTGCTGCGTTTCGTACGGTGAGTGAGATATCCGGAGGCCCAAATTCCCCTCCCCTTCGCAATCCCTACCTTATCCCTTTCCATTAAGGTCGGTCCCATGATTACTTTAGTATTGTGGGCGTACATGGGTGGTGGAGATCACTTACCATCAGGTGACCCACTTGCTCGTTTGCCGGCCTATACTATAAAAAAAAGGTCAAGAGCCAGATGCAGAAAACAGTGTTATTGGACACGGCACGCATTGTGAGGAGGTTTCGCACTCTGGGGTAATAACCGCTGGTGGCTTGGGGTCCTAGGCCTCGCTATTGGAGGGTGATACTTTTTATATTCTTAAAAGATTTTTTATGTAATATCAAAAATAAAATAAAACCTTTTAAAATAAAGAGTACTGTATATATAAATTAATGTAATATATAATAATAAAAAAATATTTTTAATTACATATATTTAAAAATCTAAAAACATATAAATATAATTTCAGTCGGGCGGAGCCGCGATCAAAAGCTAGTTGACTATAAATCCATTTCTAACAGGTCAACATTACCACGCATATTCAATTCTCGTCCCCGAATAAAATTACATAAGTTTATTATAGTTTTACGAGGTACTTACTTATCACAAATATATTTTACAATGGTTATATCCCATTAAAATTCCACATAAAGTAGGTAGTGTATTCAGGTGGTGGGTCATTTAAGCGTATAAATAGTTTTTTTTTGTGTCGGATTAATTTCAATAATCTTTGTTAAATTAAAAGTTTAATGTAAAGGTTGTTCAATTATATTTTTGTTTGGATGTCTCTGTGCGAGTTAATTTGTCTGTAGCATCGTAGTGCCTATAGAAAAGATTAGATAGTTTTGAATGCAGTATTTTTATTTGAAAGCCTATATACAATTACGAAAATATAATTTAAGGACATAAAATAAATGAAATCAAATTATGATTTAAAGATCGTATCTAGGACCTCACATTCGCAAGAATATAACCGTTAGCACAAGGCGAAACAGCGTTCAAAGCCATTACGATCAATTTTCCAGTTAAATAGTCGGCTTACGAATCCTCACTGTGTTGCGTGCCTCCGTCCGCCGTGATGAGAAATATCTACTCATCTCAAATGTTCAATCAATCGCGTGTCAAAAATATTTTCTACATTTTTTCTGCGCGTAATTAAAATTTTGCTTTATTAGGTTCAATTATTTGTTTATAAATTTTATTATTTAGAGCTATTTCATAACATACTGTATAAGCTCCGTAAGTAAGTGAGTCGTAGGGCCACATTGTAGATACTTTTGTCTACATCATGAAAGGGCCGGTTCGATAGAGTTCCTATCACTATCTCACAGAAAGCCAATAGATTCGTACGATGACTAAGATCTCTCTAATCTCCTTTACTTGAAGATCGTCAACGCATTCATAGTTCTTCTAGTATTGTGGGTTTTAGTTTTATTACTCACCATCAGGTGACCCACTTGCTCGTCAAAAAAAGTTGTTATAGGTTTATCGCAGTTCTTTGCTTGGTGTGTACCTAGGATGATCATTTTTGATATGATATTGGTATAGAGTAGATAATCGATGCTTTCCTAACTTTTATTTAACTCAGCTCGGTATCATGATGCTCTGCAAAGTCTGAAAATCATTTATTAATGAAAAGATTTCGAATTATTTATTATTGTTTATCATATTATTATTCAATATATAATATTACCAAAAGGGTCGGTAGTAAAATAATAGTTACTTTATTACTAAAACGGAGAGAGATTAGAGATATCCGAAGGCCCAAATACCCTCCTCTTCCCAAGCCCTTAATTATCCTTTTCCTTTAACGTCGGCAACGCGCCCATGATTCTTTTGGTATTGTGGGCGTACATGGGCGGTGGAGATCACTTACCATCAGGTGATCCACTGGCTCGTATGCCGGCCTATGCTATAAAGAAAGAAAAAATATCTCGATAGATGTTAACATACACTGC
The DNA here is from genome assembly GCA_905332985.1 of Mimas tiliae. Classification (NCBI taxonomy): domain Eukaryota; kingdom Metazoa; phylum Arthropoda; class Insecta; order Lepidoptera; family Sphingidae; genus Mimas; species Mimas tiliae. Next base: position 9,751,280 of record HG995242.1, on the reverse strand, counting down.
TATTCGGACATTCACGGTAAAATACATATATAATGAAATATGTAATTCAATAAGTTATTTTTATCTAATACATTATGCTACCCAATCTGCTATTGTATGCATAATACTCGTATCCGCTAGAGAAAAGTATAAATGTCTTAGAACATTTTATTTAGAAAGTATATTGCACCTATCACTCACAACAAATTAAAGTGAAATATCATTGTATTGCTTTCATGAGATTTGATAAGAGCGGGTGTAATGTTGCACTCAGACCTTTTGTTTCTTTCTCTTTTCACGGCTTTCTTGTTATATAATTATAACGAATCAATACTGTTAAAGGCGGTCCATAAGATCCAATAATCATTGTTGAAAAAAGATATATACTATTAAATGACGAGACAAGCTGATTGTAAATTGTGGCCCACTTACACTCCTATGTATCTAGCAACACTAACCAGATCTATGAATTACTGTACGGCGCTAGTACTGCTTAACGCTCCATTACCCTGAGATATAAGATATTAGGTCGCATAATACATAGGAGTGTAAGTGGGCCACTAACATCTTAGGCCCAAATCCAATAACACCTGCGCGTGGTACACTCTGATTAACTTAAATTAAGCCCTGCATTATACGCCCCTATTGCTGGGTACGGGCCTTCTCTATTGAATAAAAGGGTTTAGGCTGTAATCCAGCATACACTAGTTTATTGCAAGTTGGTAGACTTCACATACCGTTGAAATTTTTATGTAGAACTTCTCAGGTTTACAGGTGATGTTCGCTATGCAGAAATCAATGATTGGAAGCTTAATGCTTCCAATTAAGTTAATTAAGTCAGTATAAGTTGTATTACGAGCCAATTTTATGTTTTTTCCCGATTAAAGAAGGAGGTTGACTATTCGGCGCACCTTTTGCTTTTTTATATGTGTATGTATTTACATAGATGTCTCCGCCAATTGTAGACCGACTTTATAAAAAAAAACATCTGGTATAGTTTAGCTACGATGTCGTTCCAGTTAAGATCTGATGACGGAGAAAGAAGTAAAAAAAAAACCCCTCAACGGATTCGTCGCGATTGTGTTATTGTATAGGAAATTACATTAAATTAATTTCATTAACATAAAATAAATTTAAATAACACTTAAAAACCGAATTCTAAAATAAGACTGAAAAGTCAAAAGTAACAGTCAGTGCCGGTGCCGCTGCCGATCAACTAAAATGTGGATTATTGAGTCTGTTCAAAAGTTTTTATTTAACAGCTTTTAGTTAAAAATTAATGAATTGTCACTGAATCATCAAAATCGGTATAAGAATGCCGAAGTTTTAGTTTTTTCCCAGAGTTCATCCCTTGCTGGTAAATCATTTTTTTCAAATTGAAATGGTACCAACTTTGAAGTAATATCAAATATAAGTAAGGAAAATACTGGATATAAAAAGACATACAAAATTGGGTGTAAAGATGTGATTAAAAAATTCAAATAATAATAAGATATGCGTGGTATTGAGAACCTTCCCATTTTTAACCGACGCGAAAATGTTGCGCGCCGCTCAATCTTATTTCTTCACATTGTTGTTCTTCTCAATTACCAGCCAGAATTTCGACAAATTCCGGAAATATTGTTAATGCATCATGTGCATTGATAATTTATTTCACAGTTATATAGGGTTGTCGTCGTTTGAGCATATTCCTGGCTTAAATTCTCAGGTATATGGCATAATAATATTATCTAGCTCTATTTTGTTCTTCTAAATTAAACATGAACATCGTATATATAAATTTATTAAATACGCATGCCAGGAGCATAGTTCAAACATGTTTTTACATAATTAAATACATTAGGAATGAATTCTTAATGTTTTCTATGAGTAAATATGTGTAACGTTGCAAGAGTCGAAGCGCCTCTATGAGTCACGATAGTACTCGTAGCTATCGTTTTTAAATTTTTATTATATGCAGTGTATACGTGGAAACCAGAGTTTTATGGGCTTATGTAGATAGGAATGTATCATTGAATTTACATTTCTTGCCACATCTATCTTATAAATCGCAAATACAATTATATGGAGATCTCCTCCACATTATTACTAATACATAATTCTGTGTATAATGAAATTGTAAGCCAGTTTGTTTGTGTATTATAAATATGTCAAAAATGATTAATACACTTAATATTTTAAAATATTTTAGTCAAAATATACTTTTAGGTAGAGACTTTGTATTTTAGATCGCGCTACTTACAATTATATTATAAGGAAACCACATATTTATTTCTATTTGAATTGAACAATCTAAGCGCTTACTCAAATACTCGTATTGTGAAAGCTTTACTTTCAATTTATTTGGGCGGTAAAGTGATCTATGGTGATCTGTCAATTAAATAAAGTCTATGCTTAAAAATTTAAGATACAGCTGGGCGACGTGACTAGTCTTCAATAATACTGGAGATATTTTAATGAGTTATGCCAAATTAGGATACCATGACATTTTCACCTGAGTTTAATACTAATGCCGATGCGTTCACGCAATATATCTCTCAACATGGTAAGATGAATATCTCTGTCCAGGAAGCCTTCGCGTCGGACAACTGTGACGTACTGATTATTACTGTTACCTGTCGTTTAATATGAATATCAGTCTTCGAACCCTAACATATGATTGCATATTAAGATAGACTTCAGATTCATTTGAAATTTGTCTTTATGTGGACATGTTATTACCTAGTTGGCAAAGAGTATTTGCATGCAGCAACTGGTGATCGTATCTCGATTAGAAATTAATTAAAAATACGGGGAGAGGGAAGTCTTCGGTATTCTATTATTTTTAGAAAATATATATACTACTTTTTACTACCTCAGTGGCGCAGTTGTAATACGTACGCGTTACGACTTCTGTGCTGAGGTCCCAGGTCGGGTAAAGTCATATTGGGTTTTTCTATTACGAAATGCTCAGTATCTGCCCGGAGTTTGGAATTGTGCCCGGTATGGCGATAGGCTCCCCTCCTATCACATCATAGGACGAAATAAGCGCGGCGAAATGTGGTAATACTGGTTACACCTCTGCCTATCCATTCGGGGATTACAGGCGTGAGTGCGTATGTATATAAGTGCGTATTTTTTACTATAAAATAATTAAATCTACGAATTTGTTTCAATACTATGAGCCAAATCTGAAATTGCATCCTAGTGCATCTGATAGATCAGATGAAAAAGAAAAGGGTTTAAGACTCTACTTTAATTAGTTACTGCAGTTCTTATATCGTTGCACAAACTTTCAAGATTAATTATAGATTCTTATGCAAATATTCACATCAAAAGAAAGTAATAAGAGAGAAGTTTCAATAAGTACTTAACATGATGGAAATACTGAACCATCCCATGAATATATTTAAATTTGCTTGTTTTCACTATAAACAGTGGAACCTTGCTCCGGACAACAATAGCTACTTTGCGTATAATTATTGGTACAAGTACAATCGTAAGTCGCGGATAGCCGTCTACAATTTATTGTTGTAGATATCCGCTACGAAAATTTATTACGCACTCAGCGTCAATGCTTTATTTTTTATAATTGTTTTAAACCCGGTTATGGCCTGACTTAAAAATTTAATAATTAAATCTCGATTAACGATATATGTTATGTTTGAGAGCTTAATTTTTTCAGAGTTTTCTTATATAAATAAATACATCAAACAGACACACTCATAATCCTGACCTCATTTTTACTATTCTGAATGACGAAACGAGCTGATCGCCAGCCTGATGGTAAGTACCGAACCTGCACTTAAACAGATGCAATACCATAGAGCACTTTGAATTACAAAGCACTGCATGCCACTGGAATACGTTCGTCATACCGAGACAAAAGTTGTTAAGTTTCATAATGCCCAGTAATTTCACTAGCTTGAATGTCCTTTAAACCGAAACACAACAGCGCTTACAGCGAAACACACTACTGTTTGGCGGCAGAATTAGACAAAGCGGTGGTACTAATCCAGACAGTCTATCGCAACGAGGGACATTAGGTAAATCTGTATTGTAGGTATCAGAAACTGCGAGGGACTTACGGTCCCACAATACCCAGACCCATAACCAATATTTATTGTGGATCATTAAAACATTAATTTCGGTGCCGGGTTAGGGGGCCTTTTGCTTCATAACTGACTACTTGCCTACTGCGCCACAAAGGCTGTCTGGTAAGTATTTCGCTTTTATATATTTATAAAAGCGAAATACTTACCAGACAGACAGAATAAAATAGATATACCATAATATGATTGACACATATTGCAAGTATGATGAGCTGCACAGTGAGATATTGTAAAAGCACGCAAAATGCTACTTACGCTATGTGCGTACTATACAATGTCATTCCATGGCACAAATGTCATAGTGTTACGAGTATTACATTATTAGTCGACTCATTTAACGCAATTCTACGCTAACTATATTATAATAATTATCGTTAGTAATAATTCCGATTGCGGATCATGAGTAACATTATACCTTTAAATATTAAACGATTGTTATTTATAAAATAAATGATTATGTGTAATATGTATTATGTGTAATATATAATATTTGTTAGGAACAGGTTAAATTGTTGATTTAAGTTACCCTCGTAGGCATGCAATTTGAGCACTGAACTGATGATCACTGAACACAAATTAAGCTGATGTCAAGATAATTCCTTTGTATTTGTAAATCAATAGTAATTTAAACACGAAGCTGAATCTTTTAATACCTATTTAATAATCGCCATGAGCATATTTAGTTTTATATAGTTTTCAACAGTATTTTGTTAAATAATACTTTAAGTCTACTCGTAAGAAAAATATGTATGGTATGGTAAATAGGTATGGTAATAAAAATTATTATTATTATTTTATTTTTTGCTTCTCGATCCGCAAGACCGGTATATGCTAATAGCCACGGGTCTAAGCCAAGTGGCTACTAGTAAGAGTAGAATCTAAGTTAGAGGTCGGTAGGGGAATTGACTCTATTTGCAGAAACTTCCTAACAATCCTGCACGTGTTTAAAATCACTGCTTTTTGTAGTTGTATTTAAGTTTGTTGTGACAGATCTAAGAGTGTAAGGGACTGTGCCAGTTGTTTGGGTATTATTCCAGTAGTAGATAAAACTATAGGGATTATGGAGACATTTTTATATGCCGCATGCGGGATATTTCATCTTTTAGGTCTATGTACTTTGTGAGTTTTTCCGCTATTGTGTTTTGTATATTGTGAGTGTTAGGTATGGCTATGTCTATGATAAAGGCTGTTTTATTATTTTTATCAACTAAGGTGATGTCCGGTCTTTTGTAGTGCACTGTCTTGTCAGTTAGGATGGCTCGGTCATATACAGTTTGTGGTTGTCATTTTCGAGGACTGTTTCTTACTATTATATTATTTATAGTATACGTATAAATGTATACAATATATTCAAAATGAGGTACATTTATTCATTAAATGTCGCATTATTTTAATGAACTGAGACAGACTATTATTTAAAATAGAATGAGCTTTGCATTATAAGAATATTACAATTTCTTATTCGGAGCGTTTATCTTTTACGAAATATTGCCGTCGCTCTGTGCTTTTATAACCAGTTATAGGTGCCATCTACGGCATATATCATGTTGTGGTATAGTCCCTTTTTCGATCCGATCTACCTGATTATATCAATTGTGGCGAAAATCAGTATACTTACGAGTTCAAATTAAAAGTAAGAATATAAACGGACCCTAAACGTCATCGAGCATCTGACAAACAGCGTTCAATCTTTGTCATTGTTCAACATATTAATCATAAGTGAAATTGTGGTTAGGTCATGTCTCTCTACGACCGACTACCGAATACCCGATCGTTCTAATGGAGGAACAAGAAAGTTTGCTCATGTGAATGATTGGTGTTGAGTGCTGACACCGACGTTGCAAATTCCATTTCATGTTTTTTTAGCATCTAGAACATCATTGTGTTATTTTTTGAATGAACCGCAACTGTTGATCCATATTTTTTCTTCTATTTATTTTCAAAAGGTGGGATTCAGAAATATATTTAGCTTTTTTGTGTTGTTTTTATAAGCTTAGCGACCACCATAATAATATATTCCAAGTATACTCGTTTCTGTTGATTTGGGTTAAGATAGTGCACATACAATTACTTTGTTGGTAATATTATAATAATAATAATACTAGCCCTGTATTATACACGTCCCACTGCTGGGCACGGGCCTCCTCTACTGAATGAGAGGGTTTAGGCATTAGTCCACCACGCTGGCCTAATGCGGATTGGCAGACTTCACGTACCTTCGAAATTCTAATGAAGAACTGCTCAGGGATGCAGGTTTCCTCACGATGTTACCTTCACCGTTAAAGCATGCGATAATTAACAATTAATACACACATAACTTAGAAAAGTCAGAGGTGTATGCTCTTGAGGCTAGTTTCGAACCTGCGACTTTAGTCTCGACAGTCCGTACCACTCGCCACTGAGCTATCACTGTTTTGTTATTATTATATTAGAAAAAATATATAATGCAATAAAAAATAAAGATAGTATAGTTAATAGTAGTTGGATATTATAAGTAAGATAATATAGTAGTTTGAATATATAAGCCGACAATAAGATTAACATAATGATTTAAAAAGCATCCAGCGCTTGGAGATGGTTTAAAAAACAATTCGAATTTTAAAATCCGCAGAGTAACTGTACCAGTTTTTCCTGGTGAGAGAATTGAATCGTGTTTGGTATCGCAAAGCACCGTTACGAAGATATTAAAAATGTCGAGTGATTTAATTGTTAGTATGCGAACTATAGTTACTAATATAATATCTAGCTGAATACGCCTTTTCATAAGAAAATGACATTTAATATGCCTAGCGTACATCCGTATAGTTTACCTGAACTTGTACTAGTGTAAAAAGCGCCCAACCAATGCGACGTCCAAATTGGGCGCTCTTCGTAAGTTTTCATAAAATTCTGGCATAGCAAAGTTAATAAACTGCAGTTGCTGGTAAACATATTGCAGTCCAAATGTAATGTCGACCCGACAAAGATGATATGACTCCAATAACGAAAACTATTTTTATAACAAGAGTTTTAATTAAGTAGTAGAGTATTAGTATAAAAATAGGTAACTATGTCTAGAGTGTCCACTCAAAGCGTATTAGGCAAACCAATCAAAAATATGATATAAAATATACGTCAAGGATTTATTATTTCAGAATATTACACAAACAACATTCCTGTGAGCAATCATCGATATTGATACCGCAGATTATGCTATTCCATCAATGACACAATTATAAATCTAAAATGCGAATTACTCGAGCTATCTAAAATTATATTATCTATTTATTTTAAAACGGACAAGTATATGATTACTCTATGTAGGTGCTTTATTGACACGATGCGGTTTATTTGCTCGGCCATATTTTGTATCGTCTAATCCACTAACGATTTACGAGGAAACAAGGCGCGTTTCGCAAAGTTGATTGCTCGAACATCGAGGTACTCGACTACGCTGTGTCTAATTTATCACAAATGATCGGTGTGCAACAACTGATATATATGCCTGGGTGATACTGCGGCCGTACGATATACGATACGATTCGTACGAGTCACTTGCATAACAAACGTGCCATCTTTCCTATTTTGTCTAATTACAATCGGCGTAAGGAATCAACTGAGTTATAGTAAGTTATCATTTACAATAAGGCCGGTATCTAACTGTGGTACCATGGCGGCGTAATCTCCTAACCAAACGAACACCAGCTAGCTTAGAATATGCAACATACATATCTCGCGCGAGAGAGATAACTATTGACGACAAATATCATGGGTAAAAATTTCAACATATGATAAAATTACGTCTTCGTGTTAGGGTTCGTAGACAAAATGCTATAGAGAGGTTTAAAGTACTATTTACTCTACTTTATCTCTGCTTTTGACATAACAAGTCGAGTGTTCAATGCAACCGTTTTACCTTTTTTATTATTATCTTTAGATGACGAGACGAGCAGGTCGCTCGTTTGATGGTAAGCGTCACGCCTGCCCATAAACTTAATCAATACCAATCAGAACTTCAAATTATAAAGTACTGCACAGCACTGAACTGCGCTCGTCACTCTGAGACATAAGGTGTTAAGTCTCATAATGCCCAATTATTTCACTGGACATAACAACATATAGAGATATAAAACTGGTATTTCACGACAAAATGAGTCGACAAGATCATCTCGTGTTGCACATGCTAAGCCTCCAGGTGAAATATCCATCATCCATCTCTTCAAACAATTATACAACCATTTATCATGTATATATCGAATTATTACGGCTACATTTTATCATGTTCTCAGGTGTTACGCAACGACCGCATAATTTTGCCTTCTTCTCACACCATTTGTGTGAGTGCAGACTATCTCTTTCACATCTTAAAAGAATTAGATTTAGTTTCACGAAAGGTAATTACCTCAAGATCTTTAATGACAAAGATAAAATTGCAGCTGTGATCAGTATCCTCTTTTTATTCTGAGAAACAATGTTGGTTTCATAAAATGTTTATAACATTGCAATTTGCAGCTGTACGAACTGACTGGCTTTAGTTCATTTCAAAACGTGTGTGTGAAGGAAGCATCGATATTTTATATTATAATGGATTTTCTTATCCCTATATTTATTTCGTAGAAAAGCTTTAGGCATACCTCTTTTTTGTAATAACAAATGATTCAAACGAAACATAAGTTGCATATGAAAGAAAACAAAGACGCGCTAGATTATCTACAGTCTACAACTAAGGTCTACAAGGAAGAAATAACTCAGGGCAATAAAAAAATGTTGCAGCGCTAATAATCATATTGTAGAATTTTGACATTGAGGTTTTATATAAATCCGCGTTAAAAGATATTAGTTTATACAGACACAGTATATCCCTGGCTACAGAGCTAAATGTCTTTGGTTAACACAAGAGGTCTCGATTCCCTTGGCTGTCACCATATTTAATTTAATTATTTAAATACAGAAAATAATACATGTTTATCATTAAATTAAATCTATTTTCATACTTTTAGGGCCTTAATAGGCATAGGATTAGTGGTAAACTGGAAGGCGATGCATATACGCCAGCGACCCGGCACGTACATCCTATGCCATTACGATTGCTAGATAAGTGAGAGTGTACATTATCGTAAAATGTTGAGATAAGTTTACGGCATGTACATTCATGTATTCTCCATATTATTTACCTATAACGTCAGTTTAATAATCCTCCACGTAATTATACATTTCTCCGAATGATTTACGCCAAAAAGTAATGACATGCGAGCAATAACGGGAATAAAGCAAAAAATAATTGTAATTAAATCGATTAAATGCTGACCTTTGTCCTCTAAGCAATCTTTTACGGAAATGGAAACGGTGAAGCTAAATAAAATGCTGCTTGTGCCACTTTACCGTATTATAATACTTGTTTAGAACATTTCTTAATTAGCTTCGATAATGGCGTGCCGTGACAAAGCTAATAAAAAACCAATGTCTATTTAAAGTTAATATAAATACTATAACATCGCTATAAATTTGAAACGAGACTGTTGACAATTTCAAATGCTGTTCAAAAAACCGAGAGCATTCTTCACGCAAGCATTAGTCTATTGTATTCTACTATATTTGCATGGCCAAATTGACCTCTTGACAAGGGCGAACTTGCAAGATTTTGTATTGCGGCTATGAGGCTTGACTAGTTTGCAATATTCGTTTGTTTTGAGAATTCTTAATAATTACTGTAGTAACGTGTAAGCTAATTAAATGTTTTCTCTGAGACGGTGGGTGGCTCTCTTTGTATGCATATTGCATATGTCAGTTTAAAAATTGTGTAATTTTGTGTTTGTGTACCCAGACAAACGCGGATCAGGAAGGATTTTTTTTAATTTTCGAAAACAAACTGGTTATAGATTCATTTGATAGTAAGTGATGAACATCCATGAAAACCCACAACTACTAAGGAATATCGAGGCGTTGCGAACATCGAGGAGTAGAAAAGAAAGTGGAGTATTATCTAGCCTACAGCAATCTTATTGACCGAACTAAACTCAGCAATAATGGTGACGTTCTGTGACATAATGGTAACATACCCAATAATTATACATAGTATAGTCCTAATCCCAAACCAATAAACAAGATTTTTGCCGTAGATATCAGATCTGCGTGGATCTTACAGTCTCACAACACTCAAAGTCCTCATCCGAAAACAAATATTAGTGAATTATACAAACATTTTAAAACCAAACAAAAAAAAACAGATATTTTGTCCAAAATTATTTTATATGCACTAGCAGTGGATGCAGAGGTTGAGGACGATATTAAATATCAATATTTAGAGCACTTTAAAGGAAAGTTAAAAAATAAACTTTTCACTTAAAACCTGCAGTAATTACCTTGATACACAGCGCTAAAGAATAAACCCTTCAATTAAAACATACGATTCCGGTTTTACCGCCGCCATGCGTGATTGCCCGTTTCTTGCGAATTGTAATTTGGCTATACTCATTACGAAAGCTACACTATAAAGTGCCACAAGCAAAATAACAATCGACATACCATCGTGTCATGAACCTCGTTGAACGATGCATGCGGAAATCGGTCGACATTTTACTTTTTATGACGATCGAAGCATAGCATTTTTAATACCTTTAAAGGAAGTCGGCAAACATGTTACTTATTGATATACCAATGGAATTTAATTATATGCATAGTATAAACTCAATTGTACAGATAACTTTTATATGATATATATTCTCTATTTAGTACATCTATTTAGTACATCAATATAGTAAGAAATTATATTTATTGAAATGATTGCACGCATATTCTATCATGTATATGGTGATGGACCACAATTCAATCATACCTATAACTCTATATATAATTCTTAATAAACTATATGTATAACAATATTTTTCTGATTTGTAATAAAAATACTTTCAGTTGTGTCAATATATTACACATATAACTTCAGAATATACGCAAAAGAAACTTAACGCTTGCCAATTAAAAAATGCCAAAAAAAACATGTTTTATATTCATTTAAATTGCAACCGAGCGCGTCACATCTACGACCGGATTCGAGTCTTACTGGAGACGCGGCGGTGGTTTAATTGGTTGACGTGTCCGGTCCTTTTCGTCATCGAGTCGTATGGCCTGGGACAGGCCTAACATTTGCCTTAGGTACAGGTAATATATACGAGAGTCGTTGACCACAATAGGCTAGAATTTATGCTCGATACGCGCTTAATCTTTTAGTGGCGATCTAAGTTAATCGGTAGGACATTAACAACGTCGCTTCGATGGTAATGGTCAGTCCCGGGACGCTGTACTCAAGGCTGCCAGTGAAAGGATCCGTTGTGAATCTGGATCATCCTAGCGGCGAGCCGTGAGACGCTCACGACCACGAACACTACGACCAATTCCTTTTTAAGTACCATTACAATATTTCAGTAATGTGATTTTTATACCTAATTACACAAATAGCCATATTGCGACAATGGCAAAACTTATTGGACATTTATGATTTAGGTACTATCTATTATACTTATTTTGATTCATTTTGTTTTTATATATACATAAGGTCGCCGAGGGTTAGGCAGAGGTGCAACTAGTACAACCACAGTTCGTCAAGCTTATTTTTCATAGCAGAGGGCGGCAGACGAGCAGGTGAGGCAATTGATAGTAAATGATCTCGAACATCCACTTTATCAGAAGAATCGTCCAGACGTTGGCGGTGCCGACAAGGAACGGGATAATTTTGTGGTTGAGAAAGGGAGGCAGGATTTCGATCTCCGGATTCACGTCAGTTTTTTGTAAGACAGTGGCAATATTGCGGTCGAGTTGGCCCATTTATGCTACAAAACTGCATACAATGTGAATCTATCATTGTTTTCTGTCCCAGGATATGATAGGTGTAAAGATTATACTTAAACCTATAATTAATTATTTACTATTTTAACACACAATATCCTTCATTCTCTGAAAAATTATGTAGTCACATAGCTGTAACGCTATGACTAGGCAAACAGAATCAAAATTATCACGTCTGACGTCAATAGAGAATAAGTCATCAGAAGACAGTATTGTACCGGATCTGAATTCTGAACGCATTTGCCGCGCATATATCGATTCAACGAAAGTGATCGCGGTTTTCTTGCGTCAGTTTTCTCACAAGAACATTGACACACATATCTCTATTAAACTTTACAAAACTACTTCGAGATAAAATAATAAAAAGAAGAGTAAAGTTAATTGAATCACGATTTATAAACGTGTTCGTCCGATTACTACAATGTTTTTGTTTTATTGCCCCACAGAATGCTCGGTTGTGTTTTGTTATACGAAAATTTTAAGACAAGGTACTTGTCCCGGTAAATAATAATAATTTGTGGTGCATTCGATGTACGACAGTCCACAGTCGACAGTCAACATCGCTTCGCATCGACACCACAGAATATGCAAATAACGCTAAACTGCAACGTTACGAAATCCAAGCGAACGATAGACGAGATAATACCTATAAATAAGGACACACTATTAACGGTGAAATAAATTGATGTGAGATCACGACTTGAAAATTATTAAACTGAAGTCATTTACACTGTGAAATGCAACTAAAGTGCTCAACTTGTACATGACTGCATGTTATTTACTAAAGTGTTTCACAACAGATACTAATTAACTGAACTGAAGATAAAATGTATATTTTACCCGCAAACACATCAAACATGTCTATATTACACATTTTAAACCAACTTCAAAAAAGGAGGAGATTCTCAATTCGGAGCGTTTTTTATGTATGTGGGTATCGCTTGCTTAGCCATTTGTGTGCTGATTTTGTTGAAAAATAATTTGTTCTATAGACCGTAGTCACGATGTGGCCCCATATAAATTTAGTTGAGACTGATGACAGAGTACGGAAGAAAAATTAACGCAATTGATTGGAATTTACATGTCTAATTTGTACCTACCGTTAAAAATTTAAAAATAAAACTGGTAAGTTTAAACAAAAATTATAAACCAACTCCAAAAACGAACAATTAAAAGTCTAAAATCATTATTTCTTTAGGTATTTTTGAATTCCTAGCAATATTAGTTTAGTTAGGCACGGCAGCGGCACGGTACCATACCACCGTGCATATAGCGTTTCTTGCGATTTAATTTCTATTCGCATAATTAATAACACCAATCGTTATATCTGACGTTCTTTATCAAAATTGAAAGCTGTTAAATTGAACTCATCTTATAAATGATTAAATTACTCGCTCAGAATAGATTAATACTTGTACGTTAACACCTCCGCGCCGGGGGTCGACTCGTATGATCAGTTGCAGATGCTATCAGGCCATTAGATACATCTATAAAATAAAACTAGTCAAAGAAACATGCGAGCTCGTGTTTTGCTTTCTGCCGCGTTTCTATACACGCAATATGCATGTGCATCAATAAATGTTATTTCAACTGATAATGGGTGTAATGATAAGAAGAAATATTACGCAGCTTAGAACAGTTCACCGAATATAAAAGTTGTCAGTATTATGATTGTTTCTTTCTCTTAATATACCTAGAAAGTAATAGATACTCGTATCACAAATAAAAAATATCATTAAAATAGTTACTCTTTTAAACGAATGTTTATAATAAATATTGATATTATTGATACACGTCTATTTATATGCATTAACATAATCCTATAATTACAAGTTAATGTTATGATTTAGGTTTATGTTCGTTTATATGGGTTCATGAATCCTAGCTGCGTTACGCACGAAAAGCCCCGGTCAAAAGAAAATTACCAAGTTCATAAGCTATTGCTAGTAAAAGTTTAATGTATTGCATTCGCTAACTAAGCAAAATGTTAACGGTTTATAGTTTGAACTATGAAGTAACTTTTGTTTATATCTTAAATTATGTTTACATAAATCTATTCACCATTATTTCACTTGCTTTTACATTATTAAGTATAGCCTTAAAATAGAGTAAGTAATGTTATTTCTTAACCAGGACTAATGATTTTGCCCGTGATCCCGTTTCCATGCAATTATAAGAAATTTAAATAGTCTCTCTCGAGCAATTAATATTGAAAATTTCTCAGTAACTATGGAAGAAGTATTTGTTAGTTTGTATGTAGGGAAAAACCTTTAACTAATAAGAAACAGATTCTAAATCCTTACACTAGTAAAGAGCTACACTATTCCTGAGTGCTATGGAATATTTTTGTCCCAGAAAATACTTTCACAGATCAGAGCCGTGAGCAAAAGCTATAAATAAAGGAAATAAAAAACACAACAGTCCTTTTATCGCTCTGTCGAAGAAATAATAAAGCCACACTAACCACCGGCTGAGAGTTAGAAGTTTGGAAAATAATAACAGGAAGGCAAAGCCATTTTGGTCCCAGTTATTTCTTTTTTAGTTATCTGCATGTACGTAATTGATTGTTTGACTGTCCTTCATGTTTTTTACTAGAGTGCATTGCATTGTTACGAATTGTAAATATTGCCATTTAATGATTTGTATTCTATGTAAAAAAATACTTTAATTATTTATATACATATAAAATCCTGGATCCTGTAAATACCTATCAAAATTGCTGAGAAAATAACCTAACCACAATGTTCTTTTTCCAGATTTTTAACACACTCAAGTCAATCGATATTAGCCTAAGAATTTGTAATTGTATCTATATGGAAAGTAATAAATAAAAATATTATGTTAAAATTAAATTTAAATGATATAAAAGGGTGGTGTATAGTTATTCTACATTTGTACCATAGATAGCAAACACCATATACATGGTGATAAACTACCACTAATGTATAATTAAGTAGACTGGCATAATTTTGGCGACTGTCAAGAGAAGCAACGTCGATACAAGTGGGCTATCCAAGTCCATATAAATAATAAATAAATAAATACGCTCAACAGTCACACACATAGTTCTGACCCCACACTAGGTAATCCTGTATCGTGGGTATCAGGAACTACGAGGGACTCACGGTCCCACAACACCCAAACCCGAACCAATTTTTTGTGGGTCACACAAACATTTGTCTCGGTGCGGAAATGTAACCCACGGCCTCTCGCTTCGCAGCCGGCTACTCGCCCACTGCGCCACGCAGGCTATATATACAACGTGTTACAGAAAGGTGTGGTCATATTTTAGGGTCATCACATGCACCTTACAATTCGTACTTATGAACCGGATCTTTTCAAAACCAAGACGTCCAATAATTTCACTTTAATTTTAATCACTCGTTTATTAAGACCGATAAGATTGATGACATCACTATTAATTATTATGAACGACACTCACTTTTTAATAAACTTGAATAAAATGTAAATACGTGCTTAACTTGTAATTTATACACAAATTAACACCTGAAAGAGATTGTGTGCTGAAGACGATATAGGTACCATCCTATAGAAGCATGTTAAAGACTTCATTCTCGGGTCTTCCATCTATGAATTTGGCTTAATACAGTCGACGATCCTCTTAAAAGCTGTTATTATTTACACAAACACAAAGTACCAATACATAATACTTGTTTTTAGTCAAATACAACATATGAACTCGTAATCAATCATACTTCATAAAATCAGAAATTGCCGAACTGACTGCGTCAAATAAATATTGACATTTGACAACTTTAATGTTTTTTTAATTATAAAATAATTAAATGAAAGGAGGTATATAGTATCATTGTTTATCATTTAGTGTTGTCCAAAGTTGAAAGTCGATATCGACATATTACTCGTTCGATAAAAAAGAAAATTCTATAATTATTATCCTAGCAATGCAATCTGATTTGGTACTATGGGAGATAAAATACCTATACCCTACACTATACATTGCTTAAATTTGCCCGCCCCTTTCTATAACAGGTTGTATATACAAAATCAAAAACTAATATCAATAAAACATATCTGTTTACTCAAATTATAAACATTACGGAATTGAATTTTTAAAAATGATATCTTTTTAGTGTAAGCCGTTAATGTTTAGAATACCCTTGGAAGGGAACTCTGAAATTATTGATAACCGCGCCGCGAGTCGACTTTGTGATGTTTGTAATTTGTCGTGCTGATATAGCGGCACAAACTGTCACTTTATGACTATGTAAAGGCATTTGGTCTCTGCCAAATGCTAGATTAAATGCGTTATTAGACTATCAAACACATCTATGTTTTTTAATACGAAATATTAATTCTTTGAATTCATACAATTATTTATCTAATTATTATACTTTGAATACTATGTAATATAATCTAAATAAGCACGACGACCATAGTATTCACTTGTAGTTGAGGTATATAGTAAAGTAGCTTCTATTTTGTAAGAAATTGTTGTGTAGTGCGTGTACCATGTTTTGTCATCAACTGACGGAGATAACCTATCCACCCTAAAGCGTAATAATTTTATATCTACATTTCACGACTTAGCTCTGACGACTTTCTTTCGCTTTTCCACTCTCATTAAATGATCATACATACAGATACCTTAAGCCACAGAGAAAGTTCAATCAAAGATTGTTTAGTGATTTTTAATTTGTTACTAAGTAATATTGTTGATGTTTCTAAACTCTTCTAAGTATAATATATGACGTTTTTATTTTAGCGTTACAATTTGTATCTTTAAATAAAGATATTCCAATATTTCTTTCAAATTATAAAATATTATTATGATCACATCGCCCTTGTATTGTTTATTGTCGCACTGCTGGGTAAGTGCGTTCTCTACTATTATTTCCAAACATATATTATATAGGTACAAAGTTACATAAAGTTTAAATTTATTGTTTAATATACATAATATATTAATAGAATGCATGCTCATCCGTTGTCGAAAATACTTGAATATTCAAAATTGGTAATCAATAAATTCAATTAAAAAGTTTATTAACTCCCCCGTCCTCACTTTTTTCTTCTTCCTTCCCTCACACACGAACACGGTTCCTTGCTAAGGGCCTAAGTAAGTCAATATTACGTTTATTACATCAAGATACTGGGATTTTCTAACTTCCCGAACAGTAACTAGTTACAGCGTCTGGTAACGTTAATTTATTAATGTTAGTTATGTGCGTAAATAATTCTAATGACTTTGCACCGAGTAATTTTGTAATGCATACGTAACAATGTAGATTCATTTATAAAGTAAAAACACAGATACAACTAAATCCTTAATTAACTCTAAGCCTTTTTTGAATTTATTTGTCTACTTGTGTATAAGTTAAATACTCGGTGTATAATGACTTGTGGTAACCATTTTCGTAATGAATATACTCAGTAAATTAGATTCTACATTTAATCTACATATTAAATGCTGGATCCGTTGTTTCTGCTTTTCGTCTACTTTAAGGATTGAAAACAATAAGGATGCCCACGGCGTCTATTGCAGAATTAGAATATCAAGCTGCCGTCCATCTCGGAGTCGCATTATGAATGTGTACAGATGCAAAAAGGCCGCACACATCCATGTATCCCTAATCACATCCAACTTTATTGAATAGCATCGTGTAGACAACCATATTTCACTTCACAAAAATATGCGACTGGATAATTAATTGGCGGATTAAACTTGAAATCGAACAATTAAAACGCAGACGTAAATGAATCATGACAAATCGTATTCCATTCATCTTCTAATTGACCTGTCTGTTAAATTTTGACACCAATTCGCTTCCACATTGTACGAGCTTTGTGCATAATCGTGTTAAAAGTTTAATTACCAACTAGTCAATAACAGAATTTATTTCTTGCTAGTTGCGTACAATGATGCGCCTGTCGAAACACTTTTCTCATACACCTTTTGTTTGAACATCAATTGTCAAGCATTTAAAAGAGTCTTCATTTTCTATTTCAATATTATTCCTAATGGGCAATTTGTTTTTCAATACTAATTGACGTGCATGACTGCAGTGTTTATTATTCAACATTTAATTTTGACGCATAAATGCTAAAATGTAGACATTTGTACTAATTATATATATTACAGCAAAAACACATATTTTTTTTACTGCAGAACCTACCAGTATTATGATATTCACGTAAACCTAAGAAATCACCAGTATTATGATGTTTTTTAAGTCGTGTTATATTCCATTGTGTTATTATAGAAAATGAATATGTTAATTACGGGAGAAATTAGTACATAACTCCATTTACATACAATTTTAAGTAATATGT
Organism: Mimas tiliae; assembly: GCA_905332985.1. Classification (NCBI taxonomy): domain Eukaryota; kingdom Metazoa; phylum Arthropoda; class Insecta; order Lepidoptera; family Sphingidae; genus Mimas; species Mimas tiliae. Next base: position 9,733,077 of record HG995242.1, on the reverse strand, counting down.
TTTGCCACTAAGTGATAAGTAATTATGTTAAGGTTGGTGGTTGCAGTAAAATAAACTTTTATTTAAAGTATGAGTTCCTAATACAACTATATTTTCGATATAATATAATGTTCATATGCGCACTTATAACGTAAGAAATTCATAGTTTTCTTTATCACAATATAATATTGTACATACACCCGTTATTTAAGCCTGCGTCCTCGTTAAGTCAATCATGTATTAAATGTACTACAGCCTAAGTGTAGCTCGTTACTACGAAGGTACCTAATTATATTCACATTGGCTGATATCCTAATGATACAATATTCGCAAATGATTACATTACGTATGCTAGACATACAGGTTAAAGCCTAAATCTGAATATAAATAACTGACGAGTATCAGTAATCATAAGTAGAAATAAAAATATATAGAATGTCCGTATTTATATGTAAAAATATTGAATTACATTGAATGATAGCGTTAAAACAAGATTGACCGCAACATTCTCAATTTGGTCATAATCTCAAGTTCGTTTATATTGTCGATTTTTATTTCGATAATGTACGTTAAAGTATATTGTAAAAGATCGTGATTAAAACACCATAAGAGAGTGAAGGTAGGAGGTTGGTTGGTTTGCGAGAAACCAGATTAAACCGGATCCAAATCGGAGGGAGCGTTTTCTGTAACTGGAGCAGACGCAGGCGGCCGTCTCGAATATCGCCCCTTATGTCGATAATAAGATTTTCTTTCGAACGCCGCAATACCACAGTTTCTCTTTTTTGTGACTGCACCTGCGATGTAGGGCAATCTTGGCTTATTTCAAAACGAAATCATGACTGACACAACAACAAATCAGCTAAATATTACAAATATAATTTAATAATAGGATGGACTGTCGATATATATCCACAATATAAATAAACTAAAATAATAATTTAGAAATAATGATTAAATAAAAAAATGTGTACTTATAACAATTATTGATTATAATCTGAATGAAAGTGTTTATGATAAGTTCTTCGCCGTGTGTAAAATATTCTGCGAATGACATGGCCCGTTCAGTGGATGTTCACTATTGTACATCATTTATCATCGTAGTTGATATAATTTCATTTAAAAATGCAAACTTAATGAGATAAAAAGAAATATAACTTATTTATTCTGCAATAAATTGCCCGTACTTCTAAACTTGTGTTTCAGTTATGAAAGTTACTGTTAAGTGAAGCTCATAAACATAGCGCATTACTGTGTCTAGTACTTACTATCTTTAATGATTTATTAGTAATGAATCAACTATGGACGAGGAAGTCATATACGTAATTCTAATAAAGTAGGTACAAGATAAAACAAAACAGATGTTGAATTAATGCGGACATAGCGGTCATCGCGGTATAATTTGGGTGTAATCATGCTAAACTAAGCAAATCGCTGTCTGGTTGTGCCATACCCGCATAAGTATAAAGATAAAAATAGATATTTCATGCGACTTATTCATTAATTTTTGTGTGACAATATCACGAGTGTCTAATGTGTTTAATGACCTAGCCCTATTGCTATGCCAAAGAACGTTGCGAGAGAATTTTCCACATATACGTATATTCAATTGGAGAAAGTCCTAAACTTTTCCATTGCACGTTTATTACGTATTGTTATTTTAGATCTAAAATTTCTATTACAATTAATAGACTCAATTTTTTCTAGCGGCTCCACCCGCGTACCAGTCTTTTTCGTCATATTTCCGGGATGAAAACTAGCCTATGTGACATCTGCGGTCCATAAACGATATCTATACAAAAACAAAATACCGATTCCTTACTCCGTTGCTGTGTGAAATAGGATAGACTAACAAATATACTTTGAAATGTATAATATTATAAAGTATAGATTACCTATCATATTACCTAAATCCTATATATAAGTAATGTAAGAGAAGAATAAGAAGACATAATATAATAAAATACGCCTAACCCCCCTTATTCAGTAAAGGTGGCCTGTGCCCAAAAGTGTGACGTGTATAATATATGGCTGGTATTATTATTATAGATAGCTTAGTATAAATTAGAAGATTTTAAATAATGATAGTCACCATAATTTTGTTTTTCTTGAAAGTGAAGATGACATTTTCAATTTATATTTATTATTGCGTAGTTGTTTCTTTCTGCCGTGCCGTGGCGTTATCCCGGCTTAATGCGAAGGTCCGTCTTTCCATCATTATTCGATTTGGTATTATGTGAGGTGACCCGCCGTCTGACCCCCACAAATCGCAATGGGAACCAAGCTTCCTATTAGTTTCCTATAAATTCAAGTTTATTATTGCATACTTTATTATTCTTAATTACAAAACTGTGGTTTAATGGATAATAAGCATAAAATAGTTTACACATTGCTTGTCTGTGGAGTAAAGTATATAGTTAAAATATAAACATTTCAATCAGAATGCAGCCAGGTGAGGTCTTTGGAGTCTTTTATGTTTGTTACACAGTAATGTTTAATCATTCTAACGAGCGAGGCACTAACGTAATTCAAGTTTACCAAAACTAGCAAAATACGTTTCGGCATTTGCATGAATCGGGCTATGTACATGTAGCGAGCAATAATGGAGCCACAGTGCGGCGTGCGGGCGGGCTGCGGGCTGCAGACCTGTGGGTCCTCCGTAGTCCGTTCGCACCTCTACATATCTCTGTATACATAGTCGCGTGGGAAACTCGAGCACCGAGCATTTGATTTGAGCACTGCACTGACGATATATTAAATCAGAATTCGACGCACTCTAGTTGCGCGTAAGTAAATAATCTGCGCCATTAATGTCACGAATAGATTGTGCATCCTTGCGCAGCCACCGCTGCACCGGTCTCCCGGTTGCCATAAATCAGATCGTAAACTGAAATCGACCCGCATTGCCATTTATAACGGCCTCATGTTCGACTGTATTACACGTTGCATCTAATATCTATAGATTTAATTACATTAGCATTATTAATGAAAGCATCGTAGATATCGACAGTGCGCCAATCGGGATTTGATTTCATATATAATTACCACCATATTAATTAAATTGCTAATATTATTGCATTTATAGTAACTATAAGATATCACCGTACTAAAGAGTCTAACGACCCGCGGTGTTTCAAACGTATTAAATCAAATACCTTTACTGATTTGAGTTAATTCATGATTGGTTAATTGTGCAAATAAATAATTCTGGGTAAATTAACGTAATTTGTGTTTTAATAAATCACATCACATCATCCGATGTGAACTATCTGATGCGAGCTGTTTAATGTTATTTACCGCATGTTAGATTTATAAGGCACACGACGTATTATCGAAGCGTTGCTGCGATGATGCGACGTCGCGACTCGGGTCGGTTGTGGAAACACGGGTGTAGAGCGCGGAGCGCAGTGCGAACTACACGCAACTTCACATGACAATTTCACTTTTACTGCTATTCAGCTTGAATGCATAATAATCTGGCATAAAATTGCAACAGTTACACTACAGAGATCAAAGGCTGAACGACGCAAACGGTCATCTTTGAAATGTCAGTAGTGAAGAGGCAGCGGGTGGTGCGGAGCGGCGCGCGCGGGCGTGCTGTCGTACACCGGCTCTCCGCGCTCTGGTATGCGCGCAGCCGGCTCCCATCTACGGGTAGATGGCGGATACCGATCTATATGAAAGGCAATTATTAAATAAATTGCACACGTATTTTATACGTTATGTAAACGAACATCCGTTTTAATTACGTAACCTAACATTGCATAGTCTATTTATAACAATATAATACATACTATGCATAAATGTATAGGTATGTCTTTTTAGTTTCTAATGTACAATAAAGCATTATAAATAAATAATATATATAATGCAGTTATTTGTGTAAATGCAAATGGTGAACAAATTCTCATACCTTAATCTTTTCGAAGAGGTAACTCGAAAATATATTAAATATAACATTGTGTCCGCGATGCTAACTCCTCGAAGCCGTTAACAATTGCTTTGTCACAGTTTTGATATAAATTTCAATGAATCTGGATATATCTGATATCGAATATCGAGATTTATGTCGGACTGTGAGTATTCATTGTGCAGCGACGCATGCGGCCCGATGTCCTTATTCCGAGCAGAAAATGAGCACCTTTGCAAGTCAGTGCAAACATAGACTAAAGTATATGTAAAACTGCCAATTAAAACCGCCGTATTGTCTTTTGAAGCGTATCGTAATTAGAATCGTATGCCACCGAGCCTCACAGACAATGATGGTCAACCCCCACGCACCAACAAAACTACAATTTTTTACATTCAACGTTACAGCAGCACTAAAAATATGTTACTTATTTCTCACTAAAATTGATATCTTGTCATTACAACAACAAAAATATGAGTAGTGAGATACCATCGACAAGTTAGCTTCGTCTACGTTATCGTGGCGATCAATTTTTTTGTTTAATGGTCTTCTCATTTTTGGAGTAAATAAATTCAACACAATTAGTAGACATCACTTGATAGCTCTCAAAGATAAGATTCGGTATTGTAGTTGCAATATTGAGGCCGTTTGTAACACGTTAATTAAAGATAACAAGTTAAATATATACATTGCCGTTATTAGTAGATCGAATGTTTATTTAAATAATACCCTCACGACGCGCCCCGCCGAAGTGGTACTTATTTTATTTAATGTATTCAAATTACATATACCTATATAAAAAACCATTCGCTTGTGAATATTAATTAATGTACAAAAATATCTTTTAATTGTCATAAGTTTCTCCGTACACGTAATTACTTTTATGATTAGCTTTTGCTCGCGACTCCACCCGCGTGAATGTCTGTTTATCCGTTATAATTCCCCTCTTTCACCTCCATGAAATGCAAATTTCCAAAAATATTTTCTTAACGGGCGCTTACATTACACAAACTATCATCTGACCGTCAGTCTGTGAGTGAGTGGTATTTCGCTTTTATATAATAGAAGTTTTGTTTGACCGCATCCTGTATTATCAGCGATGTTTAAACGTTTGGACGCGCACACATAACATTCCGCAATTTGAAGACGAAATAGGTAGTGTGTTCAAGCTATGAGCTAATAATTCACAAGCAATATATCATAGAGATCACGACACGGTCATAATCCAGTTGGTGCAGAGCTTGCCGAATCAGGGTGCGCGCGAGTTGCCGCACCACCACACCGCCACTGCCACCGCCTCCGCCGCGCCGCCGAGCCGCCGCCGTCGCTCCACCGCTTCGTGTGGCGCAACCGCGCTCGTTAACCCACATGCAACCTCGATACACAAACATACAACAACAAAATCACCAAATTCATAGCGCTAATATTTTTGTTTTTAAGCTTTTTTTAAATTACAGTATCTAGAGCTTCTGTACTTAAATTAATATTCTTATCTTCATGGAAGTTAACAAAGAAGAAACTTGTCAATGTTCCCTTCCAAAGTCCGATACTTGTTTTGTGTTTGCAAATTTTGAATCAAAACGTCATAGAAACGTTAAGTTAACCAGAAATTGTGGTCGCAATTATGTAGCAAAATAAAGATTCTAAATAATGCAGCAAGTGGTGTGTTCTTTATTTATCATCATCCTTCTGCCCTTCTTCCACTTGAGGTTCGACACAACTTGTTTCCAACACGAGTAGGTACTAGACGGTAACCGCTTACAATCAGATGGGTCGTCAGCTGGTCTGCCTTCGAACAATTTTACATTCTTTTAAAACCTGTGTAATTATTGCAATCCTACTTGTACAAATTGTCAGTATTATTTGGTATTCAATTGTATCTAAGACTACAAATAGATGCGCCCAACTGCCATACGCATAGTCCTGAGTTCTGACACCTCACTAAGATACGAGTCTTGTGTTGTGAATATCAGGAATATCACTTTCGGTCTCGCGACATCCGAAATAATTATTTCTATCTAACTTGTGGCCACTCGTTTCAACCGGCTATTCGCCCGCTTTGGCCCGGAGGAGCAATTATTATTAGGGCGTTGATTGCGTTAATCATTTTAAAAAGATATTTGCATTACGATTTTGAACCTACATTGGACGAGTGATCGGATCTTGGGCTAAGGTCTAAATCCATAAACATAAGAGGGTTTGTCCATAAGCCACGTGAAAAATCGTTGTTAAACATATTATAATTATTATATCATATAGACAGAGACGTTCTCATATCTCGACAGTTAACATTATTGGACTATACTGTACTTATTATCAAGTGCAGTATAAAAAGGAAGAGATAAAAGATAGCAGGTTTAAGTTCAAGAAAATCAACGAGGCAATATAGATCATAATTTTCGAAAATGTAAATTGTGTGCGTGGTCTGCAGGGAATATTCCGTATCATATCGTTTACCGTCTGCTAGTATATACAATCTGGCCAGAGTTATTCACAAGGTTTACGTCCATCAACCTGCCAATCATAAAAAGTTAATAATTCAAAACAGGGAAACACGTTGCCCTGCCTACTTAGTAGTAGAATAAGTATAGTGAGATGGTTATAACTCAAGATATACTCGTTCATAAGTACTTATGTATATTTTAGTTGTCTCTTATCTATGTATACCATGTAGGTAAATAAGTACCTATAGGTATTCGGAACGGACACGCAGATGCATTCTGAACATGAAAGCTATATTAATATGACGAAACTTTAATACCTACACATTAATACAGTTAAAACATGATACTATCCAGTGTTCAATAAAAAATTGTCGCATGTTAACTAAAAATCACCTATTCAAAACCATTTTAATTTACTTAGTCGGTTGCGAGCGCAGTGCAAAAGCGTACCAAGTGCAATAATCGACACTTATCGCTTAAGTTAATAGCTTACGAAGCTATTACACGACCACATTCTCAGAAAAACCACGGTGACCTTAACGCACCAACAATACTCGTAATGCGTGCCCTGGCACAGGTACTGCCTGCGCTACCTACTCTACGGTCTACCTACTGACCAACGCAACGTTGAAAATACCGGCGGACAACATTATTGGACTATATTATATTCCGTAATTTTCGTGGGAATAAATAATAATAATAATATCAGCCCCATACTCGTCGTTATATACGTTCCACTGCTGTGCACGGGCCTCCTCTACTGAATGAAAGGAATTAGGCCTTAGTTCACCACGCTGGCTTAATACGCGTTGGCAGACTTCACATACCTTCGAAATTCTTTGCAGAATTTCTCAAGTATGCAGGATTCTTCACGATGTTTCCTTCATCATTAAAGCGAGCGATAATTAACAATAAATAAGAGTATTTAATAGTGAATGGTAATCACACGATAATGATGGCATATTCAGGCTTAATATCTATGTCGTATATATGACCAGATCGTAGAATTGATCTTTGTTTCTGTCTGGCGTTATCCCGGCTTAATGCCCAGGTTCAGCCTTCTCGTACTATGATAGATTTTACGGTAAGTATTTTATATTATATGGGGCGACCCCCACAACCCGAACGGGAACTAAGTTTCGCCATTGCCTCTCCGTTAATCAGCAGAGTGTACCACGTACAGGTAAGGTTGGCTTAAGGGTTAAAATTTTGGTGGCCCACTTACACTCCAGATCGTAGAATTTATCATACTATGTGAAATAAATAGTCTACCATTTGATGAAATAGTCACATTTCATGAAATATTACACTATTTGTTGACCATTTCAAAATATGGCTAACCAAATCATTGAATAGAGATGGTTTGACGATATAATCAACTAAATACATTAATTACTATTTCATGATATGGTTAAATCGTAAAATAGTTACATTGTACACTACTGGAGGCGATGATATACCTACAGGAAAGTATGGTCACTATGCAAAGAAATTCGATAAATTATAATTATATGTTTACGGCATAATGTAAAAACTTTGGATGAAATAAAAGTTAGTCTTTGTCATTTAATGACATAATTCTAACAAAAACTGTTTTTTACTTTGGGCTACCTTTTATGGGTACCGCCCCACCGCGTGGCCAGCCGGAGCGGTTATATCCGACTCCCATGGACTAAAACCCAACGATGGTCGGGGCTGCGAGTACGCTTTTGTGCTCTTCCGTGGTCCCGGCGGCGCCGGCCCATATACTAGCCTCTCCGGTCGATGGGTGATGGGGGCGTTATCCACCTACCTCTACTCCGCTCAGACGAGGTTCACACGGGAACACCGCGCGCGTCACCTCGAGGCTTCAACGACGGACTTCAACTTGTCCGCCGCCCAGGCCTCTGTCAGAGGGGTAGGAGCACCTCCCGCATCCTCCCGCGTGACCCTTTGGTGGTGGTTAGCGAGCGGGGATATGATTTCCCGCTCGCGCTCCACCGCCTCCTTCCACGACATAACTGATTCGCAAAAGGCGGTCATCACATAATTCTAACCAAACCTAACCTGTTAATAATAATAAATAAACTCCTAATAAGTAGATTGCGATTTTTTATTATCTACATATTTTGCATGGTACTTAGATATTTCAACGATATGGCCAAATGTCGATGATCACATCACTAAACGGTAATAATAGCCACAGTTACTAGAAAACTAACAGTTGACTATTTCATAAAATTGCGACTATAATTGTTGATTATTTCATGATATTATGATCAAATCTACGATTTAGTCACATCTAGATCACACAACAATTATGGAATCAACGAATGCATTCGGTTTATAATCTGTCTTCCGAATAAATTGATATTACAATGGACATTCGTTGTGAAACAGTTTTAAGTAAAGTCAAAAACACTATTTTTAAGCGTAGATTACGAAATGAATTCGCATGTTAACTTAGTGTTTCACTCAGAGTAATGACAGGCTGTACACAATTTAGTACAGTTGAAATATCTTTTTGACGCAACAACGCAAAGTACTGATTGAGTTTAGAATTTTACGAGCAAAGGCACCGAGTCGCTTGCAAGAGTTTGTTTATTAATTTATGATCATCACCGCCGTTTTACCTTTTGCTGCTAAAATGTTGTAAAAGTATATTTAACTAACAGGACATAGCATTAACACAAACACCACAAATTGATTAGCTTTGACATACATACAAACGCACTCACGCCTGTAATCCCAGGGGTAGGCAGAGGTGTAACTAGTACACCCACATTTCGCCGAGCGTATCTCCGTCCCACGATTTGATAGTGGGTGAGCCTTTCGCCATACCGGGCACAAATTCCAGACTCCGGGCTCATACTGAGCATTTTGTAATAGAAAAACCCAATACCCGACCCGGGGATCGAACCCGAGACCTCAGCGTTGGCCTCAATCGTAATGCGTACGCATTACAACTGCGCCCCCGAGGCAGTCAGGCAGAGCAGATTAGCTTTGAAACATTGACAAAATGATTTTACTACTACGTTAAGTCATAGACATAGGTATATAGGTACGCCCTACTTAGTAAACTTATTATACGATACGTTGTTAAATACATACATGAATTTGAAACTTAATTGAAAACGGCGGACTACAGACATTATGCTAAAATAACGCCATCATTCTCTATTAGAGATTCGTTCCGGTAGCTATTACAGCTACATTCTAAACATAAAAGCAGTTATAAAAACACATCACAGCAAAATACACTTGTAAATATTCAGTGCTACACGTTCCAATATAATTATAGACATGGTAACACACATTAAATTAACAAAAATGCATTAACGTTAATGTCTTATGCTTTTTTGGGAAACAGTTTGTTTTTTTGTGGAGTTGCTATAAAACCGCAACAATTTACAGATATAACTTAGTGTAATACCTATTATATTAATAAGAAATAAAACCCTGGAGTTTGTATTTAATTTTTTGTAATATATACTAAGTACAGTTACTATATAAATAAGCGAATAATGATTATTTCGTCAAATATGAACGTGTTACCATTGTATCAACTGTCAAGTGTAACACAACACCGGGTGTTTCGGTTCCTCGCGCTTGCTCCAATTCATCTGACAGACCTTTCTCGTTTTACGTTAGACACCGAGAACGTGTCATGGAAATATGTTTCGTTCAAAGATATTTTTTTTTTTTTTTTACTTGCCCTTTATTATATACGTCCCACTGCTGGGCACGGGCCTCCTCTACTGAATGAGAGGGGTTAGGCCTTAGTCTACCACACTGGCCTAATGTGGGTTGGCAGACTTCACATACCTTCGAAATTCTTATAAAGAACTTCTCAGGTATGCAGGTTTCCTCACGATGTTTTTCCTTCACCGTTAAAGCGAGTGATAATTAACAATTAATATACACATAACTTCAGAGAAAAGTCAGAGGTGTATGCACTTGGGGCTGGTTTCGAACCTGCGACTTTCGTCTCGACAGTCCATACCACTCCCCGCTGAGCTATCACTGCTGCAAAGATAATAATGAATTTAATTTAAATATGTTTTATTTTTTACGTAGGATGTGGAAACGTTAATGATAATGTAGAAAGTAACAATAATTTAGACAACCATTAGAATTATAAACCGTGTGATGATCTCGTTTCGGCTTTCATCTCAAATGTAATGCACATTTTTTTTTGTGTTGACCGCGAGCAGCGTGGACGCGCGAGTGCAGCGCGGAGAGTACAGTGGCCGCGGCTGGCCGCACGGCTCTCAGGCGCAACTGGTGGGCTGCTACGTGATGCCTGATAGGCACGCCGCGTGACTCGCTTGCCCTGGTTTCGTACAGGATCTAAAGACACGAACCAGCCAGGCTTATTAATTAAATATTCAGATACAGCCATGGTATTGCGATTAACAAAAACCTAAATGTATTATTATGCCACAAACTAATTTCTATGATATCATTATAGATACTTATTTATGATTGCCATTCACATTATCAATATAATATAATATTATTATGGAGGATAAGCCAATTATTAAACCGATTTTTCTATTTCTTTCAGATAAACTGCACTTACTGATTTCAAGAACATCACTAGAACCATGGCGAATATCTCTACCAAGAGCCTGACGAACTAAGTTCTTAATCGACGGGGAATAGGGTTGGGGTGAATAATGGGAAAAAGGAACGTTCGGATCAAATTCGCACACTCGATTGGTCCGCCGATTGACTCGAACACGTTGGGCACGTCCGAGTAGCACCCCAGCCCGCGCCCTACACATACGCATTACTAGTTACCGACGCTCTAGCGACTGCCAATAAAGTACAAGTCATACCGGGTTATTCACTTATTTAAATTTAGATATATTATTGTAGTACAAAGACAAAACTGAACACAAATTCTACATGCTTGATGTAGGAAAAAACTAATAGGAGAACGAACCGAGAAGACGTTCCTAGGTTGAAATCGAAACGGTAGTCATGACGACCACTGCCCCAGAATTGTCAAAGTCGGATTTCTTTGATTTCGTCACGTCCACCGAGGTTACAGATGCACAATACAAACAACAGATGCGCTCTGTTAATGTTTTCATGGAATCACCTGATTCAAGATCGAATCCTTTGCTCTCGGAAGAGCCGAAAGAGCAGAACAATAACAGCCTTTTGAGCGTAGCGGGAGCTACAGCCAACTCCAACAGCAGCTTGTCTGCCGCCACCGCATCTACTACGCTGCAGAGTTTTGACTCTATCTGGAACGTCGACCGTGATCGCGAACGCTTAGATACCACTATGTTAGAGGATCTCAATAAATTCACATATTGGAACCAAGATAGCGAAATAAACGGTACGCATCCTTGCACAGATGCAGCAATTTTTAATAAATTGATTAACAATACAGACGGACAAATATACAAACTGACTGTTCTCAATCACGACATATCCGATACGAGTTCCAATCGTTTCTGGAGTAAAGAAGAAGACGTATCCATGTCAAGTCCGACGGAGCTAGAACAAAATTCTTCATTAGATCTCGAGTCTATATTAAACATGAACGGATTTCCTAATGATTTCAGTCAAGATTTACAAAAAGTAGAAGATTTTCACTATGAAGAAGGTGAATCTGAAAGTCGAAACACTGACATGAGCACAAATAATTTAGTTAAGACGGAGCCGTACTATGACGACAACGAATTTTCCAACAACGATAAAACGGAAGATCCCAATATTCCTTCACTAATCAGTACCCCTAGTTTATTAGAAAGCCAAGTAGAATATAATAATAACAATAATGACTGGAAGATAACTGATCAAAATACTGAATCAAATGAGTCTTTACTCAGAAGTGCATTGCAAGGAAAAGCATTCATTAGATATAGCACCACGCATAAGAATCCAAAAATCCCTAACGCGGATTCAAAAATGGTATTAATTAACAATAACAAACCAGATATGCCGTCAATGTACCAAGACGGAAAGGACGCTGACCCGGAACTGCTGATGGCAATTTCACCTCCCACCGGCAACGTCAATATATCAATATTATTAGAGGATCCAAATACAACGGTCATCTCTAATGCGGAAAACCCCACATCGACACAACAGAGTGTCGACGACATCTTGTTGTCACAACTAGATGCTAATTATCCCGAGGACTACGAGAAACTGAAACGAATAGCGAAAGAACTCGGCGAATCTATGCAGCCTTTCTGTACGGTGGAGCCGATCGACCCCACTCGCAGCGTTTACAATATTCATCATTTGAACGGTGAACTTGTGACCATGATTCCCGCCGGTGAAGTCCAACTACAACAACACGTACAGATAGTGACCGCTTCACCAGCCGTGACGAGCACAAAACCCCCACGCAAAAAACCTAGACCAATACAAAAGAACCCACCGCCGCCGATGCAGGCACAGTCGAGCACTGCAATCCAGGCGGCGACTTCCACCTCCAACGGTAGAAAAGAGAGATCTCTGCATTACTGCTCTATATGTTCAAAAGGTTTCAAGGACAAATACTCTGTGAACGTTCATGTCAGGACACATACGGGTGAAAAGCCCTTCACATGTTCTCTTTGTGGCAAAAGTTTCCGACAGAAGGCGCATCTCGCGAAACACTACCAGACGCACGTGGCGCAAAAAAGCGCCGCCGCCAATGGAGCCGTGAAGCCCAGCAAACAGAGGTAACCGCGCCTCACGCGCCCTCTCGCCTTATACAATCGGACAATAACCTTGATAGTCAATTGAACAATAACACGGTGATAAATTACTTACTTATTTTTAAATCGAGCTTAAAGGCTGAAATATCACAGATTTTGGTAAGGTGCTAATAAAATAGTAAGCATAGAGTAACGTAAGACAGTATATAAATAGATATGTGGAGGTTCTCGACCGTTATCTTAATTGTTAATTTGTGTGTAATTCCGTCCGTTACCGAATACTTACTAGCTTTAGCTAAGATATATGTATACTAATATTTGTTTTGTAATTATGTTCTACCTGAAAGTTAATATACGTAGTCATAATGTTATAAGCACAAGTTTTTGAGAAGGTGGGTGTCGCATTGTTGGCAAAATTTAACAAAATCGTTTGTATCTGCCTAATGACGCTATTTTTAGTATTACACAATCTAATTGAGCTTTTTTTAATCTATAAGTTAACGAAACATCAGATAATCAGGCAACAATGATGGGCAGCGTTGGGATTACTGCTCGCCGCCGCCGTAATTTCTCCCGCTGCGCGACCGACTAAACTTTCTAAAAATAAAAAATACAGAGTAAAAGAACGAGCATTCAGAACATACTATCTTTCACCGTTCAACTATCGCATCTCTACACTGTATTCCCCACAGTTCGGACGGTGCTTATTATTTTATTTTCTTTTAAATCAGTGTACTATCTTTGTCTACATCAGTATTTGCTTCTGCTCATAAGTATATTGGTACTCACATTATCCATATCGTTTAGAAATGATTTTTGCGATAGATTAATAGCTAAAATTTTTTACTTGCTCGTAACACTTGGAGCTATATTATTTGAACATCCATATAGGATGAGTTGTTATTGTATATCGTTTTCCAATTCCCAATATTATTATATCTTTTCGCTCATACTGGGAGAGGCCTGATTGCCCGCAGATTGCTATAAATTAGAAACACAATTGGCGTTTCAATCGTGGTCTTTAAAATTGTGCTCCCTTTCTCGTGTAACAAATTGGCCTTTCTTTGTTCAGTACTGGTGTTTACAACGCGGTGCCTCGCCTCTTCATTATTGTTTTATACATCATGGTAAATTGTACTCTGATATCGTTTGCCATAGAAACACACCTAAGCGATGATCTTATGTGGCTCTCAATAATTACTAGTTATTAGCCATGTATCAGGAATCTCAGATATGAAAGTGCATTAATGTACACGCTCGTACCTATAGAGAAAGCAATTACCTAATGTGGAGATTTAAAATGCTTCACTATTTTCAAATGTTTACATAGAACGGGAATACTGAGTACATGGTCGCCACAAACATGTAAACATGTATACGCGTCTAATAAGAACGGATGGTCGTAGAAATTATACTTTCACTGTGAATCAATTTGAACATTATTGTTTTTTACTATTTCTAAATGTAAGAACTGATGTATTGATTGTGTTTAAGCACAATAACGTGACCATTATCAGGCTCATAAAATAATGTTTGCTTTAATTTTGTTATAACGCTATTATAACTAACTTTGAATGAAACTTTTTAACTCGTTTTTTGCTAGGCAAGCTTCATCTTAGACCACATCATCGCTTACCATCAGGCGTGATAGTCGCCAAACGTGAGCCTATTACGTATAAAAAAAAATTGAACCTGTTTCACTACCTCTGAATAAATGCTACTTACCCAATAAAATGAGACACGTTCAAATACAACAGTCACATTCTGAAATATAAACCGAAAGAAAAATGTGTACTAGGTACTGTCAAACATACGCACTCATGCCTGTAGTCCCCGAAGGGGTAGGCAGAGGTGTTACACCCATATTTCGTCAAGCTTATTTCCGTCTCATAATTTGATAGGCAGCGAGTCTATCGCCATATCGGGTACAATTCCCAACTCCGGGCTGATACTGAGCACTTCGTATTAGAAAAACCCATTATTGCTTTTTTATTTACTTTAAAGCGGTGGTAACAACCCATACGGCCTCTCGCTTACGAGGGGCCTACCACCTAGCATGTCTTATATTACGTTAATTGATGATTAAATCTTACTCAAATATTGTGAAACAGGCTTTTAATATAATTTACTTTTGATTACAAACGTTAATATTGACCTCGAATTTAAGGCTGAATTAAAGCTCTGAATCCATTATTTTATAGATTTTCCTCTAAATATAAAATTGTCTTAAAATATTTTGTTTATTTCCTGTACACTTATGTGTATTTAATTCTTTTGAATTATTCAGGCGAGTCGTAAAAACTCCATCTACAAAACGTATTTTAAACGCTGACAAAGACGGAAATCAATTTAACGTGTGACAAATCATTGAAATTAACTTATAGATGTTAAAGTTAAATGAATAGAAGTACAAACATAATGAAACCCATTAAAATGTGTTGTCATGCCACTTTATTACAATAGTTTAATTTTGTGCCGCGTTTGAAATTAAAGCACAGTGCTAAGGTCATATTGGTCGATATTTCGGCCTCCGCACGTCAGATCGCTGTATCACACATCTATCCGGGCAATGTCATTTCGGCACGACCTAGCGCTTTTTTTCTAATACTAAAGGCCTTCTAGAGATCGTTATAAGTAATTTACTACACCGTTTATATCATGTATATGTGAGATGGAATGTCATAGGCGAGCGATTAGGCAGAACATATACGGTTACATATTTAATTTATACCTTGCCAGATATAGGCGCACCCTACCATTTTTAAACAACGATATATGTAGTGTCCATAACAAACATATTTAAAGCGTTACACATATTAACGTATCGCAATAATACTCTTGGACTATATTGTGTAAGTTACAGTTAATTTACATTTATAAAAAAGGCCCGTTTGATCTTCGGAAATGCTAAATAAAATACCGTTCAAAAACATATTAAGGGAAAAATTGCCGATTCCACGTGGATCTTGCCAATAACCATTATAAATTATTATAGTGTAAGTACGAACAAACACTGCCTACAGATCCTCTATTACTTTTAACTTAACTAAGAACAAATTAAGTCAAACACGTGAAAAGGTTTTCAACATTTAGCTGTTTTGTATTAATTTTGTTTTCATACATTATACGTAGTAGGGCCTTAGAAGTATATTATCTCACTCTTATCATTCTGATATTATGATAAGAATTCTAAATTATAGAATGAGTATCTGCGCAAATTTGAGTTGGATGAAACTGCGTTTAGACTGAGTTTCGTAGCTATGGATCGTTCTCTACGTACGTATATGTGAATAGGTAGGCTATAGAAAGCTTTTCTATCGTCAACGTAGATATATATTAATATATGTATAGTTATATAGTCAGAGTAAACTCCTTTTAACAATACTCATTATTTTGTAAATATTATTGATGCAAACGATTTATAATAAGTGGAAACTAATTTGAAAGGTAAATATATATTCTACCACTTGTATCTCATTAGATGATATTTTGAAAAGATAGCGAATTTATAGATGTAATGTGTACCTTGTAAGAACGTTTACAGAATTACCAGTTTGCTTTATAAGAGACTATGACTACCTTTATAAATTATGTGAGTGCATAGATGGTTGTTAATATATTCTTGTAATATATTAAATATGTTGCTTTTTTGTCAACATTGTTTCGAAAAGGATTTATTATTAAAAAGGTTATTTGATTGATTTATTATTGCATTTGTTCCTGATTTGATTATTAGATTTTATTTGATAATTATGTCTTGTTTTAAGATTTCTATGAGTAGTTCATGCGTTATATTTAATTTTTATATCGCAGTAACTTAAGTGTGATGTGGATGACACTTTGAAACTGGAAATATTACAAAAAGTAAGTTTATTTATTTGGCTGTTAACTTGGATTCAAAATATCATACCGCTACACTGAATGTAGTATATATTTCCGTCATATATTTCCCAATAATATGCAAATGGGCCCAAATAAATTATTTATAATAATACTTAATGAAAATAATACATACTTAAAAGATTTTTGCATCTACATCACTCTTAAACTGAAACTGTCCTGTAAAATACTTCATTATTTATTTATAGAGTTAAAGTTTAAGATAAAAGGAAAGAAAATAAAAACTATTTGTATTTGATTAACCGGAGCTGTGATTTTTTTTACTAACTGTATGTCTATAAAACAGTGTCACTTTCATAGATGGACGCATTTGTAGCTTGACGAGAACAACATTTGACGGTTGACACCGATTCGGACACTGAAGTCTCCCCATCTGTTAGTATGGATTATTTATTAAGAATTAAATGATAAACGTGAATGTATTTACATTTGAATATTACACATGAGATAATGTTTAATGCGATGCTTTTGTGTTACCATAGTTTTGAGGCTAAGACACGTTTGCAATTAACGCTAAGAATTTATTTATTTTACCAACTATAAATACCACTAATACTCAAGTGAACAGATGTACGAACAAAAAGTACATCAAGAATAAGTGAATAATATCACAAAAGCATCTCAACTGGAGTCCACAGCGTCTGTCTTCCTTCAGATATAATCTGGTCACGTTGAATCGATATCACGCCGCAAAGTATATGTATTGTAAAAAATGTAGCTATCGTAGTTTTTTTTACAACATTTTACAGTTTTGTATAAATTTTCTTATATTTTTACTTTCCTATGTTAGATTGCTAATAAAATGTTTTTGTAATATGATTTATGCTTTCATTGTTCCCTTACCCTTAACGTGCTGTCAGATATAATAAGATACTTGAAACTGAAAGTGTTTATTCCGTAAATGGTTAGACAGAGGAAAATCACGATTGAGATCAACTTTCCGCAGTGATTTTAGTTTCATTTAATAGCAGAACAACGGAAGCTATCAGTTGCGTCTATTATTATTTCATTACCAAGCGAATTTCCTGATGACATTCAGTTATTAAAAAAACTTGCGTAGTGTAACACCATTACAATAAATATCCCTTACCACATAATTAAAATCAATTATGTACTTCAGCAATACTACGACGACGAACAAACGGTGCGTACCAATGGGTAATTTGTTTTTTAGTCATTAGTGCGTACAATCTAATATCATAAATATTTAGCTTTGTTACTGCAGATGACATATACATAACGTGGCGTTGTAGTAGTTAAAGCATAAGGTGATATTGAAGCATCATATTATAGCCATAAACACACACTATTAAAGTTATAAATAATTGATTATGATCCTGTTGGCCGATTCCTACTACGGCGTCTATTTCTTGGTCACCTGATATGATGGTGGATCTTCATTAAGGGGTCTGCTGCTGCGCCCTCATATGCGCTCTTTCGAGACTCTCTCTATTTTTTTATACATAAATAATCTATATTAAGTTGAAAATAAACTTATAATACTAATTAAAGCATTAAAAACATTTATTGATATGCCAATTTATACCTTAATTTACCTCTGTATAGAAAATCCATTTACAAATAAGCATACCCTTTTATAAATATATTCTTTAAAACGAATAGTTTTAGTTGTGTTAATGTGGAATGACTCATGAGTAAATGATAAAAATAATCTTACAGTTCCGAGGCAAATTAACATTATCATCCATCCATCCAGAATGAAAATATGTAGAGCTAGGGCAGACAACAATAACAAAAAATGTTAGATTTTCAGTAAATATGTCATTATTGATTATGTATATAATATACACACTCACGCCCGCATCCCGCGGGGGTAGGTAGAGACTATTGAGTATTACTACTACGATTCAGACATGACGATGTCGTCTGTATGAGTAAAATCGTAAACAGATTTCGTTTATGCACGCTAACCACTGAACATATTTGAATGGAGTTTTAGTGAAATAGAGACAAACTTGGACTAACATACATTTATTATATAGGGTATTTATCCCATTGACGGATTTAAAAAATATTTGTGTACTTACTATAATATTGGAGAGCACAGCTAAGGTACCGATATTACTCCAAGAAAAACACTATAGAGCTGAAGGAAAATGTTAGTCTTCAATGAATTTGGCTTGCCGTAGCACTTTATTATATAACATGAGTAATTTTATCATAACATAATGTAATATGTAAGTATTCAAGACCAGACACTACTATAAATACAATCATGAGTACCAAAAATGATTTTATTGTGAATACGCTTGTACTAAGAACAATCGTGATAAGAATTTAAGGCACGTTAACAAAAGGCATATTTATAAATAGGTGCAAACGGTGTGCGGCGGTCGTCCGTGGGGTATTGTTTCTCTACAAGAGTTCCGGCGCACGCAGCGGTCTGTACTTGGTAATTAGTTCTATTGTAGACGGCCAGATGGTATCGATGCTGCAAATACTTCCGATGGATTTACCTACGTGCCTACCGGCTTTCCACTCATTGTTTTACCTGTTATGTATTAGACAGGTTACTGTGAGTTTCTATCTTTAATACAAGGCCTTATTCAAAAATATACATATGTGTTCTAAACTCCATACATACATTTTTTTAAAGCTTCGCCTTGCAAACGAGCTTGTGGGTCAACTGGATTCCATCGCCCATGAACACCCTCAGTAACATGAGTATCATAAGTGTCAAGTACCAATCTCAAAGGAAAATAATAGGGAATGGAAAGGGCCAAGGGTGATTTGGGCCTCAGGAAATCTCACGCATTGTACGAAACGCAACTGCAAACACTCCTCGTCAGTTTTCCGGGAGACAGTAATACCAGCCCGCTTGTTCTGTTCCATTCATACATATATATACACACTCACGCCTGTAATCATCAAAGGGGTAGGATAAGGTGTAGACATAACTGCCTACGGCGTGCTACAGCTTGCTTATAAATGTTATTATTATATAAAATCTACAGGAAATTATACGCGAGTGTAATGGGCAGAATTTCGCAGATGGTCGCCTCATTCTTAAAGCGTCAGACACGACACGACGCGGGTCAGTACCGCTGACGGCGCGGCGCCAGTGACGCTACCATCGAATAGTCTCCCCGTTTTACATCATGCGTAGTACTAATGTGCAGAAGCAGCATAATTGCCGCCCCGCACCGAGGTGTCCATGGAAAGTCGTACTATTTGAACTCATATAAAAATTCTTTTTATTCATACAAAAAGCCTAGGTACATCCTAGGTATGATGCGGTGGACTTGCACCGCGCCGTGGCAAAAGAGATTTTTATTTGTTATTTAAAATTTTATTAGGAGTTTTGAAAATGTAGCAAGACTTGTTTTTTCGATATAATCTGGCGCTTCTTTATAAGAAGCCAGAGACCGCAGAGGGCGAAAAGCTTGTATACCGGCTCGCTAAGGCCAGGGAGAAAGCGACACTTGGCATTACCAAATTTCGATGCGTCAGGCACTCTCGGGCGTTTTGGTTTGTGAGGGTAGCGTGGTAAAGGAGAGACGGCGTTTTTACTTCTACAAATCGCTGAACACCCAGCGTCTGGACTTATCTCTCCTTAAGATGCCCTCGAACCAAGGAATAGTTTTTTTTATAGCATAGGCCGGCAAACGATCAAGTTGGTCACCTGATGGTAAGTTATTTCCACCACCCATGTAAGCCCACAATGCCAAAAGAATTATTGGGCGCGTCGCCGACCTTAAAGGAAAGGGATAATTAAAGGATTGGGAATGGAGCGGGGATTTGGGCCTCCGGATATCTCACTCATCGTATGAAACGCAGCAACAAGCTGCAAATCTACGCCGGTTTTCTGTGAGACAGTGGTAACGACCCGGACGAGCCGGTCCATTCATGCTGTAGACAAAAGTGTCTACAGCGTGGCTCTACCACTCTTAAAAGTTAATATCTCGATTTCGCCTAACGAGGACTTACTTGGTCTCCGTCGCATGAAAAATCAAATGACAGACCCTTGGCGGTTGAGTTTTATAACTCCCATATACAAGGGTAAGATTAGGTAAGATGATGTGCTCCGTCAATATAATCCGTGCTCCGAGGGTCAATATGGCTTAACGCCCAGAAGTGACACCTAGGACTTGGTGTTCGCGAACAGATCGATTGATAAGACAGAACGCAGAAGGAACCTCTGCATATTGCTTTTTGAATTTGCAAAATGTCGTCGACTTTTGTGGCCCGGCAGGCGATCTGGTGGATACTAAGATTCAAGTGTATTCAATTTGTACGTATAATGATACGATCTAAATAGCCATTAAAACTAAACTTTTTTTTATTAGCTTGAGTGGCGAAGCGAGCAGGTCGCTTGCCTGATGATAAACGTCACGTAGGCCCATAAACAGAAGCAACACCACACAGAGCTTTGAATTACAATGCACTGCATGATATTGGACTGCGCTCCTCACCCCGAAACATAAGATGTTAAGTCTCATAATGCCCAGTAATTTCACTGGCTTCAATGTCCTTCAAACCGGAACACAACAATGCTTACACATTGCTGCTTGGCGGCAGAAATAGACAAAGCGGTAGTACCAACTCAGACGGCCTCTCGCACTCGAAGGACCTACCACCTTGTAAAAGTTGACATTATTATCGGAGACATGTACCTCCGATCCGAATCTTTGGTTCGGACTACTGTTGGCGAAACCAATCCATTCCCAATCATCATACTAGGGTTCGACACTGAGACGGTTTCTTTTTAGTGTTGTTCTTGATGTCATGACGGTGAATATACAGGAGCAGCCACCACGGGTGCTCCTTTATATCCACTGTCGTTATATCCGCAGTATGGACTACCTCTAATGGCCGTTCCCAATATTCTGTCTATCGACAGATTTGCTTACCGGCAGTACAATTTTGACACATTTTGTATGGAAGATCTGTTAAAACACTATTGACAGTAAGCAAATCTGTCGATAGATAGAATATAGGGAACGGCCATTAGCGAGCTACTGCAGCGTTATATTATTGCATTATTTCAACGTGTTCTTTTGCTGGTCCCGGAACTCTTTCATAGTGATGAAGGCGACAATCACAGGGTGTTTATCTGGTAAAATCAAGCACACGCCGTCTCTGATGGTGGATGAAAATCCAATAAGATTTTCCTCAATGAATGACTCTACTAGCAATAGACACACTTTAAAATAAGGATTATTTAATGTTCTCGAAAATTACGTATTATCATGTAATAAGAGCAGTAACAGGGGCCAAAACTCCACGAGTAACAGCCGTTTTAGTCCTAAATTCCTATTGCCTCAGTCGAGATTTTTTCTGAGGAATATTTTTAATAACTGATCACGCAATGGATTATAATTTTTACAATCAACATAATTCTTAAAATAACAATTAATAGATTATTCATAATCGGTTATCCACATCACTAGTTCATAGTCCAATCCGTTTTGAAGACAAATTCCATAAAATCTTCAACTTTTTGCTATACTGTGTTTTTTCTCTAGTTTTTCTAAAGAATGAAAGTTCCGTAATTAGGCCATATTTAAAATCATATATAGGAGCTACCCAGAACAGTCTTGCACCCCAAAGTCATTTTCTTATTTGCACTTATTTTACACCCATCACTAATTTACTGCACTATAATACATATCATTTTAGAGATCTGTAGTGTAGATACCATCGCCACATAAAATTGTTATTTGACTACAGGGATACCCACAAACATGCAAACCGGGAGCTCTGTTGTCCTACTATTATTATATTTATATACTAAAACAATGTTAGAAGTTAGTTATTAACATTTAAACGTAATATAAAGTTACTCCAAGTATGCACCTAACTACAAAAATGTATAATATATTAATTTGTGTTGTAAATATTCAAAACTTTCATTAATACAAGTCCAAATAAAAAGCAATAGGGAAATGATTCAAGTCAATAACAAAGTGACATTACTGTATTCATACTTGTTTACGGATTCAGAGTTACGAGTTCAAGAAACCGAGCAGAAAAACGGAAGCATAGTAACCGACCTTCCCTTACGACTGGTCTATGCTTATATGTATATTTAAGTATTAATAAAAATAAACCAATGCGCGGACTCCGCACTGATTACATAGCCTTCTCGATACTTTAGTGTGAAAAGAAAACAGCTCGTACCCAGTGTACGGATAGAACATACGAACCTACTTAATGTAAACAGACATGTGAATATTGTGAGCCACTCCAACTTTCTCCGTATGATGGGCCGTCAATCATCATAAATTAGAGACGATTTTCCAGTTATCACTGCGATATATTCGTACTTACCTACATAAAAATCCATTTTATAAACACGATTAGATACTGTTAACGTTATCTGTGAAATATTCTTTATCGTTCTGTAATTAATCAACGTATCAATTCAAATATCACGGTCTAGACGCAAAACACGTTTAATTTATTATAGTTAAAAGAGAAACAAAACCCTTACATAACTAAAAGTGATTATAATAAAATAACCTAATAATTATCTGTTTTTAATCATTTAAATATATTATGTTTATACGTATACCTACACATTATTATAATGCTTAACATATTAATGGTTCATTATAGAAAATTGGTTGATTAAATATACTTTATTTATACTTTATTATTTCTCGTCCGACAGGTTTTTTTTTACCCTAAGGATCTATTTTCACAATGTTCGAGTATTATTTAACCACCATTTAACCTATAATACAGCTATTTTTGAAACTACCTAATAGACATCTTTCTTCCGATGTATTCAAAATGGACCTTACTTATAAACATTACTTAAGCATCGATTAGTTAACCACTTTTCAAAAAGTGACTTTTGTATTGGAACGTGTATTTAAAGAGTTATGCCCATTGCAGACGATGCGCAGTAGCTTGCGCAAGTACTAATCATTAGTAAAAAGAATGAACTGGCGCCAGTACTGACGGCGTCGAGTTCACACGATACGCAATGCGAGCTGCGCGGGGTTGAGCCGGCGTAGCGGAGGAATACGGGTATTACTCGCGCAAGGACCAGAGCGAGTACAACTAAGCAACTTGCACTCGCACTTTTACTAAGAAAAATATGTTCAGACGATGAAACTTTATGCACAGTATTAGTACTTGCGCAAGCTACTGCGCATCGTCTGCAACGGGCATTAGGCATCTCACATACGAAGGATTTACCACCTAGTAGAACCTTTGAACTCTTTACTAATTTTATCATGTATCAATTTAATTATCATATTACAATCACATCTATTTCTGTGACTACAATCTTGGATAGGTATGTATGTATAAATAGTTACTTAAATAGTTTTTATCCAAATCTGCTTGTGTTCCAATAAAATAATAATAACACAGTCGGTTTTCGGATTTAAAACGGGTTTAGGGTTTTTCCATTCTTTTCGCGCAAAACTAATACGGATATTTACAGAGTACCTGTACTCAGATACCATGCCATGAATCGTATGTAATAGCCGAAAAGGCTATTACTTACATGTATATTACATATCTACTATATTATTTACCTCTCTGTGTTCATAATAATAAATAAGTAAATATACCCAACAGTCACACACATAATCCTGACCCCGCACTAGGTTAACCTGTATCGTGGGTATCAACTACGAAGGACTTGCGATCCCACAACACCCAGACCTGAAACAAACATTCGTGGTTCACACAAACACTTGCCTCGATGCGGGAATCGAGCCCACGGCCTCCCGCTTCGCAGCCATGTACTCGCCCACTACGCCACGGAGTAATTTACCTGATTTTTGGCAACGACAAAATATAACGATTTGTGTGTGCTGATGGGTTTATAAAATAGTTGTTTAATGTTTTAAAAGTGTTTTGGTGTTCATGATGATGCATCAAATCCTAAAAAAAATACTACACGTAATGTTATGCCTTTACGTACGTAAAATAAAACGTAGATACGTAAAATAAGAAGTCATTATAAATCGCCTTATTGGTCTAGTAGCGATCTACTTAGATTGAGAAACCGTATAGTCCTGAGGTAAAATGCAAGGTTGAGCAATCACAAGTTGTGTGAGTTTTCAAGTCGAAAAATTATGATGATTAGCTCAAGATTGGAATTTGTGCCCGATAATGAGATTGATTCGCCCCACATTATGTCACGGGTTTAAGCTCGGCGAACCGTAGATGCAGCAGTAGTTGCTTGCTTTCGGGAGTATTCCAGGTGTGAGCTTATATTATGTTTCGTTATTATATGTTGTAAAAGCTTCTTTAAATAACGAGACACAAATTCTTTATTAGTAGATAAAAAGACAATTATTTTAAAATATTTTAGGACCCATAGAGTTATTAAATGTTTAGCAATAGCAAAGTGATATCGAAAATAACAATATTGGACAACAGAAGTTAAGTTCAACAATAAATATTGATGACTGTTGCCGAATTTAAATTATTTTGTTTGGTAATCCACAAATCATCGAATTAGGTGTAATTTTAGCATTGCTATAAGTCCTATAAATAAATAGTTAGGAACACATTAAGTGGCGCCTCAGTGGCGCAGTTGTAATGCGTACGCGTTACGCCTGAGGCTGATGCTGAGGTCTCAGGTTTGATCCCCGGGTCGGATAATAGTGATCATGGGTTTTTTCTATTACGAAATGCTCAGTATCAGCCCGGAGTCTGGAATTGTGCCCAGTATCGCGATAGGCTCGCCCCCTATCACATCATGGGATGGAGATACGCTCGGTGAAATGTGGGTGTACTGGTTACACACCTGCCTACCCCTTTGGGGATTAAAGGTGAGAGTGCGTATGTATGTATTTACGTGTTATAATTTATCATTATGTACGTACGACGAATTATTAACTTAGACAACATAATAATGTTATCAGCGATAACGATATTGAAATTTAATAACATATTAACTAGTAGTAGCAAGCTAATAGTATCGGACGCAGCATAATAATATGACGCGATTTTATGCGCGCAGTCTAAAAATATCGTTTCATAAAAGTAGATACTTGTCTTTTCGTTTGTCTTAAATATTGTTTTCATTTTAGTAACAGTGAAGTTTCAAGGATTAAATAATCCTACATGTTTATCCGGTATACGAACCGCTTCTGTTTTTATCGCCACCGGTCTAGATGTTTTGACGTGGTTGGGTAATAACCACCAAAACTTATTCTTGTGCAGTAACCACTGCAGGCATACTTTACATACACTACTACATTACTGATTACATCGATTATACTAATAATTTACTATACTTATGCCTGCACCATCGACCGGTTTATGGAACAAAATGTAAATAACATTAGCTTTTCACCGCGAATTCATTTGTATTATTTACAATTCAAATCTGATTCCCGCGGACGTACTACAGCGCCTGTTATTATAGGATTTAATAGCCTAGGACCTAGGTGTATAAGAAAATGCATATTTCCTGAGCAAACATCTCATTCTCACCTGTTCAACCTTCATATTGTAATTGATAATAATTTTGAAAACAAAACTCAAACTTGTGTGTTTATTAATAAAGCTATGGTTTGCCAGCGTAACGTAAATAAATGTACCGGTTGGACGGGGAATTATTGAAACACCTTGCACTTTTTAAATTGGGTTTATTGGTGTATAGCTGCACATAAATAAATATTATGCAGAGGTAAGAGTCAGATATGATCCTTATAAAAAAATAACTTTTTCCAAGATCTAGTTACTCTGTTATGATAAAAAAGATCTCCGAAAATAACATGAGAACGAAAGAGAGAAACGTTCGCTTTGTAACTGAGTGATGAGATAAACAGGTCGCTCAACTAATGGTAACGCTACGACTGCCCATAAAAAGACGCAACACCACATAGAACTGAATTACAAAACACTGCATTGTACTGGACTGCGCTCGTCACCCCGAGACATAAGATTAAGTTTCATTATGCCCAGTAATTTCGCTGGCTTCACTGTCCTGCAAACCAAAACCCGAAAGTGCTTACAAGCAGCTTACTAAGCGGCAGAAATAGACAAAGGTTTGGCACCAACCAACGGCCTCCCACATACAAGGGACATCCCACCTTGTAAAACTTGAATTGTGAAAATTTAAATTAACTTGAATAACATAATATAGAATGATTTATCTGTATTTTATTAGATAAACAACATAGTACGGATTTCCTGAAGATATCACATAATGTGGCCGTATTAAGCCAGCTGGGCATCATCAGGTCGGTTTTAAATTTTTGCACATCCCATGCGTCAGCGAATAGGTTCTAGTCGAAGCAGAACATCTCTAGCCACTGTAACTTCCGTGATCCCTTACGTAACGTAATAATCAAATTTAGGGAGAATTATACTGCTCAAAATTTCACACCACAGACAGATACTTCAATTTTACTTATTTACTATAGATATATGAAAAATATATTATTAAAATGTTACACAAAAAGGCAAAAATGATAGCGGACTCCCACTCACAAAAGTTTAAATACGCAAGTCGAATAAATGAAAGCCTACAGCTTTATTTATTGATTATAATCTGTGCATATGTTTTTGCTCTCAAACCCCAGAATTATTTCGGTAAATCGAAAGAATAATTTTAACTATCACGTAAACTTTTATTAAGAATTTTTCATTGTGTATTCATGAACATAAGCAACGTTAACTATGAAAAATTGCAATATTGCACTGTTTTAGTAAACATGACATCATTAGCAATATGACATGTCTACATTTTATCGCAAGAGTATATACGTGTTCTAAATATAAATCCAAACACTACGTTTTATCATAAGGTTTTATCTGCTTTATTTACTTTGGTTACTTATCTCCGATTAAATTAAAAAATACAGGTGATCCTATGGTTATGTGTGCGTAGTTTTTATAAAATCTTTAAACAGTAATATCTCTGAAACTATTGAATTTATTGAAAAATGCAAGTACAAAAGGCAATTACGGATACCCTTTATGTCCTTTTAGCTAAGTACACCTTTTCCGACTAACTTTGTACATTTTGAAATATTCACACATTATTAGAGATTTAAAGAGTTAAGACTTATTTAATTGCACTTTGCTAATATGGACATAATACATTAAAATTTTAAATTTGGTTGATATACGTTAGTTTGGCCCTATTTTTTTTACTTATGGTATCAATATATTAAATACCACATTAGGCCAGTGTGGTAGACTAAGGCCTAACCCCTCTCATTCAGTAGAGGAGGCCCGTGCCCAGCAGTGGGACGTAAATAATAAAGGGCTAGTAAAAAAAAAATAAAAAAAAAAAAAAAATATTAAATACATCATTTGTTTATTGAATTAATACAAATCCTTTGTGTTATTACAGTTCAAATAAAATCGTGAATCAAGTAATATTCTTTAATGAATAATGTTTTGTTAATATGCCACTGTTTGATTTCTAATATTTCAAACGACTTCAAAAAGCGGGAGAGTCTCTATTCAAATATTTTTTTAATGTATGTTAAGTACAGGGTTTTATGTGGCCTTCATTTTGTTGATTCATTTTGTGTTCGATTGGGTGTACTCCGAGGATGTTCGCATATCAATTTGGTTAAGATCTGATGATGGGTTGCGAAGGTAATGGAAAACTCCTCAATGGAAGACACCGCGATTTGGGTTTTGAAGTCGATTTTAGGAGTTTGGAACTTTTAATTATAAAATCAACTCTTTGTCGCTTTACCCGGCTTTATCAGTAAGGTGATTCATAGATTTACTTTAATTATTATATTGTAGACTCACGATCTAATCCTCTAAACTGGTTGATAGACTTAATCAACGAAACATGTATCTTAAACAATAAAATTTACGATATTCATAGAAATAAATGTCTGACTAAATATATAAGTTTGTTCTAAAATTATAAATTGACTTCACAGACACCGATAATACGATTACCCTAGCATTTATTTATCGTGTGAAGAAAGTTTGAAAGTAAGATAAATAAAAATACCTAACGTCCGGTCTGGGTGCGGTTCGTTCTAGACTCTACAAGCTAACAATAGAGATAAAAATTTAATCTATACAATGCAACAATATATTATATTTATTCGATTGGATTTCGTTGAGAAATAAAATAGGTACTTTATTTAGACAACACGACGTTACACGGCAAAAACGAAAACAAAAAAAAAACACAATCAGACAATTTCAAACCAACAAAGACAATAATTAAGGATTATTATGAAGTTCTTTCTTTTGTTTAATTATGCACTCGCATGTATAATATATTTTCAAGTCTTTACAAAAACGATGAAACACCTAGCACACTAGAAACGATAGAGTGGCCAATTGTGAAGTCTTGTCGGAGTTTTGGTGGTAATTCTTTCCAGTATGATGCTTCATAGACGATTTTCTCCAAAGGAATCTAACGACCAAGGTCGATCAATACCCAAAATGCTCGAAAATTACCTAAGTTCACTTATTTTAATTATGGAGAAAGTAAAAGTCTGTAGGCGCAAGGTCTGGTGAGTAACAGCGGATAACGGAGAGCTTCCAAATCCAGCTCTTGTAGCTTGAGGATCGTCTATTATGCAATATGGGGTCGCCCGTTGTCGTGCAGGAGCAGCGGGGACGAGCGATTTACCAAAGCTGGCTGCAGATGTACGACCTTAATAATAGGGTAGTTTCCTATATTGAATTGTATGCATTATTTTATAAGCAACAGAAAATAATACGCAAAAGAAACCCTTTTATTAAAACACAATCAAAATTGGTTCAGAAATGTGCCCGCAGTTATGACTTTAAATGATGATATGAGGAAAAGTGGGTGCGTAGTAGGGATATCTCACTATCTCGCTTGCAGGCGTGCACCATAATGAATATTTTACAGAGTGACGTCAAAGTTTGCGTCGTCTGTCATTTGACAATTACAATCACACCGTATGTACTATACCACCAAACAGTGACCATCACTTATCTAGGAGACATTTTTAGTTCAAGATCTAACCAACTTGCTAAGCGCTTGCAATTGTCAAACAGAATCCATTTTTCGTCGCAGGTAATAATGTGGTTCAAAAATGCTCATATCCGCAGGTATAATATTCCATAATTACTCGAATTTTGGACGGATCCATGATGACAAAAAAGCTTTAAATGTGATGATATCATAACGCTTATAAATAAACAAAAAAAATATTTTAAACAAGAATTCCATGTTTTTAAAATAAAATTCATTTAAAATTGGAATTCATAGCCAAACAAAAAAAAACGTTTTATTTAAAATGTCCAGTACTGTAGAATGGCAACTTCGTAGTGTAAATTCCTATTATTTTTTACAAATACCTACACTCAACAGTCGCACACTGACCTTACATAAAGATACGAGTCTTGTATCATGGGTATCAAGAACTACGAGAGATTTTCGGTCTCACAACTCCCAGACCCGAAACAAATATTTGTCTCATTGTATTGGATGCGTTGATAGATGTATAAATGTTTCATATTTAAGTCCATAAGTACTACATCAAATAATACAAAGGTAAGACTGTAAGCTGATCAAAGACAGTGACCATTATATTGGATTAAGTAAAGAGCAAAAAAGACTATACGTAATGTCCAATAATTTCTTTGCATTTTAGAATTTCACACAGACAGAAATTGACAAAAAAAAGTAGATCACCGTTAAATTCACTGCATTTTAGATACAATTTTTTTGTTAGCCTGAATGATGAAATGAGAGGGGAACGTGAACTAACGTGCTCTAACGTTGAACGTGAGAGCCAATGGTTTTACTACAGTGGATGCGGAAGATCAGGCGAATTAGTAGGATGGCGGACCCTGGCACTAACCGGGATAACGACAGGTAGAAGGAATAGAGATGTAATGCCTACCCTGTCCCTATACCTGATGGTAAGCACCACGCCTGCCCATAAACCGACAAACTGAAACACAACAGTGCTTACACAATGCTGCTTGAAAAAGCCGTGGTACCAATCCAGGCGATGCGGACTCTTGCATTCGAAGGACCCACCACCTAGTAAACTTTTACACCTGTATACGCTATCTAAGTCACACCAAGTATGCAAGTATTGTGAAAATAGTGGTGGTTAATATACAACCACTTTTTTACAACATCGGAATATATATAAAGGAGATTATAATATTGTAGCGAATGTAGTAATAATAATAAGGGTCTTATTCATAATAAAACGCTTATCGAAGGTATAAACCTTCATTAGTTAAAACGTATTTTAAGCCTATAGAACGTTCAATAAAATTCTTTATTCATAATCGTTTGATAAAGCTCCGATAACTAAAATAGGTTTATCATACACAAAGTTGCCAGTTTACAGAAAAAGATTGATTGATTGAATGATTTTAGTATGGGTTGTCTCTGGAAAGACTGGAAACAAACTAATTAAAAAGAAAATTGGCATCTCATCCATGTCAAATGTCAAGAAAGGTAAACAAACACGACCACACGGACGCGTGCTTTTTAAAAAATATTTAAGATGATTACAGCAAAGAAGACAGAAGTAAAAACTGTACTTTTGTTTGGTAAAACGGTACTGCTTGCGAAATTCCTGGTAATCCAAAGAAAACGGTTTGAATCTCTACCGATAGTTTTCTACGCGAAGGTTTTTCAAAGAATTGTATAGTTTGTATAATTGAACAATTAAAAATATTTCTCAAACGAAAAATATGCGTTACGATTTACTTAACTTTTACTAGATGGTAGGTCCCTCATCATCATCATCATAATATCATTAAAATGTTCAACGTTTAATGATTTGTTTATCGAGGTTTGACCATATCGATAATGTAGGATGCCCATACAAATGTACTATGTTTACTAGGTGGTAGGTTGCTCCAGCCCTGTATATTGGAGGCTTTTGTAAAATTCCACCATGATATTCTCTGCCTGTCGTATGAGGCGACTAACTGGAGCCGCCTAGGATCGTGGCTGCGTATCACATTCTACAGTGCGACCCTGAGATGGAGGAGAGCGCGGGGGTGGTTCCGGCAGCAATCCAGAGCACACTCAGGATCCCCCGGAACCGTTTCACTTGCGCTGAGGAAGGCTTTCGCAGGATTTTATAAAATTCAACAAGACCTTCCAATCGACCAAGCCGCGCCGCTGCGCCGCTATTTCGTCGTTCTTGGGAAGAGTTGAAAATATATAATATAGAACTTGTCATTGGCGAAATGTATAATAGTGCGAAGCCGTTATAAATAAAGAAAAAGTAATAAATTAAAAAAAAATGTCAGTAGACGTAAAAATAAACGTCAAATATGAAACAGCTGACCGATGTCGGCCATGTTTTTCACTATCGAACGTTTAAAATAGGTTTATAGAAGGGTTATAGCTTCTATAAATTAGTGACACTTTATAGGAGAGTTAATTAGAGAGCGTTTTAGCGTTATTGAACGATTATGAATAACAATTATTAACAATCATGTTATAACGGCCTTATAAAGCTCCGATAACTCATTATGAATAAGACCATAAGTCTTTGTCTTATTGTCTTGGCTATTATACAGTATTGGCTATTTTAAATAAAACATATTTTTATTTAGCTATAAATTCCAAATTAATTTTATTTTAAAACATGGAATTCTTTTTCAAAAGCAGTCTTCTTTTCGCTTTTAGCGATAAAACCACCTGTAGATATTATTATAGTTATAGGAGTTTTGTGTATTGTTCCTTAAATTGGTGTTCAATACAGAGTTATCTATCAAATCACCCATGATATTTTTTGTCCTTCAATATAAACGTTCTTGCGAACGAATGAGTCATTACTTAATTTATAAAATTTCGTTAATATTCTTGATTAAGTGTGACACAATCTGTAGGCGTATCGAACAATTTTAAGAGGCTAGACGAGTGTTGACGCCATTATCTAAAATAAACGGGATTTTCCTGCCTATATATTCTAAAACTTGATTTATATTCACCGCACGGTTAGATTAGCAATGGTAGTGCGTTTATTTTGCATCGTTTTGTCAAGGTTACACTTTGTTGTCTGGCCCGGTGTGTAATGCTCAAATACGTTAACACTAGGTAGGCATAATTTAGTTTTATATGGTTTTAGAAAAATATGTATCATTGTTCCTTGCTGTTATTTTAAATGCGTTTAATTTTAACAAATACCTATAACTAAATAACATAAAAAAACTGCCTTCATACAAAAAAAAAAACATTATTAGGCCATTCGTTTAGGCGCCACGATGCCTCAAACAGATACACACACACATACATCCACAGACAACACCCTTGTTTTTTTCGGGGTAAAAATATTAATCATCCTTTTTGTTTATCGATTGATAAAACGAGTATGCATACATACATAAGTATTGTATAGTCGTAGTAAACAAAGATTTACATTTTATTGGTAATAAATCTCTGATACATAATCAATGAGCGACACATCATGTGGTAATATTATTTCATAAAAGAAACAAAAACTTTCACTTGATAAGTTTATTTATTATTATGTACTTACTTTCTTAAAATAAAATTAACTTTGCATAAGTATAACTTAATGTTTCTAATTAAATTAACAATATAAATTAAATTAATTTACTAGACGTACGAAACAATACATACACAAACTGATGGACATAAATAGATCCAACAGACGGACAACGGACGAAAGGATGAATATACGAAGCATCGAAAATAAATAAACAAAGAATATATTTCTTAGATGTACTAACACAAGCTAATTTCGTCTTTGACATCATTATTCTACATATGTTTGAAAACTAATAAATGTCAGTCATGAAGATTTAGCACAGAGGAAATACAGTGGTAGAAATAAAACATGCAAATAGTTGAGGCAGAAAAACAAATAAGACCATTTTACGAACACATTTATAGTATTTCAAAAATTGAAATATAAACTGACCTCAAGGCAATGTGTGACACTTCAGTGTTGTCATATCGAAAAGTGCACAGTTTTATAGAGTAACTTATTGCTTAGACTATATTTATTTCTTAGGGTCTCTGTACACTCCGAAGAATAGAATTGAGTTGGTGGAACGATCGTAAATCAAATAGACGAAGGGGAAGTTCGCGATAAAGCGGGTCGGCTCAAGTGGTCTCGACGATCTGAACCCAAAGAGAGCTGTTGCTGCGGCGGCTACCGTACCTGTACAAAAAAAAAGGTTCCATACATTACAAACACAAAGGTATCTATTTAATTATTATTCATACTAGAGTTTAAAACAAGACGAGACATAACACCTATCAGATAACGAGTTCGAGCTAATTTTGAAAAATACCGAAATTATTTTCATTTGTTTTATATGTAGAATATGTATGCTAACTACAGTAAAAACTACATACTACATGATAATATATCGCACTTAGTATTCTGTTGACTGTCATCTTAAAGCTACAGTGCCTTATAACGTCTACAAATACTCAGGCGTGTGTTCAATGTTCAATAACAATTTTCACCAAAAATACTCCCAATGTCTCATAATAACATTAATAATAATACAAAATAATGGTCCATAATAATAATACATAACAGACTTGTAAAATGGCCATTGTTGACATAAATGTTGAATATTTAGTCTTTCTTATATTTTTTTTTATTAGTGTGATTGTCGAGACGAGCAGGTCGCATCGCAGGAGCATCGCTTGATGTTAAGCGCAACGCCTGCCCATAAACAGAGGCTACGCCACACAGAACTTTGTATTACAAACCACAGAGTAATGTAAAACATGTCACTGGACTGCGCTCGTCACCCCGACACATAAGTTGGTATGTCTTATAATGGCCAGTAATTTCAATGGGTTCAATGCCCTTCAAGCCGCTTACACACTGTTGATCGGCGGCGGAAATTAACCAAATGGTGGTGCCAAACCAGATGGCCTCTCCCATACGAGGGACTTACCACCTTGAAAAACTCTAGCGTCATTGTCCAACATTTTAACAACAAACATCAGTACTCACAACTGTGCATGTCGTTAAAGTTACTATTGTGACAGGAATTAAAGAAAAGCATTTCAAGCAATTTGTATTCAACTTCAAAGCCAACGTTCACTAATTCTTAGAAGCCCTCTTTCAAATGCTAAACGGTATGGGAGTTTTTAGAATAAGTAATTACAAAAATAAATGTACCTTCTTCATCGATTTGTATTTTGGCTTTGTGTACGGCATCGTCGAAGAGAATGCCTGAGTCCTCTGCGAGGGTGCTGAAGTCTGCACTCGCATTGAACAGGTCTCCGACACCTAGTCTCTCCAATACCTAAAGAAGAAAACGATACAATAAGAGCAATTATGTTGTCACCAACTAAACTAAACCTCACTAAAAATAGTTTACTCTTGTCAAATTGGTGGTAACGAACTAAATTGACACGACATAATAGACAACATACAACATAATCAGCAGCATTGGTGCCGATTTTAGTTTGTTAAAACTAATATTACTTTGCCTTAAATTCATATGTTTGTGAATAATTACGAAACGGTGTTTTGTGTTGGTGCAGCTGATGGTAGCCTACAAGGGTTGTTGACTCAAGCCTTCTTAACAAGACTTCTTCTCAAGACTTCATAGATGGTAGATGAAAATTAAATCTTTAGAGTGCTTATGGAAGATGATCTTTTCGCGTTAATTCGTAACATAAATTTATGTTTAACTTACAAATTATTTAAGTATGTACACATGTATACGTAGAATTACGTGCACGTAATTCATGCTTATCAAAAAGTTAGTGTCGTTCATAATTTATGGTGATGTGACCGCCCTTATCCATCGTCGTAAACGAATGATTAAAATTAGCGTGAAGGTTTAGGATTCCTAGATTATAATAAGATCCGGTATATTAACACTCACTACATGATAGTGTAGTGATCTATGTTCACCTATATAACAACCCTTAAATATGACCATACCTTTCTGTAGCACGCTGTATATTGAAAGCGTGATATTTTTGTATTTTCCGTCTTATATTATATATGGTAAATAACATTTTAAAAATCAGCCATAACAGCTTTAACATAAATAAATTGTATGACACGTTTCTTTTTGCTTGCGTTATCCTGGCGTAATCAAGCAGCCAGGTTTCACCTTCCTCCATCATGATGATTGACGGTAGATTTGGTACTATGTGGGGCCACCGGCCGTCGGACCAAACAACACCAAACAGGAACCAAGTTTCGTCATTGCCTCGTCCGATAATCAGCAGAGTGTAGATACTACGTGCAGGTGAGGTTGACTTTGGGCCTAAGATGTTGGTGGCCCACTTACAAATATTAAATTGATTTATTAAGACACAATTTTATTAAATTATCACGCTGTTAATACTTCTCAATTTACGTCAACAATTATATGTCAGATTACTACCTAGAGTGCGACAATCATAAGTTGGCGATAGTAAATTTGGAACTAATTGAAAATGTTATACTCGTAATAATCTGGCAAAACTGATATCGACCAATGAGTGTTTAACAACACCGCCACTCATCTCGCCAACTTAGAGCTGGCGTACTGTCCTGTTTAAATTGGTGTGTAATGCCTTATGTAGTGGATAAAATTTAAACGGACATTAAGTATGTGTGATAGGCCTACTAAGACTATCCTATCTAATCCCGGCTCCGATATTATTATTTACTTTATTAATTTACTATTTGGAAATTGGAAGACTAGTAATATTGCGTATTTCAGTACCGATTTTTTTCTTGTTCGAAAACTATCACACTATCGCGGTTTCAACGCGTCGGTTTTTGCGATATGTTTGAGCCGTACCTGTAGGAAAAAAATTATACGGCATGATGCATAGGTATGTTTGAACGAAATCTGTTAAAAGTTACAGAGGTTTTTTGTGATTAAATTTGGGACTTTTTAACGGTATGGTTATTTCAGAAATACGAACGTTTGATTATGATGATATAATACGGAACTGTTACAATATTAAATTATGTAGGTATATATCAATATTTCCCCGAGTGATTGTCCTAAACCGGATGACCATGCATTCATTGTATATTCGTACTAATTCATGAAAACTAAATATCGGCTAGTGCATAATTTTATATGAGTCGTTGTACTTACTGTACTTCACACGACGCAAAATAAAAAAACCCGTTCTAAAACATTATTATGTTTGTGAAAAATCAATTAAAGACAAAGTTGGGCAAACTTACACCTCTAAGCGGTAAACTCCTTTCAATTGTGAATTTGGGAATTTCGACTATAACTTCCCTGCTCATGTAGCTTTCTTCCATGACAGCGGCGAGACGTTCGGCATTTAAGTTGGCGATAATGTTGGTCACACCTGTGGAATAAATTAAGAACTATAACATTCATATAATATTCATATGCTTTATGGAAATCAGCGGTATGTGGGCAAACCTAACCGTGAAGCTGTGATAAACTACGTATATCTTACTCATAACACAACGGATGTGCATTCATTCATTCAAATAAATATTTATAGAGACGTGGTAATCATTCTATTAAATTTTTAATAATCAATATGTTTGTAATTCATAAACACAGTGATTCAAAGTGTTAGCCTTGAGCGAAACATCCACATTATAAGCTTGTGATTTATAAACTAAATTATATGTGTACATCATTTTACGACTACAGCTGACCTAAAAATAAAAAAAAACAACACATTTAACCATATAATAAATAATGTATGCACATATTTTGGATTGAACATATTATAAATATTCATTCGATATTCCATTTAGTAGATTTTCAGTCAATGTATTAGGTACATAGTAATTTAGGTATACTTAATTCATTATTTTAACTCGTGTAAGTAAGTATATGCCATGGACCCTGGTTTTTTTATTAGCTTGAATGACGAGACGAGCAGGTTGCTCGCATGATGGTAAGCGCCACGCCTGCTCATAAGCAGAAGCAACGCCACGCAGAACTTTAAATAACAAAGTACTGCATGACACTGGACTGCGCTCGTCACCCCGAGACATAAGGTGTTAAGTCTCATAATGCCCAGTAATTTCACTGGCTTCAATTTCCTTCAAACCGGAACACAACAGTGTTTACACACTGTTGCTTGGTGGCAGAAATAGACAAAGCGGTGGTACCAACCCAGCCGGCCTCTCTCTGGTATAATATTAATGTAATAAAAAGAACATAAATATTACATATAAAGTTATAATGCTTAGTTTACGATAGCAAGTGCTATGTAGTACGTAGAGCTAGAGCTATAACTCTCATTTTACTCGAACTATTTCTATAATAATATATTTTAACTTATCGCTTTAATTAATTAATTATTGGTCTAGTAACAGTGTACTGAGGCTGAGAACCGTGAGGTCCTGGGTTCAATTCCCAGCTCGGGCAATCACAATTTGTGTTGTGAGTTTTCGTTTCAATTAATCACACATGAACTCGCCAGGATTGGAATTTGTACCTGGTACGGCGATAGGCTCGCCCCCTACCACATCATGGGGCGAAGTAAGGCCGGCATAATGTGGGTGCACTAGTTGCACCTCTGCCTACCCCTTCGTGGATATAGACGTGGGATTTTAGGTTGTGTTAATTTTTTTACTACAAGACCCAGTCAACAATAATACTTTTGCCTGAATCAGAAACAAACAGACATAACAATTAATACAATGGACTCAAAATTCTCTACATTGCATAATTGATATCATAGTTAATAATTTAGAATTGACTCATGATGTGGACCAACTCAAAAATTACATAAAACCCGATGCCCGGAACTGTTCGTCACATAACAATACTATAGAATATAGATAAAGAAGTTTAAGCTAACAACGCATGGGACACTAAGCATGGCACTCTACATGGGACAAAATATACAACAATGAGAGCGCAATTACCTGGTTCAATTGCCGTTAAACTACACAGTAATTTGATATAAAGTGTATAACTCACCTTCCTTCATAGAGTAGGGCGGTAGTAAAATGAACATGCTGATATCGTTGCCTTTGTAAGGCAGCTCCAAGATTTGTGCACCCAACTCTTCGCTTACTCCTGAAACGGAACATTTAATAAAAAATAAAGTATGATGGTAATAAATATTTTATTCAAGACAGTAATAAAATATTTATTTTGCATTATAAACCATCGAATACATATTATTTATTAAATTGAATGTGTGCAATAAGTAATGTATTTTTCTTTCTCCCTGGCGTTATACTGGCTTTCTCGTACCATAGATTTGACCTTATGTGGTATATAGGGCGACCCATCATCCGACCCCCACAATACACAACGAATCCGAAACAAGTTTCGCCATTGCCTCGTCAATTAATCAACATAGTGTAGTTACCATGTGCAGGTGAGTTTGGCTTTCTTAAGACATATCAAATTATATTTATAGATAACCACAGCATACCAGATTTTTCAATATATATTTAAATCAAAAAGAAAGTTCCGTTGAAACACGAAACCTTAAATATTTACCGTAGTGGAAAGTGCCTTTTTGCTTCATAAAAGGCACGAGCGTCTGTCGGGTCTCAGAAACAAAGAAAGTTTCCTTTCTAGTTGATTCACGTGAAAACTTTGATGCCCATACACCTTTAAAATAGGCGGCGTTTGCAAGCACTAACTTTGTGCTTTGGCTCACTGCATCAGCAGGTAACAAATCCTTAATATGATTCTTAGTAATACGGGCGACCCAATTGTTAATGTATTCGCGACTGACATCAGGATTTTCCTTAAAGTTCTGAAAATGTACAAAAGAATCGATTAGCATTATAATCCTTATATCCACCTTTCGGCGTTTGGTACTACTACATACTTATAAGTACTTAAGTCATAGATCAATAGACATGATGGAATCCTTGAAATGGTTATTTTTGTAAGTGGTAGAGCCGCGTTGTAGACAGTTTTGTCTACAACACGAATGCGCCGGGTCGACTGGGTCATTTTACCACTGTCTCATAGATAATCGACGTGAAGTAGTAGCTGGTTGTTGCGTTTCGTACGGTGAGTGAGATATCTGGAAGCCCAAGTTCCCTTCCCATTCCCAATCTTATAATCATCTCTTTCCTTGAAGGTCGGTAACGCGTTCATAATTCTTTAGATATTGTTGGTGTTTATGGGCGGTGGAGATTACTTACCATCAGATGACCCACTTGCTCACTTGTCGGCCTTTGCTATTAAAAAAATACATTTGAATGTTATTTGTGCATTTTTTGACTCCGCGTAATAAAAAACACATAATATTTTATTTTTTCTTTTTAACTTTATAAAACATCCTTTAAAAATACTAAACTTTATAAACTGTATAATGTTTTTTTTATTTGTTTTTATATATTTGCTTTTGTTATTTAATATTTGCTTCATACGATATCCAGTTTTTCACAAATTCCTACGAAAAAAATATACTATGTAGAACGTACCAATGCCTCAAGTTCTTCTCCGAAGAGATCGAACATGCACTGCCGTACTTGCAGTTCATTGGCAACGAATAATTTGTTAGCGCTAGTAAACTCGTAGCTGTCGCTGTTGTTGTTCATGGCGCGAGATCTCTTGTCTACCTTGTATGCGGTCATCAAGTTCATCTTGTCCTGGAAACAATATAAAAACATTTTGACATAATATAAAAAGATACGCGACCATTTGAGAACTCCTTTTTTAAAACTGTTAAAAACAAATTTAACGTTTCCTAGGTGGTAGGCCAGCTTGTCTAGTCATTCAGACGAAAACTAATAAAAATGCCATCATTTAAAAAAAATAAGTAATTCCAAGTACGACCCGCAACATGTTAGGCGTGGTTATAAAACATATATAACAAGCAGAGACTATATTAAATTGGCTCAACAAATGGATTTATCCGCAACATTTAAAATACACGTGTCGTTTCCTAACGAGAAAGTTTGGTGTCAATTTACTGTAGACGTGAAAATTAATTTGAATAGATGTTAGAACCATTCAAGGCGACTGTTTGATTGACCATGTCAACCAATCGGTGAAAACAGTATATTATGTTATAAGGTATAAAGTTTAATAAACTAGCTATTGATGGCGTATCTGCCTACGTGAAAATCTTTTCTGCCATATTTTCGGCATATTAAAATTAGCCTATTATTCCATTCTCCGGCATATAAACTATCTCTATGCAAAAATCATGTCAATCCGTTGCTCCTTTACTGCGTGAAAAAGGACCCACCAATACACTTATTAATAAAATGATTATTTCTGACTTTCACATTGACGACTTATGTAAAGATGATTTACCATATTATCTTCGATTTCTAAAGACTTCTTTAAAGATTCTTCAGTCTGTCCGCCAGTAGAGAAGTATGCCAGCAGTAAAGATTGGTACACAGAGAAGGGAGAGAAAAATATATTGTCATCGGGAACCAAGCTGTTAATGGTCTGGAAAAGGTTTAATGTGAACGCCAGTTGTCCTGAATATAAAGACGTTCTCGCCGATGGATCCAATTTCTTAGAAGAATCATCTTTGGAGAAACACTGACTGCTTACAGTCGTCACTACTAGAAGTACCACAGTCCCTGTCTTCCACATGTTGCATCTGTAATAATTCAATATAATATGTATTAAAGTATTTACGAGTATGTTAGAATGAAGCTGCTAGTTTAAGGGTTTCAGGAGGTGTCAGAATATAGAGACTATCTGGAATCTTCCAGATTTAAGTTTCATTTAAAGTTTTGAGAAAAACGAGCAGATGGAGTCATAATGGTAAGTGATCATCACTGCCCTTGTACACAATGTCAGAGCAATTGAGAGTGCGTTGTCTGTCTACCTTTAAATGGGTGTTAGGGATTTATTGAGCATCCGGCATTCTCACTGACCGTACGAAACATAACAGCAAAGCTGCCAATTCACTATAATTTTCTGTGAGATTGTGGCACCCAGAGGAGCCGGCCGGGCCAATTCACAATGTGGACAAATATATTTGCAGCATGACTCTTTCACTATCTACGCAATAAAAAAAAACTATCTAATATCTTTGTGTAGGTACATTTTTGATTTTTCTTCTTCCTTAATTTGTATGCAATTTGGGTATGTTATGCTCGCTTAAATATGTGTGCCGAGTCGGTCACTTCCCTGTAATATGGTTGACGAGGCCGATGGCTGGCACATGCGTCATACTCGTACATGGGTGCTGCTTCTGTGCACCGGTCTACTCAGATTGCTAATTATTAATAACTGTATTATGACAATTAATTGATTTACTTAGACTCAAAGTATTGCTATAGCCTCTGAATGGGCACGTGTATCAATCTTAAATCGATACTGTTTATTCAATAAAATTAAATAAATTACTTCGTTATGTATAATATGACAAAGCGGATATTTACTAACACCAGACTCAACCGGGTCGTTAACTTACTGTCTCAGAAAAAACCAACGTAAGGTAGCGGCTTGTTGCTGTGTTTTCTATGGTGAGTTCTGACTCATATATCTGGAGGTCCAAACCTCTCCCCTTCCCAATTCCATAATTATCCCTTCCGTTTAAGGTCGGCAACGCGGCCATGATTATTCTGGTATCGTGGGCGTACATGGACGATGAAGATCACTTACCATCAGGTGACCCACTAGCTCGTTTGCCGGCCTATGCTATAAAAATCTACATGAAATGGTATTAATCATATTAGGCGAACTGCTCAATGGTAAGTCAGACAGAATTAGTAATTGCGGACATTTCACCGCTTTCTCCTGTGCGGGGGCAGTGACCGTAACGTGCTGATCTCGTGTCTGAGCCGGCCATGCCACCAACGTCAAAATTAACGATAGCATAAACTGTCATGCATAATCTTTATCGTGTTATCTATCAGACACGATATCCGATTGAACTCGCTTAGACTTTTCTAATTGATCAGTTTTCTACAGCTATCAACATCGACTCACTGGCTCCTACGGAAGGAGGACACAATCTAATAGAGCGATCAATCACTCTGAGGCATGGCTTGTTCCCACTAATTGGAGTCTGTCAACCTCATTTAGCAACTACAAATATCAGCGTAAATTGCTGTTTGTTACGATTCTATGCTCATTCTATGCACAGCTGCTCCTGATTACATTTGTTGTTTTTGTATGGGAAAATCGCAAGGCTCGCACGAATTGCACGTTCTTTGAAAGCCTATCTGACCTATTGAAGTCTATTGAGGTAAAAATAATACACTAGTTTAATTACCCACATGGGAACCAGTAATTAAACGAACTACCTACCTATTATAAAGCCACTTAGATAGGTACTGTAACTGTATGGATTTACTAATAACGGTGTTTACGTTTGGTACGTTTGGTGGTTTGAGGTTTTATGCGGGCTTTTATAAGTGCAAGTTAACAAAAAAAACATTATGTATATATATTCTTTTCTTTCGAATGCAAAAAATATACCTATATACCTAATATAAATAACCTACACAAAACCCTGAGATATTAAAGTCGTTTAAAATAAAAAACAATGTGAGTAAATACAATGCTTGGATATTGTAGGTATATGTACATGAAACCGCAACTTCCGATCAGATCATTGTTGATATTATATGTACATGCAGAAACGCGACTGGCGTCA
This sequence comes from Mimas tiliae, assembly GCA_905332985.1. Taxonomy (NCBI): domain Eukaryota; kingdom Metazoa; phylum Arthropoda; class Insecta; order Lepidoptera; family Sphingidae; genus Mimas; species Mimas tiliae. The sequence continues at coordinate 9,689,787 of HG995242.1, read as the reverse complement.
CAGGGAATCCCGCGGCCGCCGTCGTCGGCAACTCGCCTTTACAATAAGCATAATGCACGTATTTCCCTCGTACCTCAGTCGAGCCGTGGCCGTGTGTTGTGTAGCGAAAGTTCCACACGTCATCATCCTCGACACATTTATTACACAACAGCCGGACTAAACCATGTAATGACATAGTTGTCTTTGAAATATAGTCAATCCGGATACGAGCTAAGGATTTTTTAACAAACGCATTGGTTTCCCAATTAGTGAACACATAAATAAGAAATAATGAGTTTTCTGTGACTGTTTCTGGCATCTATAAAATTGATCTGTAAGTATACAGTAAAAAGGTCATGTGTCGGGGCAAGAGATCAACTTTAGAAATGTTATTTTAGCTACTAAGACTATTTTGATTGACTACATATAGACCAATCAATCTGAAAAATAGTGTTTTAGAAAGAAACTTTATACCAAACAAAAGCTTAAGGCACCATTAATATGACAAGCAATAGTCATCTAGCCTGAACTTTTTCCGCCTATCTTTGTTTTTGCTAAATAATACCTATCATCAAGAAAGAGACTCGAACGTTGCTCTTTTCAATACTAGTTTATAATTAGTATTGAGAGGATAAAAAAATTACAATATCTTATTGTAAAAAGAACAACCCAATATATATAATATTAATTAACAACCATAGAAATGATACGTCCGGATTAGATTAACATGCATGACCTCCATACGCATTAAGACATAAAAGAGGTTAAACTAACAATAACAGTCTGAGTCGACCAGTCCATACAGCACCCGTTCACGAGTATGATGCATGTGCTAGTCATTAGCCTCATCAACAACGTTACACGGAAGTGTCAAGTGACCGATGCACACGACACCCCCGTAAGTACAGAGATATTTGAGTAATGACAAAGTCATTAATTTCCAATGGTTGCCATGAAAGAGACAACATAATATCCATAAAACAAATTGTCATTATATTAAAATTTTACATCAACTATCAGCACTTAGAATAACCCATTCCCCAGCTTTTTCGTTAAGAGTTACTGGATAGAGTAGTAGACAGCATTGGCCGTCAGCTACAAGATAGGTCTACGACTTTGTTAGGATCCCAGGTCGAACCTGGATGCGACTGGCTCAGGACCGTGGCAAATATAACTTCGTTTTATTTTATTTTATAGTTTTTTAATATGTTTTTACCCGGCTGCCAAGGAAGGGTTATTGAATGTTGCTGCCACGTGTTGCTAGTAATGTTTAATTGAAATGTTGTGTTTATCCGTAATTGGTGCGTAAATATAAATAATCTCTTTTGACTGTGAAATCGCAGGGAGCGTCACTATTTAAAGCTAAATTATGGTAGTCACGCTGTAGCCAGTTTGTCTAAAGGAAGTATGGGTGGAACCAGCTCGAGCAGGATGCTATAGATAGATGGCTTCATATTTGCGCGTCTTGCTATATGTGCTTGATCTTGTAAATATGTAGTTTAATTATCTATTTGTGCTGTGAAAACGCTTCTTACTACTAAGGAAACCACTGACCATTTTGTAAGATATACCTACATTTTTACTGGGACTCATGTCACAGTTTAGCTTAACTATTTGAACAAGAGATTCGGTTAATATCGACCCTAAAACTAGCCAGCTGTCAAATTCACTTGCCTGGAAAATAGCGAAAATATCGAGATATTGATATTGAAAATACTCCTCTAAAGGAAAAACAAATAGCTAATTCGTTGGGAGTAACATATAACTAAGTATTTTGGATATTATCTAAAAGTGCATTAAGATTATGGAGGTGTTTTTAAAGTAATTTAATTCTTTTTTTCTGCCTGACGTTAGCCCGCCTTCTTCACCATAGATTTGACGATATTTGGTATTATATGAGGCGACCATCTGCGTCTGACCCCCACAACCCGCAGCAGGAACCAAGTTTCGCCATTGCTTCGTCCGTTAATCTGCAATGTACTACGTGCACGTAAGGTTGGATTTGGACCTAAGATGTTGGTGGCGCACTTACATTCGAAAAATAAAATAATTGTTTTTATACATTTCATAGGCCGTCGAAATAACTTTGGAAAATGATCAAAATATCGAGCTATTGATGTTGAGTATCTCGCTTAGAGGAAAAACAAATTGCAAAATCATTGGAGTAACCTATTCAGTACATTCAGATTATGAGGAATAATAGGGAAGCTTAAAGCAGTATAGCAGCCAAACGCAAGTTCCACTGACCCACCCCGACTTTACACTGTTTTAAAAGTAAAATAAGTAATTATTTGTTTTTTTTTACATTTTACATCTTTTTACATTACATACATTTCCGCGAATGTTTTGTCAATATAAGCGACATAACATATTATTAGCGTCTCACGTATTGGTATTCGCAAAGCGAATTAGCAAAGTCGATACCCAATAGGACATCAATTTAAACTATTGTCTGATACCCAATATCACATTTAAAGCTTCCCGGCGTGCATGAAATAAAAACAAAACCAATAAACAGTTATAATAATAAATGCAATTCGCATCTTACTCGACCGGATGCCGACTCCCCGATGAGTTGCACACGCCCGTGCCGGGTAAATGCTGATTGCATTAACGGTTTCGCAAATAAATATATACGACATTATACTCCAAAAATAACACTTAAAAATATTTTAACCATTAATAAAAACTATTTTTTTTCTATTCATGGCTAAGTAGGGCGTTTCAGAATTATTGAGGTCACATATTTTGGACATCACGCTTGCGTGTAACGTTTGCATAAGAATCTCATCGTAAAAAAACACGTTCGTAGAATAACAATGTCTTGTCTCGCTTAATATATAATTTACAACCAGTTTAAGCACAATGACATCTTTATAGTGGAAAAAATCTAAGTTTCTACACAAAACCCATCGACATTTAGTCTACAACGAACCAGGATATGTTTTCCTTTTCGTATTTATATAGGAACGATTGCATTTTTTTTTTATTACTCTATGTTAAAAGTTGCGTATATATATGCGTTATATGCGTGATTAGTTTTACTAATAAAGTAATAAAACTATACTAATATAATGACGCAATTTACCTACTTCATATTCAAATAACATCATCAAAAATATCTGTAAATGCTGAACTATTGTGTACGTTTGTAGAGACTAAAGTAGAGTTCATTATATTATCACACGAAGAGTTTAAAAACATTATAAAGTGAAATCCATGTGAGCGAAACGACAAAGGCGGTTATGCATGTGCGTACTCGATTATGAAATTAACTGTTGTCTGCAATCTTTGTTAACTAACTCACATGTAGCGTTTCATCTTGCACGATACTTTCTACTACAATATATTATTAAAGAGATGTATACTTTATTTAGTTGTACATGAATAAAGGAAACACTTTATGTAAGGGTACGTTTACACGAATTAGTAACAGCATTTGAAACGTAAATTAATTACATCTGTACACAGAGCACCCATAATGTGTAACGTGTTGTAAATAAATCGTCATGGTTGTTTAGAGGACGGTACACTTGCGAAGATTCGTCATAGTAAATTAGAAAGCGTGTGCGATAATATGTGACCAGGCGATGACGGTCTCTAGAGTGGCAAATCAATAACACAACAACGATAGTTTTATATCAATTATCATTCCCACTCGATCATATCCCACTTGAATGCAACACTACATCAAAAGAAACGAACATATAATGAAATCCCAAAAAATATAGTTATAAAATTAACTCACCGGCAGACGTCCTTACGCAAATGCAGGTAAAAAACGTTTCTTCGAATGTAATACGGTGAGTTTGAATACTAATAGGGATGCCGTAGGACTAATATATATATTTTTTTTTAAAAGTAAACGTAATATGTAGTATATTTATGCTCGATTTATTGTATTAAGTTTGTAGCGACACGCACGACGTAGCGCTATGGCCAGATTCCGAGACGGACTGACTGAATGAGGGCCGGTCGCTATCCTCTTTTATGTTGGTATTGTAAACTTGTATGCGTCTGCGCACCCGACGAAGACACAGAAGCTACGGCGTTAAAAATTACTTTTAATCTCCCACACAATAATATTTGAATCAAAAACATGTTAATAGAGATATCATCTCAAATACCTACATTAATCGTTAGAGCCAACCGTTAGCGTGTTTGGTCGTATAACTGTAATTGATAAAAGACCTCGACTCACCATTAGCTAAGCAATTAACTCAAATTTGCCTCAAATGCACACTTTTGCTTTTTTTCTATTATTTATTGCTAAGACAAATTGCGTCATCAATTAAAAATGCATTTATAAAAAAATTGACTAAACTTCAATCAGAATTCCGTTTATCAATTTAATTACGTTTATGTTTGAAATACTTTTTTAATAAAAATAATAAGATAACAATGGTGAAACTCGGTTCCCGTTGCGGGTTGTGGGGGGTCAGACGTCAATACAAAATCTACTATCAAATCATCATCATCATCATAATGGGAAGGCGGACGCCGGGACAATGCTAGGCAGAAAGAAGAAAATGTCTCCTTCCTAACTAATTTTATTAATGCGAACGTGAGTTTGTTTGTTTGTTACGCTTTTACGTCTAAATCGCTGAACCGATTTTGATGAATTTTGGTACAGAGATAGACGGGAGCCTGGAGACGGTTATAGGCAACTTTTTATCCCGGAAAAGGCTGTTCATGGGGGCGGAGCCAGTAGATAATTGCAAACTCGACGTTATCACCATTCGTGAATCTTAACGGAGTACAGAGTTAAAAAAATAAACTCAATGGATAACACACTTGTCGCGAATGTGTTATTGTATGAGAATTAAGCTGTGGAATAGCTTGCCGGCGCACGTGTTTCTTCCTTCCTATAACATAGGATCCTTTAAATGGAGTGTCAAGCAGCAACTAAGCAGGCCGGCATAAATCTGCCGATCTGCGATAGATTCAGTGTCTATCGTTGGTCGACAGTATTCATGGATTGCGCTATACTTACCATCAGGTGTAGCGTAGTCACTTTGCCGAGCCAGGATAAAAAAAAATACATGCCAAAGCTGTAATCTGCCACTAAACATTGAAAAATAAAATAAGTTTAAACAAAACTTAAAAATCAACATCAAACATTTTGTTGCCGGCAGCGGCACCAGCACAGACTCCAACACCTCTAGAAATTATTAATTTGACATTTGTGTTATTTTTGTATGACGGTTTATAAGTTTTTTTTAATTTGGATGACTGACAGGATATTTAAATGTTTTTTTTTATAGTACAACTTTTATGTGTATGCCTCCCTAACCCTCCATTCTTAATTAGTAGCCATTTCCTTAGGTTACCCTCAGGTAACTTGATTGTTTGTGTTTTCTACTACTTATATGAAGCAAGTACGACTTAGACGCGTGCACTGAGGTTTCCGTACCATTTTAAATGTTTACTTTATGTTATTTTAGGATTTGTTAAAATATCCGCCATAATATCATATATACTGTGAAAATTCTTGCCAGCCACCTATTAGGGTGCATATGATAGAGCCCTTTAAAGTTAGGACAGACAACCAGGAAGATTACGTAAGTTTAGTAATAGGGTTTCATTAGTCAGAACCCTAAAGAACTAATTGTTGGTTCACAAGCAGCACTGGTCCATCCAGCAACAGTTCCAATAATAATATACTTAATGCTGTAAGGTAGGTACAGTAACGGTTTCAATGAATATAATTAACAATTATATACTACGGTTACCATTTAGGCAATCATATGCTCGACTACCTTTCTACTTATAGAGAAATCTTAACGATGCATCATCGCGGTTATTTATTCCATCATAGCAGCTTAAATGAAAAAGCTCATACTTAGTGATAGTGTGCCATTGACCCACTGCAACAGTTTCAGCGGACATTTCGAATCGTGACCGCCTCCCGCAGATATCGGCTGATTGAATAACAATTGAAATTAGAATGACCAACAAAATATTATATTCGCAGACGCTCCTTTCAATTTGTACTTCACCCACTCAATGCTTACCCCTATTATAGACAAGCTAAGTGTTCTCAAACGGATACAATTACCAGAAAAAAACGACGAACATAGGTATTTTAAACAGTTTATTGCTTACCTTACAAAAAACAAAAAACCATATAATATAAAAAAGATAAAACATTTGAACATATTGATAACAAATTACATTGATAACATTGTCTTTGTGTTTTTTTAATGATGTACATTACATGATTTAAATTAACATTCATATTTAATGATAATTGAACTTAATTAAATATCTACTACCAAAAATTACTCTGTATGCATTCAAGGAACAGACCCGGTAAAATAGTAATCAAACATTAATATATTAATGATGTTTAACAATAAAATATTATGCTCACAATACATTGTACTTACGAGGGATGTTTAATTTCCTTTGTACAAAAATATAAAACTTTAGGGTCCATTACCATACGCATTACAAATGTTCATCCTCCACACCTTCTCCCCGAACACGCATTCCCCTGTTCCTGCTTCATTTCGGAAGTTTGCCAACCTCGTACAAATAAGCCGCAAACAGTTTTATCTGCAAATTGTTAAAATATTTGTTAAAATTTGAGCACGCAAATGCCGTTGCCATTGATAAAAGATTTAAGAAAAAAAGGTCACGCACGGCCCGGCTCATAAGTAATATGTATGTACATAAATGCGAACAAGGTGAAGGCGATTTGGTAAGCGCTGTCAAAAAATGTTTGGAAATCCCGATGCCTACATTGGGTTTAATGCAACGTGATAAGAAGCACGTCGTTTACCGTTTTCCGTTAGGGACTAATTTACCACACATAATACAAAAATACCAATACTAAAACGAAGTCAATACTAAACTGGAAACGCAGTACCTTTGTCGAAAATATTGTAATTGCGTGTATGCAACTAACTTTGTACTGGGTTTTAAATAAATTACGAGAATAAGTTGCAGCAAATTAATATTCACTACATACTTCATTTGTATAAGTCATAAGACTTGCGTTAAATTTAAATTCTCTCGCTCAGGAGAGGTTTGAATTGATTCGTGTTTAAAATGAATATTCAGGTTATGTTATTGTACATTCGTCTTTCATTTCAATGACGATATTCAACGATTTATTTTGCTGCAAGAGTTTTACTGATTTCATATCACGCACAAATAACTACAATAACGTCTACAATTAAATCTATTTTCACGGCTACCAATATGATAGACGTGAAGTCATTCATAATTGAGCTAAATTCATGGTGAATACAATAATATAGAATGAAGATGCGTGCATATTGACACCTGTAGTGTAACAGTTTTAACCATACATGAAAAGATTAGTTTACAAAATATTTTATAACTAATTTAAAACGATTACACCAAATATTATCAGTGTAAATGCCGCTCTCAGACGTCAATTAAATTTCAATGACAATTAGTTAGATTAGATTATCAATTTGTATATTACTTCTACTCGCTAACGGAGCAATAAAGCATTTTCTGAACACAGAAACAAAGCATAAGACATTAACTGGCTCTGAATGTGGAGTGGAAATAATTGCATTCGAAGAAATTAATTGTCAAAGTTAAATGACATCTCTGAGTATGACAGTATAACGTTATTTGTAGCAATATTAACAATTAAATATATTGCTTACTTTATGACACACATAACTTTACGAGTCCCTAGCTGTCCCGCGCAGTTTCACCAGTGTGCATATTATTGCTCCGCTCCCGTGTTTCGTACAAAGTTACTTCCCTTAAAATGTAAAATTCCATAAATACTTTTGTAATGAGTATCTACATAATAGAAACTATCATCTGACCAATTTTCATAATCCTAGCTTTGAGTAGGTTTGAGAAATCGTGGTTATTCAGTAAGTGAGTGATATTCTGATTCTAGTATATATGGAAGCTAACATTCATTATCACAATAGGTACTAGCAAAAGATCAATTTTTTGTGTTGTCAGAAATGCGCGGCTATTATTTTCAGAAACTAAAGGAAGGGACGGGTGGATATGGCGTAGAGGGCGGACGAAATGACTAACTTCAGCCCAGTCAAGTTATTTTACGCGTATTATATATCTACTAGGTTAGTCCTTTCGCTTTTTTTTATCTGATGAAATATTTACTAACACATTTTTCGAAGCGTCGACAGTAAACACCAGTAATTAACAATCTTTAAGTACAATTACTATTACAAGTAGTTATTTAAATGACCGGAAAAGTAGCATTATTGTCTACAGTTATTTTTATCTTCGATGGAATTGTGAAAAAACAATTATGACTCAAGTGTGTCGCAATATTATTATATGCGTCAAGTTTGAAGTACTAACATTAAAAATCTGTGTATGCACTTATATTTCGTCAACCTGTTATCAAATAACAAGCTGATGATATCTCCGCCCTCCGCGAACTAACTGGCAAACATCGTTTTCCGGAATAATTTTCTTTTTATTTCTTAATCAAGGCCATTGCCTACCTGTGTGCCAAATTTCATGCAAATCCGTTCAACCCTTAGGGCGTGATTAATTAACAAACATCCAAATTCACAAACTCTCAAACATCTAAAGTTACAGATTTATAATAGGGGGAAGTAAGATTAGAAGAATAGCGAGTTCACAAGGCACGATTTTAGTTAATCAACTGTTGAACCGCATGCCATTTGAACCGTCTGAACAGACTTACCATCGAATTGATGAAAGCAAACAGCATTTGTTGATACATGTCACTTGAGCAACTAAAATTGAAACGTATGAACCCGCTATTAGACATAAACCTCTCGTATAACCGTGCATTGCATGCGATGTGAGCCATCATTCAATCCCTTATTTTTGCTACGTAAGCTGTAGCATGAGTTACGGCGGTACAGGGACACAATAGATGGAGTCGCAACTTGCAACAGCTTAATGCATGCAATAGAGCATGTGTGAAAACTATAACAACGCAAACCGCATGCAGCAAACGCAAACGTAATCCGAGAGACATGCGTCAATTGAAAATGAAATGAAAATCGTAGATGAAACCGCACAAAACGAATGTAGGCATAACTACACTACCATTCGTATCACGTTAGTTGTGCATTCCTGTAATGGCCACTACATCCACTGAAAGATCAGTTTACAACATTCCGAACTAGACACACACGCGATTGCGACATCAATACCAATACCTAGTTATCATTTAAGGTAGGTATTATTGGGTAACTGAACTTAGTATACTTAAGCTGTGGAGCACTGATTATGTACAGCATCAGAAGACCTGCTCAACAAGGGTGATAACACTATATTAATACGTATATTGATTTTGGAAGTGGTAGAGCGATACCGATATGTAGATAACTTTGTCTACATGACTCGGCCGTCTCAACCGGGCTGGGAGTACCACTGTCTCTTCGAAGTGATTTCAAGTAGCAGCTTCCTGTTGTGTTTCGTACTATGAATGAGCATTCCGGAGGTCCAAATCTCTCTAATCCATCCCTACCTAATACTCATTCCTACGTAAGGTTGACAATGCATTTATATTTCGTCTTGTACGGTGGGTGTCTATAGTCGGTGGAGATCACTTACTATTAGGTAAACCAACTTGCCGTTTACCGGTCTCGGCTATAAAATAATATGCATCTTTATATTAAATTACCCTACAGCTGAGCACGAGCCTCCTCTATGTTTAGACAAAGACTGAATAGACATCTTGTCCACCACGCGGTCAAATACAGATTTGTACGTAGGAAATGTATGGAAACGGCAAAACGGTTAAGGTACGACGATATATTTGAAAATCGGTATCCCCGATGGGATCATCAATCAACAAAGATAGGATGGATGGATGTGTCAGATTCCAATAGAGTTAGACTAAAATAGCTTTTATATTTTACCACACATATTTTTTTATGCTTTCTGAGTGGTAGAGCCACGTTGTAGACACTTTTGTCGTTTGTGAGCCGGCTCGTCCGGATCGTTATCACTGTCTCACAGAAAACCGACGTAAAGTAGCAGCTTGCTACTGCGTTTCGTACAGTGAGTGAGATAACCGAAGGCCCAAATGGCCCTTTCCTTCCCAATCCCTTAATTATCCCTTTCCTTTAAAGTCGGCAACGCGTCCACGATTCTTTTGGTATTGTGGGCATGGGCGGTGGAGATCACTTACCTTCAGGTGACCCACTTGTTCGTTAGCTGACCTATGCCATAAAAAAGGTACTAATATGTTCTGTGGCTCCGTAGTGTGCACGGTTTGAAACTTACCCCCGTATTCATAGACGTTACTATGAGACCTCATAGTGAGCGCGAACGCATAGTGACGATTTCTCTAAACGTCATTGACTAGTTTTAGGCGCTTAATCAAAACTCACCAATCATGTACACAGAATTGGACACTTGACAAAGAGCTTACTTAAGTGATGTTCGTGAATACGGGCCTTAGTCACTAGTCACTACAGCCTTTAACAACAATAGGCAAATGACATACATACAAAAAGGGGATGTCCCACAAACCGATTGTCTCAATCATGGTGACACGTATTAGAACTAGTTTGTTCCAATAATAGTCATAGGTATTTTGTTTGATGGAGCAATTTATTAGTCACTTTACATAACTGGCGAAATGGGTGGCGCTGTCTTCAAAAGCTCATTGGTCGATTTCTACTTTTAACAGATTGTTCTATACATTTTCAATTAGTTCAAAATTCGGCAATTCTAACTTATAAAATTATACCATTGAAATAGCCCTCAAAACTAAACTATTTTTATTAGTTTAAGTGACGAAATGAGCAGGTCGCTACTATCTTACTCCCTATTAAAATTATAAATGTGTAAGTTCGGATGTTGGTGATTTTATATGTTTGTGAAATTGTGAATTTGGATGTCTGGCAGTCTGTCTTGCCTCAATAATTAAACAGATTTGGATAAAATATGACACACAGGTAGACCATGATCTGGACTAGGAAATACGATACATTATTACCCGGAAAAAGACATATACGCGAGCCACGATCAAAAACTAGTTCTCCATAATTTCATTTCTTTGAATGTGTGTTATTATTAGTAGGTACTCGAGATAGTACAGTGAGTAAGAAGCGTGATGAATAAGAGATTAAATTGTGTAAACTGTGAAGTCCGATGCACACTTGACAATATTTATTTAGCAATAAAACAGTTGTTTGTAACTGTTATGCTACTACTATTATTAATGTGAATGTTGTTTGTGAAGTTTGTGAGTTTGTGGGCATGGATGTTTGCTAATCAATCACGCCTTAACATCCACTTAAGTTTAATTAACTGTATGATTTATAACACTTATTCTCCAGAGAGGTTGCCGTCAGGCAGACGGCCGGCCGTAAAAACTACAAGCCTATTCTTTCTGCAACATGTGTTGAAAAGCATGTTGCGCCAACCCCACTGCGAGTGGGATAAGGGCAGGTGGAAGAAGAAAATTTATTACAACTATCCATTTCACAATTACCGTATAACTCCGTGATCACAATGCATGACGTAAATTGCGCAACGACTGCACAAGAGTTGGGCAGTGTAAAACCCTATGGAATCCCTATGCCTCAGATAGCATGTTACATTATAAATACTACATGTTGTCAAATAAGGGTAATCGTTACACCAATTCAAAAGCTTATGGATCGTAAGAACATTCTGAATAGCTTTAAGATCATGCACGGAACATATTTAACTTACACTGCGACTGAATTTTAACCAAACTGAGTTTAGATTGTGATCTGACTAAAAATGGTATTCTGCTCCTCTTTAAATTCAGTCCGATCTCAATATGAACTCAACTCGATCTCATTGTAACGCCACGACGTGTCTGTATTTTCGCGCCTTATTTAACGGCTAAAACAGTTCCGTATATTGTTTTGACTTAAATTACATTAGGATATATAATATAAACGACTATAGAATATGAACGTATCATATAACATTAATTAATAATCACTCGCCAAAGTCAGCGCGCGACGTGCGTCACCGGCTATACGAAAAGACGAATTTAGTGGCGGTGTTCTGAAATGGTTTTGTAAAGCAAGATCCTTCCAATGATTTATTTCGATTACATATTTTATCGTCTTGTTGTAGGTGCATTAATATTTAGAATTGATGAAACAGATTAATTGCTTTAAGGACATGAGTCATTAAAAGATGTTAGCAGAATACCGTTTCGGCTATAGCCATTTTTTTTAATGGCATTACTATCTATATCTATCTATATATATATTTTGATGTTTATTATTGGTTTAAGTGAATACCATTTGCAACTTTCTTGGCACTAAGACTAGATCGGAATGATATTTTGAACATTTTTAATTACGATAATTGGTCTTCTGGAATTGTCATGGCTGATATGGTGGGATTTTCCGTCATATCTCTACGATATCGTATCAACTATGTTAATCAAATTATTTATTGAATCCTTAAAATGCATCATTTAGATTCAGTCAAATTTTAACTCTACCGCCCAGTGAAGTGGCCGTCCCGGCACGGCACATGACGATGCCACAAGCACAGACACTTTAACGAGCATGACATACCCAAAATGCGTACTTACAATTAAAACTGAAGAGAAAGAGGGAATTATAACCCCGCGATTGTCGTCGTCGGCGCAAATTGGGACGACTATAAGGTACTACGAGGGAATAACTCCGTTTTCTATCACCCATGCATCAAAATTTTAAAAATGTATTTGTTGACTCCTTTAAATTTTATTCATTACTTCGTTTATGAAATTTTTTGACACTAATATTTGTAGATATTGTTATTCCTAGTTGTATGTAAATCTTCATTTACAATGCATTCTTAACCATTAAAGAACTATTATAATTAGAATATTGATTACATAAAAATAAGAAAAAATACTATTTGCGTTTATACATATTCATTGTTTTTGTAGAGGATAATAATGGATATTAAACAATTAATATTACATTGTGATTTAACGTGGAATTAATACTTTTTGCATAATAACTGCCTGACTCACTGACTGCCTGATGACTGTCTCGGTGGCGCAGTTGTAATGCGTACGCGTTACGATTGAGTCTAAAGCTGAGGTCTCGGGATCGATCCCCGGTTCGGGTAAAGTGGTATTATTCGCGGGGTTTTTCTATTACGAAATGCTCAGTATCAGCCCCGGAGTCTAGAATTTGTGCCCGGTATGGCAATAGGCTCGCCCCCTATCACATCTTGGGACGGAGATACGCTCGGCGAAATGTGGGTGTACTGGTTACACTTCTGCTTACCCCTTCGGGGATTACAGGCGTGAGTGCGTATGTATGCATAATAACTTTAAGATCTTTATTCAATCCGTACCAGGCTAGACTCCCTTCCTTCCACTTCCACAAAATATAACTTGTATTACCTTGTTAAAAAAACACATGGTCGCCAGTAGGTGCATTTGGTAGAGCCACGCTGTAGTCAGTTTTGTTTACCGCATGCATGGCCGGCTCGGCCGGGTTGTTACCATTGTATCGATAATAGACGTAAAGTAGCGGGTTGCCACTGCGTTTCGTACGGTGTTTAGTCACTACGATGCCAGACACACTCATACTTACACGCGCACTTACAAAATAAACACGGACAGGCGACGGAGACGGAGACAGATGCGGACGAAGAGAAGGGGGAGATAGTACGAGAGAGAGAGAAAGAAAGAAATGTGTTTTAAAATCCCTCGTACCTACTACTAATTTTAGTTTATCATACTTTCCGCTATTAGCTACTGTTAGTCGTTGTATGGAGAGAAAACAGAAACGGTCATCGTTTTTAAAAACATCAAACTTATACTACACCTAGAGACGAGTAACAATTCGCGATACGGCAGGCAGCGTGAAAACGTGCCAAGCTCCCGTAGACGTCGAGGACATCAGCGTCCTGATTGTTAAAGTACATCTGAACCCAAATGAGACGGGCCGCAAAAGCAGAACACAGGAGCGGTACCGGCAGCAATCATGGTAGGTAGGGCAGGGTTTTTAGTGAGTACACCGGCTTGTGAACATCGATTGGGGCTCCGATCTAGTAGTCATTCGAATGTGAATTGTATAGAAAGCCGGTAAGTCTGACCTTCGGGGTTGGGTAAGGTGCGTTTTGTAAGTTATATAAAAAAAACAAGATTGAATCAAACCCTCGCTTCGAAGATACCGTGCCCTTACGCCGACAACTTAAAATAATATATATTTTTTATTTTGTTACGATATCCGTCATATTAAGTAACACATTCTCAGTCAATACAATTTCAGCCAGCTACCTATTACGGTTCACGAAATAGAGCCATTTAAAGGCAGGACAAACAGGCAGCGTAAGCTTATGGCCGTTCCCTATGTGTTTACAGATAGATTTGCTTACCATCAATAGTGTTTTGACAGATCTTCCATACAAAATTAACTGGCAATAAGCAAATCTATCGATAAACAGAATATTGGGAACGGCCAAAAGTAAGGTGTTCCGATGGCACCCTTTGGGTATGGGATCCTGAAAAAATGTGATGGTGATTTCTTATGTTTACGCGAATATTATATATTCACATTGAAATAAAACTAGTTTATTCGGATTTTATCGCGGTTTAATTTTATTTTAGTCCGACGTTTCGAAAGCTTTTCAGCCTTCGTGGTCACGGGAGAGACTGAGGTGTAGGTCGACTCGAAAAGTTAATGTTACATTGGCTACCTTCATTTTCGAAACGTCGCGACTAAAATAAAATTAAACCGCGGTAAAATCCGTATAAACTAGTTTTATTCCAATATGTGATGGTGTTTCTTGTATACTTACACCCTCGATGTAGTTGCGCACGTTGAGCTTCTCGTTCTGCGAGTGCGCCATGTCGTCGCCGGCCCCCATGGGTAGCAGCAGCACGTTGCGACCGCTCGCCTCCTGCAGCGTTATCGTCACCGGAATAGACCCGCCCTCGCGAGACATGTCCGGGTCCGTCTGTCGAACAAAATTAACGTATACATACATTCACTAGGTGCTACAGTACCGCACGGTCCCACGCATGCACGCTCATGATCTTCTGTAAATAGTCCATATTTACCACATGGCAAAGAAAAATTTGCCGCACTTCATAGTGTAGGAACCGTAGTGACGTACCGGCGAGCCTAATAATGTATCGACACTACAACGTGTTCCAACACTATTGCGGCACGACAGATACAACCCACAGCCCAGCGATATAAATAGATGCCGTATGTCATAATAATCTACGTGCCGCGATCTAGGGTATTTATTGCGCAACG
Organism: Mimas tiliae; assembly: GCA_905332985.1. Lineage (NCBI taxonomy): Eukaryota > Metazoa > Arthropoda > Insecta > Lepidoptera > Sphingidae > Mimas > Mimas tiliae. Next base: position 9,674,596 of record HG995242.1, on the reverse strand, counting down.
CGCAAACGCGCACAATATAGAATTAGTGCGTGCCGCACTGATAACGTTAGTGTATGGAGAAAATATTGGCACGCTTGCTTTCCATACCAGATTGGAGTACTTACGGTGTCTATTAAAATCTTTGACACGGCCCAACTTGTGTCCCACCTCAGTGTCAATTTCGGCCGCCAAGCAGGAGTGTGTATGCAATGCTGTGCACCCGTTTGAAGGATATTGAGGAATTATTGGGCATCGTGAGAGTTTACATCTTGCTTTGCTTTGAGATGATAAGTGCAGCGGAGTTCTATGCAGTACCGACTTTGTTATTTCAAAGTTCTGAGTGGTGTTGGTAGTTATGAGCAGGTCATACTCGTGCACGTTATCCACGCTGTAGAAAATTTTGTCTACAGAACGTAGGGCCAGCTGACGTAGCACTCACAAAAAACCGACGTAAATGCCGCTTAATGCGTTTCCTACGTTGAGTGAGATATCCGATGGCCTAAGTCCCCTTCATAATGCCTTAATTATGTTAGTACCCTTAAATAGGTTGGAAACGCGCCCTTGGTTCTTCTGGTGTTATGAGCGTACATGGATGGTGATCACTAACCATCAGGTGACCCACTGGCTCGTTTGCCGGCCTATGCTATAAAAAGTCAGCTGATGGATGAACTTACTAGCTCGCGCGGCGGCCTGTTAATATAAATAATCCACCTGCGGTCACTCTGTGATGTATCACAAGCAAGAGTATCTTACCTGATAGATAAGCTTAGTGGCTCGCGCGGCGGCTTGGTAGTGCGGATGGTCGGGGTTCTCGGTCCATGCGCGTCCGCTCTGCGCCGTGATGTTCATCTTGTTCGGTGACCCATGCTCCGCCCACTGACCAACAATTAATTACATACATATCTACGCATTCACGCCTATAATCCCCGAAGGGGTAGGCGGAGGTGGTACCAGTACACCCATATAACACAGAGCTTAATTCCGTCATATGATGCGATAGGAAGCGAACCTATCGCCTGACATCATTCCAGACTCCGGGCTGACACTGAGCATTTCGAAATAGAAAAACCAATTATCCTTTTATTTTTACCCGACATGGGGGTTCGAAGCCGAGCACATCACTCGTGCCGCGTACGCATTACAATTAATTTTAACTTCAAAAACCGACTTTGTGCGTTTATGCATGTCGACTTAAGAATCATAATGTAAAATTGAAACATAAAAATAAACATTCCTAACCTTCTTGTTGATATAATCAAACACCAACTTCTCGACTTCCTCCGGCTCCTGGTTCGGTACAAGTCTGATGGAGAACTTTCCTATCACTTTCCCCGGAACGACGGTCTTCGCGCCAGGCTGGAACGCAGCACCTGCCAACGACAATTATTTTTTTATACTACTCAATAACTATATGATCAGATCGCTTGCCTAAAAAGAGGAGTGCAGAATACTATTTATCTTTATATATATAACTAGCATTTACCCGCGGCTCCGCCCGCGTAAAAGTCTTTTTCTGGGATAAAAGTTAAAGTTCTAATTCATGTCTTGGTCTAGCTGTATGCCAAATTTTACCAAAATCAATTCAGCCGTTAAGGCGTGATTGATCTTCAAACATACAAACTTTCACATTAAAAATATATACAATTCATCGCTCCCCCTTTACCCCTTAAAATATAATTTCTAATAACCCTTTCTTAGCGTGCCCCTATATTACACAAACTATCTTCTGACCAAACATAATCCTAGCTTTAGTAGAGTTTGAGATATTTATCTTCAATATATTTAAATTACCGTTCCGCTCCCATGGGTCGTAGCGTGATGATATATAGTTATAAACCATTGTCTCCACAAAACGAATGTTCGGTGTAAATATGACCCCAATCGGTCAAGTTGTTCAAAAGTTAAAAATAGGTAAATACTTTCATACCAAGTTCAACCCCCCTTCCCCCTTTTGCAAGAGGAATTTTACAAAAATGTGAATCACATATTTCATTATTTATAAGCAATATTAGTGCTTAATTTGACAGTCGTATTCCGTTCAATAAAAAAGTTTCATACTAAATTCAAACCCCCGTTTTACCCCCTTCTGTAAGTGAATTTTGCAAAAAATTTACTCTCGTATTTCATTGTTTTTAATAAGCAATATTTGCGCTCAATTTCACCGTCGTATTCCCTTCAATAAAAAAGTTGCATACAATGTACAAACCCCTTTTTTACCCCCTTAAAATGTAAATTTCCAAAAATCCGTTCTTAGCTGACGTCTACATTACACAAACTATCATCTGACCAAATTTCATGATCCCAGCTTCACTAGTTTTTGAGAAATCGTGATTAATCAGCGAGTCAGTGGTATTTCGCTTTTATATATGTATATAGATTCTACTGTACGTGTGTATGTGACTGAACGCCTCTTAAACGGCTGGACCGATTTGAATGTTTTTTTTTGTATGCGTTTGGGTGGCGCCCTGGATGGTTTAGATTCACAATTGAATCCGGTAGGTGGCGCTGCTGTATTTGTGGGTGACACCGCGCGGGACAGCTAGTATATTATATAAATAGTATTCCATATTCACCGCGTACGCAGTAAGCAGTTAACGCGTATGCGTTACGACTGAGGCTGACGCTGAGGTCTCGGGTTCGATCCCCAGGTCGGGTAAAATTGATATTGGGTTTTTCTATTACGAAATCCTCAGTATCAGCCCGGACTCTGGAATTTGTGCCCGCTATGGCAATAGGCTCACCCCCTATCACATCGTGGGACGGATACACTCGGCGAAATGTGGATGTACTGGATACACCTCTGCCTATCCCTTCGGGGATTACAGGCGTGAGTGCGTATTGCCGATTGGTCAGAGGTGGCGATAACAGTCTAACATAATATTATGTGTTATTGTTTCCAATAAACTTTGTTGTTCAACAAATACTACCGAATCGTATGTGCTGACTCGCTTAAGTGTATATCACGCCTTACCCTCAATGCCGTGAAGAGACAAGCTAGGATACCTCCAGCGGTGCATCAGCAACTGCTCCTTGACACCATTGTGTGCCAGCTTGTATGCTCCTATGCTACTTCTGTAATGAAAAATACAAGTAACATTAAAAGATTAATAATAACTATACTCTGATTTTTAATTAGATAGACTAAACTGACATTTAGTGGGTTGCCAGGTTATCGTATAGTAAAAATAGTGTTGTATCCTGAGTTATCGAGTGTTTCGATAAGGAATCGAAAAAATCAAACATTGTGATTCATTTTATTTTATAATAAAGTATTATTTTTAATTTGCATTGATCAATAAATAGAAAAATAAATGAAAAACCGAACTTTTTTAATCACTACTTATTTCTAAATAATCTTTTTCAGAATCTGAGTCTGTTACACTTATTATAAATCATTCTGTCACATCAATAAGGTGGTCGAGTTGCATCATTTTGTTCTCTTCTTTTATAACATGATTGATACAACTCGACCACCGTTGCGGTGTCATCAACTTTAACCCGTCACTAAATAATTCTTTAATTTCGGCCATTTTAAAACTTTTGTTATTTCTTGCGACATGCCCCTTTACCTGTACCCATACTAATTCTATAGGATTCAATTCACAATGGTAAGGGGGCAGTCTTAAGATGGTGACACCGTACTCAGCAGCGAGCTCATCAACTACATTTACTTGATAATTAGGCTTTTCTTCATTAACGATTTCCAGTAATTCTGCCTTTAATCATTGTATCTTTAAATTTTAAATTCTTTGAGTTCAGCCACTCTTGAATTTGGATTTTACGCCACGCCGAATTGGGGGTTTTTTCTACCTTACGGGAGTGGTAAGGGGCATTTTTTAATTTAGGCAATATTCCCTTTAGCCACTCCTTAAAATGTTCTGCATTCATCTCATTATGGCAGTCACTGGAGTGTGTCTTTGACTCAAACATCAATAAACCCCCATCTAGAAAGCCTTCCTCGCTTCCAATGTGGCTAATTAATAGGGCGCCTTCCTTTTCCTGTAGGAGCTTTAGCACCCGTCGTTAGGCCTTAAGGTCTTTTAAAACGTTGAATACAGTGGCAGTTCCGATTCCCAAAATATCTGCGGTTTTCTGAGCGCAGTGGCGCTTGTTAAGTTTTTCGTATAATTGCGTATCCAATTTGGTTTGCTCTTCGTTGAAAATGTATTTAAATAAGTTTGCACCATTGTTTTCTTGGTGACACTCAGAGGAGCGCGGCGTCTCCTTTTCCTAGGAGACAACTACACTCGATGTGCTCGGTTGAGCGTGATCCATGTCAGTTAAAAAAACAACAACACTCAAATACAACAAAGTAACAAGGAGAGATATAACAAAAACTTAACAGCAAATATTTAACCAGAAAACAGGCGTTAAGAGCAAGGAATATTCGTACAACCAATCGCGAGCGAAGAAGGGAGACGAATGATGCACAAAAGGGAGGATGCTTACCAGTATTGCCATATTAATAATATTAATAATTTCTGCAGAAGCAAAAGAACCCATACACATACCTACTAACAAAAATATTAAAAATGTAACTAAATTCCATCGATCACATTTATTTTATTCTTGATTTCTTATTTATTACAATAAAGTTAATGTATTACGTTTATTAATTTTTTAATATTCATTCCATTACTTTTATATTATTATTAAACATTTATTAACACAATTGAGTAAAATTAAATCGAAAGGTCATGTCACAACATGTCGATGAATCATTCATAATCAGCCATACTACAGCACTATGCTCTACGCTTGCAACATTAAAAAAAGAAAAGGTCGATCGCAGCTGTCAGTTTAGTCTATCTAATTAAAAATCAGAGTTTAGTTGTTTTATTATAAAACAAAAGGAATTGTTTACAATTAATTGGGTATATTTATATTATTTAGATTGAATTACGTACATTTGTTAGTTTAAAATCATAAAACGAAGAGGTTAACAAATTCAAAAACAGACTAGAAATAATTACAGATGTTACTAAAAAATTTCATAAATGTAAATTATAATAGTTTCACTGATGGAGGATAGTACAGTTAGTGCATTACTATTCATTGCCGGTGCTCGTATCAGTGCCAGTACCGGTCGAATGAAATTGCATTAACTCTAAAAAAAAGTCTATTCTTCGTCTAAGAAATTATAAACAATGTTATTGGTAACTTTTTCTTTTTTCTCTTTTCAACTTTTCGCTAAACGAACCACGCACATTATCTAGACACACGTCAGTGTGTCTAGCCAAGTTCTAGGCGAAGCACCGAGCGTGTGTATATTTACACGAACCATTTAGGACTACTTTAGACTCCCCCAAAACTCAAAAACTATTAGACTTACATATTTGACATTTTGCATATTTATATTATCTGTCTCCGTAGTACAAATTGGCACGCCTGGTTTCTTTACAGATTGTAGTACTTACGTGATCTATTATATTATTCGTGCTCTGTTGTGGATCCTACCAATAAACTTAATATTTCCAATAAAAAATAATAAGTCGCACATGCCGATGGAAATATCTGATAATAATTAAAATTATGATAGAAGTTAATTACCTGTATGATTCAGGGTCAAAATCAATTGTATGGTAAAGTTTCTTCTCGTTTTCAGTAAGCGGTGCCACAGACTTGTAAATATCCGTAATTAAGATTTTGCCGTCCTTGTCCACTAGTTGACTCATAAGATGAATAAGATCAGTCATTGCTGTAATAAAAATATTATAGCGTAATTATAAAGAATTTTATTGTTTAATTATAGCCTAATTAAAAACATTCTATTATTTCATTAGTAGCCTTATTATTCAAAGTTATTATTTCTCTAACCTTGGTACCTGGATTTCTTACGTATTTTAGTACTAAATATAGTAATATGTTCGTCATAACCTAGCATCTAAACATTATAGTCTATGCTGCATAGACTTTGAAGCATCAATGCTCTGGCCTCGAGCACGGTATACCTATGTACTGTCACGGCAAAGTGTCGAGCCGAGTTTAGTTTAAGGATCGAGCGAGATAAAATCTTGGTAACCCTTGGCCTTATTTTGATATTTGAAAAATTATCAACTCTGAGAATGGACATGTGGATGCGCCTCTCCCCCTGTTTGGCGTCCAGAGCGGCCGCTCCATTCGCCAGATGTTAGGATCTGCCCTAACAAGACCTGACGGTAAGTACAGTATAATTCAATTCACAGTGGACTATCGTGAGACGTAGCATTTTTTTAGTAAGGCATAGGGAGAGGGGGTTTTGGGCCTCTAATTCTCTTATAACTTGTCTTAATTATACTCTCGAGATTCGAAAATCCTGATTATGTTTGTAATACGTCGTTTATTACATCTCTTTCAGTCGTTGTCAACTGATATGGCGGGCGTAGGTATTTATAACTCACAGCACATAGCAACGCAGATTTTAATAATGTATAGAACGACGTGGATCAGTTTCTAGTACAAAATGATATTAAACATGTCTATGTTAGAATGTGCCGCGTCGCGTCGCCTACAACTCAGTATACCTACGCTATATACACGTGTGAAAAATAAAATGTTAAACATTATAATATACACAACCGCTGCGCCGCTCCTGCGTGACGGCTAGGTTGAATGCAATAAATATACCAATTCGTAAATCAGTATAAGCTACGAGTTGGAGATATTCTGATAAATTGATCTCTGATTTAGTAGGAAATAACTCGTATTTCGCATTCTTTGGACCGCAGTTTCTCGGATTCAGAGTGGACGCAGTGCGTAAGAACTCTTAAATATGTAAGTAGGTACCATAAAGGGATTATAGATAGGTATATTAAAGATAAATAACTTAATATTTCAATTGTTTGTCACGTACGCAAATTGAGAAAATTACACAAACAAATAATGAGAAAATTAGTTTATGATTTACAAATGATATTAACCTCGTCCGGACACGTGACATTAAAGTTCATGAATTTTCTGAACTTGGGATTTATTTCTTTATCCTCATTAAAATTTCTTATACGTGGAGTACAAACATTTTGAATATTTATTACTACAGAATGATTGATAAATGGATTATTACAATAATTATGCTTGTTGCATCAATATATAATCAGTCAATGTAAAGATACTATTGTAGATAAGCCCATTCCTGATGTAACTGATGGCAAATTATTGCCAGGGAAATATTTATCTCGTGATACGATAGTCAGCCGATTAAACTTGATGGATATTTTTTAAATACGTTTTATCCTTCTGAATTATAAAAGATTTCCCGAGCCACATTAATACATACAAGCATAATTTAATTCCACGACAAAAACACTAGAATGACGCAAATGTTTATACAATTATATTATGTAAATAAGAAATACGCACTCACGCCTGCTATTCCCGAAGGGGTAGGCAGAGGTGTAACCAGTACACACACATTTCGCCGAGCGTATCTTCGTCCCTTAATGGATAGGGGGGCGAGTCTATCGTATACATACCGCGCACAAATTCCAGACTCCGCGCTGATACTGAGCATTTTGTAATAGAAAAACCCAATACCACTTTACCCGACCCGGGATCGAAACCGAGATCTCAGCGTTGGCCTCAATCGTAACGCGTACGCATTTCAACTGTGCCACCGAGGCAGTCAGTTATGTAAATAAATTATATTATTTATACAGTATATAACAAAAATACTGTTGGCCCTTTCTAAGCCGTGAAGATATACATATAGGCGTCTTAGTCCTGCAGGGTGTTTTAAAATATTTATTCTGTTAAAATTAAGTGCTAAAATCATCAATAGGTACTTCTTCTTATTTCATTGTTTTGACCATGTTCAAGCTCATGCCTACACCATGACAAATGAATATTTGCACCGATCAGTAGTCTCAGATAGCAAAATATTTACCTACTGTCACTGTGCCTTTTCCTACGTCGACAATCGCAAAATCATCTTACCCCGATGGAGCCACAATAGATTATTGGATTGGATTGGATGTATTTGTTACAGAGTGAGAGGAGTTTAAGAGGACCCTAACATTTTAGATCCAAAGTCAACGTCACCTACAGGTACACTCTGCTGATTCACAGACGAGGCAATGGCGAAACTTGGTTGTCGTTGCGGGTTGTGGTACTCAGACGGCGGATCGCCCCATATAATACCAAATCTATGATACAAGAAGGCGTACCCTGGCATTAAGTCGGGATAACGCTAGGTAGAAATATAGAAAGAATGTGTTTGATATAAATATTATATATAAATAGCTTTCTGCACTCTTCCTCCATATAAACTTTAAGTATCTCACACTTATACACATATCGTTTAAAAAGTTTTCTCTCCACGTATCCATATATGGAGAGATAGATATAATGAGAATGTAATGCATATGCCACAATTAGCCATTTTAATGCCCCATTTACACGAAGAATTTATAGCACAACAGAGACGAAAACATCGTGCAATTTGCACTGATAATCATATTATGATGTCTTGTATACCAGAATTTTCTGTGACATACTTGCCTATGTCATTTGAGAATCTGTCCGTGTAATTTGGGCTTTATTAGATATCACTCATAGGGTTTCTCTCCAAACACACAGATTGCTGAATTTAAGGATATACATACATTTGATTTTTATCAGTACACTTTGATTTATCAAGATTATAATATTATGTTTCATAACGTCTTCAACATTGATAGATTCGAATATTGTGTAAAATACATATCTATTTTGTTATCAACGAATCGATTACAAGTAGGTAATTAAATACAATTAAATACTACGATTAAAGTTATGCGCTTAGGAACTCTTCGTCTATTTAGGAAATTTGAGTTTTGAGTGGTAGAGTCACGCTGTAGACGCTTTTGTCTACAGCATGAATGGGTCGGCTCGTCCGGGTCGTTACCACTGTCTCACAGAAAACCGGCGTAAAGTAGCAGCTTGTTGCTGCGTTTCGTACGGTGCGTGAGATATCTGGAGGCCCAAACCCCCTCCCCTTCCCCTTCCCAATCCCTTAGAGTCGGCAACGCACCTATAATTATTTTAGTATTATGGGTGTATATGGCCGGTGGAGATCACTTACCATCCGGTGACCCACTTGCTCGTTTGCCCGCTTATGCTATTAAAAAAAATAGTGACTGGCTGAATTTTTTACGCGCATAACTGAAATATTTTCTAACAGAAATAGAGCCACACTGTAGACACGTTTTGTCTACAGCATGTATGGGCCGGTTCGACCAGTTGTTACCACCGTCTCACAGAAAACTAACGTAAAGTAACGCCTTGCTGCTGCTGTATCATATACGAGTATGTAATACGGTGAGTGAGATATCCAGAGGCCCAAATCCCCTCCTCTTCCTAATCTCTTAATTATCTCTTTTCTTTAAGGTCGACAACGCGTCCACGATTTTTCTGGTGTTGTGAGCGTTCATGGTAGAGATCACTTACCTTCCATCAGGTGACCCACTTGCTCATTGCCGGCCTATGCTATAAAAAAAACTTAGTAGATAGATACTCTAGTTAGATTGCTAATCAACTAAATTAAGGTATTTATTACTTACGCAGTTGATTTTCGTACGAGATGACATAGGTAAATGAATGACGTGAATACCTAAAAATAAAAGTACTGGACTACGGTTTTACCCATAAAGTATGTATGTAATATTTACCTTCATGCACCGTGCCACCGTAGACTCCACTGTGTAAATCCATTTTGGCACATTCCACTTCCAGGAAATAATAGCTAATGCCGCGCAGTCCGTATGTAATGCAAGGTTTGGTAGTGCCTAACCAATAGTTGTCGGATATGCAAACATAATCAACATTCTCAAAGAACCCTTCTGGCTTCAGCTTGTCCATGAGAAGACTATCAAGGCCCTCAGATCCTGATTCTTCCATACATTCAAAGACAAATTTCAAGTTTACAGGCAACTGGAAAAGCATAAAACGTTAACATTTCCATGTAACCTACAAACTGGTAAATATATTATGTAAAATAAACCGGCCAAGTATAGGTTGTATTTCCGATTCGCGCACATAGTTTCGTTAAGGGTTTGGCACCATCCGCCAATAATTTTTATTTATTACTTTTTAGGATATCCGTCATAATAACACATTCAATCACACATTCTATTGAAATTTCAGCCAGTTACATATTACGGTTCCTAGAACCCTACCGAGACCGTCATTAGACGTAGGCTCTGTAATAGGGTTCCAGTAGTACCTTTTAGGTACGGAACCCTTGAAAATCTAGTGAAACTGTTTTTATACAATACCTGAAAACACTGATATGATAAAAACTCTCTTTCAAATCAATCTTCATTAAGTACCGTGATTTTTGGTGATACAATATATTATTAAGTATCTTAATACATTCGAAATAGATAGAGAGAATTATCAGGTGTGCATGTTTCCTCACGATATTATATTTCACCGTTATTAGAGCGATAGTTAACAATAAATACACACAGGTAACTCGAAGTGTGAGATGTGTACCCTGGAAACCGGGATCGAACCCGCGATATATGGATAGTATCTCTCAAAGTAGGCAATAAATCAAGATTTACATTACGCAAGCCCCAAAGAGATCAGTGTTAATTTTAAAAGCGCCAACGGGTATAAATCAAAGAAGTGAGAAATCTTAGTTAATCGCTCTTTATGATAGACTAGCTTTTGATCGTCGCTTCGCCCGCGTGAACAGCCTTTTGCGATATATAAATAGTACACACAGTATGAGTAATATAAAACAAAAATAGCAACATTACATTGGCTTCTTGTTCACAACTGCAGCATTTATTGTATGATATGACAACCCTAATAATGTTTATGTATATGAAAATTTGGCAAATAATGTATATATGTAAATAACACAAAGTTCATTGAATTGTATTAATTGTATGTATTTTGATAATGAATACATTGTACATTTAAATAGATAATGTACTTTACAGGTGATCCTAAATAGTTTATCATGAGTAAATGACTGAAAACTAATGGGCTTACCTCTTCACGCACACCTTTGTAAGCATTGATGGCATGGAGCCAACCAAGCACAGGACCTTTATCATCAGTAGAACCTCTACCAAACAACTTGCCATCTTTCTCAACAAGTTCAAATGGTTCAGTGTTCCAGCCATCGGATTTCAATGCAGGCTGCACATCCAAGTGGCCATAGATACAGATTGTGTTTTTCTTTGCATCCTAGTGAATATAAATAGTATCCAATATAATTAATTATTGCAATAAAATATTGCATTTTACATGGTAGGAAATTAAGTGTACAAATGAGATAATAAAAAAAATATCTAGCTTTTCATTTATAACCAGTTTTTGCCTGCGGCTCCGCCTGCGATAATGCCTTTTTCCAGGATAAAAAGTAGCCTTTAAAGAATTTTCTTAGAAAACAGTGGGCGACAGCGGCGGGCGCGGCGCGGAGTTGATCGCATCAAGTAAGTCCCGGTGTCAGAAACGAGCTTGAATTTATTTTCACGCGCTTATTTTTTTTGTGATATCTCCATAGATATATATATAAGATATTCATTGAAATTATATGGTGTAAAAGATTATAATAATGTGCATGAATTGCTTAAGGTAACTAACGTATTTAAGTTGATAAGGATTAATACTGTATCCCTCTAAATAGCTTTCCAATTACCGCATTATACGTGACCATTTTTTTAGATGATAGAATGGGTATAGTGAGCTATCCTTAAAAGAAATATATATGCCATTGCGGCCGTTTTTGTAGATCTATAAAAGGGGAATATCTCACCATACAGCGTTTAGATGAAAGCTCCCGGGGCGGCGTGAATTTTTCCGACACTTCCAACAATTATCGTTATATTTCAACCAATTTGCACAAATTATTATATATAATAAATGTCAAATTATATACGTAAACCTTCTTCATGAATCACTCTATCTATTAAAAACCGCATGGAAATCTGTTCAGTCATTTTTGAGTTAATCACGAACAGACATTAAATGTGAATTTGTTCGTTCATGACATAAAAAATGCAGAACCGTTTCTGCAAGACAGTGGTACCAAATCCATTAACCCATATTCATTGTATCCATAGAATTATATTGATTAATAAGAAACTACAATATAGTTAATTTAAATTAGAGCAGCTCAATTTAAATTTGATATTAAATTATTGTGCATGGCTTTGCATGAATATGAGTGAATCATGTCTAACTTAGAGAGTTTAAACTAACTACAACAGTCTGAGCAGATCCAATCATGCTACAGACAAAAGTACTCTAAAAGATGGCTCTACAAAAACATGTAGTTCATACATAATAACACTGTGAAAGTACAGCCTTGAGTGGTAAAAAATGACCAGATTCTTTATTTAAAGCAATACAAAAATAATTAACTGTTTATAAATGACATGTAACTACATTTCATTTCATTCAGGAGAGATTACATACATTTATAGATTTCCATTGTGTATACTTGTTATCTCATCAGTGAACAAATAGTATTTATTAACTGTTGTCTGTTTGTAATTCTGTTTTTAAATAACTAACATTTTTATTATAACAGACTATTACAAAATGTTAGTATAGAATTTGAGCTATCAATCATTAACAAATAAAACTACAATATGACTGACTCAAAATTAGTTATATTACATTGGACTATATTGGAAGATAATTTTATTTTTGTGCTTTTCAGTTTAAAGCATTGGCTTTATGTATAAGAGAAAGACAAGAACCATGAATGATTTCTCTATGTAGGATGTTCAAGACCAGAAGTGGAAGCGTCTACTTAGACGCTTCCACTTCTGGTCAGGCGGGCGGGTCTTGGCACTAAGTTGGGATAATGTCAGGTTAGGATAGAAAGAAAAATGTTATTAGTCAATTTTATTTCTGTTAAATAGTTTTATCTTTAGCATGTGAATATGATATAATAAATGGAAGTACTTACGTTACCAAGAACGCCCACCAAAACGGGCGGCAATTTCACTTCTTTCCCATCTATAGTTTGAAAACCAACATCTCTCAGCTGTGTGCTAGCTCCAACCTCTTTCAACTTTTCTTCCGTCCAATGTACCATACGAATACATTCATCACGGTACTTAGCATCGCTCGACACCGACGGAATAGCTACAGCCTCCTTTAAGAGATTCTTATAAGTTTCAACATTTTGGTCCACGAATTTAAAAATTTGAGGCAATGTTTTTTCGGCCATTTTCACAGAAACTTCTCTTGGCGTCGCGGAATAGTACTTGATAAATTGATTCGATAAAATGTTATTTGAAGCTGGACTGAACTGGTTCGCCCTTGCCGGCAATTGTATTTGATTGTAAATGCGGCGAATTGCCCCTCTTATTATTATCGAAGTCATTGTCTGTCATCCAAAGCTGTCATCTGTGACCGGAGTTGCCAGATGTAATTCGAAATATATCGGAACTCGGGAGAAACTGGATTAAAAAAACAGTTCAAACAAAAAGCGATACATTTTTTAATAATAATAATCCTTTATTTTAAGTCCCCTTATAGCACTTTTGTTTAACGACATGAATTATATTTGACGATTTGATAGTCTGCTTTCATTAGATAGGATTATTAATACGTTGATAACTCACCAATCATACTATTTATTGAAAAATCTTGCATGCACACGTGACAGAAGTGTTATGTATAAGTGTGTAAATATGTATCATTGATACAGTATCAAACACAAAATAAGAATGACTTTATAGAATTTAATTTTTGGTGCTCTGTACCTTTAATCTGAGGGTCTGGTTCGGATTGCTGTTTGCAATACCACTTATGGCCGTTCCCTATATTCTGTCTGTCTCTAGTTTTGCTATACCGCCGATAGAAAATTTTATCTATTTTCCGTTTTATCGTCCCAATAAACTTACTAATGATAGGTAATCCTATTTTTTCATTGCTGTCTACTGATGAGAGGACTGATAACTGACTACAGATATACAACACTATGAAAATGACAGTTCAAGCGTCCCAATATTTTTAATGTGCTATCTGTCGATAAAGTTATTTAGTTTTTTCTTTATCGGTACATTTTGACCGATAAACAGATATCCTCGGCTGTAAAAAAACGGAATAAATAACACATTTTGAAGAAATAGCCATGAGTATACAAGGCTTACATGGCACTTGCACTGCAATACAAAAAACTAAATAAATTATGTAAAAATCTAAAAGAAAATATAAAAAAATCTAAAATTCCCTTAAATAAAAATAATGCACTGTTTTGATAATTAAATTAAGTGCAAGAGACATATAAATATTTGTTAACAAAATAATTCCCCACTTCAGTAAAATCCCCCAAATTCGCTTGGGATTTTTGTTCAAAGGACTTGTATTCAGAGCCGTAATGTATTGACAGAAAAACGTTTCGTTATTACATTGTGTTTTGCAACATAATAAGTATTTCTCGTTATTATTATTTCATTTACAGTGGTAAAAAATAAGAATTATAGATAAATGTTAAATTAAAACTTATATTTCTAATGTAAATCATATCTTCATATTTTCTAACATAAATTAAACAATAGTTCCTCTTTCTCAGCTTGTATGAACATAACGCACAAGAGGGCCCAGATAGACTGCCTATCTATTGCTATCATAGTATCCGACGAGCATATCTAAAAAATAGGGACGATTCCAAGCAGTAGATAGAACAATACGGATGTTTGACGATAGCTATCTATCGTGAAATTGAAGATTAATATTGGGAACGGCCATTAGATACACTGATTCATTTGTGTTATAAAAAAACTACCAATACTGTTTGTAACATAGTACTAAGTTTCTTTGAATAAATAAATATGTACAGTACTCCTTATTGTAAAAGGTTTTTTTTTATATTTAACAACACATATAAAAGTATCACCCTCAATGGTAAGGCCTAGAACCCAAGCCATCGGTGGTTAGAACCCCAGAGTGAGAAACCTCCTCACAATGCGTGCCGTGTCTATTAACACCACTTTCATAATCTGGCTTTTCGAGGTACTTTTGTATCAGCCCAGAAACGACTAACGGGAATTATCCCGGTTCATTAGATTGTAGACTCCACGTCCCACATGTCAGTAACCTCGTGTGCCATACATAAACATACATTTTGAAAAATAATTACTGGTCTTCAAGTTTTGGAACATAGCCACATGGTAAATATGTAAGAAAAAAGGCAGACAGGGAAAAAAGACATCATCTAAGCACACACTATACAAATATCCTTCACCGGTTAACATATGTCTTCAATACAAGAATTTAGTTAAGACCAGTGACAAAATGAGCCCAAAGCCAATTTTAATAACATGCAGCCGATGTCTCAAATATATTGAAACAGAGCCAATTTTTATAGATCCCTCGACGCCTTTATAAAGCGTGATGAAGTGTTTTTCCAATATTAATCTATGTACCAATTCAAAATAAGAGTAGTTCGACACCATCGAAAGTGGCCCTGAAGATAAAATAAACAGTATCATCGAATGAAGGCTTACCTACAATTCTAAACATTTCCAAAAGGTTTGTAATGACCTTTCTCATAACATAAATTACCTCTAGTATTAAATCCTGTTGAAATCGATATAAATTGATACATTACGAAGCATTGACTACTTTTGTACATGCCCACCAGGCCCAGATAGGGAGGGGGGGGGGGGGGGACTAACCAATTCTCAATTTCTCATTCATCAGGGCCAAGGCATCATTCTTTTCTTTTGTTTTTTTAAAGTAATTTATCTAAATGCTGGAGAGAGAGCCGCCACTATCAAATTTCTGCCCTGGTTCAAATAAGTTGTAGGTCCGGGGCTGATGCCCACATGAAACTTTAATATTCGTCACTAGTTACATTAGCATGATTTGTTGTTTATATATTATATGCCTAAGTGTATATGTACATATTTTCATTCATGTTTCCATATAATTATAATTAATTTTTAATGTTTTTGTTTGTTAGATCTTTACACTTTTAAGCAAGTTGTGTTTATCTTAAATAAGTTGTACAATTAGATAAAATAATATATGTATTATATAAAACTAGCATAATACATAATAAGCAAGTAATATTGTAACTGCTGATAAACCAATAAAAAAAAAATAAAAAAAAATTGATCAAGGTCGAATGTCAACACTAACCTGCGAAATTCAATTTAATTTCGTATTTTTAAAATTGCAGCTCGATTCTTCGATTAAATAAGGATATAACTAATTTTGCGCAAATATGAAATAACCACCATGGATATAAAATGGAATACACGGAATAATAACAATTAAAACAATAAGTATTGCTTCTACAGTTAATGAATGTCCAGAAACTTATTTATTTCTTAGATTAGTCATTTTGGAAATCATCGAAATCATAGCCATCATAGAAATTGGAAATAGATTTATATATTTATTTGCACTAGTACAGGCAAAGTGAAACGTGTTTTGAAACAAGAATACTTCTTACATCTGTTGCACACTGATAAATATCTCTGTATTAATTCTGTATGTTTAAACTATTATAATTATACCTGATAAAATAAACAGACATAGCATAAGAGGTAACCAATATGGTCATGAATTAGTGGAGGCTTGTAATTAGCTATTAGTCTAACTATAGATTTTATAACATAAATGTTGATTAGTCTGTAAGCTACAATAAAAAAATATAAAAATAGCGCATAAATCAAAGACATTTTTAAAGCAGCTATTTAGCATTGGCATAAACAAGTAAATAAAACAGAATATAAGATTTTGGTTTTATTTTGTCTGGGTTAATTCAGTCTATTGACAATAATGTTCAATTAGGAAATAAAATAATTTAAATATGTAACAATTTTCTTACATTACAGAAACTAGTAAACAATAATAATAACTGTAGTAACATTCATACATTTATTAAATATTTTAATAGTATAATCCTTTCTCACACAGTTAAGTTAAAGCAAATTAATTATACGCTTTTATGATTAATCAATTATAGTTAATTAATTTTGATAGTCCAACAATAATGACACACATTGTCCATTGAAAATACTTTGATGTTTTTACAATTAATAAAGTTAAGTGAGATGGAATGTTAACTCATCACACTACATAGTCTTTGTACACAATCTTCTTCCAAATGATGTGATGTTATTCAGCAATTGACAGTCCGTAATATTCTGAAATAATATAAAATAGGTCAAATTATAAGTTTGATTAGTATAATTTTAATAATAATTATTTTCGTACAACTGAACCCTTCTCAACTGGTCTTACTAATAAACCATGTGAGTGATTTTTTTTTTATATTTTATATAAATAATTACAATAGGGGAGCCCTAATAACGCCAGGTAGAAAGAAAGAATTACAATAATAGGTAAAATGGTTCTTTTAATATGAAAAATTGTGTTTTATGAATTTCCATACCTTTATTGGACACGCAGTACTTATCTTGGGGTTTATTTAGTTTTTATATTCACAACGTAAAAAAAACGACGCGTTGCTTTTAAAAGCAATGATTGAAATAGCTGAAGATAGAAAGGAGTGGAAAACTTGCCTAGCAATGGGATATAGAATAGGCGAATGAAAACAAATGTAAGGAAGCTTACCCTGAGGCTGCGTCGTCCACCGCGGCCGAGCCGGTAGCTGTATCGATAAAGACGAGGCTCGCGTGTCGCTGCAGCCAGTATGTGAGAAGAGCGCAGACAAGTGTGACGATTAGTCCCACAGCGGCGGCCACCTTGGCCCCACCTCCCCCCGCGCTGACGAACACGCGCGCCCACATCGCGTGCCACACAGACTCCGTCCATGTTGAATACATGCCCGATTTCAGGTCGTAATCTGAAAATTATTTATAAATTTATAATTTAGATGTTTTAATAAAAATTACAATAATATATAGCCTTTGTTACTTAGGGATAGTAAGTTATCTAATGGTGACGAAATGACCATGAGACGAGTTGAGGAAACTCACTAGTTAATCATAGAGACGTAAGTATTACTGAATATGACATATCAGGGAAAACGACGAAATAGCTGTCATCGCATCCAATTCCCTAAGTAGAATATTTTTCCCAATGCAATGAACAACGAGAATATTCAATATAATATGATACACAGTCTTCTGTAAAATAATAAAATAGCACTCACTTTCTATTGTAAATGCTGGACTGAGAGCTTGACTAAAGTTCATTGTAGTCTGGATACAAACGCCAGTGTGATTCCATCCACGTAGCCAATAATTTGTAAATCCCTAAGGAATAGATAATTATATAGGGCTAAATAAAAGTAAATAAAGTTAAATTAAAACATTAAATAACACCTATGTTTTTGTTTTTTGAAAACAATATCACTTATTATTCGCAATAAATCCAATCATGTTGTTAGTCTTCTTCCACCTGCCTTAATCCCGCTCACAGTGGCGTCGGCGCAACATGCAATTGTCATCACACAAACATTTGTCTCGGTGCAGGAATCGAACCCACGGCCCCTCGCTTCACAGCTGGGTACTCGCCCACTGTGCCACGGAGACTGTCAACTTAGTTTTTTTAATACTAATTTGAAAAGAGAGAGCATTTGTTTTCCAATCATGTTGTTATTGTTAGAAATAAAGTAGTAGTAGTTTTTTAACCCAGCACGGCATAATGGCACCGCACCTGAAGGTAAGTATATTCCAAACATAAAAGTCACTTTTCACGACACATTGTCACGTGCATGTCGTATTTTATATGTCATTCATTATTAATTTTTGAGCAGGTTCATAAAATTCTTTCTGTAATAGTTTTTTTTCTTATCCGGGCTCGGTAAAGTGACTGCGGTAAACCTGATGGTAAGAGCGGCGCAATCCAAGAATAGTGTCGGCCGACGATAAACAATGTATGTATCTGTGGTAGGTCGGCAGAATCATGTCTACCTGCCTAGCTGCTTCTTCACACTCCGTTTAAAAGTCCCCATATTGTAGGAAAGAGGGAACATGTGTGCAGGCAAAATATTCCATAGGTTAATGGGCCGGCAGAAGTAAGATATTGCGATCTTCTTAGTACGAGCCGAGATGGAGGAGACCATGAAGATGAGGTTCAGCAAACCAATACACGTGGTTCTGTTACGGTAAGGTGAGGATGGAATAAGGTCAATCAATTTTACCAGAGTATTCACAGCATTCAAATGTTCTTGGTAATGTCTGCATCATTCACAATGCGGACAGGCCGTCGCTGCGTCCAAGGCATTGAGCAAGTATTTGGCGGAACTGTCTCATTTATTCCGAACAGTATTCCACACCCGGCCGTGCCTGCGCTTCGTATAAGCGGTAAAGCTGGCCGAGTGTAAAAAAAACCTACGTACATGGTTCAAGAGTTTTGATAACCTGATTTTTTGATTAAAAGTATCAAAAAAACTGAGTCAACTACCGTATAAGTTACCTCTTGTTTCTGAGCATCACACGCGGAGCTATTGAGTGGTAGGTGGTTTCCAGTTAGTAGTGCTAGAAGATGTCCCGCGAAGACTGGCGCGGTGGCGGGCCACGTGGCGACGCCCACGTACAGCGGCGCGGGTCGATCCGGCACACTCTCCTCAGCGGTAGAACTCTGTGCATAGTCCGCCGCCATCAGCAGACGACATGACTGACTGCGCAACAAACAGTACAGCATTTCGTCCACCTGCAAACGGAATATTCGAACTATTCATCGACGAACTTTCTTTCTGCCTGGCGTTATCACGGCCTAATGCCAGGGTCCACCTACTGGTGCCATAGATTTGGCGGTACTTGTAACGCACCGGGAACCAAGTTTCGACATTGCCTCATTCGTTATTCAGCAAAGCGTACCACGTTTTTTTTATTACATAGGCCGGCAAACGAGCAAGTGGGTCACCTGATGGTAAATGATCCCCACCGCCTATGTACGCCCACAATACCAAAATATTCATGGGCGCGTTGCCAACCTTAAAGGAAAGGGATAATTAAGGGATTGGGAAAGGGAGGGGCATTTGCGCCTCCCGATATCTGACTCACCATACGAAACGCAGCAGCAAGCTGCTACTTTACGTCGGTATTCTTTGAGACAGTGGTAACGACCCGGACGAGCCGGCCCATTCATGCTGTAGACAAAACTGTCTACAGCGTGGCTCTACCACTCAAGAAGAGGAGAGGATAACTAGTATAAGCCTGTTACATTACATTATGTAGGTACTTATTTTTTGCTTATGTGACTGACTAGAACTGGATGGCCGGGCATTCATTGTATATTCATACAAATTCGTAAAAACAGAACATTGCCGGAGCGTATAATATATTAGGCATCTTCGTGTACATTTAAAGCAGTACAAGTACTGCATTTAACCTAGTATAAAATCAAGCGTGCTACATTTCTTGTAACTGATATGACGTCGCAGAAACAATTTAGCGATTATGAACAACTTTTGAAGACTACTTTACGGTGTGATAATATGTTTTAGTGTTTATTGCTGACGTATTACTCGGCAACGTTGAGAACATGCAGACTAATTAAGAGTACACGTTCTCACGACTTAATTTAGAAGAATTAGAATTCACCAGGATTTCATTTAGATTTCGGCAAACAATACCTTACAGTTGCGTAATCTATTTAACTCATATTTTTGTTGATAAGGTTTCCGGTGAAGCACAAACAGTTTTAAACCCCAGTAAATCTAATATAAGATATGTTTTATCTAATGTAACGTATTGCAGCTTCCCATATACACATTCATTACAAACACAACTCGGTCACCTCGTATTTCTATCTAGGGCAATTAAAAAATTATAAAAAAAACTCAGGTTTAATTATAACCATCGTAGGCATCGAAATAAGATCAAGAAACGTACCTACCTAACTCAAAATATAAACTAACAAAAAATGACCCCACCAAAACTCTGTGCAAGGGGGCGGGGCTATAAAATTCTGTGCAGCTCGTTCATTCATCAATTCATAAGAATTGGTTCATGCTCTCTAGTTGACACTTAATACGTCAACTATTACCGCGGTGCAGAACGTCGTAACTTGATTTAGAAATTTAATATTTAGACATTAACTTTTATAAAATAAAGTTGATTTTGAACGTTCATAAATTTTTGTTACGTGTGATTTTACCTTTGTATGTGTAAGTAAGTGGAGCCGTATTTTTGGCAGATTCATATGAGAGTTATCTTATAGTTATCTTATTTTGATGATCGTAGGTTATAATTATAAAAGTAAAGTAAAGCTGGTACGAAGTTAGGTTTAACTTTTGCGAAAGAAATAAGACACATATTATGTTTTTTATTATTTGAGGCAATGACGAAACTTGGTTCCCGTTGCAGATCGTGGGTATCACACGGCAAATGTCCACCGCCATATCATGTTGGGAAGGCGGACCCTGGCAGAAAGAACGCCAGGCAGATAGCAAGAAGGGAAACTATAATTTTATTTAGTTTCTGCATTATTCCTGTGGACTTACCAAATGAGCCGAGGCCACTATGTCCCCTGTGAAATTTTTGCCAACAACTCTCTGATACAAAGTAGAAGCCAGCACAGTAGACAGCCTTGATATCTTCACCTGTATCTCGCTATCCTTCATTGTACCATTTGCGAGGAGTTCAGCAGTCGACAAAACTTAAAACAAAATACGTAAGTTAGTGTTTCGTAATGAAGCATTTTTTCTTATTTGGTCATATTATTAATATTTTATAATTTAATATTTATTAAATTATAAAATACTGCCTCGGTGGCGCAGTTGTAATGCGTACGCGTTACGATTGAGGTCAACGCTGAGGTCTCGGTTTTCGATCCCCGGGTCGGGTAAAGTGGTATTGGGTTTTTCTATTACGAAATGCTCAGTATCAGCTCAGAGTCTGGAATTTGTGCCCGGTATGGCGATAGGCTCGCCCCCTATCACATTATGGGACGGAGATACGCTCGGCGAAATGTGGGTGTACTGGTTACACCTCTGCCTACCCCTTCGGGGATTACAGGCGTGAGTGCGTATGTAATATTTATTAATAATATTTTTTATACACTTACAGGTTCCATTGCTGCTAATGCTAATATTGTGATAGTTAAAGCCAATTTTATCGTAATCGTCTAAAGCGGAATTATAATACATGTTGGTGAATGTATCGTTGTGGTCGGTTATAAGGAGTTCTCCCATGTCCCCACTTTCTGTCGCATTTCTTAATATTCGCCGGAACGAATGCAACGAAGAGGGCGGTAAATTCGTCGTGTATTCGGAGAAAACTGTCATATTGTACATTTTGCCGTATGTAGACAAATCTGTGAGAAATTTCAATGTCTGAAAAGTTAAAAACAATTAGGTTTATTACTGGCATAACATTATGTACTCAAAGACCAGACATGTGCAAGTAAATATTGATCAATCAATAGAAATTGTACATTCTTTATAAATTCTTTGATGAATAAATAAATGGAAATCATTGTAATATAATTATGTCAATTTGTTGTCGCCCGACTAAACTAAACCTAAATAAGTAATTTAGATTCATTTAGTACTTGGTTCAGTTAAATCAATCTACAGAGTCCTGTGTGTGTCAATCTACGATATATCAGTGATGTCAAACTAAAATTAGTTAAAACTTGCCTTTTGAGTTCATAACGACCCATTTGAGAGGTGTAAACTATGTTTTAGTTCAGTTTTATTTATGACTATTGCCACAATTAACTTAGCATGTTAAATTACAGTGCGACAACTATATGTTGATGAAATAAGTGGTGTTGTTGCAAACACTCATTGGACGATTTTTTATTCTACAGATTATTCTAAAAATAAATATAAAATAATGAAGCAGTGATAGCTCAGCGGGGAGTGATACGCACTGTCGAGACGAAAGTCGATGGTTCGAAACCAGCACAACATCATGCACGTCTGACATTTCTAAGTTATGTGTGTATTAATTGTTAATTATCGCTTGCTTTAACGCTGAAGAAAATATCGTGAGGAAACCTGCATAGCTGAGCAGTTCTTCATAAGAACTTCGAAAGTATGTGAAGTCTGCCAACCCGCATTAGGCCCGCGTGGTAGACTAAGGCCTAACCCCTCTCATTCAGAAGAGGGCCCGTGCCGAGCAGTGACACGTGTGTTATAACAGCGCTAGTATTATTTCATACACTACTAGGGGCTTTGCCCATGTTTTTCCACAAAACATAAAATAAAATGTCTCGGTGGCGCAGTTGTAATGCGTTCGCGTTACGATTGAGGTCAACGCTGAGGCCTTGAGTTCGATCCCCGGGTAAAGTGGTATTGGGTTTTTCTATTACGAAAAGCTCAGTATCAGCCCGGAGTCTGGAATTTGTGACCGGTATGGCGATAGGTTCGCCTCCTATCACATAAGGAACGGATATACGTTCGGCGAAATGTGGGTGTACTGGTTACACCTCTGCCTACCCCTTCGGGGATAACAGGCGTAAGTGCGTATGTATATGTACATAAAAAAAACTTAAAGTCCGACGAATATGAGACATATCTTACTTTCTTCCCCACATTATTCTGCATCGATTGGTATCGGTCTCGACCCCATACCCCCAGCGGTTTCAGAGGAGATAGCATGACAAGCTTTTGGCAGCGGCGCCAGTAACTTTTTTTAGAATAGAGAGATTCTACTTATACATTTACAATTAGTTCCAAGATTTGCCATCGCCGACTTATAATTGTCGCACTCTGCATAATATATTTAAGTTCAACATTGAACATACCTCAGAGACAAGTTCGGTAGCGGTGAAAGCATGCAACGGCCACGTGGTATCATTCAAATGGTCCATGACAGAACCTCCAATCTGTCCGATCTCCACATGCAGTGGTATATCGGCAGGCGTGAGCGGTGCGTGCGCGGGCCACGCGCCTTGCTTGATGTCGTACGCGACGCGCTGCGACCCGATGTAGTCGAACGTTTCACCGTTCAACAGAGTCCATAATACATTTTGTTCTGAAAAAAAATATTGTGTTTAATTCTTCTTTCTTTCAGCCTTTCTATGGCTCGGCCAAGTGCCAGGGGCCGCATTTCTATTTCGTTTCCACTTCGCCCAGTCTTAAATCATACTATAAAAAATTTATTAGGGATTGCATAACTCTGGGAAGTGGCACGGACTTCCACTTTGCCCGGTCTTGACTGTCCTCTGTAGCGAGACCATTGGCTCTTCTTGGGGCGTGCGCGAGATCGTACCCCTGGTACGATGTGGCCACAGACATTTGCGATCGATTTAAAGACTCCTCGGGATAAAGGTGGAACTGCATAAGCCCACGAGGAATGATGCCCTCGATATAAATGTTCATAAAAGGTTGTTACATACCATACAAGTGTGAATCTGTTACAGGTATCATTTGGGAGAGTGTAGCCGCGGCTGTTATCAGAGTGACTATTCCTACAACAGAACTTGCAGCACCAGGAGATACACCTGATAAGGAAATTTAAAATTTACTTTTTCTTGTTAGTTTATTCTTTTAGACGATTTATATACAACTACATTATTCAACCTCATAAAAAAACTGAAACTTACACATTGACTTTAAATATTAGAGTATTTTTCAGTAGATGTTGTAGAAAGTGTAACCAAATAATAGGTTTTTTACTTTACCTATGAAATTGCTGTTCTGAATGAAAAAAGTTAAAGTATTTTTATTCCATCTTTTTTATTTTAATTAATAAAAGTTACTACCCATGATATCGATGCATCTTTGCCTGCGCAGTGACAATTTATCCATGGCATTCTTAATAAAATCGATTGGACGGAAGGCTCAACAAATTCTTCAAAGGCATTTCGTACTGCCTCTTAGAGTACTTATTGATTTTTTTCCCGCCATTTAGTTGTCTAAATCATGGAAAATGTAGATCATTGTGTTCTAATAGAGATGCTCGCACATCTGCAGCCAGGTACGGCGTTCAAAATAATACCGTTCGCAACATCGATACATTCGTATCACGCTTAAAACTTCTTAGCCATTCAATTTTTTTTGCTATAATTACCCGCATAATGTGACGTCACGTTTAACAGTCTTGGCTTGGCCGACTTGTAATTACCAATTTATTTTTAACATAATATTTACAAAACACAAAAAATTCTAACCATCAAAAAGTGAAGCACTGTCGATCCTGGCTGTAACTAATGTAACTGATTTCTTTGGCGACCCTTTTGCCTGTAAAATAACATCAAGATTTAATAGTTCTAATATAAATACAATAACAAGAAAAATAATACTAAATAATACACACCATACTCCCAGGGAATAATGAATAGTATACATTTTTATCCCCTAAGGGATCGCAAACTTTTGTAGGCGATAAAAGTGCTGATGTAGCCGATCTGAAAGTGAATATTTAATTTAATTCTAAAATCTTCAAACAACGACAACATTTTCAAGTCCATAACATGGCCAAAAATATTTAAATAGACACCGTATTTGTACCTACTTCATGTGCAGCCGACATCTTGGGTACGCGCACTGTATATTCAGTCGACGTAACTACAGACACAATGTCTGTAGTAATAATTGGCACACTTGAAGATTATTAAGATACAGATTGAAGTACTTACGGTGTCTATTGAGATCTTTAGTCTGTCATCCATAGTTCATACTGACCTTCTCATACACACTTCACTGCTGACTGCAGCAAACATGAAGGAATTAAGTTGAGCTGAACAAAGTGGTCTTCCCTTTTGATTATTTTTATCAATGTTGAATCTGAAAACACAAGCACCATTTTTAATTCTAATCTATTTAAAATACAGTACGCGTAAAAAATAACATTGCCGCCCCGAACTAGGTACGCTGCATATGACCGCGTAATAGTCAAAATGACGACCAAAACAGTAGGACGCATGCCGAATAGCAACTCATGATAATGATTCTTTGCGAACAGCTCATTCAGTGTACGAATAATTTAATTTTGCTGTGAATTTGTTGACAGTTCATTTGGCGCACTATTTTAATGTATTTTTTCTTTTATTACATTCTATATTGCTATTTTTCGACTTCGAATAAATATCAGATTATTAAATAATAATGGTACATATATTTTGTAATAAATGGACAGTTAATTTCCATACAGTAATGATTTTTTCGCCATAGAAAGCCTGCAGGCTTAGCACATGCAACACGACATATCTCGGGCGTGAATAAAATTACTATCGACGGCAAATATCTCGGATAAAACTTTCAACATTATCTCTTTCTCTCTACTCCTCCCGTTACCCATTGGCCATTAACAAAATCAAAACAAAAGTCACGGCCCCGTTCGTGACTAACTTCAATCTGGCCAGGGTATTTTAACAAACCTTTCGTAACATTCCCGAATCTTGACAATTTCTTCAGATCGTGATTCTGGCAAATAAAATATGGGAAACGGAATATCTCTCTTCAACAAGCCAGTCCCTTTCTCATTCCATACGACTCCTGGCTGAGTTGATGAACACTGGCTCCCACGTGCTGATGAATATTCATTGGGACATCTTGAATCTTGAGTGAATGATGTGGCACTGGAAACATATTGGAATGATTTATAATTTATCTTGGTAATTGGATACTCATTTTCTCTTTACATACATACTTTTCATCTACATACAATGTTCAGTGAATTACTGGATTATTCACAGAAATCATATTACTAACTAGCTTTTGCTCGCGGCTTCATCCACGTGAACATTCTTTACCATCTTTAGTATGAAGTAGGATATGTAATCAATCTTCAGGCATCTGTGTTACTCAAGAGAAAAATACATAAATAAACTAATGTAACAAGTCTGTCAACAAGTCATCTTTATCACATGTTCATATTTCTGAAGTAGACGAAGATTGCTAAGTGTATAACATTAATTATTTTACTGTACATGAAGCATCCATATGTTTGAATCTATTATTACTAACCTGTCAGTCGCATTGTCGTAAATTAACACGCCGGCAATATTTTCAGGATACGCCATGAGCAATTCAACAACATCATAGAACAGAGATGTGCTAACAACAGCCATATATGGACCTTCTGTCGCATTATACACAAGCCACTGAGCGTCGCCGATAACATCTACCATGTGTATCACTCCAACTGCACCATTGTCTGATGCTGTAAGCAATATCAGTAATACACTCTGTTTGATTTACTTAGAAAAGGATAATGAAAATCCTGAATATAATAATAATAAATAATGAGACAAGCAGGTCTATTACTTGGAGTTTGAAAAATCTGCCTTTAATATTTACTAATTAGTGGCTAAATAAATAGTTATATGGTTATATAGAAATAATAAATTAAGTGAAACTCACAGGAGCATCCAGCTTGATGTGTACCATTCAGACGTCTGAAACATGGTGCTCCACCTTCTATGGAAGAGTATATCTGTTCATGAAGCCTTTCACAATTACTCACTGAAATAAAGGTAAAATTATATTACTAAAATTTTATTTGTTGTTCTTAATATGTCACGCCTGCGTTGTAGGGCTAGCCATGGGATCATATGTACGGTCTGAGACAGCTTATACTATGGAATGCACAGTGAAGCATGGTCTAATATGCACTTGGCCAGTGTTGTTGAACCTGCTTATATCTTCTTTCCCACAATAATTTGAGTGTGACTTCCATAGTAACAAATAGCAGACCTGATAAGAGCTTCCCAATGTACATATGTGTTGTCACTATTGAGAGGATATTGATCATTAATGACATTAATATTGAATCAAAACTTATTTTTAATCTACTTTTAAGAACTAAGTACTCTGTGCCACTCCACATCGCCATGTTTTCACTGCATGTTCCCATCAAATATTCAGTCATGTCATTATGCTATTTTTATTTTCCGAGGGACCTACCACCTTGAATTAGTTAGTTATAATAGTTATATATATTTATAGTTAGTTAGTTAGACTGTCTCGGTGGTGTACGTTACGACTGAGGCTGACATCTCAGGTTTGATCCCCAGGTCAGGTAAAACTGGCTTGCCCCCTACCACATCAAGGGACGAAGATACGCTCGGCGAAAAGTTGGTGTACTGGTTACACCTCTGCCTACCCCTTCGGGGATTACAGGCGTGAGTGCGTATGTATGTATTAGTTAGTTTAGACTTTTTTCAGTTCAGTCAACCTTATTATACTACGAATTTACTAAAATTAAGTATAAATAGGTATTATTTTAACACTTGTAAACTAAAATAAGTTTAGTACTTCACTGATGAAAACTATTGTAAATAAGGTTAGTTTAGCTGTTGACAACACAATAGAAAAAAACTATTGCCAAGTCTAACCTTAAGTAATTCCATTTTGAGTATTACAGTGAACAATTACTTATAAGAAAAAAAACAACTTACATGTTATAAAACTAGATAATAACAAAAAAACGTAAATGTTAGGCACTGCCATTTTTATATTTTATAATTTGTTCTATATTTATTAGCGCTTATCGATCACTAGGTTAGCACCTAAACAGAAAGTACTAAAGTAATTATAGTAAGACTTTACAGTTTACACCTTCTTATAATGCTCCATGGCTGCAAAATCTTTATCAAAAGCCACAAAAGAATGCACAAAAGCACATAAGGCAAACAAAATTAAACGTCAATTCAAATGCATCATTACCCAAGTGACAAGCCCCCACAGACTACTTAGAGATACTACGTATCAGACTGCCAACTGTAGAACAAAAAATTCATTAGTGAGTTTTAGTGTCATTTGACGTTTCTTTTTTTTCTGTCGAATACATAATCCACAGACTACATAAAATATGCTTACTCTATGGCTTATTAAATGCAAATGGCAAAGGAACTAGTAACGTACAGCTCAAAACGCTAGGCTTATACACCAGTATAATTTACTGTTTTATCTCATTTATTTAAGTAGAGGAAAATTAAATAAAAGTATACATTATTTATTAAAAGATTTATTTTTTAATTTATTTTTATAATTTTCAAAAGCCTTTTTTTGCATCGCATTTTCCTTGCTGCACTTTAGAGTTTTTTTGGCTCTACGGTAAAAGTCAGTTTGTTGTTTTGCCTTTGTATATTCATTGTAGATTAATGGGCATGTTGGTGTCAAATCTGCCACTTTCTTAATTAACCGCTTCCTGGAAGCTTTCACACTTCGGGGTTTATCCAAACCTAGAAAATAATAAAGTAGTTAGTCCCAACTCAAAGCTGATTAGTTAATTCCATCATAAATGATGTGAAAGTCTAGTATATATTGCTTAAATAAAGTTATATATAATTTAATGTTGATTGTATTCCTGAGTAACTAATAAAGGTAACTGAGAAATTGCCCAGCACATCATACCTCTAGTGCACCAAATTCACATTATAGCATCTACTGCTTTTCCACATATTAAATCCTATGTATAATATTATAAGTTTTGTGAGGATGTATGGATGTTTATTATTCAAACACACATACACTGATAGCCCATGTTCTGTAATATACATACAAAACAATACCCTTTCTTTGGGTACATTAAGTAGTTGCCTAGGATTTGAGTAAAACCACATAGGCAAGAGATAATCTAAGATAATACAGATTCACTAACCTGTAAAATGTGACCGGCGCTTGACATCTAATTGTCCAGACGTAATCATCTCTGGGTTAACAGAGTTTGCTAGAAAAGTAAAAATTATTGTAAAGTTCTTGTTCGGAAAGATATTAAATAAACAAATAATATGACACAAGATAAATAAGAAATAAAAAGGTAACACTTTATTACCTAAATCCAGACTGGTTAATGGATTTTCTGGTAAATTCTGGAAGTCACTTGAGCCAGAAGCAATAATTTCTGAAAAATACACCAATAACTTGTTTATATTATTTTTTTATTAGGGATGTGTTTTACGAAAATGTAGAAGCACAATGTTTGATCGCCTCAGCAATTATCAACTATTGGTCTAGTAGACGCATTCTTAGGCCGGGAAAATTACAATTTGTGTTTGAGTTTTCAATTTGAAAAAAACATACATGAGTTGTCCAGGGTTGAAATAGGAGTAGGAATAGGATCATGAGACAGAGAAGTAAGGTCAGCAAACTGTGGGTGTACTAGTTGCATCTCTGCATACTCTTTCAGAGATACAGGCGTGATCTTATATTAAATTATTATTGCAATTTGTGTATATACAAAAGGTAGACATTAAAAATATTATATTTACCAACCTGTCAATGGTTCCAGTTTGACACAATATGTGTGGTCAATGTGTCTTTTACGTGAGTAGCTATGATCAGTATTAAGATCCATATTTTCTGAAATTGATAAAAAAATAACAATACTTTAGTATCTAAGAAATCTATTGTAATCTCAAGTGTCATTATGTTACAATTGAGAGTTTTGCATCACTTGATGGGTTAAAAAATACTTTGGCAAGGCAATGCTATAATAAGAAAGTAAAAATAACTGCATTAGGATATCACTATTCCAAAAACAGTGAATTGTTTTTATTAAAAGTAATAACATGTATGTTAGTGTAAGTGGGCCATCAACATCTTACATTCAAAACCAACCTCATCTTTTTGTGGTACACTCTGCTGATTAACAGCCGAGGCAATGGTGAAATGTGGTTCCCGTTGCGGATTGTGGGACACCAAATCGCCCCACAGAATACCAAATACACCGTCAAATCATAATGGGAAGGCGGAACCTACCATAACTCATATTAGTATTTGGCATAGTGCAGCAATATACTACTGGCCAAACTATACACAGAAAATAGAATAATAGACTTACCAGCGTAATCTTGAGATAGTATTCCACTAGAAATCTCTTCTTCAGTAAACAAAGAAGGATATGCTTTGCCTATGAGACGTGATTTGCAGGTAATGAACTTCTTTTCGAAATGTTTTTGACAAACAAAAAGCTTCGAAAGTATAATAGTGTTCTATAATGTCCAAAAACGCCAGTCAATGTCATTTGTCAATCAACTGTCAAATAAATCCGTCCGGCATTCGCTTACACGTCAGCCAATCACGGCCAAGAATTAAAACCCTAAATGTCATACAACATTAAAACAATATGGCGCTACGTCGAGCGTTTCGTTGTACGTAGATTAACAGCCGTGCAAGCCCCAAAGCACAGACTACTATAGAGATGCTACTGGCAGAATTGTGGTAGCCGGTAGGGCAACACCGCAAAAGCCATAAAAGAAAGAAAGAAGAAGAGATGCTACGCCGTTGAAAGCTTGCTACCTTAGACCCCCTAGAGTAAAATTGTTCTGTGCCTTAGACTATTTAGCTTTGATTATAAACCTAAAGATGAAGCCATTATTCTACTTCGTAAAGTGAAAGCGAGATCGCGAGATACGAAACATTGGTAAAAGAGAGAGACAAAAGGATTATTTTGGTCCCCGTTGTTATTTTGTTTGTCAAAGTGTCAGATTCATTTGTTTGTCATACTTCAATCGGGCGGTTTGACAGAAAATTTTATTAATATGTTTTGTGAGGTAGCAAAGGAGATAAAGACGCATACAAGATAAAATATACTTTGAATCACGAAAGAAGTCAATGGTGGGGTATAGTGTGCTAGACTGTAAAAGCCGTAGTTAACGAAAAATTGCCGGCATAACCTTTCACTCGTAAGTAGTTGAAAATGTTACTATTTTCCTGTTGTAATGTCATCGAATGCAGTGATAGCTCAGCGGGGAGTGGTACGGACTGTCAAGACGGAAGTCGCAGGTTCGAAACCAGCCCCAAGTGCATACACCTCTGATGTTTCTAAGCTATGTGTGTATTAATTGTTAATTATCACTTGCTTTAACGGTGAAGGAAACATCGTGAGGAAACCTGCATACCTAAGAAGTTCTTCATAAGAGTTTCGAAGGTATGTGAAGTCTGCCAACCCGCATTAGGCCAGCGTGGTGGACTAAAGCCTAACCCCTCTCATTCAGTAGAGGAGGCCCGTGCCCAGCAGTGGGACGTAACAGGGCTAGTATTATTATTATTATTAATGTCATGTGATGTAAAAATTAGTAAACTCGGAAGAAAGATTTAGCATCGAATCCATTAAGAATATAGATTAATAGAGTATGTTTACTCAAAAATTAAAATCGTTTATAGGTTTGGTGCTGCCAGGTTGTAAATTTTATTTACCCAGATTTATTCAAACAATGTTTTATTCTAATATTTCAGGTATTTCAATGTAGGTTGAATTGGCAAAATATACCAAAATGTGCTATGAACATTTTAGTGAAAGATCACCTATGTAAAAAAAAAATTGTTATGTTACATGCAGAAGCAGTGCCAACAAATTTAGACATGTGAGTATTGATTATTTAAGTTATTGATCGCTACCCCGATTTTGTTGGTATTGTGATTGCACTCTGACCAATGTCAAGGTCTTAGGTTTGATTCCCAACCATGCAGCTATGGTATATTTGAATAGCTGTTTCGGGTGTAAGTCTGGGTGTTAGATATTTGTATGGCGGTTCTTTACCTTAGTATCCTCAATAAAACTAGTATTATCAATAGTGTTGAGTTCACATAAAAAGTTTTTTATATTACAGGTTGTGAGCTCAGAAGGTCTGAACGTTTTACAAGAACTGCAAGCTACTGAGCGAAATCTATGCTGGGTAAATTTTGTAACTATCATGTGGTCCATATTACAGGTCGCTCCATTAAATTGCTGCTAAACAGCTGATTTTTATATTGTAATTCCTGTGGATTTGACATTGATGGTAGACTTTTTATTCCGTTTCTTGCAGTTTAGACATTAAAAAAAATAGCTGACTGATGGCATACCTATTTGGCATTATCTGCAAAAATGTTAATTGTCACTTTACAAATTTTAAATTATTTATTTAATTAAATGTGCCTCCATGTACTTCAGAAGATGTTTCCATTACAGAACAACCTAGTCCATCTGCATTGCCATCAAACCATAAGAAGAAAAAAAAATATTAGATCAAAAAGCAAGATCAGTTAAACTAATGAAAAATTGCGTGTTGTGCGTGAATCAAAACGTAGATTAGTAAAAAAGCTAGTTCCGTTAGAAAGTGGTGTAGCAGAGCTAAAGTGTAAGATGAAAATGTATTCAAAAGAGTTCGATTTACTATCAAATAATGAAACTGAATCTGCTGATTTTCTGAAACGGTATACTGATATAGAAAACTGCCACTAAAAATATTCACCCGCACTAATAAATAATAATAAATAAATACACCCAACAGTCACACACATAATCCCGATCCCACACTAGGTTAACCTGTATCGTGGGGATCAGGAACTACGAGGGACTTGTGGTCCCATAACACAGACCAGAAATAAACTTTTGTGGATCACACAAACATTTGTCTCGGTGCGGGAATAACCCACGCCCTCTCGCTTTGCAGCTGGCTAATCGCCTATGGCGCCACAGAGGCTGTCTTTAAATTTTATTTTATTTTAACAGAGTTTTGTTTTGTTGATAAATGAATAGTTAACTAAAATAGATAGTGATTTCTTTTTACCAACCTCAGTTACCCATATGAGTGATACATATAGTTCGGGTTCATAAACTACAAGCATTTTTTTTTCATCTATTTTGTCTACAGTATAAATGAGCCGGCTCGACCAAATTGTTACCACTGTCTCTCAGAAAATCGATGTTAACGACTTGCTGCTGCGTTTCATACAGTGAGTGAGATATCCAAAAGCCCAAATCGCCTTCCCTTCTCAAGTTCATAATCATCTCTTTTCTTTAAGGTTGGCAACGTGACCATGATTCTTCTGGTATTATATGGGCGTTCATGGATGATCACTTACCATCAGGTGATCCACTTTTTCATTTTTAATTAAGAAGAAGTAGTTATGAGTTACCAACGTTTTTCCTAAATGCTGGACATAGTTGTGTTTTTCGTTACTTTAATGTAAGTTTAAACTTAAAAGACAGGAATTTGACAGTTGATATTTTTTTCCCAAACATGAAATGGGGAAATATATGTAACCTGTCTCATGTGCGGCCACGCCATGGCTCTATTTATAGGTATTTATTCTAAGCTATTTAGCTACTTGCTACGCATTCCCAAAGTAAAGTCAAAACTAGTGATGTGAACCTGTTTATGAAAATACTCTAAAAACCGGATTATGTAAAACCCGATAATCTTCGATTATATCAAGTGAGTATATCAATGGTTGAGTGTTTAAAATCCTTGGGGGTTTGGGGGGGGGGGGGGGATTGTGATGAGAGGGAATTGGGGGTTTTAGTTCCCCTACAGAAAACTTCGTTACACATAAAGACACATCTACTCGCCTCATCAACTAAACAAATGGACCGATTTGGATGCGGGTTTTTTTAGTTTGCAAGGTAATTTAGTCATGAGTGTTCTTAGCCAAAATTTACTTGATTCTTATGTGTTAGTGTGACTTCAATTTTATTCATAATATAGTATAATAAGAATAATAATAATACACCCAACAGTCACACACATAGCTTTGACCCCACACTAGGTAAACCTGTGTCGTGGGTATCAGGAACTACGAGGGACTTGCGGTCCCACAACACCCAGACCCGAGACCAATATTTGTGGTTCACACAAACATTTGTCTCGGTGTGGGAATCGAACCCACGGCCTCTCGCTTCGCAGCCAACTACTCGCCCGCTGCGCCACGGAGCTGTCAATTTGCATAATAGAATTATTTTTACCCTTTTGCGGTAATTTTTTTACCAGTTATGGATTCATTTTTTACTTTATAATAATTAGTTATTGTAGTCGATTAGCAGCGAGTTCATAATTCTTTAGTTATTGTGGATGTTATTAATGATTGGTAGATATCACTTACCTTTCGGTGACTTACCAGCTCGTTTGATAGAAATGTATGAATGTGGAAGAGGTAAGTCAGGATCGTAACTTGCGGCGCTCAATACTTTCTGCATAGCTTCAAGGGATATATGCGTGATGAGTATGTAAATGTAAAAGATGTAGATGAAAATGTAGATGCCTTTGTGTAGTGTGTACTGGGTACATCTTAACCTAACCGTTAAAAACCCATCAAACTCTCTACATCATCATTAGACCATATTGCTGTTAATCGCCACTTTTTTACTGCAGTAATCCAGAAAGCTTGCGGCAGGGCCGATAGACAGTAGGTAGGTGTTGAAGTAATAATGGTTTGCCGCAGAAATGAGGTAGGCAGAGAGACAATTAAAAGTCAGGGTTTAACGTGAATACGAGCTATAATTTCACACCACCGCGTTACAACTCGGTACTCGTTTGCAGGTGTTGAGCAAACTGAGTCACTGGCCTGTCGTGGACTCCGTATCCAGGTGAAACGGACGCGCAGGGGAGTTGGCACGTGGCACGACGCAGCACGGGTAGGGCGCGCTGGTTGAGCGTTCAGTGACAGCTCGAGAGTCCTGCACGTGGATGGCAGATCCGCAAGTGGGTAGCACGTAACTTGCAGTCCAGCACGGGGTGTAGTAGGGTAGCGTGGTTGGCACTCTGTTCTGTGTCGTTTAGCGACACGTGGTCAGCCTCCTGTCATCTCGTTGAACCTGGAATCAGAGTTCCCAGACGTTGGAATGCAAGCTAGGCTTACATCCCGAGCCAGCGACTCGTGTCAGCACACGAGCCCAGGCACACAGAATACAATGGGCAGCGGTTAGTTAGTTAATTTTAGTAACTCACCCTAGCGGGAGCGTGGACACACGTAGTAAGTGTGGGTCACTATTAAGGACGATGCCGACAGAAAAAAGGCCGAGCAATTCTGCACGCTCCTTTTATCAGATCGTCGGGGAGACGGGTGGAAGTTTTTAACGGTGGGAGGATGCACAGCCAATAACGATCCGCTGCTAGTTCGGACCGACCTAGACGATCTATGATTCGTACATCACAACTAACGTTAACTTCGCTATGGTGTACCATCCATCGCATCAACCAACCAATCATTGCATCAACCAATTAGGTGTAATATATAATTACGGTTGGCTAATAATTATCTGCGCAGGCGCAACATTAAGATATGGAACGTCAATGCTCAGATTATCATTATACAACGTTACAAGCTAGCGATTCACTTGCAGAGCTTTTCAGGGATCCCATACGATGGCCTCTTCAATATAAGGGCGGGCATAGGCCAGACCCTACCGAAAGTATTTGTGATGTCAAGTTCTCAAGCCTTACTCTTACTCTTCACAGATCCAGTTCATTTGTGAGCCTGACCACCCGTGATGAAAACCATATTGGATCGCTAATCAGCTGGTTTTCCACAAGGTAATTACTACAATACTGCCCGGAGTTTAACAATTAATAACTAGCTCTATAGCAGGAGACTCGGTGTAAATGTGTTTTTTTCGTTCCGGGGTGTTATCAAGCTAAGGATTGTATCGTGCTTTTTTATTATTGGTTGAATTTTTAATTGTACAATTAAAAAAAGCCACATTTGGGGTTTTTTTTTACCTGAATTTTGGGGGGAATCTACATAAGATGGGGGAAATCGGAGACGGCCATCTGGCAACACTGAATAGTGGCAAGTTAGCAACATTGATCAAGGAAGCCATTAGTGAAAATCCCCAGCTGTGTTTCAGTTTTATTAATTTACCAACAGTTTGACGTGCTGTGAGCCTAGTGGCTACTATCGATAATTTAAATATTCTTATTTTGTTTCTACCATGTCAGAAAAGACTGATTCAAAGGTAAGTAAATAAACCACAATATGTGAAATTATAGCAATACACTTCCATTGTTCATCCTTGTCCGTTGGTCGATATTTTTCATACATCCACATTTTACTATTTAATCTTCTAATCTGTTTCTTGGTATTGTTTTTTAATTATGTATTATGTGTCATTATGTAGCCCGTAATATTTTAAAGAAAATAATTACCAATTACCAATATATATTATTGTGTAAGGTAGAAGAAAAACATCCGAATGTTCCTCCATTTTATGTTTCGCAATTTTTACATATCTATATTTTAATATGTAAAAGCAATAGATTACAAATCTGTATAACTTAATATATTGTTCTGGGTACATATTCTGTGAAAATATATTGTCTACACCCATGTGGTGTTTTCGTTTGTTTTGACCTTTTATAGGACTTCTAACTGTTTGAAAACAAAAAAATACACGTGTTATCTTATGTCCTCGCCTGTATCTATAGTCAACTGGAGAAATTCGATATTTCTATCATATGGAAATAAAATGTTTTAAATGAAGGTACTTTTTAAATCAAATTTTCTAATGTTTAATTTTTATTTTCAGCCTGACGCACTACCAGACTTAGATGATTTGTTGCAATGTCCTGTTTGTTACGAAATTCCTTCAGGCCAAATTTTCCAGTGCAACGAAGGTCACCATGTGTGTGGCCGCTGCAAAGCCCGCCTTGATGTATGCCCCGTTTGCCGGGCCCTTTTTTTTGGAACTCGTAATTATGCTATGGAAGAACTTATTGCCAATGTTAGAAAATTAAGAGCTTTTGTAAGTTGATGACATGTGGTATTTATTTTGTTAATTTTGTCACATATAATAATAACAATTATTACTGACTATTATAAAATATTTCAGAAATTAGGTGGCAAGGTTACAACTGGCACAGGGTCATCTGAAAGCAGTACACCAGCCAAAGAGACAACATCCGATGAGTCAGAGAACAATGCTGCTGATGATGATGAAGAGAGTGATCTCCAACTTTCAAATGTATGTTTGTTGATATTATTTCTTCCGGTTAAACTTCACAATTCTGGTTTGGTAAAAAATCAAAATGACCCAAGATGGCAGACAAAAAGGAGATAAATAAAACGCTAGGTGGTGGTAGGTTCGTTGTATGGGAGAGGCCATATGGATTGGTAACAGTGCTTCTGCCACTAAGCAGCAGTGTCTATGCATTGATGTGTTCCAGTTTGAAGGACACTAATGCCAGTAAACTGGACAGTATGATTTTAAGCATCATCTGTCTCTGGGTGACAAGCACAGTCCGGTGGCATGCAGTACTTCTTTACTCAAAGTTCTAATTGGTGTTCAGATGTGATGTTTACCATCGGGGAACAGACCTGCTCGTCTCAGTAATGTATCATTATAACTAATAACAAAAAATAAAATCAGCAAGTGACCTCTAGTTACCTCTTTATAACAGCAGTTACTGTCCATATGTATTTCAAGGTCATAGCATGAGCATAACAAGAGGGTGGACCTGGCAATTCACCAATGATACTAGATTAAGGTTTCAACCTGTGAAACCCTGTGACTATGTTCACATTTGCACAATGGGGCACATTTTTTTTGGCAGATTTGAAAATTGTAACTCAATCCTTCGACATAATATCGATAACAGTTGCAATTTACTAAAGAAAAATGAATTTTGCGGGCTAGTACTGATGCTACTAATTTTATCAGAAAATTACTTGCTTTCAATAAGATAAGTTGAGACTTGAGATACATTTGCTTGATTATTGTTCAATAATTTTATTATCATAAGATATATTTATCTTTATAATATCGAATCCTGAAAGTATAATATTTTATGTATACAAATTTTTTGACTACATTTTAGCGATCCACATTAAGACCTCCTCAGGCATGCAAAGGTCTTTTCCGCTGCCTCTGCTGTAAAAATGGCAATGCAGAGAGACTTCCTGCAGCCCGTTTACTCAACCACCTTCGTTATTTTCATTCTTCTGATCTTATTGAGGTAAGTTTTAAATGCATACAAATACATAATAATGATATTGTAATAACTATGGTCTACATGACAATGTTATTATTAGAAGGGCGAAAGTTAGTCACACCTGACTTGAGACATTTCTACTGACCATACAATTGGTTTCCCTTAAAAAGTAACTACTATCACAAGACACACACATCAGGTCAATAGCTGCTAGTGTGGTTTAAACATATAATAATAATAATTATTATTGTATCATAATATAGTTTTTTGTGAAATCATTTTATGTCTGTCTCGGTGGCGCAGCTACAATGCGTACGTGGTACGACTGCTGTGCTCTGGTCAGGTCCCCGGGTCGGGTAAAAGTGATATTGGCATTTTCTGTTACAAAATGCTCAGTATAAGCTTGGAGTCTGAAATTGTGCCCGTTATGGCGTAGGCTCGCTCCTATCATATCAAGAGACGGAAATAAGTTCAGTGTCAGTTTCAGGAGTTCAGTTAAGTGAGACTCATGTAGTAAGATGAAACAAAAAGATGTATCAGGGTAGATATCATTGCTTTGTGCTATGTTTGCAAAAATGTGAATTAATCACAAAGTTTTGCTCAATCAAAATGCTTGAGCGAATGTTCTTAGTGTTTAATATATTATAATTTTGTAATAAGAAGAGAGAGTAGGAGAGGTCGAACTATAGTATAGGTATCGGGCACATAATAATATGCGATAAAAGGATATGAAGCCACAAATTTCGAAAATGTAGACTTAGTTTAGTATAGAATATCCATCAAAATAATATTATATTCGACTAATAAAATGGAGGATAAAGTGTATGAAAGGGATTTTATTATACACGCTTTTACTCACATTCATTTTATTAGTGGTAATTTCTATTAAAAATATTAATATTACTAGATTTTGCTCGCGGCATTGCGGGTGGCTTTTCCAGGGATAAAAAGTACCCTATACCCTTACTCCAGGGTCATTGTCTACCTGTGTGCCAAAATTTATCCAAAACCGTTAGCCGTTAAGGCGTGATTGACAACACAACTTCCAAACTTTCACATTTATAATAGTAGTTGGATTATAATGTCCACTCTATGTAATATATTCTACTATACTCTATGTACGTTTCCGAACTTTGTTACTTCATTGCGGATTATAGCTTGATTTAATTTTACTGATTCAAATATAACGTATCAGAGTATTGAACCCGAGTCGTACAACGTGCTACAAAATTGCGAAAGTTTCTACAAAACACCTGAATAAATAGACGCGAATCTAAAGAAAACTTGTTCGTAGTATGTAGTTTGTTTCCTTAAGTTGATTTTTAAATGCCAAATACTTCATGCGATTATTCACTATTCTCAAGTATTTATACAAAACCAATATAATACCCGGTATACTTACTAACATGCATTAGCATACCGGGTGTAAAGGAAACGCTTCCAAATACGAGGACGGGTGGTAATGCTGGTGATTACAGATACTATACCAATAAAATATCGCGAAATAGGTCTACATTTTTTAAAATTCTTCACGCACAATCGTTTGTACCAATAAATACAACGACATTTTATTCCAATAATTATTAAAATATATTTTTCGTAATAACGTAATGTAAAGAAAAAAATCCGACGGTTGGGATCAGCTGCGCGGCGCAAATCGCAATGTACCTACTGAATACTGGCGCGCAGTCAATGCGCGCCGTTCATTGTCCCCAAGTTTAGCATTAGTAAAGATAAACTACGATAACATGGCGCACCCCTCCAAAATCCAAAACGTTAGAATGTATTTGTAAAAGTAATTACAAACCACCACCATGACTCACAACGCATGTTATATGTGCTGAAACGGCCATCGGAGAAAAAATTATCCAAAGATTCGTACGATGTGACTACACAAACTGAAACAATAGTTCGGAGGGGCGCGCCATGTTATCGTAGTTTATCTCTACGTTTTACATTGCCGACTTACGTTTCCAAAATGGCAAGTAAACAGCAAGGGAACAGCGTTCCGTTTATGTTAAGGTAGTGCTGTAAGTTGTTTTAACCGTTTGGGCTTCGGACACGGTCCCCTTACACCCGATATATACTCGTATTTCAAATAGATATAACATTCATGGGTGTACCCAACTTTTGGAATTTCAAATCTACAATTCAAGGATTTCTTATAAGTAGTATAAACTCAATTAAATTCAATACGAATTAAAAAAAATGTATATATTATATAATATTTTATGTCTCTTTAGTATAGTTTGACATACGTTTTTCATAGTAGGTAATTTTAATGTTATGTTAATTAACATGTGTATCAAATCAAAGCTGTTGACCACGCTTTTAGCAACTCAATTTCGACTTTATATGAGATTTGACATTTGATTAGTTAACTTAACATTGATCAGCCTTTCAGAAACCGGGCGTAGGAGTACTAAAAAATGTTCTTTCAATGATAGTTATAGGATAAGGATTTGTAAATAAATTGTTAGGGAATCTTAGGATAGAAAGTTTCTACTTGTTGAATCACTTTTGCTATGTCAAAATTTTCAACTTGACTTTTGACGTAATCCCTTCCAATTCATAAAACTTAGATATGTACTTCTACCATACGATTTTTTCAAATCGGAGTTGTTATATTTGGTATTTGAGTAGAATGTAACAACGAAAAGGCAAACGCGATTGATCTTTGCTTAACCTTTCATCTAAGGAGGATGATAACGAGTGCAAATAGGTCCAAAGAACCAGCTTAAATCGTATGTGATCGTAATCGTAATGTGATTTAAGATTTTAGTAATTTAATTATTAACGAAATCCACGGGCAACTGCCCCCTGCCCGTACCCTGGTTACCCTATGATAACATTGATATCTGTCATTCTTACCCCCGTATTTATAAACGTTACGGTTAGCATAGATTACTTATTTGCTATGAGGAGTCATTATGCGCAGTGCGCACGAATACATAATGGCGATATCGGATACGTGATTGATACTGATTTGAAGAATATGGCTACTTGCACAAATAAAGGCGTATTTTTATACTAGTATAATTAGTGTAACGTTTTGCTGGTGATTGCCTTCGTTTAACTAGCTGGACAAGAGAAAGAACGATTCTTATATATTTTTAACAGATGCTGGTAAACGAGCACGCGGGTAGCCGGAATGTAAATGATCTCCAGTGTTCATGAACACTCGCAATAACAGAAGCATTATGGATGAGTCAGTTATCTGACAGTGGCATTACTCTCGTCGATCCGGCTCATTCATGCTATAAATAGGACTGTCGAGGGTGGCTTTACAACTTATTGTTGATAGCTTAGAATCAATTAATATTGAAAATTCTGTTTTGATCGAATGTTGTTATGGAAGTAATCGTCTTTGTTGCGCCTAAGCGTAGATGTCTACGTCATCGGATCTTGGTCATTTTATAGTTAGTTCTAGTTACATAACTAGACCCAAATTAAATAACTAATTTTGTTGTTATATGTATATTGAATTGAATTCTTGTCTTGATATAAATACACCCAACAGTTACACACGTAGTCCTGACCCCACACTAGGTTAACCTGTATCATGGGTATCAGAAACTACGAGGGACTTATGGTCTCACAACACCCAGATCCGAAATAAATATTTGTGGATCAGACAAACCTTTGTCTAGGTCCGGACATCGAACCCACGGCCTCACGCTTCGTAACCTATCACCTGCGGTATTTCCAGACCGATACGACTTAGGAACCTTCAAGAAAAGAGCCTACTGTTTCCTCAAAGGCCGGCAAAGCACCGACAATTCCTCTGGCATTGACGGTGATCACTCACCATCAGTTGACCCGCTAGCTCCGTTGCCCCTTTCATGAAAAAAAATAACCGGCTACTCGCCAACTGCGCCATCGAGGCTGTCATATTCCCCACATCTTCGTGATAGTACATAACTGTGTGTTTTTGTTTTAGGGTCAATCTGAAAATGGGGAGTATGTCCAAGCTTGGCAATTTCCAACTAATCCTGGAAAACTCATCACTGCAGTCAGGATTTCTGACATGGGCATATTCTTCCTCACAATAGAAATTACAAGTAAGATATTAATATTTTAAATATAATAATATAACATTATAAGAACAGAACCTCTTGATGTTATTGTAACACAATTTTGCATTATTTATAGATGATGTCGTATGTGCGTGGCTAACAATGGCTGCATCACCTTGGGTAGCTCATGAATTCTCTTATACTGTAACAATATCTGGAAACGACCGTGAAGCTATTTTTTCTGACTGTGTAAGTTCTGTTAATTGATTTTTCTTTACAAGTTGCTCTTTTTGTAGCTCCTAAAGTTATCAGTAGACAGTATGTTTTCTTTACTAAGAAAGTATGGTGAAACAAAGAAGACACAGGAATACTGTCGCTATTTGGTATAATCCAATTTTGGTTTCTATTAAAGTAGATGCAATTGACAAAAAAAAGGGAGTTGATTGGTTTTTTTAATTGTGGACAAGCTGTGCAATCAATATTATCGTAAAAATATACTTCGATTTAAACAAAGTGTTTGTAATCTTATTGGCTCATTTTGGGGGATTGATCTGAAGAACCACACTAAGATTGTTTGTTGAAATTGGTCATACATATTTGATTATGCCAAATAATATTTTTAAATAAGCACCTTATTAAGCTGCAGACATTTTTCCTGTATTTTTATGGTTTAAGTATCCTACATACTGTCCCAATAAAAAAAACACCATAATTAGAATATAAAGCAGCATTATTTATTTCTAGGTATGGTCCGTACGATCATGTGAAGGCTCGCTGAAAAAGCGTGGACATTGTTTGGCAGTGAATGGATTGGACGCGTCTGCTTTGACTGCGCCAGTAGCGATCAGCGGCAAACTCTCTGTGCGTCGCACTCCGGACGACCAGCTGGCGCAACAAACACAACCACGCGCCGTACTGCGTGTCGCCAACCGCGGCAACGTGCACGACACTCATACACACAACTCGGCCACACACGATCTAGAACCATTTCTACAAGATTTGCAAAACGACGTTGCGAGACTTTCTCGTGCATTCGCCACGCTCGGCCGCGAAGCTAATGCTTTGGTGCGCTCTGAAGCAGAAATACGTGCCAGAATCGAAAACACGCAAAATAGACAGAATATAACGCCAGACCAAAACTCGACAGGAAACGCTGAAACAAATGTTCAGCTACCGCAAGACAATCCATCTCATAGCGCAGAACGTGCGCATTTGTCCCGTAACGCGCGCAGGCGAATGCGACAACGTTTGAGGGCAGCTCTTAATGCGTCGCAGTCTCCGCCCGAGCAGATACCAGTGTCTAATCTGCACCAAGCAAACAACCAAAATGTTCCTGTACAGAGACAAAATGGACCTACCCCAGATGCTAGAGTGGTACATATGACGGGATTCGCTGTAGTTCAAGACATGCAGTCAGTTATAACTGCGCCTACTATACAACCGACTAGTGGTCCCTCAAATGATAATCCACAAAACTCTAATGCACGCACTAACAAGAAGAAGCGTCGTCATCGCAGATAAATTGTTATTGTAGGCTAGGTATCATTTAATAATTAATTAAAATCAATGTAATAAGGATATTACGGTAAATGCTATTCATTGATTACTCTATTAATTGAGTCTCAGAAACTGTCTCTGAAGGGTTCTTGTTATGAATTTTTTCAACTAGGAAATCGTTTTTATTTGACAACTGCAATTTTTACAAGTGCTGTGATACCTTTTAACTCATTGCATAATGAGGCAATACAAATATATATTGTAACTGAATGTTTTACCCCCTCACAATATGTTAATGTATGTGATGATAAATGATTTGTGTGAAATTGTTATTAGAATATTTCAGTTAAAAAGAAGCATTTTGTGAATTATTTTTGACTTTAAATGTTAATTGATTAGTATTATGGAATTCATGACGTGCTTGATTTTAAACAATGTAATCGTGAATGCTGTTGCAAGACTTTTATTGTTATTTTGACGTTAAATAATGTTTTCTTGACAAATTGATTACTTACATAATTATAAGATTAAGATAACCAGAAATTGTTTTTGTCTTCACATTCATTCATTCTAAACCCAATATAGTAGATAGCCCCAAAAAGCATCCCTTCTTTACCCTACGGTTACTCTGGGTACTTCCCTAGCCACAACCTAGTAACTTTAAATTATTATTAAATTTCTATTTAATTTTAATCAAGAAATTCCTATTTTAATGAAATGTTTGTAAAAATAAAACTTTTTTTATTGGCCCCGAATTGTTCCCAGCTGCGAGTAAATGTTGCCGTCTCGT
Source organism: Mimas tiliae (assembly GCA_905332985.1). Classification (NCBI taxonomy): domain Eukaryota; kingdom Metazoa; phylum Arthropoda; class Insecta; order Lepidoptera; family Sphingidae; genus Mimas; species Mimas tiliae. The sequence continues at coordinate 9,629,875 of HG995242.1, read as the reverse complement.
ATTCTCTTGCTATGTCATAACATTCTCTCTATGTCGTTAAGGTACAAACGCCAACCTCGTTGATATCGACAAAATGTTCTCGATATTTAAAAAGCTTTGTTTTATAGTGCTTGGATCGCGCGGTGTCTAGATTGCGCGCAATCATAAACAAAATGTACTAGAAACATTTAGCGCGGCTTTAGTCGTGCCATTGTACAGCGCCTACACAAAGACTACGTATACATAAAAAAAGTGACGATGCGCCATCTATTGGCAATAACTTAGATTAAATACCCTCCTACTTCTTTGCTACTAGCTCAAAAGCTTTATCTACTCGTCATCAGATGGCAAGAGTAGTGTCCCTAGAACATTCTAGCTGTTATCGACAGTTTAAGCCAACTTCCGCTAATAGTGTATCATATTATTTTTATTGCCAAGGAGGATTATGTTTATCGCTCGTTTATGTTTAATTGTTTGTAAATTTCTTTATTTCCTCTTATCTTCCAAACGACAGTTATGGTATCGATATAATCGTCTTAAAAACCCAAGTGTCCATATAATTATTATAGGTGGTTTTAAAAAAGATGGCAGATTTTTGGCGCGAAATAGTAATACTTTAATAAAAAAATGTAACCAAACCTATCGATTAGGGTGACAACTTAAACGAAATTAAATGGGGATTACAAAAATATATTTAGGTTATATCTTCTAATATATAAAATACTCGTGTCACAAAGTTCGTTCCCATACTCCTCCGAAACGGCTGGACCGATTTGTATGATTTTTTATTTTTCATACACAATATTTTTAGTTTTTATTTTTTATGATACAGCATTAAAATACATACAACCCTAAATTTTCAACCCTCTACGATCAACCCCTATTTTTTATATTAGTATAATAGCGATATATATTAGTATTTTTGTCAAGCGCGTTTCTCACCGGGGGCGCCCACTAGGCTACTTTAATCCTGGAAATAGACATTGTCGCGGGCGGAGCCGCGGGCAACAGCTAGTTATGTATAAATTTTAATTTGGGAATGGGTTTTCGCTTAAACTCAAACAAGTAAAGCATTATTTTCGTTAATCTATAATTATATATAAAAGCGAAATACCACTAACTCACTGATTCATCACGATTTCTCAAAACTCAACTGTGAAATTGAGCGCAAACATTGCTTATTAAATATTTTTTCATCAGGGTCATATTTTTGGAAAATTCCACTTAGAAAAGGGGGGAGGGGGGTTGAACTTTGTATGGAACGGAATACGACTGTGAAACTATGTACGAACTTTGCTTATGACAAATAATGATATATTCATGATGGTTGTGATTCACATTTCTGCGAAATTTTATTTGGAAAAGGGGGGAGGAGGGGTTGAACTTACTCACTCACTTACTGATTAATTACGATTTCTCAAAAACTACTGAAGCTGGGATAATAAAATTTGGTCAGATGATACTTTGTGTGATGGCGAGGTGTACTAAGAACGAATTTTTGGAAATTCACATTTTAAGGGGCAAAAGGGGGGTTTGAATATTGCATGAAACTTTTTTATTGAACGGAATACGACTATGAAATTAAGCACAAATATTGCTTATCATAAATAATAAAATATGTGATTTACATTTTTGTAAAACTCTTGCAAAAGGGGGGAAGGGGGCTTGAACTTAATATTTCAGTTAATATTTATTTAACTTTTGAACAACTTGACCGATTGGAGTCATATTCACACCGTACATTTGTTTTGTGGATTCAGTGGTTTATAATTTTATATTATCACGCTACGACCCATGGGAGCGGAGCAGTAATCTATACATAAAGCGAAATACCACTGACTGATTGATTAAATACTACTACTAAAGCTAGGAATATGAAATTTGGTCAGATGGTAGTTTGTGTAACGTAAGGGGCCCGCTAAGAAAGGGTTTTTGGTTGAATTTTCTATGAAAAGAAAATGGCTGTGAAATTGAGTACAAATATTACTTATTAAAAATAATGAAACACATACATACGCACTCACGCCTGTAATTCCCGAAGGGGTAGGCAGAAGTGTAACCAGTACACCCACATTTCGCCGAAAACACGTGTTTCATATATTAAATAAATAAATAATAAATAAATACACCCAACAGTCACACACATAGTCCTGACCCCACACTAGGTAAAACCTGTATCGTGGGTATCAGGAACTACGAGGGACTTGCGGTCCCACAACACCCAGACTCGAAACAAATTTTTGTGGATCATACAAAAATTTGTCTCAGTGTGGGAATCGAACCCACGGCCTCTCGCTTCGTAGCCGGCTACTCGCCCGCTGCGCCACGGAGGCTGTCTATATATACATTTGTAACATTCTACTCGCGAAAGGAGAGGGGAGGGGGTGTTGAATTTTTGGATGTTTGTAGATCAATCAACAATTGACGGCTGAATGGATTTGCGTAAAATTTTGCATACAGGTAGACCAAGACAAGAATTAGAACATAGGCAACTTTTATCCCAGAAAAAGACTTTTACGCAGGCGGATCCGCGGGCAACTGCTAGTCTATATATATAAAAGCAAAATAGCACTGACTCACTGATCTATCACGATTTCTCGAAAACTACTGAAACTGGGATCATGAAATTTGGTCAGATGATACTTTGTGTGATGGCGAGGCGTACTAAGAACGGATTTTTGGAAATTCACATTTTAAGGGGTTAAAGGGGGGAATTTAAGATCCCGCGGACGGCCTAAAAAACGCGGGCTTGACGTATTAGAGGGAGATATGAGAGCCAATGGTCTTACTACAGAGGATGCTCAAGATCGAGCGAAGTGGAGGCGTCTTAGTGGGAAGGCGAACTTTGGCAATGGCCGGTATAACTCCAAGACAGAAAGAAAAGGAGGGAATTGTCTATGAAACTAAAAACGGCTCTGAAATTGATTACAAATATTACTTATAAAAAATAATAAGACGTGTTTCATATATTTGTAAAATTCAACTCGCGAAAGGAGAGGGGGAATTCTAGGATGTTTGTAGATCAAGCATGCCTTAACGGCTGAGTGGATTTGAGTAAAATTTGGCATACAGCAAAAGACTAACGCGGGCGGAGCCGCGGGTAAATGCTAGTATAGTATAATATAAAACGTTACTTAAAAATAAAATAGGAAAATCGGGACACTAAAAAGTCTCAAATAAAATAATACATACCTACGCCTGTAATCCCCGAAGGGGGTAGGCAGAGGTATAACCAATACACCCACATTTCGCCGAGCGTATCTCCGTCCGACAATGTGATAAGGGGCGAGCCTATCGCCATATCGGGCACAAATTCCAGATTCCGGGCTGACACTGAGCATTTCGTCATAGATAAACCCAATACCACCCGACCCGGGATCGAACCCGAGACGTCAGCATCAGCCTAAATCGTAACGCGTGCGCATTGCAACTGCGCCACCGTGGCAAAATAAAATAAATATTAAAATAAATCAAAAATCCGACTGCAAGCCTAAAATTGACATAATATTTTCTCTATATATAATTAATATTCGAATTAAAATATTTAATAGAAAATAATTTAAGTAGTAGTAGTAGTGCATAAACATTTAGCCTAAAATAGAATTAAAAAGATTTTTTGGTCAGATCCTTAGAAAAAGACAATCGTTAAAGATAATCAAAAATTATAATTATATAATTATAACACACGAAACTAGCTAGAGGAAAGGTTGAAGCTTAATTTTGTCAGTTTGTGGTGGGATCTCTCTTTCCATTAAAATAGCATATATACCGATAGATACCCTTGGGTTTCACGGATGAACGAGAGATTGACAATTGGCAAAATGACCCAACTGTTGTAGTACTTTGAGTAATATATCATTAGCTAGGTGTCATTTAGAAGAACAATATATTCTATAACAAGGAAGCTAAATTTCACGTCAGAAAAAAGTTACAGGTTGTACAGGTTATTATATACCATTAAAATAATTTAGCACCACCTCAATACATCTTTACTCCCAGTCGTCGTATCGTAATGGCAAAGGGTACATGATAATCAGCCACGGATTCAAGACACTACACAGGCGTATAAGATCAATCAAGTACGTGAAAACATTAACGTTGCTTATTATATTTAACTGTAGATATAAATAATCTCACAAAAACATCATCATCATATGACCCCACATTTAACCACTGCTGGATATAGGTCTCTTCTTTATTGCACTAATGATTCCGGTCCTGCGCCAATTTCATCCATGTTTTACCTTGAAACTTAACAAGTGTTAAGTTCCTCGTATGCGAGAGGCCGTTTGGGTTTGTACCACCGCTTTGTCTATTTCTGTCGCCAAGCAACTGTGTGTAAGCACTGGTTGTTGTGTTCCGGTTTGATGGACATTAAAGGCAGTGAAATTACTGAGCATTATGTGACTTAACAACGTATGTCTTGGGGAGACAAGCGCAGTCCAGTGCCATGCAGTACTTTGTAATTCAAAGTTCTGTGTCGCGTTGCTTCTATTAATGGGCAGGCGTGGCGCTTACGCCCGGACCTGGCGGATTGCCAATACGGGTTCCGGCATGGCCGATCCACAATCCACGCGATTTTGCGGGTCAAGGCACAGGCGGAGGATGCAGTAGCCCGGGGCAAGGTGGTCGTGGCGGTGTCACTCGACATCGCCAACGCGTTTAATACGCTGCCCTGGGCCTGCATAAACGAGGCACTGCGGTACCACGTGGTGCCACCGTATTTACGGCGTCTGGTGCACTCGTACCTTTCCAATAGGGACGTAGTGTATCCCGGCGCCGACGGGTGGCACCGGAGAGCAATGGCCTGCGGTGTTCCACAGGGCTCAGTTCTGGGCCCGCTTCTGTGGAACATCGGCTACGATTGGGTGCTCCGTGGTGCCAATCCTCGGGGCGTCGCTGTCGTCTGCTACGCGGACGACACTCTTGTGACAGCGACGGCGAGATCCTTCCAGGATGCCGCCCTGCTCGCCTCTGTCGGTACAGAGCAGGTGGTGGGCAGAATTCGGCGACTGGGCCTCACTGTGGCCCTGAACAAAACCGAGGCCCTTTGTTTCCATGGGCCTCGGAGAGGGCCACCTATGGAGGCCCACATCACAGTGGAGGGGGTGCGGATTTCCATCGGCTCCAACATGAAGTACTTGGGATTGGTGCTTGATAGCCGGTGGAATTTCCGTGCCCATTTTGAGAAGTTGTCGCCGAAGCTGGTGCGGGCAGCAGGTGCACTTGGAAGCCTGCTGCCGAACCTGGAAGGTCCCGGCAACTCCTGCCGTAGTTTGTATGCGGGAGTCGTGCGTTCCATGGCCCTATACGGTTGTCCCGTTTGGGCCGGGTCCCTGAACGCCCGCTGTGTCACTCTACTGCGTAAACCGCAGCGCTTAGTGGCACAGCGCATCATCAGGGGCTACCGCACGGTCTCCCATGAGGCGGCCTACCAACTAAAACCCCGCGGTGGCCTTCTTCGGCGCATGTGGAGCGGCCCCGGGGTATCCTTAGCTATATCTAAGGATTGCTACCGGAACCGCCCCTGCGCGGTGCCGCCTAGCGGCCCGTCTCCTTGTCGGGGGGCTCAGAAGCCCCCGCGCACCGAAGGACGCCCTCGGCGTCAACGGCAGACACGAGGCCGACCACCCGTGCTGCCGTCCATCCCGGGGTCGCATGTACAACAGTACCATAATGGCGCTACGACAGCCCCCGGCTGCGCGCCTACGACCCCCGATGGCCTCAATTAGTCGCCTCTTACGACAGGCAGGGGATACCGTGGTGGAATTCTCCAAACGCCCCCATTCCACAGGGCGGGAGACGCCGGTCAGTCGTCCACCCGACGCCTCCTACGTCTCCTTTGGCGGCGTGCGGGATCGTTCTGCTCACGATCCCGCTCGGCGCTCTCCTTTTGCGAGATGACGCACTCGCAAAAGGAGGCTACCGCCCGCCAAGACCTCCGGCTGCCGACCATGGCAGACACCACGGCCGGCAGCGACAGGTCTCCTCCGACGACTGCTCTGAGAGCGCTGCGCTCGTCACTCCAGGCTGGACACTCCTCCAACGTATGTTGTGCCGTGTCCTCGCGGCAGTTGCCACAATGGTGGCACACGGCGGAATCCTCTTTTCCGGCTATGCGACACAGGTACGAGCCGAAACACCCGTGGCCCGTCAGCACCTGTGTCAGCCGGAATGTGGGCGCACCGTGGCGCCTGTCTAACCACTCGTCAAGGACAGGACGCACTGCCGCGACAGTCCTCACACCGGCACTAGGGCTCTCCAGCCTGGCATGCCACTCCTCCACGGCGGCTCTGCGAAATCGGGCCGCAATCTCCCTCGGAGCCAATCTCTGTGTTCGTTGGGACGCCCCCTCTCGCCCCATGAGGCGGCCTGCCTGTCGGCGGGTACTCTCCCTTGGGAGTTGGACGCCCAGCACCTCTCGTCTGCGTTCTTTTGGCGAGAGGGGGCGTCCCAACGTAGAGAAAGATTGGCTCCGAGGGAGATTGCGGCCCGATTCCGCAGAGCCGCCGTGGAGGAGTGGCATGCCAGGCTGGAGAGCCCTAGTGCCGGTGTCAGGACTGTTGCGGCAGTGCGTCCTGTCCTTTTTGAGTGGGTTGACAGGCGCCACGGTGCGCCTACTTTCCGGCTGACACAGGTACTGACGGGTCACGGATGTTTCGGCTCGTACCTGTGTCGGATAGTCGGGAAGGAGGACTCTGCCGTGTGCCACCATTGTGGCAACTGCCGCGAGGACACGGCACAGCATACCCTGGAGGAGTGTCCAGCCTGGAGTGCGAAGCGCAGCGCTCTCAGAGCAGTCGTCGGAGATGATCGGTCGCTGCCGGTCGTGGTGTCTGCCATGGTCGGCAGCCGGAGGTCTTGGCGGGCGGTAGCCTCCTTTTGCGAGTGCGTCATCTCGCAAAAGGAGAGCGCCGAGCGGGATCGTGAGCAGAACGATCCCGCGCGCCGCCAAAGGAGACGTAGGAGGCGCCGGGTGGACGACTGACCGGCGTCTCCCGCCCTGTGGAATGGGGGCGTTTGGAGAATTCCACCACGGTATCCCCTGCCTGTCGTAAGAGGCGACTAATTGGGGCCATCGGGGATCGCGGGCGCGCAGCCGGGGGCTGTCGTAGCGCCCTTTATGGTACTTTCGTACGTGTGACCCCGGGATGGACGGCAGCACGGGTGGTCGGCCTCGTGTCTGCCGTTGACGCCGAGGGCGTCCTTCGGTGCGCGGGGGCTTCTGAGCCCCCCCGACAAGGAGACGGGCCGCTAGGCGGCACCGCGCAGGGGCGGTTCCGGTAGCAATCCTTAGATATAGCTAAGGATACCCCGGGGCCGCTCCACATGCGCCGAAGAAGGCCACCGCGGGGTTTTAGTTGGTATGCCGGTGTAGGTTGTATATAGTGTTAGGGACTCGGCCCAGCGGTCGCTCGGATTTAACATCTCTCCCGAGCGGCTTAATGCTGGGTCGTAAGACCGGTGAACCCAACATAACCGTTCCGCCTTCCCCCGGGGCGGGGCGGTAGCAATAATTCGCTTTCCCCGCGACAAAAAAAAAAAAAAAAAAAAAAGGCGTGGCGCTTACCATCAGACAGTAACATACTCGTCTCGTCATTCAAACTAACAAAAAAAACCTAGCAGCGGAAAGTAGGTACCACCTGGATCTGTCTATTTTCCGCTTGGTATCTCTTAGGCTCCATTCTCTGACAGTTTGTTCACCTGTCGTCTTTACGTCTGACCAAGTATCCCGCCCACCTCCACTTGAGCTCTCGTCTCCCGACATCAAATATATGTGTTTGTTTTGGGACATCTAAATTGCAGATTCTAAGGGTGATGCCTAACATTGAGCGCTCTATGACCCGTTGCGGGTCACCTGATGGTAAGTGATCTCCACCGCCCATGTACGCCCACAATACCAAAAGAATCATGGGTGCGTTGCCGACCTTAAAGGAAAGGGATAATTAAGGGATTGGGAAGGGGAGGGGGTTTGGGCCTCCGGATATCTCACTGACCGCACGAAACGCAGCAGCAAGCTGCTACTTTACGCCGGTTTTCTGTGAGACAGTGGTAATGACCCAGACGAGTCGGCCCATACATGCTGTAGACTATTGTCTCTACCACCAAGGGCTCTACCACCAGGAGGGAGACCAACAATCCCAAGGTGTTGTCGGATTTCTCAACCACAAGTCCCTCATTAACAACATTGTGACATTCGAAAGTGTGTCGAGCAGGGTAGTATACCTTATACTCAGAATATCTAAGAGATATTCGCTGATTCATACTGGTATACGCACCGACCTCGACACACCCAGATGAGGAAGTGGAGGAGATCTATGAGGACATCAGTCGGGCCATACACACCTCCGAAACCTACTTCAATGTTATGGGGGACTTCAACGCAAAATTGGGCAAGCGAAGTGTTGAGGAGCTGAGAGTGGGGCAATTTGGATATGGGCAACGCAACCCCAGAGGACACAGGCTGGCCAAATTCCTGGAGAAAGAGGGACTCTTCACGATGAACTCTTTTGTCCAGAAGCCGCCTCATAGGAAATGGACCTGGATGAGCGCAGACGGCTCGGCCAAAAACGAGATAGACTTCATCTTGACGACCAAGAGGCGGATGTTCAATGATGTCTCCGTGATCAACAGGGTAAAAACCGGTAGCGATCACCGATTGGTAAGAGGCATACTAAATTATCTTATATATAAAATTCTCGTGTCACAATGTTCGTTCCCATACTCCTCCGAAACGGCTGGACCGATTTGTATGAAATTTTGTGTGCATATCGGGTAGATCTGAGAATCGGCCAACATCTATTTTTCATCCTCCTAAATGTTAAGGGTGGTCCACCCCTAAATTTTATTTTTTATTTTTTAGACAATTATTTTTGTTTTTATTTTTTTATGATACAGCATTAAAAAATACATACAACCCTACATTTTCAACCCTCTACGATCACGCCCTATTTTTTAATAGCGACATTAGTTTTTTTGTCAAGCGCGTTTCTCACCGGGACTCGCTTGATGCGCCCACTAGGCTACTTTAATCCTGGAAATAGGCATTACGCGGGTGGAGCCGCGGGCAACAGCTAGTAATTTATACAAATAGGCACGCGTTAGCCCTGAAAGTTGTGTCCCAATCTATATAGAAGGCGGAATATGCAGATCTGGCTCGCACCACCCGCGTCTCATCACGTACCCCCCCCCCCCCCCCCGCACGATTGCTCAGTCAAAACGTCGTCGTTGGATGACTGTATGGATCCATATGCTGTGATCATGAATCATGACTATGGAACTCTTAATTGTGCGTGGTGTGACACGAACTTGGTTAGATTTTACAGAATAACACTGCTATTACCCAGATGTATCGGAGATCAGAATGAATTTTATAGACGTTCACATGATAATTCATCCAACTACATACATACCTATACTAGCATTTACTCGCGGCTCCGCTCGCGTAATAGTTTTTTCTGGGAGAAAAGTTTTAAGTTGCCTATGTTCTAATTCATATCTTGGTCTATGTGTATGCCAAATACCCTAATCCATTCAGCCGTTAAGGCGTGATTGATCTTCTTTCGTGAGTTGATTGTTACAAATATATGAAACACGTGTCTCATTATTTTTACAGCCGTTTTTCCTTTTATAGAAAATTCAACCTCCCCCCCCCCCCCCTTTAACCCCTTAAAATGTAAATTTCCAAAATCCCTTTCTTAGCGTGCCACTTACATTACACAAACTACCATCCGACCAAATTTCATGATCCTAGCTTTAGTAGTTTGAGATTTCGTGTTTAATCAGTCAGGGAGTGGTATTTCGCTTTTACTGCTCCGCTCCCATGGATCGTAGCGTGATGATATATAGTTATAACCATTGTCTCCACAAAACAAATTTACTGTGTGAATATGACCCCAATCGGTCAAGTTGTTCAAAAGTTAAAATAAATACTTTCATATTAAATTCAACCCCCCTTCCCCCCTTTTGCAAGTGGAATTTTACAAAAATGTGAATCAATTATTTCATTACTTATGATATTTGCGCTCAATTTCACAGTCGTATTCCCTGCCATAAAAAAGTTGCATACAACGTACAAACCCCTCTTTTACCCCCTTAAAATGTAAATTTCCAAAAATCCGTTCTTAGCTGAGAGGACATTACACAAACTATCATCTGACCAAATTTCATGATCACAGCTTCAGTAGTTTTTGAGAAATCGTGATAGATCAGTGAGTCAGTGCTATTTAGCTTTTATATATTTTATATATTATATAGATTGCTAATGCAATAAGTACACAAAACGTTGTATGAGCTAAGAACTTAGCTAGTAATATGGTAAAACTGTGGACAAGACTGGTGACTTTTACATTAGTTAGCCAATGGTCGCTAGATGGCGCTGGTAATACAATTAATGTTGATTTTGGTTTAGCTACTGCACCTTAGAGGGTGTTATTATCAATACGTCGATATAACAGATTATATTTTATTATTACGAGATGAACGAATTTATTCAATTGACAATTTGAGACAATTTCTTTTACAACAAACATTATTATTTCTTAATGTACGTATTAGCTAAATATAAGTTCTGTTTCTGTTTTACGTGATATTATTTATGCGATTATGTATTTCATGCGGTGAAGTGATATTTTAGTCGCTAAGCGTTATATACTCGATAAAAAGCATGTTTACTGGCGAGTGGCGATTATCTTAAAAATGTAAATAAATATCGCCTTGAGCTTTAGCTATATGAAGAGTAATTTGTTCAGTAGGTATCTACTGAATCCTTTTTTAATTCATAGAACTAATAAGATGCGACATATATGTACTAATGCTTTGTAACATAAGTGTACAAGTTTCCTGACAACGAAAGAAAATTTTTATTTTCAGGGAAGGATTCTAAGTACCTACCTAGTCTCATTCAAAATGAGCGTTATAAAAGTAAACCCCAAGTTATTCGGTAGTTGTCGTCTTTGTTTGGAAGATATGGGCCAATACCTAATAATGCCAAAGGTTCAAGAGCAGATTAAATATTGCTTTGACATTAAAGTAAGTTATTTATAACACCATTTGATTATACCTGTGCCTTGTCATCCCGTTTTTCTGGTACCACTGACTTTAAGTCAGCAGGGGACTGGAGTGTTGGGTTTGATTATTAACTTGCTTCTTATTTAACTCAATCTGTCAGTGTAACATGCTTTTGTGGGGAGTTGGGATTTATCTCAACTAGCAACAAGTTTTCTAATGCCCAATAATTTTACAAACAGTGCTTACACACTACTGCGTGTCAATAGAAATAGGCAAAGCGAAGTTATCTACCCAGTCACCTCTTGCATATGAGTGACTTGTCGCCTAGTATTTTCCATACCTTAGTGTCAAATTTTTTTCTCCACTGGTAGCTTAGATTATGACTTTTTATGGAATTAACTTACTCTCCTTATGAATAATTATGATACTTAGTGGTGGTGATTTTTTATAATTTTATTTACAAATATTTATGCCCGACCTTCTGTTAGTAAATTCTTGAGATAAGACATGTCCAATTTCCTCCTTGAGATGGGTACCTGCAAAAAACCCTAGTCCTCAGTTTACTCTACTTTATACACAGTAAAATCTGGCAGCCACTCCTGTGCAGTAATTTTTATTAGGAAAATTTATTCTTTAGATTTGGTATTCCCAATATTCTGTCTATCGAATTTGGTTACTGGCAGTTAAATTTTAACACAGTTTGTATGAAATATCTGTGAAAATACTATTATATAGTAAATAGTAGTAAGCAAATCTAGCTTTATATAGATTATAGAGAAAGGCCTTAAATAAATTAGTTATGTATCAGTAACTGCTAATCTGACGTAAACAGTTTGAATTAATGATATTTAGATATGTAATTCACCTAAGTTAAGATCTGATTAAATCTGGTTTGGTAAATTAAATGGGGCTAAATCGTGATATTAATAATTTAGTGATTTCTTATGTTTACGTGAATATTACACATTAAATAAATAAATAAACCCAACAATCACAGATATAGTCCTGACCCCATACTAGGTTAACCTGTATTGTGGGTATCAAGAACTACGATGGATTTGATAACACCCAGACCCAAAACAAACATCGGGAATCAAACCCATGGCCTCATGCTTTGCAGCAGGCTACTTGCCCACTGCACCACAGAGGCTGTCAGTTTTATAATAATTTATATTTACTCATTTCATTGCATTATTTATAGGTTGAACCATTTGATGGCTTACCACAATTGTTGTGCAATAAGTGTGGGGAAATTCTGAAGGAATTTTTTGAAATAAAGAAAAAATTTGTTGATAAACAAAATGATCTATTAAATAACATAGATAATGAAAAGGTAAGTCTGTTTTCATCCATTTGTAAATTTTATTGTTTCGGTTAATATCCTGTAACTGTACTATTTTAGTTGACTGATGTGGAATTTCTTTGGGTTAAATATAAACATAAAAGGTTGGCTTGTCATACATTTTATATCCAAAGTGTTGACCCAGAATAAAAAAAACTTTTTTATTGTTTAGTTTTAGGCCCTGTCACTGTTACTTATGTGGCCATAAATATATCCATATAATATGTGTACTTCTAGAACATAATAGAATCTGAAGTGTTTACATGATGCATCATCCCTTAGATATTTCACATTAGATTTTGGGCAATAGCAGATATTGTAGTATGAATACACTGTTATGAGTCTGAAGTGTATTTTTAACAGACTCTGAAAGGAATACATTACATACCCCATACACTCAGGCCTACAGAAACATCGACACGTCTAGAGCGCAGATGGACAGTGTCGTAATTAATTAAGGTCTTGGGCGTGTAAGGCAAGATTTGAATTTTGCTTCCCCTAAACTAATTTTAACCGATTTTTAAAAAGGAGGAGTTTCTCAATTGAGGTGATAATCATCATGTAGAACACCTAAGCTACCGCGGATGGAAATGTTACGTATCCGATCTAATCGTGTAAGGATGCATATCCACCGGTCGAAAACTATGCCTATAACCTCTGTAATTCCACTTTTGAAGTCTTCTTCCGATGGAAATACTAAAGATACATGTGAAGCACTCACAATTTTATTCCGTCCATCCAGATGTGTATTAGTAGTCTCATATCGGGTGTAAGGAAGACGCTTCCGAAAAAGACGAACGAGGTGGTAGTACTGGTGATACAGGCACAATACCACTAAAAGAATCGCGAAATAAATCCATATTATATTTTTAACGCACAATGTTGTTTTGACCATTAAAATACATACACTATAATGTTTTATTCAAATAATAATTAAAATCTTATATTATTTAAAAAAAGTAGCTGACGCTCGGAATCAGCTGGGCGGCCCGTTTGTACCAATTGAGTTTTGGCGTGCGGAGATACGCGCGGGGACATTGACCCCGAGTTTAGCATTAATACGCTTTACATTGAGGGGTTCCGTTTCCAAAATGACAAGTAAACAACAGCAAAGAAATTGCATTTTCCATTTATATTAAGATAGTGTTTTAATACCCTTTCGGCTTCGGATGGGGCCCCCCTTACACCCGGTATATTAGTACATTGTTTTGAAGCGCATGTTGAACTCATACCTCTTCGCATTGATCGTCTTGGCTGCTGGAGGACGTGGTGCCTGCTCTGTTCCCAGACCTAGGCTCCTAGGACTCTAGAGGACAGTCTCTTCAGGCTGTTCAACGTTTGCTTGTAGTCGGGATGGTTTCCCTCCCAGTGGAAGACGGGCAGACTAGTCGTCATCAAGAAGGATGGGCGTCCTGCGGAGTATCCCTCCGTCTACCGCCCTATCGTACTGTTTAATGAGGTCGACAAGCTCTTCCAGCGCGTCTTTGCAAGTCGACTCATAGAGCATTTCGGAGAAGTGAAGTTATTAGACCGCCAATTCGGCTTCCCCTCCCCTATTGACGCAATAAAGGGTGTCCAAACTCGCTCGGTCGAGGCAGTGGCCATAGGCTGAATGGCGCTGGCATTGTCATTGGACATCGCGTACGCATTTAATACCTTGGGTCTGTATTAGGGGGGCAATGTAATGCAACATCATAATGTGCCCTCCTACCTTGACTGAGTACTCGGAGACTCCCTCTCCGCGAGTAACAAATCGTACCCTGGGAGGGACTGTAGGATTCACCAGAGGAAGATGTGCGGTGTCCCACAGGGATCCTCGGACCTCTCCTGTGAAACATCGGATTAGACTGGATTCTGCAGGGCGAGTTCCCTCCCAGGCGTTGACCTGATGTGTTACGCAGACGATACGCTGGCCACGAACTTGGGGGACAACTATTCGGACAGGTTGTCGGCAGAATTGAGGTGTTGGGGCCGCGGAGATTCCACGTTCGACTGACCCTGCTTCGGAGTGGACGCAGCGGTTGGCCAATGTTCGGCCAGCGCAAGGACTGTCGAGGCTACTTCAGATGCTGATTATGAACGCTAGACAGCACCACCGGCACCTTCCGGCTAGTGAAGGTCCTCTCAGGGCACGGCTGCTTCGTGAGGTACCTGATCCGCATAGCCAGAAAAAAGCCGACACACCAGTGTCACCACTGCAGCTGCGACGAGAACACGCGTGGGCAGAGCAGCGTCGAGAACTCGTCGCAGAATTGAGGGACGATCTCTCGTTACCGCCTGTGGTTAAGGCCATGATCGAAAGTGAGAGGTCCTAGAACGCGATGACTGCCTTCTGCGAAACATTCATGGGCGTTCAAAGGCGTTGGAGATCACTTACCATAATTTATCGAGTACTTAGTTTTATTATCACCTCGGGTACTCTTTGTTTTATGTTTTTTGTTACATTTTTAAATATACCTATATCATTTAAAAATATAAAAAGCGACACCCTTCGATGGCAAGGCCGAAAGCCACCGGCGGTTATCACTTCATTATTATTATTATTCTAGTGGTTAGTGAAAATATTTATGAAAAGGTAGGAAAGTATGAATATCTTATATTTGTTTTTGTTTATTACAGACACAAAAGCAGCAGTCAGAAAAAATAAATATACCTAAACAAGCTGAGAATGAAACTGAGCCATCTAAGGCAACGGTGGCTAAAAGAAAACAAATAGTTTTATCTTTTTCTTGTAGTAGAGCAGACTCATCATCACAATGCATTGCTGCACAAAACAAGAAAGACACGAAGAAACCTATGGCATGGCTATCAGATTATACCAAACAATATGCGTGCAGACTATGTAATTATCGTGGAAGGAAAAAGCAAAATATATTCAGGCATACAAGTACATGCCATAAAAACTTGAAAATGAAATATCAAAATCTTTTAAAGAATGACTGCAAAATAAAACTAGATAAGCTCGACAAACTGCCAAATTTAACTGGCTGGAATGATACAGTTGTTATATCCAGTGAAAGGATTGTTCAAGATATTGATAAAAATTACTGTGTTATTTATACCTCAAAAGTCTTCAATAATATAGTAGAAAAAAATGAGATGTCTGATATTATGTCAGAAGATGAAAATACAGTCAGAAAAAAGAAGAAGAAGATATCAGATGATGCATACAAATCTAAAAAAGAAGAAAGCCAACAAGACTGTATTAATACAAAGGATGAAAAAAAAGAAAACATCAATGAAGATTGCATAAAAATTGACGATTCATCAGACAGTGCATCAGAAAAAAATAGCAATAGCACACAAGATGAATCTAATTCAAATAACGCAGTAACTTTGGAAAAAATAATACCGACTTGTACCACACAGGACCTTTCTACTAAAATACAGAATATAATATCTATGTGTCACAACAAATATACGAAAAATATTGATCTTCATAAAATGCACAACAACCAAGCAAATAATCCAGCAATTTCAAAATCTCAACTCAAGCATAAAGTTTTAAGTATAGGCAGAAAAATTATCAATAAACAAGGTTTTAATTGCACTGGTTTACTAAGATATATGGAACACAGGAATTTAGAAATTGTTTGGACACCGAATATATCAAATTACAATACAGATACAAATTATGTCAGAATAATGACAAAGTTAAGTGCAAATGTTATAGATGAGGATGACATAGGTTGGAAAACTTGTAAATCGAAAAGCAAAGGTGCTGGGCATACTATTTCTAATGACCCACCTATGCCTAAAATTTCTCAAGTTTTTTATAGTGATAAAAACACACATTGGAAAGTTGACACTAAAAATAAACTTCTTAATAAAAATCCTGTGGCTAACCCAAAACAAATGCCTAAAAAAACTGTTGGTATTGGAAAACACAGTGAGCCAATTCCCGCTACTTTAACACCAACTGGTCCCATTAATAATCCAAAAATATCTAATCAAAAGGAGTTGTTCAACAGTGCTTATAGTATGCCTGATCTTAGTCCTACGACGTCTGTAACTTTACAAGAAAACTGTATTTTTGAACAAAATATTAGCACAGAACATAAGGAAAACGATACTTCGCCGCCTCAAAATATAATTGACAATGATACAGAATTAACGGCTGGTAGAATAAAAGTAAAGCCGCTTGCTGAATTACTATCTAAAGAAGGTTTTATGAATACATTTGTGAATGGAAATCCTAATAGTTCTAACACTTTAGGCCAGGATAAACAAGCAAAGATGTTTACTTGTATGATTAAGGCGAATGACTTCATTCAAACAAGTCATATAACCCCACAGAGTTATCTAGGTTTAGCAAGTCGGGCAATCCCAGTAAGTCCGATTATCCAACCAAGTCAAGTTGTGCAAACAAATGACACAGCCCAAACAAATTATACAGTTGCGACGATTCATGCAGTCCATCCAAATCTGATAGTCCAAACAAAGGAGATCAACCACACAGTGCTACCAAATCAAACGAAACAGTCGATACAGACGCCACAGCAAAGCCAAGTCCAAACAATAAAAAAAATAGCAGTTCAATCAGAATCATCTTCTGCACCTTCAAACCATACCGAGTTTGTGATAATGGACACGGTAGAATTGCCTTCTACCAAAACCCACTCACCAATCCAATATTTAGAAAATTTACTTTTAATACACAATATCTATTTATTGGATCAAACGAAACATGAAATATCTCGTTTGTTTGTTTGTCTTATTAGATTTAAGGTTTTGTATAAACAGGAAACAATGGATGAGCCAATTCTTTTGTCTTTATCATTATTTTGCCATAAAAACAATTTTTGTATGAAAGTAAAAAATGTGAATCAAGAGAACATTGACATATCTAAAATATCAGCTAACTGGCAATGGGAAATAATAAAAGTTTTTAAAGGAGATGTTGCCAATAAATTGCTGCAGAATGCCCAAAAAGTGAATCAAGAAACATATGAGTATGCCAAGACTTTCTTGTTTCTTCTGAAGTCAATTAACTATTCAAAAGTATAATTTTCATATTTAATTGAATAGCTACTTACATATTATAGAAAGGATTTGAATTATTAGAGTTTTGTTTTATCTCGTAATGAAAGAAAAACTGAAGCTTTAATAGCATCACTTCATTGTCTGTCTGACTTTCTATCTTTGTGTAAAGGTGCTTTTTTTACTTGAAATATGCTTGAGGTATAAATTTCAATTTAATAATATGAGAAACGTCTATTGTAAAAAAATAAGTTCTTATGTAACGTAATCTATTATTATATTATTGATAATATAGAAATCTCGTGTAGATTTATAACGACAAAATTAAGTTTGCGGTAGTCAAATAGTGTAAGACACTAGCGCCCCCAATATAAAAGTTCAGAAACATGTACAGTTGCCTGCATTAATATGTACTCTTGTTGTAATCTTACTCTGACGTAACAACGTAACTGGTTTTCCTAATGTTTCTTTTTATAGCAGAGTATGCCAAACGAGAAAGTGCGTTACCAGATGGTAAGTGATCTGTACCGCCCATGAACATCCATAATACTTGAAAAATTATGGACGCGTTGCCGACATTAAGGATGATAAGGAATTGGGAAGGAGTAGGGAATTTTGGTCTCCGGATACTAGCTCATCGTAAGAAACGCAACAGCAAGCTGCTACTTCACGTCGCTTTTCTGTGAGACAGTGTGGTATCGACCCGGTTGAGCCGACCCACACCACTTACAATATATATTTTTTCTGTCGGCTGTTGATGCTTATTCAAAGTGTTACAGAAAGGTGTATTTAAATTTCAGCAATGTATAGTGTACGATATAAGTATTTCATCCCCCATAGTGCCGTACATCAGTATAGAATGTTCTTTTTTATCGAAGGAGTAACATGTCGACATCGACTTTCAACTTTACACAACTCTAAATGGTAAAAGTGATCATTCAGACATCCTTTCATTTCAATTTTATATTAATATAAAACATTAAAACAGTTGTCAAATGCCAAAATTTATTTGACGCAGTCAGTTCGCCAATTTATAAGTTTTTGGAGTATTATTACGAGCTAAAAATATGTTGTACTTGACTGAAAACAAGTATTATGAATTGGTTTTTTGTGTTGGTGCAGCTGATAACAGCTTAGAAGAGGCTCGTCGGCTGTATTAAGCAATACTCATAAACGGAAGAATCGAGAATAAAGTCTTTAAAGTGCTTCCAGAAAATGTTATATCGTCTTCAGCACGTAGGCTTTTTCAGAAGATATGGGTTTAAATTAAAAGCTACGTACGTATGTCCGTATAATTACGTACTCGTTGTTCAAGTTTAATATAAAGTGAGTGTCGATTAAAATAATAGTGATGTGATCAATCTTATCGATCTTAATGAACGAGTGATTAAAATTAACGTGCAATTTTGGGATGTCGTTTTGAAAGAGCCTGTACATAAGCACCTACTTATTGTAACTTGTATGTAATAACCCTAAAATATGCCCACACCTTTCTGTGACACGTATAATTTAACGGTGACATCATTTTCATAAACTCGAATGCATACATATTATTGCAGGTAACCGTAGGAGTAACGTGTAAAATATAATGATACACAATCTTCTGAGGGCACAGGTCCTAATCGTACATTACCGGTTTTTTTACAACGATCGCTTTTCACACTACTGCAATCCACGGTAATACCAAATGATAGAAAAACAGGTTGCTTCCCGATATGGGGAATGCAACTCGGGATTTTCCGGTGTTCAGAACATGCCGAATACTCCATAGAATGCATAAAGTGTGATCGTTGCAAAAAAATATAATACAGTGTTAAAAAATTAATTTAAGGAGAAATATACCAAATTAATAGGGGCTTATGTATATGATATTATTGCTCTGAATAAATCGTGTCTATAAAAAAAAAATATTCTCGCATTGCAAAGCCAATATATTTTCGTTTGCTAAGTTCGTTTTCGTTTCGTAAGCTGCAACATGTAATTTTTGTTGCCATGTGTTTTAATATGTTAATTGTTAGTCTTAAGTGTGGGAAGTACATGATTCTACCTCGTAAACGACAGTAATATTTTCGACTTTGTAATGCAAAACATTTTTATTGTATATAGTAGGCTAACTGTGGGTTTTTTGATGAAACAATCGTTGGCACTACCGGAAAAAGGTAAAATGATAATTTTTTTGCAGATTCCATACATTCTCAAAAAACAAGTTTTTACCTTGTTAATAAGTAGGTATTTAAATGTTTCATTGGTGTAAATTGCAAACCCACAGTTTTTAAGTATTGCTAAAAAGTAGTATATTAAATGTTATCAGTTACATATTTTAAAATAAATAAGAGACTGATTGTAATTATGCTAGATCTAGTTTTATTTAGCCATTTTGTCACATATCATTATCCCAGTGTCCATATTGATGCAACATCTAATAATACTTCTTCAGGGGCGGAGTGTTTATGGAACATAAAATATCCTTGTATTTGTGCTGGGCTGACTTCCTTTTTCATTTCCATGACCCTAGAAAAAGACGATGAGGCATCGGTAAATAGAAAAAAAAAGAATTGTTATTTATTATGATCTATTGTTTTGTTAATTTTACCTTCCTGAAAAAGTTCGTGCGTGCTCAGCAGCTAGTTCGCCTTTATAAAATCTTAAGAACATAAGTTCTACTTGCTCTTGGTCACAGTATCCAACAAATTCTTTCATGTCTACCCGCCCAGGTCGAATTAATGCTTTGTCTAACCTGCAGATGAAAATAGAATATTTTAATAAAACTTTTTTTGATGGATAATGTGGATGACGAACTTTCTGGGAGAATGCATAGTACATAAAATATTTTTTCCGTCTAACCAAAATTACGCAGGCGGAGCCGCCGGCAAAGGCTAGTGTAGTATGTATGCCTGTGCGTGCGTATGTGTCGCCGTATGTTTATGGCGTAATATGTGCATATTACGCCATAAACATACGGCGCGGCATAATTTCTAACGTCAAGGGTAAAATATATGTGCATATATTTTACCCTTGACGTTAGAAATTCAATTTTTAAATTAGGATGAAGCGCGATCTAAATATGACGCCCCTCATAATTTTAAGTGTGGTTCGGTATGGATAAAGCCTTTAGAGTGCAATCTGAGGATGGATATACGGAGACGCCCATCCCCGGTTCGACTTATCCAGCGGCCGCCCTGTTCGCTATCTGGCAGGGTCAACCCTGAATATTTTTTGCAATTGTTTTTAGGAAAATTGCATCCAAAGTGCTGCTTAGGAATTTGTTTTAAATGTTACCTCTCCAAATAGTTCGTAGTCATAAAAACGATCCGAGCTTCTGTAGAAGCAACTCCGTCAAGGCAATTGAGCAATCCACTGAAAGTGACTCGATTCAAACCTTCATACGCAGCCTTTTGTTTCGGCGTGTCGTCGCGCGAAACAAATGCGGCGTCTATGTCTTCAAGTAATATTATTGATTGTTGAGGCGCAACACTGTAAAATTAATGTGATTTTATTCAAATAATCTATCCCGATTACATAAAGCAAAAATATTTGTTTCTTTGCGGCCTTTCGCCCACTGCCCCACCGAGGCCGACACTTTAAAACTACTTAACCGATTTTAAAAATTATTTCACTAATAGGAAGCTGCGCTCTCCCTGAGTATCATATATATTTCATTACGATTTGTGACCACGGGCCCCACAGATATCGATATTGTAGTCGATTTGTATTAAGGCCTAATCACTAGGACTACTAAACCGATTCCAAAAATTCTTTCACTATTAAAAAGCTACATTATCCATTATTAATCAATGTGAAGAGTATTCTCTCGAACTTCGGATCCGATTCTAAACTTTCTTTCACAACTAGAAAACTTACTATCCAACATAGGTTATATTATTATAATTAGTGATCCTAGTGCCCCCAGATATCGATTGTGTAGTCAATCGACATTAAAACTATGCTATGGATAATTATTTTAATCTAATTCATACTTCCGTACTAGTAATATAAATGCGAAAGTGAGTCTGCTAGATCCGATGTAAGAATTGGAAAAAGTGGCCGCCATTCTGCTTTTCTTTGTTTCAAGGCTAATTGACTTCAAAATCGATATCTAGGACGCGTCGTAGTCAAAAATGGTAGGTCCGATGTTAGAATTGAAAAAAGCCGCCATTTTGTTTTTCTTTGTTTTACGGCCGATTGATTTCAAAATAGATATTCGAGACATCCCGTAGTCAAAAGTGGTAGATCCGATATTAGAATTGATCGAAATGAGCACCATTTTAGTTATTTTTTTTTCATAGTTTATTGACTTCAAAATCAATATTGTAGTCGAAAATACTTAATTTAGATCAGATATTAGATGAATTGTGGACACCATTTGATTTTCCATGCACAAGTCATACATAAACGGATTATCATGCATCATCGGATTAGCCATATCTATTTCAACCAGGACCTATTTTTTGAGGCAAAGCTAATATAGCTACATAAAATAACGTTTTTCTTTAAAACTAGACTGCTACGTGGGTGGTGTCGCAAAAGCTATTGCTTTAATAAAAAAATTGTATGTTTGGATAATGTTTTTCTCACCTCAAAAGATGATTAAGTCTGTCATCTGTCAAGCCTCTTTCAGATAAATTGAGAACACAGATGTTGTACTCTAATTGACCAGCTAATGCCATGATAAACGAAGATTTTCCACATCCAGGTGGTCCATAGAGTAAATAACCTGTACGGAAACATAAAAAAACATGAACACTCACTCATGACATGAAATTATTGTTGCATCAGTATAATTCACAATATGTGCCTATTTAACCGATTTCAAGAAAAGAGGTAATTCGACTATACTTTTTAAATTTGCTATGCGATTTCTCCATCAAATGTGGATCAATTTGATGATTATTTTAATATTCGAAATATTCTTGGTCTTATATACTATGTTATATACATATACGATCTGATAACGAAATACGATAACAGCAAATGCATGGAAATATTTGAATTTAAATTTTGAAGCTAATTTTCAAGTTTTTTATTTCAAACTTAGATATTCTGGCGTTATCCCGGCTAGTGCCAAGGGGTCCGCCTTCTTACTAAGACTCCTTCATTTCGCCCGATCTAGAGCATCCTCTGTAGTAAGACCATTGATGAATTCTCTCATGTCTAATACATCAAGCCAGTGTTTTTTGGGTCGTCCGCGGGATCGTACTCCTGGTACGTTCTAGTACAGGCATTTGAGACCGACGTACTCCTATGGTTTTCTCAAAACTTGAACACCTTAAGAGACTTTCCTGAAGTTTATTTGCGATGTCGTGGACATATAGGCTACCGCGGATGTATTTTAAACTTACTATAAATTAAAATATTATTTTAATTGAATTTGTAGATATTTGTTGCCGAATAGTATGTGTATGCATGTCCGTAATCCGTATAATATGCTATGTTTTATATTATGTCAGAGTTGACCAGACAGAAACTCGTATTAAAATTGATGGGAGTGGTAATTTACCTCTTCTGTAAGGTATGCCTCGTTCTGTGTACCACTGTGGGTTTTTAATAAAATCTAAACAGTCTGTTAAGATTCGGTCTGCTAGTCCAGCCCGTAAGATGACGCTTTTTAAAGGCCGACGCCGCCGTGGGTGACCAAAAGGCCTCCATTCTGAGCCCATAGCAGTATACATTATTGTCATGCCTTCATGTTGTTTCAGTGCCATAGTCCGCGCTGTAATAGACATTTATTATTATGTTATATATTTTTAAATTGTAAGTTTTGAGTTTGACTTGGTGGCGCAGTTGTAATGTGTACGCGTTACGATTGAGGCCGACGCTGAGGTCTCTGGTTCGATCCCCGGTCGTGTAAAGTGGTATTGGGTTTTTCTATTATGATATGCTCAGTATCAATCAGCCCCGAGTCTGGAATTTGTGCCCGGTATGGCGATAGGCTCGCCCCCTATCACATAAGGACGGAAATGCGCTCGGCGAAATATGGGTGTACTGGTTACACCTCTGCCTACCCCTTCGGGGATTACAGGCGTGAGTGTGTATGTAAGTATTGACTTTTTTTACTTGTAACTCTAGGTACTATTTGGAAAATAAAAATGAATAAATACCACTAATTATCTATTTTTTTTACTATTAATAAATAGGGTAATTGATTCTTATTAATTTAATTTGAATAAAAGCATAATGAAATTTGTGAATAGTTAAAAATATAGCGGTGCGCGCTGTGTACCGCCACCTAGCATAATTATTAACATCAAATTAGGAATGTATTACCCCTTCGAAACACCGTCAGGACCTATTTAAACTAATTGCTGTCTTCCAAATTCATCCCCTAAATGGGTAAAATAGGGAATGTAGGTTTGTATACAGAAAAAATATTAAATAGGCATTTCGACTAGAAACTTCATAGTATGTATAGTTATATTCTCTTTGCTTCGTAGTCCTCCTAAAAATAAATAAGTGACTGAGTACTTCGCGATATCTTGAAAATCATCTCCTTGGGGGGTGAAATGATTTAAAAGGGTGGGGATGGTTTCGGATAGACATTTACGTGGGCGGAGCCACAAGTAAAAGCTAGTATATAGATATTTTCAAACACCAACATGGTAACACCCGATTACTGAAACGGAATTCAAGCATACATATTACAACATGGTAACACCCGATTACTGAAACGGAATTCAAGCATACATATTATTATAAGAGTGTTTTCTACATGTTAGGGCCCTCTTATATGCCTTTATAAAAATAATCAGGGTTTGAAATGAACCTGCTAATTTTACACCACACAGTATTTCAAACCCTGAAAATAGCCTTAAGCTGTCTTCCAGTTGGTTGAAATATGGGCACTATACCACTCATCAATGTCTTTCTCCAATTTGTTCGATCAATTGTCTATTGGACAAAGATCTTTGACGAGTGGCAAACCTCCTTAAATATCATATTACCATCTTCAAGTATATCATAATACAGTTGCTTGTTTCGACCAAATGCTGTTAATGTGACTGTTTCCCAAGGAATACCCATATGTAGATCTAGTGTTTGTTGTTCTCTTGTTCTGTCTACTTTTATCCATGACCCAGCATATCTGAAATGTACCATCCAATAATATTTTTAATCAACTAGATATAGTAAAAACACAGGGTTCGAAATATGTACCTTGATAGGTAAATATATCTCATTATAATTTTAAGAGAAATGTACAACTGATCCTATTTTATAAGAAGCAAGTTGTTTAGTGATGAATATTGAAATCGAATGACAATATCGAAATGGCATCTAACAATCAATAAAATCCTCAGATGTTTGCCGCACAAGGCTGCCTTGGTCTGAAATTTTATCGCCCAAGGCTGGTGCGCGAGATCATAACGAGCCAACTTGTCACCACATTTTTAGTTACGCTTGTGATCCATAGCGCGAGGAAACAGACAGCCTCCGTGGCGGAACGGGCGAGTAGCCGGTTGTGAAACGCGAGGCTGCGGGTTCGATCCCCGCACCAAGACAAATGTTTGTGTGAAACATTTGTTTCGAGTCTGGGTGTTGTGTCCCTCGTAGTTTCTGATACTCACGACACAAGACTGGTATCTTAATGTGGGGTAAAAAAAAAGCAAACCACCACAATCCTGAGGGAGTCTCTGACTAGGTACGCCCTGATTGACTGAGCATTTACCTTATAAGGCTGCTTCGCGAGGCTGTTTGCTCAGAAATTACATTCCTAATAAGGTACATTTATATGTATGTATAACTTATATAACAATATATCACCATTGTTTATTTGTATCAGGGCCTATAAAATAAAACTTCTTAAAGTTTAATGAAATCAACAAAGAATGAAGTAAGTAAATTTATGAATGGAACATTATCTTCATCATTATGTAGATACAGGTGATCATTACAAATTCAACATTTATATTTATTTTAATTAATTATCACTCCAAACCCTGAAGTCATCACATAATAGGGTAGTTTCCTATATTGAATTTTATACATTATTTTATAAGCAACAGAAAATGATACGCAAAAGAAACCCTTTTATTAAAACACAATCAAAATTGGTTCAGAAATGTGCCCGCAGTTATGACTTTAAATGTTGGTATGAGGAAAAGTGGGTGCGTAGTAGGGATATCTCACTATCTCGCTTGCACGCGTGCACTATAATGAACATTTTACACAGTGACGTCAAAGGTTGCATCGTCTGTCATTTGACAATTACCCCTTCTACAGGATTTGAATGGCTTCGATCTTATTTATTTTTGGTCCGATTTATAAAATTCTTTCTGCAATAGATTTTGAGTAACATAACTTATTGATTTCAATAATTAAAAAAATCTAGTCAACTACCCTATTATAATAAATAAATGGTAAATATCTATTACCTTTGATCATGGAGATTTGTACAAATTTCCTATTGTCCTACATATTATATCTACCAAGTAAAGCATGCATCCATCAAACGATGGGATGGAAACAAGCTGGTTCAATTGTGGGTGCACACCATGTAGTTGCAGTTGCACCACAGTCTACATTATACTGGTGTGAGATTATGTTGTGTAATAAAATTTTCACAAATTATATTGAGCTTTCCCAATACTCATGTTTACATCAATATTCAAAAAGTTTGATTATCAATTTCTGTTCACATGGACAATATGGGTTACCCATTGAAGAATGAGGTTGGTTTAAAACATTAATTCTAGATCTTAGTAACCTATTCACAGTTGAGTTGGGTCAAGAATTTGGCAAGGATTTATACTGAGCTTCTAAGTTTAATTTAGGTATTGTATATCATTGCTTGATTGATACTTGATAGTATTAGCACTGGAACAATTATTATTTGGAGTGTTTTGTTACACTTAATAGTAGCAGACTGACCTAAAGAAATGTTGTCCAACGCTAGGTATAAACTCGTATTTGGTTTTAATCTGGCCCGTATCCCTCTGTTCGAAGGACGTTTCGACGCTCAAATGCTGTGTTTGTCTCGCACCTTTTTGCGTGATCCACTGCAGCAGCCATTGATAAGACTTGTCTCTACAGGGTACTTCGAGGGTGATCATGCAATGCCGTCGAAATAAAAGCACGGATGTTTGAAAACCTTTTCGTAATATTGCCGCCCCGGCTCCAACTCCAAATAAGCCGAAACCTGCCCCAAAATAAGGATTTTGGGACAGAGCGCTCACATAATCAGCGATTGTCATTTTTGTTTTTACCACAAATTGAGTAAGCACTACGTTTTATTATTTATATTTTTAGTGATAATAAATATAATTAGCATGTTCATAATGATCTTAATATTTCAAATCTCAATTTAATAACCATTTTTCTGTGAAAGTACTAAACTTAATCTCTAATTCTTTATTACACAAATCACAATTCACAGATTATAAATTTTACGGATTCTGTCATTTTTTACCTTAATCAGCTGTTGTGTATAGGGATGTTGAATGATCGATATGTCGATATTTTTTTGTGATGTATCAATATATTTTGGGGATATATTTTGTTTTATAAGACGCCAAAAAGACATCTTATTATGAAGAGGATATTTTGATTGTCTCGGTGTAGCCTAACCAATATCGACAGTTTTTTTTAATATCGATACTTTTTGATACGCCTTCTGTCAATCGTTATGTTGTGTACAGTGCATAGAGTTAATAAGTACTATGCACGTAGTAAATAGTAACTCCATGTTACAGTGTAATACACACTTGTTCAATCTGCTTACCAACGCCTCACAATCATAACGAACGTTTGTAAACGCTTGCCACAAGCTTTCTGTGACCAAAACCATAAAACCCGATATAACTAATACCAAATTATGTCATCGACATATTATGGGTACATAAATCAGAATTTGGACCGGGCGGCGCGGCGCGGCATGGCGGCAAACGCTTGATTGGCAACATTTAATTTTTGAACATACCTATATCGATGCTTATACCATTAGAAGAAATTAAATTAGATTCATATTTTTCCTTATTTCAGAGATTGTTTAATTTAATCATGATTTCCTCTTTGAATTTAGTTTTATAGTAAACAGACGTAAACGCCAAATGTCGTCATTTAAACCCTATGTTACTCTAAATGTCTTACGTAGTAAAACTTCACTTCGCACTAAAACAATTTCCGAATCAAACACACATCATATGTTATACGTGAACGTGTTGATCTTTGCATTAAACATATACAATATGAATTATGCTTTGAATTGCTCCACTATCCAATAAATTACGATATTTTCCCAAAAACTGAATATTCCCAAAAGGCATTTGCACAGATTATGTAGGGAACTGTAAATTTGACATTTCGTATTGCTATTTCGTAGTGATAAAAGAAGCGAATGAATTAATGATTTTAACATATGATAAACAAGGTTTGAAAATAATTTTAATATTTAATAAATTGTAATAATAAATACGGTAAATAACTACACAAATCATTATTTTATTATTTCTGAAGTCGTTAGAATAATGCTGCTAAAAAAATATTTTACAGATTTGACAAATGATAGTTTCGAGCCGGCCTAACTCAGTATTGCCACCTTAGCGATGTTTGCAATAAATCTAGTGACTTTTGGCCCCTTTTGGTGATTTACACAATCAGTAAAATCATTCACTTCCCATTCAGGTTTTATTAGTTCAGTAGTTCGTTCAAGCGTTTCCCAACCCTATCAGTTGTCATCGGTTTACATACCGCCATATTTGAGTACTAAATAAGACTTCTAAGAAAAAAACGAAATATAAACGGCAGAATGGCGTTAAACGCCTATGCTTTACTTTTAAAATCTGTCTGTTGACGCTAGTGATGTGTTACATGGTTACCACCAAAGAGAATATAACCACTACGTTGAGTTACCACTGATGGTTACACCCGACGATGGGGGACTAAGGTTGGCTGGGAGAGAATCCCTATGACATTTTAAGTCCGCCTTTATACCATGTATATGAAGTGTTTATATAAAATAAAAATAAAATATTTCGTTATTTTCGGGACAAATGTAATGCCTCTTGTATGTCATACTCAATACTATTGGAGATCGTATGTTGTGCAGTATGGGGTCGCGCGTTGCCGTACAGGAGCATCCGGAGCAGCGGGGACGAGTCACGAGTTATTGACCAAAGCTGACGAACTGCAGATGTGTGAACTTCTCGATCGGAACACAAAGAACACAATTTTCACAATTTGGACAACTATTTGGCGGGGAAAAAACAATACCCGAGAGGCAGTACAAAATGCCTCTGCAGAGTTTGCCCCGTCCACCCAAATTCTTCACCTTCTTGAAGAATTTGGGTCGATAAACTGTCACTGCGCTGGCAAAGTTGCATCGATAGCATGGGTGGTTACCAAAGACTTTAATGTATAACGTGGTTACTTTGATAATATAAATTAAAAAGACGGGAAAAAATGCTTTTTTTTTTGTATAGAACGGCAATCTCATAGGTTGACCTATTAGATTGTTTAATTTGTTAATATTGTATTTCGTCCACTGCCGCGGCCGTAACTTTATCAGTCGACTGTTGATATTAATGATTGCGTTTGTAATTACGCGGTAAGCGGTGTCTTATTTATTTAATTTCTACTTACTTTTTTTATGATCCGTGCGTGACTTCTCGGGTTTTCCCCACACTAATTCGTATTGATCGCTTACTATCAGTACCATTTGGTGACCTTTAGGGCTCATCTGATAGTAGTTACCTACGGGCTATGCCTGCCTATAAACAGTACCAACACAATCCAGAACATAGAATCATATTTATAAGTAGTCTATGCTTAGAATTACGAAGTAAGGACTGCATGGCACTGCACTGTGCTCATCAGTCCCCGAGGTACGAAACTTATGATAACTTATAAACTTATAATAAATAAGTAAATATAATATAACATATATTGCCTAGTAATTTACTTTTTCATCAGAATAACCTATCTGCTCATTTGGCCACGCTGTAGACATATTTTTTTCATATTTTCGGTAACAATAAGTGCTAACTACTTTGTTATTTGTAGATCCCAATCTCATGATTCTTAATTTATTAAATTTTAAGTGCAAAGCGATAGATACGTCTCCCTTCCCTACATAAAACGCTTTGATATAATGCGGTGCGGGTCACGCGACCCCTATGGCTGTGCCGACATCACGCCAGTTTTTCTTCTTTGTTTCAGTGTTTTATTATTAATATTAGTTCAAATAAGCTTAGGCCAATATCGTGCGCGAAATTATAATGAAATAAAGCGTATAAAAATTACACACACTTATTGCGGCATTTAAGTATTCATAAAATTATTTGCGATCTATAATGTAATAGAGTACTATGAAGGAAAATAGTTTTGATTTTTTTAACACACCAGCAGTTTTTAAGCATACATAAAAAATATTATTTATTGATGCAATAGTCTAGATTAGCTTCGGTACTTACCACTAATACATAGATGTGAGACAGCACTCACGTATTAATGTTGACACAATATAAAAATCTATGAAGCAACGATCGGTAAAATGTTTTGCTTCAGATGCTCGCTCGTTATTATATTTTGTTTAAAACATGAACTGATGGTAGCTTTAAATGTGCGGAAGTTTGTGTATCAGAAGGATATTTCCGAGCATTGTCGACGGCGTGTCATGCCATCAGTATTCTTAGGCAGGCATGTTGTTGATGCCAACTCGCAAATACTGCATTTCACAAGACTGGAATTGCCATATAGTTGTTTCATCAGTGTTCGGTATTTACGTATTCATTTATATCAATATTTTTATTGAAAAAAATATACAGCTTATGTCATTCTAAAAAATGCTCTTTGTATTAAATTGTAAAACTAATGAGAGTCGGGGTTCGATCGCCCAGATATCATTTGTGTGGATTTTTGGTTCAAAGACACAGTTGAGTTGCCTGGGGTTGGAATTTATGCTGGGTAAGACGATATGTTCGCTATCACATCATGGGAAAATAAGCACGGTAAACCAATACACTAGTTGCATGATGTATCTCTGCTCACCCGTTCGAGTATACAGCCTTGTTATGATCTAAAACGATTTTTTTAGTAGTATACAGTATGTACCAAAAACCCTGTTGGCCCTTTTTGAGTCCTGAAGATAGAGATATAGACAGCTTAATAAAAATAGTTAAATTAAAAAAATTGTAAACAGAAGCGAGATAGCTTAGAAAAATTAACATACTTCAAAAATGTAATTTACATCTGTATTTCTGTGTATGTTGACGAAGGCGGGGGCGACCGGCCGGCGCGGCGCAATGATGTACGTGGACGCCGCAACTTGCTATTTCGCTGTGGCTCCAAGCCATCACTCTTGCAGAGGTAATTAATCGAAATACGGTTTACAAACAATAAATAAATTAAAGTTCGATCAATAATTAATAGTTAGTAGGAGATCAGTTATCAATAATAAATATGATTATTTTTATAGTCCACGTTTCGTTTGCGAGATTTTTCATTACTTATGAATATCAATTCTGATATCACAGTTAAAATGCCCAACAGGGATTTTGTTACATATTGTATATTAATGGCGAAACGAGTAGGTCGCTCCCCTGGTGGTAAGCGCCACGCTGCCCTTAAACAGAAGCAACACCACTCGGAACTTTGAATTACAAACCACTGCATACCACTGGACTGCGCTCGTCATCCCAAGACATGTACGATGCTAAGTCTCCTAATGCTAAGTAATTTCAATAGCTTCAATGTCCATAAAATCAAAACACAAGAGTGCTTACATAATGCTGCTTGGTAGCAAAATAGACAAATCAGTGGTAGGTACTAACCCAGGCAGCTGTACTACCTACCTTATGCTCCTTTATTGATATACAGAGAATAACGCTCTCTTTGCTCTATCTATATTAGAGAACTATTCACACTACGTAATAAGTACAGTAGTACTTACTTCCTACGATTAAAGTTTTGCGCTTCGAAAACCTTCGTTTTTACGATTGCGTACAAATATTCAATAAATGTGTGGCTTATGCGTCTCGTCAGGCACTCAAATGGATAACATCCCTATTTTTTGTCGAGGGTTAAATTATGTAGGTCTACACAACTAATGTTATATTATGTTACATAACTTGTAACTGCCGTATATTAGATAATTATCTTTGCGCCTTCGTGCTTACAAAGAAAAACGAAGATTACCGCAATATAAGCGCATAACTGAAATCGCAGTAGGTAGGTATTGAATGTACTTAGTTGGTTTGATTTATAGATCAGAATCTGGAACAAATATAATTTTGGTAATAGAAATGGTATTAGAGGATGATATTACGTCATCATGCTCTAAAAATGGAAACCAACTGTTGGTTTATGAAATGAGTGAAACTTTTGGTGGATATTGGGGGCCATTGTCGGACTCTATAATAAAACGAGATCGTGTCAATGACACTAAGTTTTATACATTAAAAACTACGCAACCCACAGAACCCAGGTCCGTACCTACATACAACATTAAATCAAACTTTATAGTCTTGCAAAGCTACATAGATATGCAACACATGGAGTGTAAGTGGGCCACCAACTTCTTAGGCCGAAAAAAAGTGGTACCTACACTCTGCTAATAAGCGGACGAGGCAATGGCGAAACTTCATTCCCGTTGCGGGTCCTGGGGTTCAGACGGCGGGTTGCTCCACATAATACCAAAGTCCACCGTCAAATCATGATGGGAAGGCGGATCCTGGAATTAAGACGGGATCACAAGTGTAAGTTAGCAAAAAGATTGCCTTTGTTAAACTTAAACTTTTTTTGTTTGTTTGAATGAAGAGACGAGCAGTGCCTCAACCATGAGTTTGTCTCGGTAAAATCGCTATTACATACATATATACAAACGCCTGAAAATAGTTATTGACAACGAATTAATTAAAAAACATAAAATTTTCTCTGGTATTTATTCATCCAATTCGAATGTATGTAAATGATAGTGAAAACTGAAAACCACATCAAAAGACGCGAATAGCAACCTTGTTTTATACTATTTAAGATTATTTTTTTTCTTATTCCATCTCATACCTACTTATTCACTAATACTTACATTTTAGTACTTTAGACACAGAAGAATACGATGACGCCGTTGAAACGTCTGCTGAAAATGTGGATACCAAATTAACTACTAAATCTGATGATAGTGAAGAATATATTCGAATGGAATTGCCAATCGTGAATGTTTCTGGTAAACTTATACCCGGAGAGAATCCTCGGAAGAATGTTTATGATATCGACGATTCTTTCGACTTCTTGTATGATGTTACACCTCGGTAATACTATCTTTTGAGTTTGTGAATGGTAGAGCCACGCTGTAGACAGTTTTGTGTACAGCACAAATGGGCCGGCTCGACCGGGTCGTTACCACTGTCTCACAGAAATCCGGCGTAAAGTAGCGGCTTGCTGCTGCGTTTCGTACGGTGAGTGAGATATCCGGTGGCCCAAATCCCCTTCCCTTTCCCAATCCCTTAATTATCCCTTTCCTTTAAGGTCGGCAACGCGTCCATGATTCTTCTGGTATAGTGGGCGTATATGGGCGGTGGATATCACTTACCATCAGGTGATCCACGTTTTCGTTTGCCGGCCTATGCTAAAAAAAAACTTAAAAGTATGGAAAACGACATTAACATTAAAGCATAGTGCTGCGCCGTTCTATAGGTATGTGACATCTTGTACACAAGTACACACCAACAAGTGAACATAATATGTTAAGTACACGTCCCACAATTCATGATTTTTACCCGTGTATGTAAATTGGAAAATTTTCTATAATCTATAATATTATTACCAACCGACTTTTCAATGGTAAATATTAAAATTGAGGGTTTATATATTATTATCTATATAAAATAAAATTTGCGATTAATTATAATAATAATGTTATTAACGAGTTATCCCAATACTGTCATTTTTGCATGCTCAGCCCTGGTTTTTCCTACGATACCAGTATCATACCTTTGGTTCAATTTGCAATAAAGAAAACAATCGGTATACAACGAAAGAGCAATCACGATGAATCTAAATATGGAATTGGCTACAACTTAAAACCTGTTACACCTGATGAAAGGTATGCTTTGATAATCACATTTAAAATTAAATTTTATACCATTTTGCTTAAAAACTTTATTTATTTATTTATTTATTTATTTTATTTATTCTCCCCTGAGGACATTAGGCAGGCCGCATTTTGGTCGTAAAAACTATAAGTCGAATCTTTCGGTAACATGTTCTAAAAAGCTTGTTGCGCCGACCCCAACGCGAGTGAGATAAGGGCAGGTGGACGAAGGAAAAGTATAAAAGTATTGCGAAAGTTGACAAATAAAACAAATAGGTATTTAAAAATCTTTTTTTAATTGAAAAAGTTATAAATTTAATTTTATTATTATACCTAGTATCGGCCGAAATAAATGAAAGTTCTTAATCCAAACCACTAGATCGATATCTGAAATCAATAAAAATTATTTTTCTCTTACCAGACTAAGTTCCAGGTCATTGACCTCGTACAATTTTAATAAAATAAAGACTAAAAACATACGGCTAAATTTTTTGATGATATAAGTCTACTATCGTAAGTTAAAGAAGTCAAAACAAACCATAGGTATTATCTGTAGGCGTAAAGACCTAACTTATTTCTGATTGGTTTATTTTGTGGATCGATCTGGCGATATCGATTAAGGTCATTTATTAATTTCCGTCGTTAAAGATAAGTACATTTCAGGTTATTATTATCAACTAGATTCGTAAAAACTAATAAATATAAAATACATAAATACAACGTCAACAGTCGTCTTAATTTTAAAACAAGTAAGTCACCAATTGCGGCATATAGAAGACATTCTTATATTAAAAAGTAAGTACCTACAGTAACAAAGTTTTACTTAATAATAAGGTACTTATAGTAATTATTCCGCATCAAAATATAAAGAAAAAATGGACGGTGTAAAAAATAAACACCAGTTTCCACGGCAATTAATTTTACTTGTCTTGCAGACCTTTAACAACACAACAACATATTTTGACAAATCCATCAAATATTATCACAATGCATGAAACTACTAGTAAAAGTATCTTATCAATTAATGAGAAAACACATGGAAATATTTCGTGGGATTTTATTGATGGCCTCATGAAATCGTTTGGTACAACAGCTTCGATTACTGCAACCACAACAGATAATGGAACCTCAAAAGAAGTTTATAAAAACATGTCAAACTTGTTTCAAAAAATCTTAGATACGAGAAATAATTCCAGTGGTAACTTTATTTTATGTAATGTTGTAAAGTTGAAAACTGACTCCAAAAATAATTTAATATATCTACCTCTGTGGGTTGTTTATCTGTCGGTTATTACAACTATGTAACTGAAGTCTCAATGGTTCACAAAATCTATCGATTTTGAAGTATTATTAGTACCTACTGAAAACAGATGAAATAACTTTTAAATAACGCGAACAATTGAGTCAACAATTACATAAAACGACGGTTGAAGTAACCTAGGCCTAAAATCCAAATCCCGATGTATATTCTTTTATTCATTGAGAAGTGTCTAATTTTTCTCTTATATTCTGTCATCAGCTCATTAAACAAAATATGGTACCACACGCGAATTGAACCGTATCGAATAATCCTCAAAATCGATCAATATTTGTAGATATTTTGTAACTCCTATAAAAAATGGAGTCGAATTGAGAACTTTCTAGTTTTTTAAATTTTGTTAACAATAACGATGAATAATATTTATTACTAATCATATTTTGTTTCAGTTTATTTATTATCTAATTTATCCATGTATTATAAAGACGTTCCATTGTATGCTTCTGTTATAAGAACATCAACAACTAATGAGAAGTATGTATTTACATATCTATATATGAACCTATCTATATATTAATGGCGTTTTAGTAAAATAATTTAGTAAAATAAATAAATAATAAAATTGATATGTCCTAGCAAACTTTCTGAGCATCTTCTTTATTAACATTGAAAAATGCCAGCCAGTCCATCCAATGGTCGGCAAAAAATAATCTAAATGATGTTGAACAATAGTTTTCAGCTTTTAGTTTTTTGATTATTCTTTTTGATATTTATTTTTGATGTTCTTACAACTCAAAATAAATAAATAAAATAAATTATTTATTTCAGAGCATTCCAGTTTATTAAAGGTACAGAAAGTAATTTGCTTATGAATCCTACGAAGTCTTTAACACGGAACACAAAAAAAATGTTTTTGTCGGAAGTTACAAAAGCGTTACATACTGTATATAATAGCAGTATAACAAATATTACTTCTTCTCTATATGAAGGTAATAGCTTCTTAAATTAAACAATGTTATTATAATATATGCGATAGACATAATAATATTACTAACTCCATTCATGAAAAAAGTCTTTCTTACGCCGATGGTGGCCTCATTCCTATCAATTTACTACTTATTTAGAATAGGTAATATTAGATTATACATACATATACACACTCACACAGGGTGGGCAGAGACTATTGAGTGCCACAAGCTACAATCCTGACACACCTCTTTCGCCTCCTCCACATTCATACATCTTTTCATACATTTTCGTCGGTTGAGGGTACTCGTGACGTGCCCTTTTCGGAGAATATCATTTATTTGATCGGCATATGTTCTTCTCGGGCAAATTCACATTCGCACGATAAATACCTTTTGTAAGTCGTCTTTCATCCATCCTCTCCATTTGCCCAAACCATTTCAGCATACCATTTTCTATCCTAGTCACTACTATTAGATTATTTAATACGAATGATATTTATAATGCATGTTTTTAGATCAAGATCTAAAAAAATCAAGGATTATCGCTACGATGGCACCCACTTTGATCGTGGGGAACTCTACCACCTCCTCTTCTTCTATTTCAAAAAGGTAAAAACTAGTTAGCTTTTTTATCTATTCTCACTGCTGGACCAAGGCCTCTACTTCATCTCTCCACCGATCGCGGTCTTCAGCAAACTTCCACCAGTCTTTGCGATAGGCATCACTTGTTTTTATAAGTTTCTTAACTTCAATCTTTTTCAAAAAAATTATGCTTTGTTATAAAAAAGCAGATTTTAAATAATAAATTGCAATTTGATTGTTAGAGCCACGCTGTTGAGTAGTGAGCCCACGCCGTTGAAATGTAGAACCACGGTTTGTTGAGTGGTAGAGCCACGCCGTAAACAATTTATTCTATAGCATAAATAGACCGGCTCGATTGAGTTGTTACCACGATTTTACAGAAAACCGAAGTGAAATAGCAACTTACTATTGCGTTTGTACAGTTATTGGGATATTAGGTCTACCATCGAGGG
Source organism: Mimas tiliae (assembly GCA_905332985.1). Classification (NCBI taxonomy): domain Eukaryota; kingdom Metazoa; phylum Arthropoda; class Insecta; order Lepidoptera; family Sphingidae; genus Mimas; species Mimas tiliae. The sequence continues at coordinate 9,593,286 of HG995242.1, read as the reverse complement.
ATATTATCGGCCAGTGCTAAAAAAGCTGAATTGCTATAGCTGATACAACGTGTATTATTAAAATTAATTATTTTGTTCAAGAAATGAAAATTTGACTGGTTCCCTGGTAGACCGCGAGTCATGGGACAACGTGGTGCAGGCAGCACCTGTCATGGCCGTCATATTACATCAACTAAGGAGTAACCAGAGTCATAGCACTCACGATTTGAAAGTCACAAATCGCACGTGAGTTCAAAGTATTTCCAATTAGGTATAAATAGGTATTAGGTACCTGTTAAACTACACAATTTAAGATTCTCTGACTTCAAAAAAGGAGGAGGTTCTCAATGTAACTGTATTTTTCGATATGTTCAACAAATGTGGATAGATTTTGATAATTCTTTTTCTGGATAGAGTGAGAAGTGGTTCTATATAAATTTGGTAAAATCTGGTGACGGAGTACCGGCCTGAAGCTAGTTTTGAGATGGTGCGAGATTTAAATATTTAGTGTGGTGTGGAACTAGGAAAAAGTAAACTTTGAGGGCGAATATGCGTTTCCTCCGGATCGGTGCCTGGAACGTTCGCTTCGTTTACTATAAGACCGGCCCTTGAAGAAGAGAGGCTATTTAGTAATATATGCCTCGGGAAATCTTACTATGAATATGAAATGCAGCATGCAAGCCATTAATTCTATATAAAACTAGTTGTTGCCCGCGGCCCCACCCGCGTGAATGCCTATTTCCAGGATTCAAGTAGCCTAGTGGTTGCCCCCGGTGAGAAACGCGCTTGACAAAAATACTAATGTCGCTATTAAAAAATAGGGGTTGAGGGATGAAAATTTAGGGTTGTATGTATTTTTTTATGCTGTATCATAAAAAAATAAAAACCAAAAAACTTTGTCTAAAAAATAAATTCAGGGGTGGACCACCCTTAACATTTAGGGGGATGAAAAATAGATGTTGGCCGATTCTCAGACCTACCCGATATGCACACAAAATTTCATACAAATCGGTCCAGCCGTTTCGGAGGAGTATGGGAACGAACATTGTGACACGAGAATTTTATATATAAGACAAGCCCCAGTGCGGCTTTACCTGTTACAGAAAAAAATAGACAGGCAGGCGGCCGGTCGTAAAAACTATAAGCCAAACATTTCTGTAATATGTGGTAAATACGAGTAGCATGTTGCGACAGACCCCACTGCGAGTGGGATAAAGGCAAGTGAAAGAAGAAGAATAATTAAATGAATATCGATAAATTACACGTCTTACCTTATAACCCTACAATATATATAATTTTGTGACAGTAAACGCATCAAACGGTACATAGAATCGGTGCCGGTAGAGAACGCGCGTCCTCACAATATAACTATAAGGAGGGATCCAGTGACCACACCTGCTGCCAAATATGACGTCGCAGACATGCAGGACTTCGCACAGCTTGTTGAGATACAGGATGATGAAGTATTTATCGTCATTATCATATTACTTGCGAATCTATAGTAATATTAGAAATACGAACTTTGTTGGGTTGTACTTCTTTCACACAGCAACGGACCAACGCGATGCGAAATAATATTTTCAAAGACATAGTTTATGGGCTGGAGAGTAACAGTTCTTTCTTTCTTTTTCTCAGTGTGAATCTGTATGTCTTTCTTTAATCCTATAAGAAGAAAACATATCTTACGCTAGCATATGTTGAGGTGCGGGTAATAAAGCTCATTGCAACGCTTTTATACAAGAAAATGTGTAGAACCCGTATCCTGCAATGCATGAACATATGTTCTAGATTGTAGTATAAATGAAATTATATTTAACATCAACAGATTTACAGACATACATTCTAAGTCGCTTACACGTCAGCATTCAGGTTTTCACTAAGCATACCCTGAGGCGTAGAGCGACGAATACTCAGAATAAACACAGCTTTACGCCTTAATAACACATGCCAATTTTTCATGATTGGTACATTCAAACTCTGAGTAAAAGGTTAAGCAAAGTAAATAATTAACAAGAGCCAATTGTGGTGGTGTGTTGTTACAAGGTGGTAGGTCCCTCGTTTGCGAGAGACCGGCTGGGTTGGTACCACCTCTTTGTCTATTTCTGCCGCCAAGCAACAGTGTGTAAGCACTGTTGTGTTCCGGTGTGAAGGACATTGAAGCCAGTGTAATTACTGGGCATTATGACACTTAACACCTTATGTCTCGGGGTGACGAGCGCAGTCCAGTGTCATGCAGTGCTTTATTTAAAGTTCTGTGTGGCGTTGCTTCTGTTTATGAGCAGGCGTGGTGCTTACCATCAGGCGAGCGACCTGCTCGTCTCGTCATTTAATCTAATAAAAAAAAACTTACGTGTACCGTATAACTTTATGGACTACATATAAACTGCCTTGTTCGTCGCATATTGTGACGCATGATTTAACATGGTTAATGCTTCGTAAATGGTATTAACACTTTTATTAACAAGAGGTGATAGGATCAACATATGCTGCGATTCAATATGTCTGTGTTATTCATATCAAGTAGCTAGAGCTACTTAATATCAATGTTCTAGAGCAGAGTGCTCAATGGAAATCATGTAACATTCATTGATTGCGTTTTATTGAAACAACTAGATGACGTCAAACAAATGTGTTTTTGTTATTGACTACTGTGATATTAGGTATCTATCTATAAAGAGTTTGTTATGAGTTCTCAGTGTTTTAAATTATTTAATATTAGCTATTGCATGTGGCTTTGCCCGCGCGAAGTAAATTTGTACAAAAAATATTATTTTCCATGGAATCTTTATAGCTTTCTTCCCTTAGGGTTAAATTTAGAGATATCCCTTCTTAAACGATGTCTAAAATATAAAATCAACACTCCTCATTTTTTTTTATTTCTATTTTCAAGTTTCAACAGATTGGGTTGGGCGCTGATGAGTCAGTTAAGACTTTACTTTTTATACATATTATACGTAAATAGATTCATAACATAATGCAATATAAGCCTGTATACAGGTGTGATACCTGTATCCCCGAAGTGTGGTGAAGTTACACAGAGTTGTTGTAGTGTGGTGGAGTTACACAGAGTTGTTGTAGACAAAATTGTCTACAGCGTGACTCTAACACTCAAAATGCTAATATGCGCGTTAGTCGTCCGTGGTTCAATTGAGAGACAATAATGACTGTATGCGACGACTTACGCATCGCTGTCACACAAATCAAAACTATATATTACAAGTTGACGCATTCAAACAGGAGGTGCAAAAATGAACCGAAATATCTATAGTGCCTTAAAGCTAGTACTTAATACTTTATTATATAATTTAATGATGAGCGCCGGTATCCTATTTTGAATCTTACTACACATAAAATTGAGTAATGAAGGTTTGATATTGCGTCTCGTAGAGTAGAAACTCTCAAATCTCCCAGAAAGTTAAATTTAATGACACACATTACATCGTAGAAATACACATTACATTTTTGTCGCGTTTAAATATGGGTTTACAAGTGTAGGAGATTACCAAGCAGATCGTGTTGCCATGGCGCCGGTGTACCGACGTAAAAATAGCTTATGTGGGACTGTGCAAACTTTCATTAATTTGTATGTCATGTTATCATATTATTATTATATTATGTGTATAATAATAAATCCATTATTATTTGAATTGATTAAAAAATTAAAATTATTTTTACATCAAATTTATTTATTTAATTTATTGTAGCTACACGGGCGCGTAGCGCTACGCTACTTGCGTCGCTACGTGGGACCAACGTTATTGAATATTTGCGACACGACCGATACGGCTACGCGATATGTATACTTGTTCAACTCTTCGAGAATTGTACTTGCTATAAGCAATTTTACGGTTAGAACATAAATTAAATTATTGTACATATAATTTAATTTCAATTTTTATAATTTTGTGATATTTAAAGACGAGTGTTCTGAAGACCATTTATTAGTAATTTAAGTATAGTACCTTATCAGTAGTACAAGCAATTATAGTCTAGCTAGTGGAACGAATTGTTGAGATGGTGGTCTCGGGTTCGATCCCAGGACACGTACTTCTGCCTGTTCAAAGTTATGTGTACGTACGTATATTCGGTAAAGAAATCATCATTAGAAATCTGCATATCTTATAGTTCGCCATAAAAATTTCGAAGGTAAGTTAAGTCTACTGAGTTGCATTATTAGCGTTGTGGCCTACCCTTTCTTAATCGTTGGGGAGGCCGCTGGTCAGTAGTAAGGTAATTCAATAAAGAGGTGATATTATTCTAAATTAAAGTATACGTTATTAATTTAATGACACAAAAAATGCACAAAGTCATAAGATTATTAATAAGTCAACATTGATTACATGGACACGTAGCGTATGGTAAAAAAGTTAAATAATTATCAATTTTGATAATATTTTTAGATGAATAGCATGACGGTGATTGTAACTCCGGCACAGACTGTAATGACGGGAGATGGTCGATGTTCTGCTGACCGTCTCGAGTGCCAAGTGTCTGGTGCTCGCGTCTGTATAGATTCCTTGACTGCGTGTGATGGAATACCCAACTGTGGTTCTTACGGTATAGTGTTGCTTTCAAATCCCACTGATGAGTGATTAGTATCTTGAAAACATCTGAGTAGCCTCACAGCCGGCTACTCGCCTAATGCGTCAAGGAGGCTGTCGATGAGTAAGCTTATATATATAATATTATGTTAATATTTAGATATATACGACGAAGACCGACTGATGTGCGGTGCTGCTATCGGTTTGCGGCACAATGTCTACTTGGCCGCATTTACCTTTTTAGCCGTACTCCTCACCGTGCTGTACGGTGTCCATTACTGGCTACGGAGATGTGTGCCTAAAGTTTCCGATGCGTTCTTCCTATATACCGATGGAACCGAAAATGTGTAAGTTATGTTATTTTGTTTTAGTGCCAATCCACCAGCTAGTAAAGTCGTGGTTGGTACGCTGGTGAATTATCTCGAGTATCGCTAGCGTAGCATGATTTTAAATTCCAAGGAGCCTTGTATGTGGCTTGTCAATAGTAATATACATACATGTAAAATAACAGGCTGAATTTAGTCACTTCCCTCGCCCTCTACGCTCTCGCCATCCTTTAGTCTCTGAAAACAATAACCACGACGCGACGCCGCTTCTGACTGATATCAGCTGGTCTACTTTTAAAGTAGTATAAATCCCATTCCAAGGCGACTCCGATCTCAATAAAATCACAACTCTGAAACCTTAGAAACAGACTTCAACATACAAACACAAGTCAAAAATAATTTCTATAGGTCTCTTTAGAGTCGGTATTCCGTCATCTTAACAAAATTTCTATGGGACCTAATTGCAGAAGAACTCTATCGAATGTTTTTTTTTCCAATAAATTTAGTCGATAATTGGCAGAGAAATCGATGTACATACATTAAAAAACCAAAAAAAATAATTACGGGCCGAATTGAGAACCTCCTCCTTTTTTGAAGTCAGTTAAAAATCGTGTTGGGATCCGATTTTAATAAGATCGTTAACCGTGAAGTTAGCTCCGTGTGGCGTGCAATGGAATGCCTGTCAATGACAAAATAGGTAAACGATAAAGAGTGTGTAAATCATATTCGCCCTACAACTAACGATTAAAATAATAATTATTAATTTCTTTTAGTTCCGCTAGCCGATGTAGTAGTATGAAAATTTACGAAATTGCTTTAAAATTGTTTCCATATTGAAATTGTATTTCAAGAGTAGAAAGATATTCAAATAGTAGAGCCGGAAAAGTTATTTTACACGTATTGTAACCTCTAGTGTAAATGTACCTCCAACATCACAGGCCCTAAGCCAATCTAGAAATAGAAATCATTTATTGCACACCACACCGTCACACATGGGTACAATTTACATAAGACTTTATAACACAAATATAAATAAATAAATAAAAACATGACAAAAAGTTATAGTGGCATAATGGTGTGCATTCTACCGAACGTCATGGTATGGCGTCAAACGGGACTCAGCCAAGTCGGAGGCCTTCGGGCGGCTTGAGAACATTGACACTATACGGCCACTAACCATTCAACATATAATAGAATTTGATTTCATTTAATTTATTTAATATTTAATTTAATATTTCAATCTAAATTAAATAAATTATAATAGAATATTGATACTTTTTTATTGTTAAAGGTTATATTTGGACACAATTATGCGATCTCCTGCAGATGATGACGATGCATCTAAAATAGCTTATCGAGAAAATATTTTGGACGACGATTTGCTATTGTTCTCCGAAGTTAATGAGGGAAAAAGGTCCAATAAATTTAAGAGATTCTTTAAATGCTTATTTACCTGTAGTTTATTTCGAAAAAATACCAAAAAACAGGACGCTTATGACAAAATGGCCCAAGAAGGTTTATATGCGACACTAGACGAACAAAAGAAAAGATATTCGTATGCGGAAATAGAATTACGAAAAATATTGGACGCTGAGAGAGTTAAAAATGATATAGCTGTGCAAACTGGTGATAGTTTAGAAATGACCAATTTAGAAGGACATAAGATTAAAAACCAATACGGTGTCCCGCATAAACTAAATACATGTCAAAGCTTACTGAATGTAAACGACTATTCTTCATTTCAAGTTTTGAATAATCAACCTTCGCCGGATGAACTTAGTATTTTAAACTTCTTTAATAATTCAAAGTCAGACTCTAGCAAATCACAGTCATCCGACGAAACAGTTAAAATTAAAGCTCTTGCGAGAAGGAGCATAACGTTAGAAGAGAAAGAAATTAAGAGTCATACTTATGACCATAAAGCTAAAAAGGAAAATGTTGCTACAACTTCAACGTTACCAGATTCAAATATATTTGTAGAGGGGTCAGCAGATCGAATTAAAAAGCACTTGAGGTTTGAAGAAAGAACTACTACGATACCCTCAGATGACCACGATGGTGACAGCGATGATTATGAAAACGAAAATTTCAATCGCCGTCGGAGTGTTGTTTTAGGTATTGGTAAAACGTCGAGAACACGAGATTTGGATTCCATACAGGAGGGTGAGGAAAGCGTTGGAAACATACAAGCGAATTCCATTCGCTTCTGGGGTAAATCGAAAAAGCCAAAGAAGTAATCTAAAATACGTATGGTATATATTACCTAACGTCTATGTTTTTATAGAAGCATAATAACATACATAACATTATTATTATGATATGTATTTATAATGAAGACGACCATTGCGTACAGTCCTCGCATCGCACCGCTATTTCCTAATTAAGATCAATTGTGCACCGGATAGGACACGTGCCAAAATGTGTCGCGTCTTTTTAACGGCATACCGTCATCGTGTATGTACACTGCAATCAGGATAAATTGCGTCTTTTATGTCTTTCGTTTACACAACCGTTCGTTTCCACTTACTTGTTCATAAATTCTGACGAAAATTGCTAGGCACTAAGTGCGTCTCCACTTGTAACATTTCGTCGCATAGATAACGTGACTGTGACAAACACGCGTGACAAACTTAGGACAAGTGTGGATGGTTATTAAATGTTACGACCTTCAAGCGATACGGAGCGATCCGCTCTGAGACGTGACATATTATGACTTTTAATTTTAAGGATTTATATTTCTTTTGTTTTAAGTCACAGTAAAATGACACAGTGCATGTTACGACACTCGTCCATACTAACGTAACAAGTAGATGGGACAGCCACGGCTCTCGGTGCGGTGAAATGTCACGGGAGTGTGGACGCACTTTAAAACTTGCTTGTGGTTTCGGGAATGCACAGTAGGTCTTTATAACAACTTATTGAACTACAAAGATATTATTAAATTGTATAAAAAAACTGGTTGTCTTTGTTTCCTAGTTAAAATTGTTAGTATGCGTCTTTTCGACCTTAAACCTAGTAGAACATGTATGGACGTTTTTGTACATACCTAAGCATTGTGATGATGTTCCAACATTTATAACATATCATAATTTTTTTAAATGTCTATTGGCAAAATCTACTGCGCTTGGCTATTTATAAGGTAATATATTATTAAGGGCAACGATATTATTTATCTTAGTGCTTCATGTCAGCTCCAAAAAGGATAGATGTAAAAGTGTCAGACTAGAAGCGGGAGCTCAGAGTCGGTACGCGAGGTCATATCAATTGAAGTCAATTAAAGCAATTGAGTTCAATTGAGCGGGCGGCAGATTCTGCGTCGCCTGCCGTCGCCAGAGAGATTTTATGTGAAGCGCCTACGCGACCGCGCTTGTGACTCGTCACATGACTCATTTTACTTGTACCTACGTTACATCATATATTTCTACATGTCACGCTTTGTATTATATATATAACAAACACCCACATAGCTACAAGTATCTAAACTTATAGCGTCTTATAAGGTATATTATGTATATATACGATACATTGATAGGAATTGTGGAGCTTCCAGGAGCTACAACTATTGTTTACATCAAATAATATTAAATATCATCTAATGTCTATTCTACAGCAGGGCACTTTTTTATTGTTTTTTAACGTTGGGAAACCCTTTATGGTTACCGACCCACCGCGTGGTCAGTCGGGGCGGTTATGTCCGACTCCCACGGACTAAAACTCAACGGTGTTCCTCCGGGTGCGCTTGTTCGGTCGGGGCTGCGGGAACGCTATTGTACTCTTCGGCGGCCCCGATGGCGCCGGCCCTTGTACAGGGCCTCTCCGGTCGGTGGGTGTTTGGGGGAGTTATCCACCCATCTTTTTGCTCCGCTCGAGAGGTTCGCGCGGGAACGCCGCGCGCGTCACCTCGAGGCCTTAACTGTCGGACGATGGACTTCCACGTGTCCGCCGCCCAGGCCTCTGTCAGGGGTGAAGGAGTGCCTCCCGCATCCTCCTGCGCGTGACCCTTCGGCGTGAGCTGGGATGTTATTTCCGGCTCACGCTCCGCCACCTTCTTCCGCGACATGACTGTTTCGCAGAAGGCGGTCATTGCGTTCCACGACCTCTCGTTCTCGACCATGGCCTTAACCACAGCTGGTAGCGAGAGGTCGTCCCCCAATTCTGCGACGAGTTCGCGACGCTGCTCTGCCCACGCGGGGCACTCCTCCAGAGTGTGCGCCGCGGTGTCCTCGTCGCAGCTGCAGTGGTGACACTGGTGTGTCGGCTCTCTTCCGGCTATCCGGCACAGGTACCTCCCGAAGCAACCGTGCCCCGAGAGGACATGTACCAGCCGGAAGGTCAGTGACCCGTGCCGTCTGTCGACCCAATCATTCAGAACCGGGCCAACAGCCTCGACAGTCCTTACGCCGGCCGAGGAATTGGCCAGCAGCTGCCTCCACTCCTGAAGCAAGGACTGTCGAGCGTGGAGTCTCCGCAATCGCATCTCCCCCGGGTGGGGCCGATCTCTTCGGAGCCGAAGTTCCATGCGCCAACAGCAGGGCACTGCCCTGTCCTAACGTTGGGAGTCAGTTATATTTAATTATCCTGTCTCATTAAATGCGAGGAAATTTGAAGAAAAATACTAGCACGCGATGAAATAAATAAAACAAAATATAAGTACGTATAATACTAAATTACATACTGAATACGATGTGAAACTAAATTATAATATTAAATGAAAATAATATATTAAAATTATTTTCTTATTGGATTTATAAGTTATAGCCTGCTATCGAAAACAGTGGATCCCGGGTTAGTTTTTCGGTCGAGACAAAATGTATATTAAAATACATATGTGTTATGTTTAGCCAAAATTTCAAAGTAAAATTATAGGTTTTTTTAATTAGATTGAGTAACGAAACGAGTAGGTCGCTCGGCTTATGGTAAACGCGACGCCTGTCCATAAACAGAAGCAACACCACACAGAACTTTGAAAGCATTGCATGCATTGGACTGCGCTCGTCACCTCGAGACGTAAGATGTTAAGTCTCATAATGCCCAGTAATTTCACTAGTTTTAACGTCCTTCAAACCGGAACACAACAGAGCTTACGCACAGCAGTGTGTAAGCACAAGCAGCAGCTTGGCGGCAGAAATAGACAAAGCGGTGGTACCTACCCAGACGGCCTCTCGCATACGAGGGACCTACCACCTGGTACTTTGCTACCACCACAGACCACCTGGTCGTCTGTTAAATGCGTTCGCGTCTGCAATTGAATCGACAGTAAGTACTTACAGTTGTGTATGGTATTTGCGTGAAAGTTTCTGACAAAAAAATCTGTTTCGTCCTTTGTTTGTTCAAGCAACACGCCAAAACTATCAAGCCGATTTGAACGAAATTAGGCAGACACAGTGAACACACCATGGCTTAAAACAAACGGTCCTTTTTATCCCGGTAAGCGGACTTGGTTTTTGCGCCGTGTAAAATATTTTTTTGAGTAAAATGTTGGTCGTGAAGATACTTAATACATGGGCACAATCCCTTAAGGTATCGATAAATCTAATCATGCAAACGGAGTTGCGGGCAAAATAATTCATAGCGGGGAAGAATGGACTGCCAAGACCGAGGTCGCTGGTTTGATTCTAGCCCTCAACGCACTTTTCTAAATCATGTGTATTCATGTAAATCACCTGATGGTAAGTGATCTCCACCGCCCATTTATACTTACAATACCACAAGATATATGGAAGCGTTGCTCATCTTAAAAGGAAGAGATATTTAAGGGAATGGGAAGGGGAGGGATATAGGCCTCCGGATATCTCGCTCACAGTACGAAACGCAACAGTAAACTGTTAATTTACAACCGTTTTTTGTAAGTAAGACAGTGGTAATATGGTTGCCTGTAAGAGATTGCCCTGAGCGATAAGGCCGCCAATTGTACTATATATAAAAGTTTTTTTGTTTTTTTTGTCTTTTTAGTTTTTTTACTGTGTATGTACAATAAAGCATTATAAATAAATAAATAAGTAATAACTTGGTCGAGCCGACCTATTCATGCTGTAGACCAAACTGTGTACAACGTGGCTCGACCATTTATTAATTAGGCCAGGGTGGTGGACTAATACCTAACTCCTCACATCCTTAGATGAGGCCTGTGCTATGTACCCAGTAGTAGGACAGTATATAATACAATCTTCTTTCTTCTAAATGCCCTTATCCCACTCGTAGTGGGATCGGCGCTGCATGTTTTTTTAACACATGTTGCAGATTTGGCTTGTAACTTTTACGCCGATCCCCTGCCTGACGTCAACCCCTTTGGGGAGAGTACAGTATATCATAAAATGCTATTATTAATTTATTATTATTAAGACATTACGGTATAGACAGCCACCATGGTGCAGTGGGCAAGTAACAGACTGTGAAACGAGAGGCCGCGGCTTCGATATCATTGGTTTAAAAATTATAATCTCTTTTTTATATAAGTCACTAGCTGCCCCGCGCGGTTTCTCCCGCAACTACAGCAGCTCCACCTACCGGGTCCAATTGTGAATCAAAACCATCCAGGGCGCCACCCAAACGCATACAAAAAAAAACATTCAAATCCAACCGTTTAGGAGGAGTTCAGTCACATACACTCATACAGTAGAATTATATATATAAAGATTAGTTTGTGGTATAACTGTGTCCACAGTCGTGAAAAATGTGGTTAAAAAAAATGATATTCACCTCTAACTTTGAAACTACGGGGTGAAAACATCTGAAAAAATCAAGGTACATGGTATAACTGAAAGGAAACTAACGAAATTGGTTTCAATAAGCTAAGTTTTGTTTGTTGTGTTTTGAGATACTCAACTACTGAACTCTTGACTGTGCCTGGTCCGTCACGTACTTGGCCGGTTTTATTTTACAATTTACTCTCTTTCAGTAGGTATATACATATTTGTATATTTAGTAATATTGTAAGTATTAGCTGTTTCATGAAACTTTCAATGCAAATCTAGAATCGCAATGATTTTATTGTCTGTTGAGGAATTCCCCATTTTTCCCACGTAACCTGTCATCAGTTCTTATCTACTTAAATTTATATGGAATCACTCTCGATATATCTCGTTCCAGATAAAAACAAAGGTGCAGATAAATTGGAAACCTACTATTTATCTAAATCTGTTAAAATAAATACTAAGGCAGAGTCGATGGGTAGAGTACTCCAGTCCTTTGGTTGTTTTTTGAAATAAGGATCACTTGCGGTTTCTTTTAAAGTGAATTACTAGTAAATATAATGAAATTCGTACCTACATGTAATACTAACCCAGAAAAGAAATTAGGTATGTATATTCTATGAGATCAGTTTGAATAAATAATACTATACGATAAATTAAAATTTGTTTTGCTTTGCCTACTTTATGAATATTACATAATTAGGTAATTTAATTAATAAAGTAGGTAATTTACTTATTAAATCTTTTATACATATTTTGTACCTAGTATAATAAATAATATAACTATTAATATACAGAGCTTTATAAATTTTAATTTTGCATGATATAATTGTGGCAAATAAATAATTTTCTTACCGTGTACAATTTACTTACGTAATTGTAACTTAAAAAATTATAACAAACGAACGTCTGCATACAGAGGAGTTTGTGCTGTTGTAACCAGAACCACGGCTAAGCGCGATCTATGTATATGTAGGTGGTACCGAATCCAATGGTCACGAAATATTCACTCACACGCACAAGCACCACACTCACGGAAACACAATGTAGCACACACATCGGTCTAGTTTTTTTTGTAATTCTCATCAGCACTGACGTAGAACTTAAACTATTTCACTATTCCACGTGCAGTATGTGATACATTTTTAATCCGAATAATAATATCGATACACGCACGGAAATGGAGTGTGATCGCGGCCGTGACCCACTTAAACGTTGTCACAAAGTGCAAATGCTACGAGAAGTGCATCAGCGAGTGCAATTCGTGCTGTCTGAAAGTCACCAATAAGCCCAATGAAGCAGATATCCCAGTGGCGAGCGCCAGCACCAACCTAAATAGACTCTGATCATCTAAATTGACTTCAATTAAATAACAACCGAAATTGTTGAAATGCGCCATTACTCCCTCGACGTTAATCTAAGTGCCGATAGTCAGGGCGAATGTTTTATTAATAATCCCTGGCAATAATAGTTAATAAATAATTAAGTGATCGACGCGTCGCTGATCGCAGGCAGTGCGCTTGCGTCGTTCCATGTTGGCGTGCCGCGCTGTCACAGCGCTGTCTCTTCCGCTAACCTAACCGCGCCGCGCCGCGCCGGCGCCCAACATCGCAAATCGCGTTATACCTATATTTGTATAGGTATACTCTTCATTTTAGTGTCATATTGTAAACATGCATCATATCCAATGTTAATGATACTTAATAATAATGGACCTGTGATTATACAGTTTTAAATGTTTAAGTTACCTTCTAGAATTTTACTAAAATTGTGTAGTTTATTTCTGATAATTTTTCCCACGACTATAAGTCATAGAAAAGATACATGAGTGATGTTGATACGGATTTACAATAAAACATTATGAGCTTTCGAAATAATGATGTGGGTGTACGAGCCCTTTTATATTAGAGATCAAACAACATATCGCGTGACTTTGTGGGAATCCCGCATGGTGCATAAACGACGATGATGCGTAGCGGCCGCACCGACCCGCAGCTCGGCCGGCAGGGAACAAAGGCACGAGGGGAGACGAGTACGACCAGGGGAGTGGCCCACTCTGCTCGTCATTGGTTCCCCTACACAACTATATCAAAGTCATAAGCGCCCGTACAGTTTGATACAATATCTCTCCAACGGCCGTCTCGTACAGACGAAATTGGTTCTCCCGGTCGCGGCTCTCAGCGTCACACGCACCAATCATTGGCTCGAAACGTACACCAAGAGTTGTATTATGGTAATATAAATTGACCAACCGTAGAACAAATTTGGTTAGTTCGTTAAAGTTGATTAAAGCCATTTAACCGGGACGAACACGAGGATACGAACGGCGCGAGCGTTCGTCGATCCCGAGGGCTCCACTAAATGAAGTAAATTGTTTAATATTGAAGTTAATAAATCGGTCGCGAGCCGGGCTCGTTGGGCCCAAGCGTGCATCCAGCATAGCGGCAAAGAGACCTCCGCGACGGAGTCAAGCGAAGTAGGCGCGGAGGTAGCGGGCCCGCACCCGCCGCCCGCCGACGGCTACATGTACGTGTGCGGGGACAGCTCGGCCGGGCCCGGCGGGCGCTACGAGTGCGCCTTCGAAGCCGGCGCCGGCGGCATGGACCAGCCTACCTTCGAGGAGCACATGTTTGGCGAGTTCGGAAAGGAGAGGCACGTGCAGGTGGTGGTTGGCGGTGTTGGTGAGCTGCAGTACCGCGATGAGCTGCCCGTGTTCTCCGGCAACGGCGAGCAGAAGCGCAAAGAGGAGCCTTTGATTATGCAGCCCGTGGAGACAGCGCCCGCGACACACGTGCCGCCACCTCCACCGTCTACAACAACCAAAAAGAGCGACAAGAAGAAAAATGACAACAACGGGATCAAGAAAAAGAAAACAAGGTATGTTGGTTTCTTTAAATAAGTTATATGTGGTAATTTTTATACGCTATATTTACGTGGTTATTAATAGAGCATTTCAACAGTACTAGACTGTGTAAATATAAAATCTCGATAAAATGGACTAGTACTACGAAACGTAACGTCTTGCGTAGCGACATGCTACGTAGTAGCAGCGTTTTCTTTGTAGCTCTACAAATTTCGTAGACGCTTGAAATTGAGAAAATATCAGCAACTCTTCATTTTATTTCGATGGCTACTCTACATTAGAATATATGAACGGTGTAGATGTTTGTGTGATCCACAAATATTACCACAAGGTGGTAGGTCCCTCGTATGTGAGAGGCCGTCTAGGTTGGTACCACCGCTTTGTCTATTTCTGCCGCCAAGCTGTAGTGTGTAAGCACTGTTGTGTTCCGGCTTGAAGGACATTGAAGCCAGTGTTTTTTTTTTAATTTATGTGTCGAGGCGACGAGCGCAGTCCAATGCCATGCAGTGCTTTGTAATTCAAAGTTCTGTGTGGTGTTGCTTCTGTTTATGGGCAGGCGTGGCGCTAACCATCAGGCGAGCGACTTGATAGTTACGTCATTCAAGCTAATAAATAAATAAAGTTGATTTCGGGTCTGGGTGTTGTGGGACCGTAAGTCCCTCGTAGTGTCTGATACCCAACATACAGGTTAACCTAATGCGGGGTGGGGACTATATGTGTGACTGTTGAGTGTATTTATTTATTTATTATTAATTTGTGGTCCACCAACATCTTATACAGAAGCGAGATATTATCCTTACTCATGTAGCTTAGAAAAATTACAATATTAAAAAAATACATCTGAAATCTGATGAACAGCTGAATGATGTTACGTATTGACGAAACCGGGTACACACATGCGGCGCGGCGCGATTTATGCACGTAGACGCCGCAACTTGCTATTTCGCTCTAACTCCAAGACATCGCTCTTGCAGAGGTAATCAATCGAAATACGGTTCACAAACAATAAAATAATTAATGTTTAAAAATTAAATATGATTATTTTTATAGTCCCATTTTCGTATGCGAATTATTTCATTACGTTTGAATTTCGATTCTGATATCGCGGTTAAAACGCCCAACAGGTATTTGTTACATATTGTATACACAGTTATGTCCACAAGTTTAATGGACCGACTCGGCCGGGTTATTACCACTGTTTCAAAGAAAACCGACGTGAAGTGGCAGCTTACTATTGAATTTCGTACGTGAGTGAGATATCGGGAGTACCACCCCCCCCTCTTATTCTTTCCAATCCTTATTCAATTCCTAAAGTTCGGCAACGCACCCATACTTTTTCTGCTATTGTAGGTGTTTATGGGCGGTGGATATCACTTATCATCAGGCGGCCCTCTTGCTCGTTTATTGAACTCTGCTATAAAAATCGTTCATACTGTCTGATGTGTAGTAGGGACTTGAGCGACGCTGAAAGCTGTCCAACTTAGTCAAGTATCCTATTGATTTTCCTAGGTACAAAAAATCCCTAATGTCATTGATCTTCACATACCTGACGAAAGAAAAAGAATCAATGTCGAAAGCTGTCAAATAATTATTGATAAAAAAAATACAAATCATTGTACAGTTAAATATGAATTAATTAACGGCACGCGGCAAGTCAGTAGAGCGTGCCGCCACAGGTGTTGGATGGCACACCCCTCGGGAACGAAACAAGTATAGGAATGGGATCATCGCGTAGATACCCCATTTTATTGTTTGCATAACTAATACGATGATATTCTGAACTTGATAGGGGAAACATATGGTGGAAAGTTGAATGTTTGAACCTAAAAGAACAAATTATGACTATAGTAGATATTTTATCCTGGCCTGGCAAATTGACTGACTGCGTCCGATGGACTATAAGCAGTGATAGCTCAGTGGGGAGTGGTATGGACGATCGAGACGAAAGTCGCAGGTTCGAAACCAGCCCTCTTACTTTTCTTACTTACGTGTATATTAATTGTTATTTATCACTTGCTTTAACGGTGAAGGAAACATCGTGAGGAAACCTGCATACCTGAGAAGTTCTCCATAAGAATTTCGAAGGTATGTGAAGTCTGCCAATCCGCATTAGGCCAGCGTGGTGGACTAAGGCCTAACCCCTCTCATTCAGTAGAGGAGACCCGTGCCCAGCTGTGGGACGTGTATAATACAGGGCTTGTATTATTATATCCGATGGACTGAACAGTCTTAGCGCCAAAAACTAACCAATGACGTTTAGAGAAATCGTCACTATGCGTTCGCGCTCACTATGAGATCTCATAGTAACGTATATTAATACGGGGGTAAGAACTGTTGCATTGACGGTCACTAGAAGGTACACTATGAAGGTACACTGGCTGATCAAGGGACGCGTCTCGTTGAAACAATTCATTATGATTGATTTTTCAGCATGTGTACAGTTGTCGCTATCTAATCAGATACAGATGTGTAGGTATCAGGTACCATCACCATCAATATACAGTTTAATTGAAAAATACGACAAGACTGTAGAGATGGTGCAAAGAACAGAGAAATCTCACAATGCAAAAAGTAGGTAATTATATTAAAAATAACGACGATTTTTTTATAATTATATTTTCAATACCCTCATTTTTATGTCTATACAATAACCAAGACATTCTAGCACACATCGTAATAAGAACATTTCTTCCGTGATAATTACCCGTATGGCCACGGGGAGTCAATTGGCTTATCGCGTCATCTGTAGCCACTGACCGGGGGATCTAGCAGACTTAATGATCTGAATGTTGCATGCATTGTGTCGTGACACCATTTTAAAACGATCTTAATTACACTTTTAGATAAAGTAAACGGAAACAATTATTAGGATTCGGTCTCAAGCAGTCTATTTTGTGTCTCTATCAGCCTACTGTGCGAGTAGATACAGGCTTACGTGTGTAATATTTGTGTTTTTAAATATTTAGTGCTTAATTAGAAGTTGAACGATTGGTGCAGTGGGCGAGTGGTCTGGGTGTTTTCGCCCTAGAGGGGTTGACGTCACGCAGGTGGCCGGTCGTAAAAACTACAAGCCGAATTCTTTCTGTTACATGTTGCGCTGGCCGATATGAATACCCATTGTATCGCCCTTGCTGTATGATCTTTGTTTTTATGTTACTTATTTTATTTGGTGCGCAATAAAGAATAATCTATCTACCTATCTATCTATATACAGGCTATTTGTAGATAAAAAATAATGATAGTGTTGAAACAATTAAAATTCCACTACTATAAAGCGGGTTCAATTGGCAGGCAATTATAAGTGGTAGTTCACAACGGGGGTGAATTTAGTTTCACGGTCAATCAATTCCAACGCGTGCTTCAACCATATTGCACGCGTCAGATGGCGGATGCCCCCATGAATGAGAATTCGTAATTCAGCATGTTACTACACGCACAGAAATATATTACAGAAGGTGTGAGTGATCTATAACATATCGTGATAGGCAAACACCGATCACGATTTAGAATCACCAAATTGGCCAATTTTCCTAATGAGATGACTTTTGGAATTTTTCTACTTATATGTTATAAGTATGGATTTATTTTTGAAATAAGTTTGAATTTATATTTAAAGCTGGTTTTCTGTTTCTTCATAGAACTACCTTCACGGCATACCAACTTGAAGAGTTAGAGCGGGCATTCGAAAGGGCGCCTTATCCTGATGTCTTCGCGAGGGAAGAACTGGCTCTTAAACTTAATTTGTCTGAATCACGAGTACAGGTAGGTGAACGATGTTTTAATATCTTTATACTTGCGTCAGCGATATTACATTCTTGCAAATTTGCCTATTATATATTGCACCTTAGGCTAGTCCCTATCATGATGCTCTTATTTAAGAGATGAATCGATACTTCATTTATCAATTTCGTCCCAAGGGCGACGCTACAATAAATATTTTTACATACATACATTTACTGTTAAAATATACCTATAGTCACACATCGATTTACCCTTCATTTATTTCGCAGTAGTCGGACAAAATCTAAAACCAGCCTACGAAAAAACTGGACAAGAAATAAAATATAAATTTCAAAATACTTCAATAACAAAGGCCTTAGAATTAATTTGGATTTTCAACTTCATTTCTTTTTGTCAGTTCTTTCATAGTGGGAATAAGAAAACTATTTTTGATGAAACATATCTTTGTATTGTTTGTTTTACATACATACGTATTCACGTCTGTAATCCCCCAAGAAGTAGACAAAGGTGTACAGTACACCCATATTTCCCCGAGCTTATGATCTGATGGAGGGCGAGCCTATCGCCATTTAGGGCACAGTTCCAGATCCGGTCTGATACCTACTAAGCATTTCGTGATAGAAAAACACAATATCACTTTTTCCGACCCGGGGATCGAATCTGAGACCTCAGTACAGCAGTCGTCGTGGTTTTACAGATGCCATAATATATTTGTTGTTTGTAGGTGTGGTTTCAAAACAGAAGAGCAAAATGGCGTAAACGTGAACCACCTCGGAAGACAGGTTACATAGGTTCCAGTTCCCCAAGCTCCACTACTTTAGGCGGAGGCTTCTCAGCTATCGGCAGTAATCTACCAACATTCCCTCAGAACGGCCTGCCAGCGCCAGCCGACTCGTGGTCTTATCAACATTCGTATGAACTCTCCTCCCACCACCTTTTGTCATCCAGCAGTGGAGGTTATCCAAGTTTCAATACGCAGCCTGCCGCATATTCCTATACAACTGTTTTAAACGGGCACGATGGTCAGATGTTTGCACCGCGTCACTCCTACGAATACGGAGAAGGTAGTCCGCCACCACTCGGGGTGCGAGATTACCCCATGATGGCCGCACATTCGCCACAAATGGAGGCCCACGCGCATGACGATAAACTAGAATATCGTACACATGACCACGAGGACAAGTACACTGCGTGTGCACTACAAGAGGAGCCACCACGCTATGCACCGCCTCAAGAAGATTATGAAAAGTGTGGCATGGTACCTCATGAGAAACACTACGAGATGGATCGACATTCAGAGCTCACGCAACCAGTCGTCGTCAAGATGGAGCCCAGTCCGAATCAGGCATACACAACGCTGCCCCCTTTTTTGAATTGAAATACTCTTTTTCGAAATTATCTTAGGTGATAAGAGTAATTTCGAAAAGGAGTATTTTACTTCCAGCAAACTGTATTCTATACTGTTCCTGTAGTTGAGAATGGAGCCAAAGACTACTTTCGATTAATGTTTTTCTTAAGAAAATTATACATGTAAACATTTGTTTGTACCAACTCGGTCGAATATGAATCAAAATATAATATAATTGCTCTAAGAAATTTTTAATAGTTGTCAAACATATAATTTAAATAAATAGTTTGTACCAATTATGCAATAATTTGTAAATATTAAGAATTAGAAAATAATATAGTAGTGAATTTAATTATTAAAGATCGTCTATGAAATGAATTTGCTTCTCGTGCATTCCTCGTGCCTTATGAATTAATTTAGTGCCTGTTGTTATTATCATATTAATAGCATTAAAATTATGCTAATAAGAGTTTTATGTAGATTAAAGTTCTTCATTTTATTGTATAGGTAGGTAATAAGCACTAGATATTAAAATATTTTAAAATGAAATGTTGCGATCTGATTTATTGAGATACAATGTGGCCAAGTTTTATAGTAGACTACAAACGTATAGAAGCGTGAATTGTTGTGCCAAAGCAGTTATGGATGTAAAATAGTCCACTAGAACTAAGCATAGCGTAATTTTAGTGTGGAGTTGTTGGTGCGCACGTCGCCGCCGTGGTTTGGTGCTCTCAAATTAGCAGCTGACCCTCCCGGTTTCACTGCAGGCATATTAATGCCCTGCTCCCATGGGTCATAGCGTGATATATATATACATAATGAACCTTCCGGAATTAATTATCTAAATTATGGTGATAACGCCATCTAAATCTGATGTATAGTTTAGGAGAAATAAGCGGACAAACAGACAGAAAGACGCAGATAGCGAGTTTTTATACCATGTATTGATTAAATGTTGATGCTATAATACTCTTTAATACAACAATCATGTCAATTTAATACTTTTTTTTAAGTTTTTATGTGCTAAAAACCTTAAAGTCGAGCTCTTTCCTATATTTAAGATTTGGATTTATTATTCAATAATTTCTAATTCCTAATAAAAGGTGCAAGGGAAGCGCTTACGAAAACTAAAACAGATGGTAGTGCTAGTGATTACAAACATCGGCAACATATCCCGAAATAAATTTAAAGTACCTATCGCTTGTATATTTTTCACACAGCATCATGTTTGGATAAATAAATACAACAATCGTTAAAGTAATAATTTAATATCATATTGTTAAAGTAATCATTTAAATATATGATCTCAATAGAACAATGTAACGCTAGTAAAAAAAACCAGCTGACGCTCGGGGCTAATGGACGTTAGGCATGCGCGAGCGGTGCGTACGCATGGTTGTAAAAAGAGTAGGTAGTTTTAGTTAGCTATTTTTTTTCATCTCCGTAATAGATGCACTAGCATCACGCTTAGTTTTTCGAAGCATTTCCCCTACACCCAGTATAAATATTAAGTTTAATGTCTCCAAAATATATCTACAGACCTAATTATATACAACTAGTACCTATTATTTATCATTGAGATTGTGGCAAAATATAATAATGTACTTTAAAATGTTTCTCGATCTCTTTGTAAACTGTATTTCGCTTAAAATATTTCATCGAAGGATGGGACCAAGTTGAAATTTCATATTTCTCTAAAGAGCCGTTTACATTGATAGTGTGTATTCCGGCTCATAAGTTGATTAGATAAGTTAAGTAAAATGTTAATTTAAAAGGCAATAAGGCGTATATTTTACATTTTTTTATTAATAAGAAAGAGAACAAATAATATACAAAAAGGGCTTATGTGCGTTGTTTATTTTCAGCCCCATTAATTCCTTGTTTACCTGTTTCGGTTACAATCACTAATTAAGCAGCAGTATACCACACGAATTTGCTCTGGTTTTGGGTGCTGACTGTTTCTAAAAATATATTACGTCAAAGATCTGTAATTTCTAAATGGCTAAACAGATTTTCTTCAAATATAGCTTAAAACATCTCCGTATAACTTTAAAAAAAAATATGCCTGGGGACGGCAATCGAGCAAGTAGGTCACCTGATGATGTGATTTTCACACTGCCCATAAACAACCGCAATACCTGAAGAATTATGGACGTGTTGCCGACCTTTAAGAAAAGGAATTATTACGGGTTTGCGAAAAGGAAGGGAATTTGAGCCTCTGGATACCTCACTCACCGTACAATACACCGGTACATCGGCTTTCTGTGAAACAGTGGTGACAAACCGGTCGAGCCAGCCCATGCATGCTGGCTCCTATCATTTTGATGTAACAAACCAAACACTTTCAAATAGTTCTATTCATTTAGGGCTACGATGCCACATACAGACAAAGAGCTCAAACTTATAACATCCTTATCTTTTTTGTTGGTTAGAAAGAAACAAAACATGCAATTATTTCATTTTAATATCACGATCGTTTACAGGCGTATCAATTTTAACGCCGTCGAGTCGCGCCCACACTCCGTCACCGCTGAAGTGATATTTTTTCTCCATCTCGTAAAGAACCAAGCTTAATATTTGGTCATCTGTAAGCGCTTTGTATTTGAGGTTGTTGTAATTTGCATCCAGTGTATCTACCGCTCGGCGGTCACCTTCTCGCATCTCTATGAAAATTTTAATGTAACGTTGAACCTCGCTCCTGTAAATTGAACACACAAATATATTTTATTATGCTAGCACGGCAAGGCTACACATGACCTGGTGGTAAGTATAGCACAGTTCAAACATAATGTCGACCATCATTGACATTGCGTACCTCGACGGTCGGCAGAATTAAGTCGTCCTGAAGTGACTGGCTGTCTGGATACACACTGGCTGCCTCCGACTGAACAAGCCACTATGGCGGTGTCGTTAGTGTAAACAAATATTTAATTAATTGTTTATCCATAGTATTCGTTGCGGCGCTACGAGAAAAATATAATAACGGAATATAAAATAAAACACTTACACTGGATACAAAAGCAGCTGACAGTTGTTAAAAATAATTTCATCTCCAAATCTCTTGTTCAAAAACTGTATGTTTTCGTGTATAACTTGGAGCGCGCAATGGAGCCAGTACTTGTGCCTTTTCAATTGTTTCAACACAGTTTTCACTGCGGATGATTCGCTCACATCTTCAACATTACTGTGTTTATCACATACCTCTAGAGATGTACTTATTAATATCCCTATATCTCTCCCGCATACCTTATTACCAAAACTGCTGATGTAGCTACAATACAACATTTATTAATCATTTTATTTAAAAAAAAATGGTTTCAAAAGATTTTTTCGTAATATATTTTATTAGCTGTATTACATTTGTAAGTTTTGCTAATGTAAGCTAATTACGTAAGTTACTTACGAAAAAAATATTAATGTAAACAGCAATATAAATTGTTTACTGTAAATATAAGCTGAAATATAATGTATCGGATCCAGAAGTTCGTCCAGGTGTAAACATATAAGTGAGCCTCTTATAGAAATATCACGTAAGTCCGTAAGGAAAACTATTTAATGGAATTCAGTCCTAACGATAGTGCAGTACAAAGATAAATGTAGCCAGTCATATAGATACACTTTTAAGTTAGCACATTAGAAGAAATGTTTATTTATGAAAAGGAACAAATAAATCCTACTTGTTAAAAACTTTATTTGAAGCGACGAGATGGTTCAGACTGTAGCACTGTTTTTTCACAGCTTGCATTTTACTTAATCTATTCATCATTTTCTTCTTATGTACGACCATTGTTAATACCTAAAATTTATATAAAATTTGATAAACACATTACTACGATTGAAGTTATGCGCTTCGACGGTCTTCGTCTATTTCGGAAATACGAAGACGTGATGATGATATATACCTGTGAAATTATGTCCTTATGTCTTCATGAGTGACTGATCAGACTCGGATGACCGGTCATTGATTACAAATTTTTTCGATAAAATATACAAAGATACACAGTTCGTTAGTATCGTCGATATATCAAAATGAAAAATAAATAATAATAATCACAAGTTCTGATTAAATAAACACAGATTTAACCTTATGCACGCGTCATAAGTAGCTTTTTAAATGATATCATCAAACGTACTGTGACGTTTTTAAATTCTATGCTCTCGAAAGCAATAAAATATGAATTTTCGCCCTACTTAAGGCAACACAGTACTTAAATCAGCAGTTTTTGTCTGCTAATTTCTAAGCGTTCATATTGTATCAAGTGTATATTTTATCGAACACATATTTGTATTAATTCGGAAAATAACAAATATTTCTGAAGCACATAACTTTGAAACACATACTTTAATCACAGTAACAATAAGTAGGTTCTACATGCATGCACATTTACTGAACACGGTAGTAAATAAATAACAATAAAGTCACAAACGTAGCCCTGATATCTTTGTGAGTGTCAAGAACTATGAGAGACTTTCGGTCTCACAACACCCAGACCCGAAACAAATATTTGTGGATCTGGCAAATATTTGTCTGGGTGTGGGGATTGAACTTGCGGTTTCTCACTTTACAGTCGGCTACTCGTCCACTGGGCCACGGAGGTTGTGATAAATAGTAATCATTGTGATATTGCTTTTGTGATCAGACGAGAGACCTGCTCGTCTCGTCATTCAGGCAAATAGAAAAACAACATTTACCCGAGGATTTGTAGCTAATACTTGATATTCTTTTAAAGTTCTTAGTTCATTGAGGCGTTCCTTTACTGTTTTTGGTTGCATGCAGTATACCCTCAAGCATCTTTTTTGAGCCTCGAATGGTATTCTGTACTCCTAAAATAAAGGAATATATTATATAGTAATAATTCTTCTTCCACCTTCCATTATCCCACTCGGAGAGGGGTCGGCGCAACATGCTTTTTAACACAAGTTACAGAAAGATTTGGCTTGTAGTTTTTATGACCGGTCGCCTGCCTGACGTCAACCCCTCTGGGGAGAAAAGACTCAGACCCAGAAACAGATATTTGTGGATCACACAAATATATCTCGGTCTGGGAATCGAACCCACAGCCTCTTACTTCACAGCTGACTATTCGCCCATTTCGCCACGGAGGCTGTCGATTGAAATATTTTTAGTACGAAATAATATATTTCATAAATACCTCTAATAAATCTCTAATTTGCAAAAGCGCGTTGTAATTATTCTTTAAAATAGCGGGTTCTAGCTTTATAACATCTCTTATATCCATGCCGGCAAGTGACTTTACATTATCAATTATCAGTTTTGTGTTTACTGGGTCCGATGCGAAGACGAAACCGTTTCGTCTTATTCCATTGAGGTCGAATTTAATATCGTTCTGAGCTATATTCAACGCTTCCTTTATGTCAGACATAGGTTTGTGTCTCAATGGCAAATAATTACGACAATATTTTTCGAATTCTTCTCTTGTTATGGACAGTCTCCATTTAAGATATTTTTCTAATACACTCATACGAACATTTACTGTAACAAAAATCTTTAATAAGCATGGGATAATAACAGAAAATACACGAGAGCCGGTGCGCATCTTACCCCCGCTGAAGATATAATGGTGCAATTAAACGACGCGTGATAGCGTGAGCACAGCTGGACGCGGCTCGTTGAGTCCTCTTGAGTCCGGAATAAAATGGGTTTACATGCTTTTTTCTATACATATTTTAAAAAGAAAGATTTCGTGTCTGAATCGGCTAAGGTACCTAAATATTATAATTTACAGGGTGTAAGGGGACCGATTTCAAAGCCGAAATGGTAATAAAACAATACCTGAACATAAACGGAAAACACTATTCTTTTACTGTTTACTTGCCATTTTGGAAATGTAAGCCCGCAATGTACTAAAGCATACTAATACTAAAGTTGGGGTCAATGACACGCACGCGCGCGCGCTTCAATACTCATTCATTTGGCACATCGCGCTGTGCTCCACGTTGTACAGCTGACTCCGAGCATCGATGTTATTCTTTTATTCGCTTTACATTACGTTAATATGTAAAATATTATTTTAATTATTATTTCAATGAAACTTCGTTGCATTTATTGATCCAAACAACATTAGGCGTGAAAAATTAAAAACAATAGGCGACTTATTTCGCGATTTCTTTAGTAGTATCGTGTTTGTTTGTTTACCAACACTACCACCTCTCTTCGTTTTCGGAAGTGTTTCCCTTACATCCGGTATAATTTTTCGACGTTACTTTTTAAGCAGGCAAAACATTTTTTCTAAATAACAGGTCTATGAAATTAGATTTTGGTCCCACTGTGCGGCGAAACCCTACTCGTGTATATGACATGGCGCGCGGTCGTACCGCTACGTTTCCAAAAGTAAGGAGTTTGTAGTATACAAGAGTAGGCTGCGGCTCGTGTGTGGCTCGGCAAACGGTATCACGTGTCATTTCCTAAGTAAACAATACAAGTTAAATAGATTTATATAATTTATATAACTTACGTATATTTATTTTTACATCTGTGAAATTTTCTTTTGTTTTCTGATTATCTGGCCAATCTTGAAAAGAATCCAGCAGAGCTTGCTCTAATTGGATGTCTGACTTCATCAAACCCTCTTTTTTCAACTGACTTATAGTTTTAGACTTGACAAGGGTATGGTACCTGGAATAATAAATTTATATTTTCCATCCATCCAGTTGTTCCCTCAATGCTGAGGATTATAACCGCATCAGGCCGAGGTAGTAAAAGCCCCCATGTGGTTCTGTCATCGGCAAAGTGAATTTATATCAGAGCCAGAGGCAGGAGCTAGTTCACTATCTTTCTTTATTATCTGCCGGACATTATTGCGGCCTAATGCTAGAGTTTGCCTTCCGATCGTTTTATTTTGGATTTGGTACTATGTGAGGCAACCCATCTTCTGACCCCCCACAACCCGCAACGGGAACCATACCATAAGAGTTTAATAACTATAATATTAAAAACCAATCCCACATTTAATTTACTTACTTAATAATATTTATTGATTCTATTTTAATGAAACCACATTCTTTGAGTATTTCTCCATAGTTGTCCATAGTGATAGGATTCATTGTAAAAACATGTACATTTTGGCATGCATCCAGTGCTGTGATGTTAAATTTTTTCAATATTTGTAAAGTGCATTGAAGCTGGTCTTCACTCAGACTTTCAATATTTGGATATTTTCGTTTTATTCTCTCCATGCGGTATTTTGATATGGGTTCACCTAGAAATAAAACAGTAAATATCTTTATTGAGAAAAGATTAATTTGTTGAGATAGGAAAGACTTCAAAGTTCAAACAATGGTGAACCATTTGCTTAAGACTACTCCGAAGATCGAAAGGCTCTGTTAAAGTAGTTCGTAGTGGATACTCTGGCTAAGCTCCATTGACGTACATCGAGTTGGGGGTTGATATTTTTTTACAGAAAGGTTGCATTATTATAAGCACACACGCAAAGTTTCAACGTTCGAAGACGCATATAAAATTTATTGCACCTTGACCTTCAATATACTCACGTCAGGACGGATAAAAAAAATCCAGCTCACTGTGTACTTACCCGTTGTTCTTTGATAAAGGTCTAAAAAAGGTACACCATGATAAAATTTGCGAAATGTTGATGTATGTAAATACATGTGATTTGCACTTAAGCACAATAATGTCCTTACTGTCATCCCCATTTTATTAGGAAGTTTGCTTTTATTCAGAGTATGGCTTTAACTTTTTGCTTTTTGTACAAAATATAAACAAAAACATAACCTAAAATAATTGTTTTGACTTATTCTTTTTTTTATATGGCTTCGCATTATTATGCATTTCACCAATGACAAGTACATTACATTCTCACGTCTTCATTCCATAAACGATGACATTTAAAGCCTCTTACAAGGTCATGTTGGAGTTTTGCTGTGAATTCCTTTCAGTACGATGCTTCATCGACTACTTTTCCCGTAGAGGGATAACCAGCCAACGACTTTTCCTAACCGGAACAAAGAAACAAAGTAGATCAACCCGCCTGAACAAAAAACCCTAAATTCACTTATTTTAAGTTTTCCATACATTATGCATCACCGTTGATGCTGCATAAAATTACATTACAAAACAAATTCCATTTATGTAAGTACTTAGATGTCAAATTTCAAATACGCGGTCCACCGTAAGGTCATAATACCCGCCAAAAAAAAATTGTTTTGCTTTTAACTTTGGTCATGTATTGCTTCGCATTATTTACATTTTGCCAACGGCAAGTATATAATATATTCCCGTTTTCACAAGAACGATGAAACATCCGCAGGCTGATTATGTATGTAGCAGACGATTAGCAACAGCAACAATCGCTGGAAATCTGCTGTCAAAATTGAATTTCGTATTTCATAACTCACAACAAGTTAGCAATCAGCAAAAAGCGACAGTGCTGCCTCCACGTGTAGCAATCATAAACTATATGTGCATTCTTTGTATGGGCAATCGCTTTGTTTCGTATTATGTACTTTATTTGACAGCGATCGGATAGCAATTTATCGCGTGTTGTTTATATTATCCAGCAACAGCCATTTTAGCGTTCGCTGAGCATCTGCTGACTGTCTGCTGCTAGTAATACATTATTTGTTTGATTCTTGTGCAGTAATTGTGACTAAAGTACTCTACATTTTGAATAGGTAAGTTGATTTTGATCAATAACTTAGGTAATTTATTTCATATCTGCAGTTAAAAGTACAGTTTAAATGAAGTGGATAACATAACCTAGCCATATATACAACATAACGTAACAATTATATTAATGCAGATGGCTCGTGCTGCGTTGATCATCGAAGCTCTAGAAATGCAAGATAGAAGTTCCGCGAATCTAGACACCGCTCGCCTGAGACGCAGCCTTCGACTTAGAGCCAAAGCTTTGGAGCTTTCCGATGAAGAATTCCGGGCTCACTACAGGCTCTCTAAGGAAGTATTCTTAGATCTGTCGGAGCTTGCACCTCTTTTATCACGACCTCGAAGAAGAACTAAAGTTGCCGCTGAAACAAAAGTGAGTGAAATTTGATTAATTAAAACATTAATAAGTACCTATTTCAGTTACATTTTGATGTGACACATCTAATGCGGTAGGTTTGGAGACTTAGTTTGTATTTTGATAAATTGAAAGCGAGATTTAATTAAAATTGTTTATATCTTCCTATGCCAATTTTGTGCTGTCTTCACTATGACTTACTGAACGTAATTATTAACCGTCTTAAAAATGAAGGAGGTTCTCAATACGTATTATATAATATAATTTTGGTATTAAATCAATAGCTACGTATGTATTTTATAATATATTTTTTCTTTTAATAATATCTGGCCTAGGCCTAAACCCCTCTCATTCAGTAGAGGAGGCCCGTGCCCAGCAGTGGGATGAGTATAATACAGGGCTAGTATTATTATTATAATAATATCTGAATATTTTGTTTTTCGTTATGCCATATTTATTTCTTTTAATAAACCATCCTTTCAAGCATATTTTCTATACAAAACAGTTTTGATGGTTCATATCTGCCAGTTATCCCGCGATGGCTCATTTTTCAATTACATACAATGGAAGTTCGGTACCCACTGACAATTCAGCACATGGTTAACTAGTATGAATAGTAAAGAAGACTATTATAATTTACAGATTTTAACAGCACTATCATTCTTTGCCTCGGGTTCATACCAAAAGCCAGTTGGAATGAGTTTTCTACATGGGCTCAGTCAAAGTAGTGTGTCAAATGCTATAAAAGAAGTGACTGCAGCTCTAAACGACCACAATATACTCAGAAAATATATAAAATTTCCTAAAACTAGTCATGAGAGGCAATTGATTATCAATGGGTAACTATCAGCACACTTTTTTTTAAATATCTAAGATAAATACTAACATACTGGAAGCTATGCACAGCAGATTTCATATAAATGATGTGATTATTTTGGATATTAAACTTTGTGACATTCTCTTGTACTTTCACAATGACCTTTGAACTTTTCCTTCCCTACACTTAGTTGGCAAATAAAAGTTTGAAGTATTTTAGGTAGTGTAATATGAGAGTGGCCTTTTAATTCATTTTAAAATATATCGATTCCAGATTTTCAGACAAGTTTGGTTTTCCTGGTATTCTTGGCTGTATTGATGGAACACATATTGCATTAGTACGACCCACAGAGCATGAGGAAAGATTCTTCAACAGAAAACACTACCATTCTAGAAATGTTCAGATCGTAAGTTTATGTAAATGTAATCATAAAGTAAAGTAGCGGCCACCAGCTCAGTTTCATACGGTGAGTGAGATATCCCCCTCCCCTTTCCAATCCCTTAATTATACCTTTCCTTTAAGGTTGGCAACGCGCCCATGTTTCTTTTGGTATTATGGGTGGTGGAGATCACTTACTATCAGGTGACCCACTTGCTCGTTCACCGGCCTATGTTATAAAGAAAATAGATGCCACTTTTTGATACCTAAAATATATATCAATTAATCTAATGTACATTTTGCAATATCTTATAATATCAATTTATTTCAGATTTGTGATAGTGATTTAAATATTTTGAATATTGATGCCACTTTTGGTGGAGCAACACATGATGCACACATTTGGAAAACAAGTGAAATTAACATGCACATGCAACAACTCCACCGCAATGGAGAAGTAGTTTGGTTCCTTGGTGGGTACAATAAAATATCATTTAGTAATTTATTGTATTCTAAATCATGTTGCTCTTTATTTTTATTTAAATAAAACTGAAAACAAATAATTTTGTATCAAGTAATTTTGTTTGTAGATGTTTATGCCTTCTTGGGCAGGTCCAACCACCTTACTTGAAATTTTCAAATAGCTGATAAGATGCACTTGATTAAAATATCAATATTTTCTTTTTCAGGTGATTCAGGATACCCACTTAGACCATGGCTTTTGACACCAATTGTTAACGCTGAACTAAATAGTCCACATGAGCACTACACAAATTTACACTGTAGGGTGAGGAATACTGTGGAAAGATGTATTAGGGTGTTGAAGGCACGTTGGCGTTGCCTTCTGACTCACAGAGTGCTCCATTACGATCATCACACAGTAGCCAAAATAATTAATGCGTGTTCAGTGTTACACAATATTGCGAATCACCATCGAATACCACCACCGGAATTATCCGTTGAAGAAGTGCATCAGGACTCTATCTTACAAGTTCCTCGTTTATTACCTGTAGATAGAATAAATGAAAACGAGCATTTAGAAAGAGGTCGCCGTCATCGAGATGTTATAGTACAACGCTTATGGAGAAATAGGTCTAATAGTTAATAATATATATATACTAGCTTTTGCTCGCGGCTCCGCCCGCGTGAATAGACTTTTCCGAAATAAAACCTAGCCTATAACCGTCTCCAGGGTCCCATCTATCTCTACATCAAAATTCATCAAAATCGGTTCAGTGATTAAGGCGTGAAAGCGTAACAAACAAATAGATTTTTTTCCTAAGAAGTATCCTATGTTACTTCTTATACCTCCATGAATATGTGTACAAAGTTTCATGATGATCGGTTAAGTAATTTTCGCGTGAAAGCGTAACAAACAAACTTACATTCACATTTATAGGATTAATATGATGTAATACTTCTAATTAAATCGATTTAATTATTTTTAAACTTTTTCACTTAGACATATTATAATTGAAACACATATACTTTCCCCTTGGTTTCGGCTGAATAACATCAACCACGGGTGGATGATAATCACGAATAAGTCCCGTTTCAGTTATAATAGATTTAATAGCTGTAGATACAAAGTATGTATACTTAGCATTTCGTAATTATTTAGTTTTTAGGTGTAAATATAAACGATCTATGACTTTTTTGTAATAAAATAATATTTTATTTATATAAACGTAATAGATTTAGTTAGATGTAGATACATGCCAAGTAAGTAGTTTTAGTTTCTCTATATCAGTTATTTTTAAGAGAAATGTCTGCAAAAAGTCGTGCTCTTTTTTATGTATTATTATTATGTATTACGTAATAGTAACTAACTAGTAAGCCGGTTTGTTTATACTGATGAATTGCTGGTGGGAGGGTACCTAACACCTAATATTTTTGTACTCGACTGGATAGCTACCACCATACACACGGTGAAATTCCCGCTGTAGTGTTTAGGCGATTCGCGTTCCGGGATCAGCCAATGTATATCCAGTAACTTCAGGCCGGTATAATTCTGCCGAATTTCGGGGGACCCAATGTCTCTTGACGGTCGATATTATGTTTGGACTGCACTGTACTTAACATCAGATTAAGTACAATCACTGCCGTGCCAGGATAGAAAAAATGCTACTTTTATTAAGTATCAAAATGATAAAATATTTGCAATTTTATATAAAATATTGAATAAAGTGTTGTCAGATCACTTTCCTAAAGCAATGGATATCTATGTATATATTTTTTGGTAACTAATAATTGTAAATCGATATAATATTTTGAATTTAGCATCTTAAATATTACCTACAGTATTCCATCCATGCACTTTCAGGTGCTATAATTTTATATAAGTGGACTTGGATTAAAATTATTGTTATTAATGTCATGTAAATATTAATTCTAGAAATAATAACGAGCATGATCACAAGGTAATTAGAGCAACCCATATAACAACTTTTGTGTCTATTTTTTATGGACTGTAACATCATATCGGTAATAACTTTCAGTACCTATACGTACATAGCAATTTCGTCTTAGATTTTGAGAATGACACAAATTACATTTAAAGATTAAACACGTTTATTTTCGGATTGTTTCTTTTAAAACAGTTACCATAGACGCCATTGTTTCAACATGTATTTTAGACGCTTCTGCTTGTATTTTTGCAGCCTCTGCCATCATATATACTGCGTCTGCTATCTTCTCCTCGGCTCGTACCCGACGATTTTCTAAATCTACCAGCCAAGCCGGTTCAACTTTTTTTTGATTTTCTATAAAACAAAGTGTAAAATTAATACTAAATAAAGTAATCGGACATAGCGCAATTATTTTAATTAAGCATAATACATTTGATAACAGAGGGAAAGATTTTATTTTTATTCATATAAAGTTAACATATTTGGTGCTCTTTTTACTTATTGGTTGTTATTTATATCATATGAATTATGCGTACTGATATATGTACTTAATTTATTTTTGTAGCATAGGCCGGCATACAAGCAAGTGGGTCACCTGGTAAGTGATTTCCATCATGTATGCCAACAATACCAAAATCATGGGCGCATTGCTGACCTTAAAGCACAGGAAATAAGTTACCGATTTTATTTATCATAATTGAAATAAAATTGAGTTATATTTTTATTGCAGTATTATTACTCACTTGATGTACTGGACTTAGTCTGCGAAAATAATCTGCGTTTGGCTGCAGGTGAACGACATGGTGAACCTAAAATAAAATGTAAATTTAATATGTATCTAGAAATAGGTAAATAGATTGTTACTTTTAACATATGTACCTACAGACACACATTAAATATCAATGTTGTATTAAAATACGATACTACTGTTTATTTACTAGTATGTATATATATTATTATTATTTTATATTATTAAATACACCCAACAGTCACCAACATAGTCCTGATCCCACACTAGGTTAACTCGTGAGTATCAGGAACTACGAGGGACTTACGGTACCACAACCCCCAAACCCGAAACCGATATTTGTGGATCACAGAAACATTTTTCTCGGTGCGGGTATCGAACCTGCGATTTCTCGTTTCACAGCCGGCCACTGGCCCGTTGCGCCACGGAGGCTGTCAATTATAATGCTACCATGATATTAGAAAAAGTTTTTTAGTTATTTTTAATTGGCGATATAAATTTCGTTCTTACTGTAGGTGTGTCTTTGGACGATTAGGTGATCTCTCTTGCCCGGAAGCCTGCTCGAACCCATATCACCAATTATCCTGTTGGGACCAAGTCCGATCACCGACTGATCAAAAGGACTAGATGTACTGGTATTAGCGTGCGGAACTGGCTGAACACTGGTATCTGTAGTAGCTCTAGGTGGTAATGCATAGCAATCTGTAAAAATATGTCACTCTTAATGTGGCATTTTCTTGATTTTGTTGTTTACGTATTATGGTGTTACAAACGCAAATGGTTGAATAATGCTTTGGAAAATAAATAAATGGTGTTTTCCAGAAAAGACTTACGAATTATATCAGTGTGGCCTCTTGTTGAAGGTGATTTTACACCTGGTATATTTTTGTCTATAACTGGAATATATGAAAACATAGTATGTTAATTTCAATACTAGGTAATTGCTGTTAACTAAAATAAACGATGAATTTGAAACCTTAATGATTTTATTTGTTTATACCCAATCTGTAAAATCCTTCAAGGATAAGGTACGGTTTCTTGGAGTACATGTTTATCTAAGCAGCCTAAACATAGTTTTTCAATAACACTCGTAAACAGGATAACATTAATGTTTTGTCAGCCCAGCTAAGGGTTTTCAACCTACGCCCACTTAAACCATGTGTGATGTGAGTGTTCAAGTGCTTTGCAGGATCGAAACCGTGTGAAGCGTATAAAAAACTTGTTTAACTCTGTACTTAAGAACCATTTTTTGCAAGTTTATGGTTTGAGGAATGTTTTAAATTAGTAACAATACTTTACCTGCTCCTATAATAACCTCTTCAGAGAAGTTCACTTCATTGGGATTTATTATTTGTTTGGTGTCCTGTAAAATAAATGAAATAAATAAATATTAACGCATGTACTCACTTCTCCAGCTTCAGGAGTATCTTTAGTATGAATACCTATCTTTATTATTAAATTTTTTATTACTTACAAACACTGGTATTTTGTGTTGAGTATCTCCAAATACAGCTGCATCACCAATTATATTAAGGATTTTCTGGTGAGTGCCAGTCAAACTGTCGACTTTTGATGGCCCACCACCAGTCCCACTAGCTTCCTGCCTCAAAGCTGAAGCCCTGGCTTTTGCTTTATGTTTAAGGTCAGACCAGTACTGCAATAAGAAGTAAGTAGTCTTAAGTCAATGCACACTTCTAACTAGAAGCCACAAGGAGTCTGTTAGTGAGACTACCCTAAATAATAAATACACCCAACAGTCAGACACATATTTCTGAGCTCGCACTAGGTGAACCAGTATCGTGGGTATCTGCAACTACGAAAGTCTTATGGGCCTACAAGACCCAGACCCGAAACATTTTTTGTGATTCACGCAAACATTTGTTTCGGTGCGGGAATCGAACCCACGCCCTCTCGCTCACTGCGCCATGGAGGCTAAAATTTTGCTTACGTGTTTCCATCTGAGGCCACTTTTCGATGCACCCAAGCCGTGAGCGTTCAGTCTATTTGATATTTCATTCCAGGCACGATCCATTGCTTCTTTGGACCGTCCACCCATACCCACACCTTTAGCGAGAAGCGGATGTTGTGCCAAGTAATCCAGCAATTCCTCCAATTGTGCTTCGGATACTTTGTCAGCAGCTCTGCTTTCCATTTTCTAAAATATTTTAAACTTTTAATCACATGGAGCACATAAACGACACAAACATCATTAGCATGTATTCACTTGTAAAAACTTATATACTTACGAGTTGAACAAAAAAAAATATTTAAAGTTAAAACACAGTCTTCCCAATCACAGACTTATTTGAACTGTTTATTTTTCCCACCAAATTCTCTTATTATACTTGAACCTTTATTCCACAGATAATCTAAAAATATAAGCTCTGTAGTCTTTAGTTCCATCGATTGCTACCTCATTGCTGTGGCGCTGTAACTATCGCTGAAAGTGCATGCAGCAGCTAGCGAGCGACAAGCAAGCGATCGCTATGCGTAATTCGATTTTTTTTGACAGATAGCAATTAATTGCTAGGTGTCTGCTCGCTGATTGCTGATCGCTAGCTGTCTGCTGATTTTACATAATTGGCCGGCGGTGTGACCGATTTCAACCTAATATACGATTTTCTCAAGTAGGTATCGGTCAAAACGAGTTTATTACTCTTAAAGAATATTCATAACATAGTCACGTACAAATTATGTGTATGACGATCAATAAACATCTCTAATCGTATTTTAGGTATTTGTTTTAAAGTGTTTTGAACGCGTTTAAAATAAGTAGGGGGATCGCCATCCTGAACTTAACCCATCCAGATATTAAGTTGTATTTATTCAGCTCTAGGGTTGCAAAACGAGACCATAAGTTAATGTGTTGTTTAATGTGCCAATAATTGCGTTGTTTTCCTAACCTGTGATTAAGATATCGTCGTTTGTTATTGTTTGACAAACAAATATTTTTATCAATAAATAGCTGTTATCTTGAGTGTTACAACTGACGTATTACTGAGAGAAATCCGTGAAAATAGGACCTCTAAAATCACACATCGAAAACTGACTTTTTTCTTCAAAAAATTGTTAAACTAGCTTTTACTTTTCACGTGAATAGTCTATTCTATGATAAAAAGTATGTACTAATCCAGGTCATAGTCTATCTGTGTCTAAAACCGTTCACCTGTTAAGCCGTGATGGAATAATAAACATCCAAATTCATACACTCACAAACATCAAAATTTTCACTTTTATAATACTAGTTAAAGTACGTCGTACTATACTGTAGTCTCTGCCTATAATCCTAAAAATTGACCGATACGAGTAAGTATCGATACCAATAGGCTAGTTGACTTATACCAACATTTAATAATTGTTTATTTCCTACAGTATTTGGTTTATGGAACCCAAATATATCCATTTCAATACATTATAGTAGAAGATGTCTTTAAAATTCAAATTACAAAATATATTTTTTATCTTTATTTGAAATCTTCGAAAACGCTACCGCCATGATCGTGACGTCAGTCACTATGTAAACAAATAAATACCATTCGTAAATCACATGTTGTGGTCTTTTGTAGCAAAAATAATAAGATATTAAGTAGGTAAGTACTTACATTGAAGTGATCTTCGCAAAAATAAATTTGAGTTTCAGTCGATATCTAGCTCGCTTAAGTTATTTCGCGTGTTTATTTACTTTATGTGTCGTCATTGGACAGATAATCTATAGGCCAACATGGCCGACAGCGTTTTCGTATGTTCATGAAAAAATTAAATTTGAATTAAAGTTGTGTTGATTTATAAGTCTCAGAAAAATACGATAAAATAAAAAAACGGTATAGAAAAGCCTCATTAACAAAATAAAGCCTATTTAAAAAATGTGTCAACTAGCTTATTAGGAATCAATACGGTATCGAGTAAAAGTATCGATACTTAGGTGGTATCGTTCATCCCTAGCTAAAACTCAGATAACAATTATTTTACTCTGTCCAGTGCTGCCAGATCTATGGATTTATCTGTAGATTTGTGAATTATTGACCTCATTTACGGACATACGGATGAAGCGGCGATTGGAAATTCAAATTTTTGTAAATGGTAGAACCACACTATATACACTTTTGTGAACAGTGGGATTTAAAATATACACACGTAATTTCAAAAGGTTAGAGGTGTGTTTCATTGTATTTTGAATTGTCTAACAACCTAGTTGATACCGCCGATAACAGTCGTGTCGCGCATCTACGGATTTCTTCGAAAGTAATAATATTACGGATACTATTTTGACCCCAGGCATTTTCCAATATTGGAGCTGGCAGCACTGACTCTGACTCCCAGAGTACTTTATTCCACAGACTACTTAGAAAGAACTGACGTTCTATTTACGTAGTAACTAATAGTTAATCTGTGCGTTCTATATTCTTTGCTCAAAAGTCAAAGATCAAAAATAAAATCTAAATATTTGTCACAGAGTAATTTGTTATATACTGATATTTGTTAACAATTTATTTCTCGCAGAACTGTAACACAATAATAATTTATCGGCGCTTTGTAAGGAACACACTACTATGTCATATAAAAAGTAGATTGCACTACATAACATTACTTAGGTAGTTCTATCCGCTATTTGGGCGTTTATTTATCATCACACAAATGGATTGGTCTGCGATCAAAAATCACTTTAAGCAGACCTGGTTGACCACTATTTTAAGTATTATTTTGTTTTCGGGCGTGACCTATTTTATATTATGGGCTGAGGTAAGTAAACAGCTGATTTTTTTCAATCTAGCGATGAGATTAAAACAACTCTTCCTCGTTGGAGTTTTAACAACATTTATCCATCATAGATTTTTCAGAGATCCCTATTCTATCCTTAATCGCTTAATTGATTTTTATTATTATTATTATAATTAACAAAGTTCGATTACAGATGTAGCATTTAATTTTCAGAGTCAAACAATCCAAAGCAACTTAATGCTTGATGAACTGACATCAGCAGCCGAAAGCATTGATGCCCACACTGAAGATGAGGCATTGCGGTACGATGGGCGTGTTGTTCACATTGTTGGCCCATTACGGATCCTGGAGCCAATATCTGAGCCAGATTATAACATTCAGGTACAGGCTGTGAAGTTACGAAAAAGGGTCCAGATGTATCAGTGGATTGAGGAGACTACGTAAGTTCATGGAATTGATTTCAAGTTACATAAAATAACACAAGCTCACACGGCTTTATGTCCTAAAGGATAGGCCAAACCTATTATGCACCAAGCTTATTTCCATCTTATGAAGTTATAGTTGGCAACTGGCAAGCCTGTCGTTATATTGGGCTGAAATTCCAGTCACAGGCAACTGCTGCTTGATTTTTCAAATGAAAAACTAAAACAATAATTATCAGACTAGGGATTTTAATCCAGGACCTTACAGTTTATTACAGCCTCTCTATGCGGCTACTAGGCCTATGTAGGGATTATAATACTACATAATAAAATCCAATATTTATTTTTATTAAAATAATTATCAACCTATGGTCTTATACACAATATGTAACAAAAACCAATGATATTGATATGTATAACCAATGATAATTATCAATTCAAATCCTGTTGTTTTCATTTTAAATATAAAGGTAAGGTTTCAATTGTTATCGAGTTTGAAATTCTAATATTGAAACTATGTTTTATATTAAACATCCAAATACTGAATCACAACTTGAAACATTTAGGATAGTGTTAAACATGTTAAGACTCTTATCTGACAAAAATGTATGAAAATGAATCGCTATCCTGAGTACTGACCCATTGTTATTATTGTAAAAAAAAATTAATTTAATTTAATTGCAACTTGATATCTCTAGGGAACAAGACAACTTTCTTAGTGAGCCAGCAGAAGAATCTCAAAAAACATACTGGTATCATAAAGACTGGAGGGACTATGTTGTGGACTCATCTTTGTTTTACATCAGGCCTGGTCATCATAATCCTACATCCATGCCCTTATTCAGCGAGACTCACATAGCTGAAAGTGTGAAAATTGGATGGCTTTATTTGGGTATGTTTTACATTCAAAGATTTGATTTCTAGTATTTCATATTAGTTTCTAATTGAGTGTAAGTGGACCACCAATGTTAACATTTCAAAAAGGCTCAAAGCCATTCTCATATACATGTGGTACACTCTGCTGCTCAAGGCCTGCAAGGATATTATTCTATGGTAGATTCTCTAAACGTCAGTGATATTATAATGGCATAATAGCTCTTATTAATAATAAATTAAGTCTCAAATTTGAAGGGCAGGTTGAGTGTCAATAAGGTTGAATTCTGCTTGACAAAGTCGTTTACCGGTAAACTCCCAGCAGACAAGGCAATGGCGAAAATTGGTCGTTGGGGGTTGTTGAGGTCAGACGGCGGGTCGCCTACATAATGAATATCGGAACGAAACGGCGGGCATTAAACCAGGTTAACGCCAGGCAGAAAGAAAGTTACGTATTGGATTCAAAGAATCCTATTTAAGCATAATACTCTGGTAGACCCGTAAAATAAGAGATGCATGCTCTTGGGGCTGGTTTCGAATCTGCTACTTTCGTCTCGACTGTCTGAGGGTTTTAGAATGTAGCGTAAAAACACGACACGAACATGCGTGCCGTTTGAATGTGATTGGTCGATACAAAGTTCAGATGACGCAATGGAACGTTTCGTTTTTGAATTTTTGCATTCACAATCACTGCTTGATGGGTAATATTACGATAAAAATACATATAATACATTTTAGTCTTTATATCAATCTTAGTGGGTATAAATATGACAATAAAAATTGTCTGCAGCTTACTTCTGCCTGTTGGTTGTAAAATCCAACATAATCTTATTATAGTCAGTTAGTAATAGTTTATCATACAGCCAGTTATATTTGAATTGTCTTGAATGAATGAAATGAATTATAAAAAACATGTAGGCATATAAAAAGGAGACAAAAGGTGACAAAAATGTAATAATATAATATGGTGTAAATATTCCATTTCAGGTTTGGATGTGAAGCGCAAAGTGAATGACTATTATGAGATATGGTCTGATTCCAGGCCAGAGCGCAGTGACATAAAGTTACACTCAGGCTTTTATTATCACGGCGAAAGTGCTTTGGAACATGATATTGGTGATCTGCGTGTTCATTTTACTTACGCAGGTCGTGAGGATGACATTGTAAGCTACATTCTATATTTCGCCATTGATTACATCAAGTTTTACTTACGGTCTTTCGTAAGACTTGCATAAGTGGCTCAGATATAAATTTACACCTGTAGACAAACTTCTAGATCTGAGATATGTTACATCTTACATTCATTTAAATTATAATAAAATTTAAGTAAGCCACTTCAAGTACTGTTTACGTTTACTAATTTATTTGTAAGCCCACATACAAAATTTGCTTACATCATGTAATCCAGGCCTTATGTTTAATCACTAGAAAAATGCATACAACATAATTGTCACATTATTAGATATTCTATGATAAGTTATTAAATAAAAAATAAAATTATCAAATCCAAACCATATACTTTGAGAGCAAGGACAGCATTATATTGATTCCATATGATTGTCAAGGAAACTTATTTTACCCTTTACATCATTTTATCACTTAAACAGTAAATTAGAATTTCGTATGTAAACTAATTCTGGAATAGAATGTTGCTTAGGCCGTTCTTGCACACAAGTTAAATAGCATTTATATTGAAACCTAAGCCCAGACTTCAGATACCATTCTAAAATATTATTTTCAGTATACTGCAATTGGCGTCGTAGAAGGTGGTACTCTCCAACCGTACAGTCCTGCATCGTTCCCAAGTGCAGATCCTATTTCAATTTTCCGCAAGGGTTCTTATAGTTTGAAGCAACTTCATAATTTGGAAAAGCGAGATGCAACAATACACACTTGGAAGTACAGACTCCTTGGATTTGTGCAAGTTTTTGCCTCTGCCATGACTTTGCATCCAGATTGGGTTACTTTGTGTAAGTCATAATACAACGTGAAAGGTGTGGTTATATTTAAGGGTCGTTACATACACCTGAGTATTATTATGATTTTTTTATAGCATAGACCGGCAAACGAGCAAGTGGGTCACCTGATGGAAAGTGATCTCCACTGCCCATGTGCGCCCACAATACCAAAAGAAATATGGGTGCGTTGCCGACCTTAAAGGGAAGGGATAATTAAGGGTTTGGGAAGGGGAGGGGCTTTGGGCCTCCGGATATCTTACCGTACGAAACGCAGCAGCAACTTTACGCACTTTACGCCGGTTTTCTGTGAGACAGTGATAACGACCTGGACGAACCAGCATGTCTACAGCACTTGATCTTATCTAAATCTAGACATCCTTAAATTTCGCATTAATTTTAATCACTCTTTTATTACGGTCGATAAGACCCATCACATCCCTATAAACTAAGTGAAGTGCCTGAGAAAAACAGTGCTGGATTGAGACAAAAGATGAGTTGTTTATTATTTAGTGGTGTCCAAAATTGCAAGTCGACTAT
This sequence comes from Mimas tiliae, assembly GCA_905332985.1. Classification (NCBI taxonomy): domain Eukaryota; kingdom Metazoa; phylum Arthropoda; class Insecta; order Lepidoptera; family Sphingidae; genus Mimas; species Mimas tiliae. The sequence continues at coordinate 9,551,937 of HG995242.1, read as the reverse complement.
CGACATGTTATTCGTTCAATAAGAAAGAAAATGCTTTATTTATGTCTTAGCAAATACAATCGGGTTACGGTACTACGTTGGGGGGAATACTTGTTTTATACACTATTTGTTATTATTTGTTGCTTAAATTGTACCTTTCTGTGACATGTATAGATGTAAATATGTCAAGACTTTAGTCTATTTGTATTATTATATTTGTTTCTTTAAATAAATAAATAACATCTCATAGTCACACACATAGATAGATAGATAGATAGATAGATAGAAGGATAGATAGATAACACTTTATTGTACACCACAAAAATAGAACATTAACAAGAAATATAATAACTTGGCTGAGCTGAAGTTAGTCTGAGGTGCATCACGGCCATTGGTTTCTGAGACTAAACGATGGCGGAATGTTTAAGAGGGTGGTTGAACTGACTAACTTCAGTCTAAGTTATTTCGCGCGTATTGTCAATAATGGGCCTTACTTATAAGCAACGATACCGCAGCGGAGAGTGGTCCGGACGTTTGAGACGAAAGACAGCAGGTTCGAATCCAGCTTCAAGAGCATGCACCTCTGACTTTTCTAGTTACATGTGTATTCATTGTTAATTATCACTTGCTTACACGTGAATAAAACATCGTGAGGAAACCTGCATACCTGAGAAGTTCTACATATGAATTTCAAAGGTATGTGAAGTCTGCGAACCCGCATTGGACAAGCATGGTGGACTTAGGCCTATCCCCTCTTATTTCGTTAGAGGAGGCCCAGAATCCCAGCAGTGTAACGTGTATAATATAATACAGGGCTAGTATTATTATTACTTATAAAGGTTGTTCAAGCACTGATTAAAGTTAAACACTTTTGTCTTTCTCAGTCAACGCCATTTATTAAATTACTAGAAGAGACAAAACAGTGTTGTAACTAATCAGTGCTTGAATAAAGTTTATAAGTAGGACCCATTATCCATCAGTAATTGATTTAAAATATTATTTGTTCCAGTTCTACAATGTCAGTGGATATCAAGCAATTTAAGACGTTGTACGCGAGTGTGGGTGAATCTAGTGTTGTCCTTCTCTTACACATTACTCATTATATCTATACCTTGGTGAGTATACATTATTCAACATATTCTAACTGCAATCATTCCACTTTTTTACTAGCTTAAATGACGAAACGAGCTGGTCGCTTACCTGATGGTAAGCGTAACGCCTGCCCATATACAGAAGTACATTGGACTGCGCTCGTTATCCCGAGACATAAGATTTTAGATAAATCTTATACTTTATATTTATTTTAAGTGATAGAGCCACGTTGTAGACCCTTTTTCCACGGCGTAAATGGCTCGATTCGACCGGGATAGTACCACTTTCTTACATAAGATCAACGAAAAACGGCAGCTTGCTGTTTTGTTTCGTATGGTGATTGATATTTACGGAAGTCTAAATCACTCCTCTTTCAAATTCTCAGTCCTTACCTTAGAGGTCGGCAACGCGTTTATGATTCTTTTGGTATTGTAGGCGTTCGTGGGCGGTGGAGATCACTTACCATCAGATGACCTACTTGCTTGTTTGCCGGCCTGTGCTATAAAAAATAACATTACTTTGCATGGTACTTGGCATAGTACTGGAGGAAAGGAAAGTGATAATCAAGGGATTGGGAAGGGTAATTGGATTTGGGCCTCCGGATGTCTCACTCACCGTACAAAACGCACGAGCAAACTGCTACTCTTAGTTGGTTTTGGGATTATGTGAAATAGAAGGTTTATTGTAACTTTTTGTCCCAGGTTTATCCACAAGCCGTCATTTGGTGCGATAGTATTCGGCGGCGCGATACTTCCTATACTACATTACTCAACGGTCCTCACTCGGCGGGAAATGACGCCGGAACCGCCGCCCTACACGCGGTGGAATGACGATATGCGTTGAGCAAATGACCCTTGCCGACGCCTTTATACCTTCCCACCAATCCCTTATACGGATCAGTTATAGTATCGCTGAGATTTTCATCCGCGTGCACCGCTACGAAGCGTACTAGTAAACTACTACACACTAGTATTTGAGTGTATTCAAAATATTACACTCGTTTGGTCCGACATCTGTGCGAAAAAATCGATAGGCGAGACGACGACTACAGTACCAAAGAATCTATACAATATGTAACAAAAACCCTGTTGGGCGTTTTAACTGTGATATCAGAATCGATATTCAAACGTAATGAAAAAACTCGTATACGAAAATTGAACTATAAAAATAATAATATTTATTTTTTAAACTTTAATTAATACATTTTTTGTAACCCGTATTTCGATTGATTGCCTCTGCAAGAGCGATGACTTGCGAGCAAGAGCGAGATAGCAAGTTGCAGCGTCCACGTACATAAAACGCGCCGCGCCGGGCGCCCGTCTCTGGGTACAATAAATACATACAGAAATTCAGATGTAAATAAATTTTTTTACATATTTCATTTTTCTAAGCTAACTGTATAAGGATAATAATAATATCTCGCTTCTGTTTATTATTAGTTTAATTTAACTATTTTTATTTAGTTATTTGTCTATCTTTACGACCCAAAAAGGGCCAACAGGGTTTATGTTACATACTGTATATTTAATACGTGAAGAGAAAACGTCGAATCCTTTTTTAAACATATTGCGATCACGAAGGAGTGCGAGATTGGGCATAGTTAAAGTTTATATGGAAGAGGAGTGCAGAAATCTATTTATACAGCGTGTTGCATTATAAAAAGGTGTGGTCTTATTTAAGGGTTATTACATACACCTTACACTGAGTATTTATGTACCGGACCTTTTTAAAATCGAGACATCTTAAAATTTCACGTTAATTTTAATCTATCGTTTATTAAGTAAGACCGATAAGATCGATCACATCACTATTTATTCTGAGCGAATTTTTAATAAATGAATAACGTGTACGTGATTCTAAGGACATACGCACGTAACTTGTAATTTACGCACAAATTAATACAGAATTACATAAGTATACCATCTTCTAGAAGCACTTTAAAGACTTCATTATCGAGTCTTTCATCTATGAACTTGACTTAATACAGTCGATGAGCCTCTTGTACGTTATTAACCACCACCAACATATCACGAATTCATAATAGTTGCTTTTAGTCAAATATAACAGATTTTTAGTACTTCCTTGTTTCATAACTCAGAAATTACCGAACAGACTGATTTGGCAACTGTTTTTTTAATATTATTAAAATAAAAGGATGTTTGAAGTATCAGTGATTATCATTTAGTGTTGTCTAAAGTTACTCATTCGATAAAAAAGAAAATGCTTTATTTATGTCCGAGCAATGCAAGATTTGGTGAAATACTTACATCGTACACTATACATTGCTTAAATATGAACACATCTATCTATAACACGTTGTATATAATATCTGTAATAAATATGTGCATTTAATAAATAAAATAAAATATTTTCAATGTTTACGCTCACACTGATGTCTGAATGTCAAATGTAGCAGCTGATGTAATAGAAAAAAAAAAATATAGGTTGAATTACGACCACGGGAGCACTAGTAACTATTACTACGTAAATAAGCATATTTAAAATCCCCCTACCCCACCGTCATTTAATCCAGCAGTAAAATTGGCAGTAAAGCCAAGTAAGTGCTGACTTGTACTTTCTTGTGTTAGAAAGTTCTAATTTGTAAAAGGCAATAATGTAATTGTAGCAGTGGCACAGTCAGCAGACGATACGCCGCGGACTAACACTGCGTTGCGTACGAGCATAGGTACGAGCTAACGATCACAGGATAACTGAACAGTACAAACAAATCAATAAAACCCCATATCTTAAACGGATATCGTAACATTTCAAATGATTTCACAATTTCTTGATAGAAAAACGTTTTACGATAGTACGAGGACCTGAGTAGTTATTTGACTTATCATACCTACCTTACCTTACCTGAGTAAGGCCGAATTAGTAAGCGATCCATATAACAAACATTAAATCGTATGAACATTTTGCACCAGTAAACATATTTAGAGGCTAAATACGATTAAGGATCGTTGAGCGAGTTGGCCTAAGTTGTCCTGCGGTAGTGGACTAACGTTCGAAAAATAATGCATCATTAGTATTATTTAATATTGTACTGATACTGATATTATTTATTAAACTAAGTGCTTATATTAATTTTGTATAATGATCTCAAATACCAACTATTTTTTAGTAAGAATAAAGTTACCCCAGTTACTTAAGCAATTTTACTGGTTAAGTATTTATTTGTAAATAGCGATTTGAAATAGGTATTTTGTATTTTTATAACGTTATCTTTCTTCAAATAAAAACATGATTTCCATAACTTACCTACGAAATACTATTACCAACTAATCGAATAATAAATATAAAAAAAAAGTATGTAGCTATTTTATAAATTATAATGTCTGATAAAAACCATACCAATGAACCAATTATAAAGTGTTTACCTACTTATAGTGTAATAATATAAACGTATAGTTATCTATTAAGTTAAGTAGGTAACTAGCCCTGCGCCTCAAATTATTAGCAGAGATGCATAATGCCAAGTGTAAAATATAGCTCAAACGTACAAAAAATTAGGCAACAATAATTATTGACAATTTGTTATAATATTACATAACTAGCGGTGCCCGGCATGCGATGTAATATAGATAGGGTGGTGTACATACTTAGATATGGTTTGAATAAAAAAAGGCAGAGGCACCATCCGTTGTCGGGTAGCGAAACTACACAATAATCAAGTATTCCCGAATTGAAGGCGCCACCTGCGTTAAATAGTGGAATTACATTTTAATAAAAGAATATTTCCTAGCTGAAGGCGCGTTAGTTGCTGGTAGGCTGGCGTTGTCCCGGCGTCGATGAATTTTAACGTATTATTAAAATTTTAGTATGTCTAGATTTTGTTAAGCTCCGGTAGATAAACACTCACTGTCAGGTGATATATCCCACACTCACATAACCCATATGTATGAGCACACCTTTCTGCAACACGTTGTATATGTAATCAAATGAAAACAAATGACTCATGTCGCGTTACAACATTTCTATCACGAAATGCTTAGTATCAGCCAGGAGTCCGGAATTGTGCCCGGTATGGCGATAGGCTAGCCCCCTATCACATGGTGGAACGGAAATAAGCTCGCTGAAATGTGGGTGTACTAGTTATATCTCTGCCTATCCCTTTTGGGATTAGTGCACATTTCTGCAACTAATTCATATCAATCCAAGCAAATCATTGTGTATTGTATTGATAGTCTGACACGCTTATTAACAAACCTATCACTTTGTGTTCAGTAGTTATGCTTCTGATATGTACCTACTTTTTATCCGGGATATGAGGACTACATTTTACAACAATCGTGTATTTTAAATAAAAATACTTCCGTATATAAAATGTTTTATTTCTCCTGTACCTACAGCCGATTTTAAGATAGATGGAAATCCAGCTATTTCTAAAATAATTATTCTGATGTTCGTTTGATGAGAGATTTGAATATGGTAGCCCGTTGCACCAGAACTTATATTATTTAGTATGTTTTGATATAATGAAGACTTAATTTTGAGAATGGTCGCCGCTCGCGCTCCACGGATCGACGCCTGGGTTCTAAAATGGAACCCTTTACAATACGCCGAAAATAACTTGGCAGGCCTGACGTTACGAGTCCGACGAATGGCGCCGTAATGGGGCTATTTTTTCTGAGACAAGGATGGCGGGAGGTGTAGAGGACGGGTGAACTGACTCACTTCAGCCTGGCCAAGTTATTTTGCGCGTTGGTATTGTAACTGTATTGTGTAAAATTCTAGTACCAACGTTTAAGCAAGAAGTGTTATCCATAAAAACTGAGATGTTTTCATTAAGATTCTAATATTCATCAAAAGAATATTATTGAAAAAATTGTGGTAAAGTCGAAGATAGCGTAACAATTTTTCATATTAGTATCATTTATATTCGTATGTATGTATCATAATAAAATCTTTCAAATCAGTAAATTTCAATTTATTATTCTACATTTTATTTCTAAGACTATTAGTCTGTAGACTGTAGTTTTTGCAAACAATTTTCGCGCAGGCGTAATGGATATACGAGTACAAAGATGTCCGAGATTATCAGCTGATTGCACTCCGCCCATTGGTCTTGGAAATTGTTTAAGCATTTTGTGGTACATAAATATACTTCTCTACCTGGAATTCAACCAAAATATTAACTTTTGCACGATGTTCATTTCACGCGTGCTATGTTTTTAGTGCAGTGCGATTTTTTTACATAAAGTGCGTTGTATAAATCACTATAAGTAAATAGGTATTACTTACATCATGAAAGCTGCGGCTATGTCAGTATGGGTGTTCATAAACCTTCTATGCTTCGGGATGTGTGGCTACTTATATCTTATTTGGTCACAGTATTGGATGTACATAGAGAAACAAAGACTGTTCAACAAAACACCAGCGACGCCGCAAAAGAATAGCGGATCGGTATTAAATTATCAAAATGCATACGTTTCGGAGAAATATTCGTCAAGAATATCATATAATTCAACATTAAGAATGGAGTCTGTTTATAAAAATCGTAGATCTGCCGTGGGTGCGTTTTGGAGTAGCATCGTAGTCGGTAAGGCCTCGGGCTCACAAGTTCATCCGTCCAATAATGTAGTCAAGAAGGTCCACGGCAGTCCGAGATTTCCTAACGTACACAAACAGATACTAGAGTTCGATACGGACAAGTACGTGTGCGAGGATTTCACAACGGTAGATTGTGAAGAGCGAACAAAGGAATTCAAGGAGTTATTACTAAAAGAATTTCATAGAGTCCTGATGGGAGATAGCAAAGTGTTCCGGTCGGGTTTGAATTCACAGAACCCATACGATGTGAAGTATGAACTTGGTAATCAAAAGGAACGATCTAAGCAGGAGGTGATGTGCGCGTTGAAGCGTGTGAGAGTTAGGACGGTGTTGGCGAGTGATGAACCCTTCGCGCGGCTCGGATATAGCATTCCGGTCGCGCCTCTATTAGCTGGTCGGGCCTTCAACACCTGCGCGGTTGTCACAAGCGCGGGAGCTTTGCTAGGCTCTCGATTAGGTGATTTTATAGGTAAGTTGAACAAATACAAGGTGACCGAAAGCACACCTATAAAAATGTATTATTCCCTACTTTTATCCCATTTTAGTCATTTATCCCATCCTACTGTATATTGCAAACATGGGTAATTGTATGTAACGTTTTCACAATTAACCCACTGAACCGATTTTGTTAAAATGTTGTACAAGTTTAGCTTACATTTTGAGGACGGGCATAATAGGATACTTTTAGCCCAGACAAATAATTTGACGCGACTGGAACGGTCAACAAGAACTAATAGGTAAATAAATAAATAACACCCATCAATCACACATATAGCCCTGACCCCACAGCGAGATAAGATTATCTGGTGTCGTTGGTATCGAGAACTACGAAACTTTCACTTACAACACCCAGACCCGAAACAAATATTTATGGATCACACAAATTTCGGAGCGTGGATCGAACCTGCGGCCTCACGTTTCATAGTTGATTACTCACTCACTGCGCCACCCAGGCTATCGCCCGTCACCGTGTGCTGTATACCTAAATAAATTCCAACAAACTGCACTTTAGAAGATGAGTCATTATGCACATGAATTAAGGCTCGTTATGAGTGTTCACTCGGATTGCGTAGTACGAAGATACTTACCTACACAGTTCGGTTACTAGTCCGTTTACAGTTACTTCCCAAATATGCTTTTAGTTACTAAGATTTATTTATTTTAGTCGTTTAGTTGCATGACCAAGGGCAATAAACTGTAATGAGCGCTTAAGTGTTTCACTTGAAACTGGATGAAACACCTACCTAACCTACTGCTCGACTATTACAAATCATTTTAAGGAAGTGCTCAGTAATGAGATACCAAACTTATTACTCAGGTTAAACGGGATTTTTAAGGTTATTCTTTTTTACTTTCTATGGTTTGATATTCTAATATAAATATATATTTATATATAATAATGTAGGCTGGATGTATGATGTAGAATGAGGGCCTGAAATGGAACGGAGACCGGGGAGTGAAAGGGAAGTAAGGGAGGAAAAAAAGATTGCTAACGGGAAGTAGTAAGTTGAGGCGGGTGTGTGAAAGTAAGACATGAGAAAGTAGCTAAATAAAACGGTAATTGTATTTACATTAAGTTTAAAACTAAATAAAAGCCTTTGAACTTCACCGGTATGAAATTTATTGATTTTAAATCCCCAAATCCACAATAATTAGCATATTTATAAATTAGCATATGGTAATACCATAGAAGCTACATCTATAATATAGGTAGTCATATACTTTATTACTTAACTAAAGAGGTATATATTTGTTTGTATGTAGAGAACTATCTTTGGAAATACAAAACGAATTCCAAGTTTATTTCACTAATAGAAACCTACATTATCCCTGAGGAACATAGGCTATATTTTAATTTTGATAAAAATATTTCCACTAGGTCAGAGCTGCGAGTAAATGTTATAATAAATATTTAAATTTGAATGACACCTTTAATATCGTTAGTGTACAGAGCAAGATATTGCAACAATTGTTTATTCATCGGGTACGTGTGTTATGCTTAGTAGATGATTGCGGGTGATCGACCGAGTATTGTACCACTTATCGGCATCGGATCTTTTCTTTGTGGAACGCATTGGCATGCGCGGGCCGCCTTCTTCGCCGAACGGTCCAAATCGTATGCGAATTACACGAATTATTGTTGTCCACGGGACTTCACTGATTACTCAGTAGCGTTAGGAATAACCCAGCTAGGCTAGTGAAAATTACGACTCAGATATGCCAGACTGCAAGCCCGGTTTCAAAAACAGCGGTTGGGATCAAAGATTAAATAGTTTTGTAGGTATTTGACTGTCAACTAGTGAAAAGTCATCTATGGTGGTCTGACCTTGGGTAATTACTGTATACAGAAGTAGTATTTATATTATAAGACATTGAAGTCTGTGAAATAACTGGACATTATGAAACTTTACAACTTATGTCTTGGGGAAACGACCGCAGTCCAGTGCCACGCAGTGCTTTGTAATTCAAAGTTCTGTGTTGTTTCTGTTTACCGACAGGCGGTCGACCTGCTCGTTTCTTCACCCAGAATAATAAATAAATTAAAAAAATCTTACGGTCGCATAACACAGGTTTATTAGTGGTAGAGCCACGCTGTACGGTTTTGTCTACAGCGTTGATGAGCCGACTCGACCGAGTTGTTAGTCTCACAGAAAACCATCGTGAAGTAGCAGCTTGCTGTTGCGTTTCATATGGTAAGTCAAATATCCGGAGGACCAAATCCCCTTCCCCTTCTGAATTCTTTAATTATCCTGTTCCTTTAAGGTCGGCAACGCTTCTATGATGCTACAGGTATTGTGGATATTCAAGGGTATTGGAGATCACTTACCATCAGATGACTCACTTGCTTGTTCGCCGGCCTCTGCTATATAAAAACACCCAGACTCGAAACAAATATTTGTTGATGACGAACATTTGTTTCAGAACCCTCTCGTTTCACAGCCGACCACTAGCTCGCTGTGCTATTGCATTGCTGCTGTGTAAATCGGGCTTTGGTGTATGCTTATCCGTTCAGAGATATACTAACATAGTAAGTTGCAGTTGCGTCGGTGCGCGCGGCGTATCTATTGGTTTACTGATTTTATTTATTCATGTTTAATGCTATCTAGTACTCTTTACGCAGAAACTATGGACAGCTTGATATGCTGATAGGGTTGTAGTTTACAATAGATGTAAGTGGCGCCCGCGCTGGCGCCCGTGGCGCTTTTCTGTAAAACCAACGCGTTCGCACCGGAAAATCCAACATGCTCAATCTATGCTAATATCAGATATAAAAGTCTTATCGCTTATTTATTTACATAACATATATGCTAGCGTTTCAGGGATATATTGTACCTCAAGTGTGATTTAAGTCTCATTCTTCCAATGCAAATTTGTAGGTATGTGGCGAATTATCAAACATGCAAATATAAAATATATTACCTACAGTTATTAGTGCTTTGTGTAAACTTATCAATCGGTAATAGGTACATACTCGTACTTACTACTCATACATGGTGTCAATGTAACGTAGGTAGTTTGGGTGACAAAATTGCGGTAAAAGTTTCATAGAGTGATTCATATTTCAAACAAATCAATTTATTGCGTTGAGTTAGTCATTGTTCCACCGCAGGACGTGCCTTTGTCCTTTCTCAAAAACTGATGATAACTTTATAGCCCAGACGTGGAACAGACAATGACAAATACTTCCGCCTTAAAACATATAGGGACATCATTTACATATTGTTTACTAATATTTTTAGAAAGAAGTATGTACGATGCTTAAATACGTTATTAGTGTCTTTCATTTAAACCTATGTATGATGACAGTACCTACCGTGGAATATAATACGATATGTACCAATGTTATCGAAATGCAGCAAATTTTATATCGTATTAAAATTGGCATCTATATTTCATAATTTATATTAATGGTGAATAAGACTAACATGATAATAGGTCTTTCTTTACCTACAAAATTGCCGTACGGTACGAAAAATGTTAAAGCACTTTTTTCATATTTATTTTATTTCTATTAATCAAAGTAACACACCACCCATGTTATCGACGCCTTTTTGCCAGCGCAGTGCAAATTTATCGATGCCCTTGTTGAAGTCGACCTACCGAGCTAGTCATACTCACGTTTTAAACAGTGTCTCCGCTATGGCTGACATGAATCCAAACACTATAACTATATAGGCATTGTTTTTTTCGTTCACCATATTGATGTCGCTTTCACAATAATTTAGTCATTTTGCTGAGGAAGGTTTATGTGTAAATATGCCCGGTCCTAGCGGTACCAAGTCGTTGATGTGATTAAGTACTGAGGTACATGTTATCCATTCCCACAAGATCACCATAATCATATAATAAATGGATGAAGCCACTTCTCACGTAGTTAAATTTGAAGCTTTTTACGTAACTGTCGTTGAATAATATCTTAAAGCACCATCACATGTTCCGCATGATACGTTGAAGTCGATTGTTGTACCGAATAATTCAATCTAAGAAAAACATTGTTATCTTAAAATACAACAAACAGAAGTAATTCGGTTAAAGACACGAGTGCCTCTCGTAAACAAAACTTTTTTCATGTGAATTTGTGCCATACACGTCGCGTCGGTGACCACTGACCGCCCACGCGTTACATACTCGAGTACATACAACTGTATCTCCAGGAGTTTAAAGATAACTCAGAACTGGTATTTGGTTTTCTGAATCATAAAGCAACTTGTTTTTATAACTTTTCGCAATCATCAAAAAACATGTTTCTGTTTTTCTTTGAATCGTAAAACAAAAATGACAACAGGACGGAAATGCACTCGCACAATTTGCTTTTTCTCCGTGAATTAGTTTATCAAAGAGAATATCATAATGTCAGGGAATCTATTTTAGGTGTACTAAACATCGATAGTATTTGTCTACCCCTTCATCCCATAACGTGTAAAACGCAACGGGATAAAATCTAGGTGGCGACCGTTTCCCATCGTAAAAATTGTATGTTTTGGTTTAGATTGCCTCCGTGGCCCAGCAGGTGAGAGAGTGTCTGTGAAGAGAGGTTCAATCTTGCCAAGATTGTGTGATCCACAAATATTTGTTTCGGGTCTGTGTGTATCCTTCGTAGTCCTGATACCCACGATACAGGTTCACCTGTGTGTGGTCAGGAATATGTGTGTGACTGCTGGGTGTATTCATTATTATTATTAACTCAACACGTGTAGCGTATATTCGTTTCAGCGCTTCTTTCCTCATCTCCGTGTAAATTCTACTTACCAAGTAAAATATTGCACGTTCAAATAAATACAAGTCACACTCTGGCATATATATGAATATGTCATATGAGACATATATAAGAAATATGTCTACTAGGTACTTTTATAAAGAGCTGTCTTATAATTATGTTAATTGCTGGTTCAATCCAAGGTTCAATATTATTCGAATATTATGAAATAGGCCCTAATAAAATAATAGAGTATTTTCGTCTTGAACTGGATGATGTCCCGTCACGTACTTGTTCTCTTGCGTACTTACCACGTATCTTTATCTGACTTATTTGTTATTATATTTCTATATGTAACTCTTCTTCTACTTCCACCTGCTACATATCCCACTTGCAGTAAGATCGGCGGAACTGGTTTTTAACAAATGCTACAGAACGAATTGGCTTGTAGTTTTTACGACGGGCCGCCTGCCTGACGTCAACCCCTTTAGGGTGAAATCACACCCAGATCCGAAACACAAACGTTTGTCTCGGTGCGGGAATCGAACTTATCTGTAGCACATTTTATAATATAAAATAATATCTATTTGTATCAGTGCGGGAATCGAACCCGCGGCCTCGCTTCATAGCTGGTTACTCCCCTACTGCACCACGGAGGATATTTCTATATGTGATCATGTTAAAAAATACCTGATTAGATTACATATTATCTAAGCAACGCCTATCGTTGTTTTAAAAATAAAACAGTACTTAAACTAAGAAAACCCGATAAGTATAAAAACCAAAATTATAAAGCTTACTGTTACGAGTATATAAATCAACATGTAAATTGAAATAAAACTAGTTTATACGGATTTTATCGCGGTTTAATTTTTATTTTTTATTTTAGTCCCGACGTTTCGAAAGCTTTTCAGCCTTCGTGGTCACGGGAGAGACTGAGGTGTAGGTCGTCTCGAAAAGTTAATGTTACAATGGCTACCTTCATTTTAAAATTATACATATATTTTCAATTATTTAAAAAAGTTAGTTGACACTAGTCCGATCTACGCAGAAAGAGCTCACGGTATCTTGAGGTCTGGCAGTTGGTCTTTTGGGTTCCGATTTAATTAAATGTATAATTGGATCCCAGGCTTGTGCAAGCTTCCAACCATCTACTCTATTGAAATTTGGGTGTTTCTTAATTTCAATAGCCTCGCGAATCATCCTAGGTAGGAATCGGTGTTCTTTGGCAAGGATTTGTGGTTTGTCAAATCTAAGGTAATGTTTGGAGCCTTCATCTGAATGTTCAGCAACTGCAGACTTCGTAGAGCGTCGGTGTTTAACATCAGCTATGTGTTCTTTTACGCGGGTCCCTATGCTTCTTTTAGTTTGTCCGATATAGGAGAGTCCACAGTCACAATCTATTTTATATACACCCTGTTCTTGTAGAGGTATGTGACACTTGACAGATGGTAAAAATTGACTAATCTTCTTGGGCGGCTTGAAATAAGTTTTAATAGAAGCACGCTTCAGTATATAGCCAATCTTGTCTGTGACACCTCTAACATATGGTAATACAACAGGGGCACGTTCAACTGTGGCTGGTTTCACTCGGTTTCTGTGACGGCGGCGTGGAATTTGGAGCTTATTGTCTCGCAGTACTCGCTTGACATGCTGTAGCTCAGTAGCCAGATGTTCCTCGTCACAGATTCCTTGTGCTCTCTGAAACAAGGATTTACCCACGGTAGCTAACTGTTTTGGATGGTGGTGAGATTCACCGTTCAACTATTTATCAGTATGGGTCATTTTCCGATACACAGTATGGCTTAAAGACTGATCAGGATTACGGATAACCAAAACATCTAAGAAGGCTAGAGATTTATTGTGTTCCAACTCCATAGTGAATTGAATTTTATTGTTAATGGAGTTGAGATGATCTAAAAATGCAGTTACTTTGTCAGATGGTAAAATTGTGAAAGTATCATCTACGTACCGTTTATAAAATATTGGTGAGACAGGGGATGTGCTTAGGGCTGTCTCCTCGAAGTCTTCCATGAAAATATCAGCGACTACTGGAGATACGGGTGAGCCCATAGCCACTCCATTCACTTGTACATAGAATTGATTGTTCCACCACATATAGCCAGATGTGAGGCAATGTTCAAGCAATTCTGCATATGCTAAGGGCATGTTATTATCCGCTAACTTCTTAGAAACAATTTTGATGCAGTCTTGTAATGGTAAGCTCGTGAAAAGCGACTAGACATCAAAACTGACCATGGTTTCATTGTCAGTTAATTGTAGGTGTTTAATATCACTGACAAATTGGTAAGAATCCTTCACAGATGCTCTAGTGTTTCCTCTGAGTGGTGAAAGCACTTTTGCTACGTGCTGAGCCAATCTGTAGGTTGGTGTGTCGACCTGACTCACAATACGTCGGGACTAAAATAAAAATTAAACCGCGATAAAATCCGTATAAACTAGTTTTATTTCAATGTGTAATATTCGCGTAAACCTAAGAAATCACAACATGTAAATTTTAGATTATTTCTTCTTACGAGTATTTGTCTGCCTCGGTGGCGCAGTTGTAATGCGTACGCGTTACGATTGAGGCTAACGCTGAGGTCTCGGGTTCGATCCCCGGGTCGGGTAAAATGATATTGGGTTTTTCTATTACGATATGCTCAGTATCAGCCCGGAGTCTGGAATTTGCGCCCGGTATGGCGATAGGCTCGCCCCCTATCACATTGTGGGACGGAGATACGCTCGGCGAAATGTGGGTGTACTGGTTACACCTCTGCCTACCCCTTCGGGGATTATAGGCGTGAGTGCGTATGTATGTATTTGAATAAATTGCAATGCGTATTTTAAAAATTCAGTTACATAATGCGATTGAAATTAATCATTTATGTAATACAATTCGGTACATGTTAGATGTGGTACAATACTCGAAAGTATTTACAATTGAAAAGTAAATATTATGAAATAAGCACGCATTTATAAAAGCTTGTACTTAAAATTTCTGTATTGTATCGCAGGCTGCAGGCGAACAGTGTCATCAACCCACACGTGTAAAAGGCTGTGCATAATTCATGGTGGCGACCATTGTGCGCTTCTAAATGACTAGTATAATGCAGCGACGCCGGGAAGCTTGCAATAAATATAAAACAAAAATATGCACGTTTCACCAAGCCTAACACGACCATAATAAATAGTTTACCATGCCTACAATACTGATATATGTTATTCATTTGATTGTTTTTTAGTTACCGCTTTAAAATGTTGTGTATTTACATACTTACTCAATTTCCAAAAAATCCCATTTGTAGATAGTATCGTTGAATAAAGTTAATCCCCGCTTTCTTATAAATCAATCAGATATTTCTTAATCACCACCTTGTTAGCGAGTTAATTGATCAATAATCTAATAGCAAACGACATTAGCGCTAACTGTAGGGAAGTGGTGTAACGCGTAGTAGTAGTTTGCAAAACAATTTATAAACAATAGATCGAGGGAAGCTTGTACCAAGCCGGTGTTAAATGCACTACATACATTATTGAACAGTTTTATTTTCCATTAAATTAAATTGCCTCGGTGTTTTCTTTTGCTCTCGATGCAGCGTATGCACGTGACTGGTTGTTTTGAACGTTTCGGATTGAGATAGTTCCAGTAATATGTGCGTAAATATTATTATTAATGTTATAAATTCTAAACTTCTTGTTATTTCACAGTAATATTTTGGCATCCAAGCTTTACCTAATATAATAGCCGGTCATAACTTACCGTTATTTTCTTATTAATTAGTTATTAAGCGACACAAAAAACAAAGGGTCTCAATTCGTTTATATAGGCATATATTTTATGTTCACGTATAACTCCGCCAAATGTGGACCGATTTGGATGATTCTTTTTGTAATTGATAGGGTATACTGCGGTTGTGATCCCATTTTCAAGGGATAATGGTAACCCCAAAACGGGTGAAATCGGGGATAAAAGACTAAAAAAGAACCTTTATGCATCGATTTTGATGATTCTTTCAATAAAAATCTTATAAAAACTAAAAAGTTAGAAACAAACAATTTTGAGTCGATGGTATCAATCATTGATGATTAAACTACAGTACCACCGACTTAGTTGTACCGATATTGATTAGTTTTATTTATAGGTTTTAGTTTTTTGAATCGATTTGATTAATGTTAAAAAGTTTTTTACCGACGCAATGTCTAACGGTAACTAACAGCTTTGTTATAGTTTGCAGAAAAATGGTCGTCAATTAATAAATTTTTCCTTAAATTAAATAGAAAATATTAAAAAAAGGATCTCTTAATCATTGATGTGAGAATAAAGGATGTAATTATGGGCTTTTGTGTATAATCATGTTGTTTACATCTATTGTTTTGCTTTCATACTCGCGATGGACGACGTGCGGAAGATCGTGACAGTGTTATTACGGTTATTATCTACACTGAATTAATTTCAAATAGCAATGTGGGTAAAATGCCGTCGTGATTAAACAATATTTAGGTACAAGTAATTTATTTTAGTATCTGGTATCTGTAAGCGGAACTTAGTTCGGTGTTTATTTTTCTGTCCTAGTATGAGGGCCATTTTAAGACGAAGTTGTAATGGGTAGGTACAACGATCTGATGATCTACTTTCCTGGAAAAGAACCATTTATAGCCTTGGGTATATGTATAACTTGCTTTTACTCGCGGCTCCGCCCGCGTGAATGTCTTTTTCGGGACAAAAAGTACCCTATGTTCTTCCCTAGGATATAATCTATCTCCTTACCAAATGTCATTATAATCCGTTCAGCCGTTTAACCGTGAAAACTTAACAGACAGAGTTGCTTTCGCATTTATAGAGAAATATGTAAGAGAATGTAGAGGTGAACTTAAAAAGGATTTTTTAACATTTGACTGTAAGGCTGGTGTGTGAGCGGATACGGCATGAAGATTTGGTGATGATATGGGAATTCCTACCTATTAACGCCACCCATTTATGGTAGACGTTCCCAAAACGCTCACCAAACGCTTTGCCTCCACCTTCATCATACGGACTGCCAAGTTGTGGAACAAGTTGCCGGAGTCTTTGTTCCCCGATAAATATAATCTGGGTGACTTCAAGTCGCGAGTGAATCGTTTTTTGCTAGGCAAGCGAGCTTCATCTTAGGCCACATCATTGCTCACCATCAGGCGTGATATTGACCACACGCGAGCCTATTAGGTACGTATTAAAATGTATATATACATATGTATATATTACATTGAGCCGGCCCATTCATGCTGTACACAAAACTGACTACAGCGTGGCTCTACCACTAAATAAAAGCGCTTACCGCTTGAGTGATGAAACGTGCAGGTCGCTCGCCTGATGGTAAGCGCCACGCCTGCCCATAAACAGAAGCAACACCATACAGAATTTTCGCGTGTAAACACCGTTGTGTTTCGGTTTGAAGGATCTAACATCGTATGTCTTAGGGTGAATAGTGCAGTCCAATGCTATGCAGTGCTTTGTTATTCAAGGTTCTGTGTGACAATACTTATTTTTATGGCCAAGGGACCTGCTCGTTTCGTCCTTCAGGCTATTTTAAAATTAAAACATATGACAAAATCTTTTTATTGTGTCATAATGAAAAAGTAACACCATTGTATACAATCAAAGATGCCAACACGATTTAATTTAAATTACTAAATGATACGTAGAATGCAACTTATGCATTGATTTCGTACGCGTAAGCCCCTTCGACTTCGCCTAGAGGTATGTTGTCTAACTTGAGTTCTGTGACATAATATTCCGTGCCGCGGTGTTACGGCCTCTGTTTAATCAATACACTTGAAAAGATTTCACTAATTTAATAGTGCCCGCCATGTTTCCAAATCCCTGAAATGGAGCGGAAAATCTTACCACTTCAAGGCCTTATGTTTATAATTGTTAGTATTAAACCTGACTATTTGAACCTATTAGGACTGAGCAGGTTAGAAGAATATTATATTATAGTATTTCACCACTTCGTGTAGTCATAAGACGCTTCTCTCCAAATTCCGCATAAATATGATGGTGCATACATAATGATTGCCAGACTAACTTTGTTACTTGTTATAACTTTAAATAATTTAATAAAAATATATATATAATACTAGCTGTTGCCCACGGCTCCGCCGGCGTGAATGCCTATTTCCGGGATTAAAGTAGTCTAGTCGCATCAAGCGAGTCCCGTCATCGCGATCGGTGTGAGAAACGCGCTTGACAAAAATACTAATGTTGCTATTAAAAAATAGGGGTTGATCGTAGAGGGTTGAAAATTTAGGGTTGTAGGTATGTATTTTTTAATGCTGTATAATAAAAAAATAAAAACAAATAATTTTGTCTCAAAAATTTAAAATAAAATTTAGGTGTGGACCACCCTTAACATTTAGGGGGATGAAAATAGATATTGGCCGATTCTCAGACCTACCCAATATGCACACAAAATTTCATACAAATCGGTCCAGCCGTTTCGGAGGAGTATGGGAACGAACATTGTGATTTGTGACACGAGAATTTTATATATTAGAAGATTATAGAATTGTTGTATATACCTGTAAGGGTTTATCACCTGGAAAATGTATTGTATATAATAAGTTATGATTTTATTAGTGGTAACCGATGGTGTAACGATTAAATAAATAAAAATAAATATATAATAAATACACCCAACAGTCACACACATTGTCCTGACTCCACACTAGGTTAATCTGTATTGTGGGTATTTGGAACTACAAAGGATTTGCTTTCCTACAACGCCCTATAATGCTGTTATCGTTTGTATTTTATCGATTAATTTATTTTGCTATTAGATTTAATTCCGAAAAGAAATTGGTTTTGATTTGCTCCCTGAATTCTTAACTTTTAAGGAATATAGAACTTTTATTTATCCACTACACAAAAGAGGGGTTATAAAAAACTTCTGAGTTTGATCCCTTTGTATATTGGGCGTGTGTATCTCTCAGTGGCATCGTAGCGGTTACAGCGGATTTACATCCACTGACTTGAATAAACAAAATCTGTATGGTCTTTGTTGATCAATTCGATAGAAAGTCTATTCAGACGGTTTAAAACACGTGCGATTTAGCAGTAGAACAACTAAATTCGATCTGGGTGGACCCGCTATTAAACGGATTGACTAAGTTGAAAGCGAATTTTTAATTTAAAACTTGATTAAATCGAGATGATTATTCGCTATGTTTGAAGAAATCTGTTCAGTCGTTTAGAAAATAGAGATATTTTTGATTAATAGAGAATTGATGTGGGTTTTTAACGGTTAGGTCATTAAATATATACATATCTATGTAAATACATAAGCTCAAGCGTGAAGGCAGAGATGCAACTAGTACCGCTCCCATAGGTTGCCGACCTTATACCTATTTCCGTCCCATAATATGATAGGAGGCGAACCTATTTCCATACCGGCCACAAATTCTAGTCTCGAGCAACTACCTAATGTGTGATTTGCGAATGAAAAACTCAAACACAGGTTATTAATTTATTGATATCATATTTATTGTTAAGTTTGCGGTTTGATAAACTTTCAATGAATAATATAGGTACTGACATACCCTTAAATGGGAATTCTTAAAGTGCGATGTGTAACAACTTTCAATAGAATATGTTGGTTTAACTGGATAATAAAAAATTAAAATCGATGCGGTTGAGTTACTGACGTATTTTTGTTACATGAATCATTTCATTGACTAATAATATTATACTTTTATGACTGCGACAGTATAGGTAATCATTGTTCATATACTGGTAAAATAGAAAATATTAGATGATTTAAAATATTATAAACACCTTCAAAGTATGTCATATAATTAAATATAATGTAATAATATTATGTTGATATTATAGCTTGGTCATTTTTAACTGACTCAAAAAGGGGGTTTAGGCAGTTTTTTTTATAGCACGAATAGGCCGGCTTGATCGGGTCGTTACCACTGTCAAAACTGACGTAAAGTAGCGGCTTGCTGCTGTGTGTCGCATGGTGAGTGTGATATCCGGAGGACCAAATCCCCCTCCTCTTCCCTATCCCTTAAATTATCTACGGCAACGCGCCCATGATTCTTCTGGTATTGTGGTCGTGCATGGGCGGTGGAGATTACTTACTATCAGGTGACCACTTGCTCGTAGTAGCACCTTAGGCATGTTACTGCCTAGCTCCCATGGGTCATAGCTCGATATACATATAAACCTTCCGGAATAGATTGTCTAAATGATGGTTGAATCTGAATTTAAATTCTTTGCATAGTTTAGGACAAACAAACGCAGATAGCGACTTTGTTTTATATTACCTATGTATTCATTTGTTTGCAGATTCTCATGACATGGTGTTAAGATTTAATAATGCGCCAACAGAAAATTATACAGAGGATGTTGGGACTAAAACCACTCTTCGTATACTTAATTCTCAGGTAAGAATTGTAATTCTAGCTACCATATTAATAAAGCTAGTCACAAATTTTTGATTTAATTCTTATTTCTTATTTTTTTATGGCATAGGTCGGAAACGAGCAAGTGGGTCACCTGATGCTGAGTGATCTCCACCACCCATGTACGCCCACAATACCAAAAGAATCATGAGCAGGAAAGGCATAATTAAGGAATTGGGCAGGGGAGGGGAATGTGGGCCTCCGGATATCTCACTCACCGTACGAAACGCAGTAGTACGCTGCTACTTAACGCCGGTTTTCTGTGAGACAGTGGTAACGACCCAGTCGAACCGGCCCAAGACTGTCTACAGCCTGGCTCTACCACTTTAAAATAATTCTACTGATTGATTCAGGATCGAAACGGAGTGTGTGATTTTTGGCTACTAGATCTTCAAGAAAGAACCTTTAAGAAGAATAAGTGGGGAGTGGTATGGACTATCGAGACGAAAGTCGCAGGTTCGAAACCAGCCACAAGAACACAAGAGCAGACCTCTGACTTTTCTAAGTTACGTGTGTATTCATTTTTAATTATCACTTGCTTTAACGGTGAAGGAAACATCGTGACGAAACCTTCATAGCTGAGAAGTTCTCTGAAAGAATTTCGAAAGTCTATGAAGTCTGCCAACCCGCATTAGGCCCACGTGGTGGACTAAGGCCTAACCCCTCTCATGCAGTAGAGGAGGCCCGTGCCCAGCAGTGGGACGTACATAATACAGGGCTAGGTAATATTATTGTGGAAAATAATGCAATGTGCGTATACATATTTCTTATTGTTTTAGGTTGTTACTAAGCCAGAATTTAAGTTTTTGGACGATCCATTGTATAAAGAAATTTCGATTTTAATATGGGACCCAGCGAACTATTCTTCATCTTTGGAAAATTGGTACAATCACCCAGATTACCCACTGTTCCCCGTGTATAAACAGTAAGAATAATAAAATATTTAATTTTTAACTCCGGGCAAAAAAGAGGAGTGCTATAGGTTTGCCCCTTTATCTGGGTGTGTGTATGTGTATGTGTATGGAAGTGTCTATGGCATCGTAGCGCCTAAACGAGTGGACCAAATTGGATTCGGGTTTGTTGTTTGAAAGCTAGTTTAATCGAGGTGTTTCTTAACTATGTTTGAAGACCCTGATCAGCCGCTTAAAAATTACAGATGGTTTCCCGAATAGTTTCCCGAAGTAAATTAAAAGACTTCGAGATTTTTTTACGGTTAGGTTTGTTATTGGTAGTATTGATCTCCCTTTCAAAGAACCATGAACTTTTATATGTAAATACATAAACTCATGCTTATATCTCCGAAGGGGAAGTGGAGGTTCACCTAATGCTGCACCCACATTTCGCCGAGTTTGTTTCCGGTCCATGATGTGATAGGGTGCGGACAAATTTTAACCCCGGGTTACTGATGTGCGTTATTAAAAAAAACGAATTGTTATTTCACGACCCGGAATTTGAATCCAACACCTCACGGATCCTTAGCCGAAGTATACTGCCACTAGACAAATAAGGCGATTGTAAGGATTAATTTTAAATTTTTCAACAGGTTACTTGAAACTACACCAGACGCAGATGTACATTTGTTGAACCCTCAAGTATTATGGGCGTTGTGGGCTATTCTTCAAGACACCTCGCCTTATCGCCTACGGAGAAATCCACCATCATCAGGTTTTATAGGTACTGTGAGTGAAATCACCGATATATCAATATTTTGAAGGCCTTTAATATACAGTATGTAACAAAAACCCTGTTAGCCCTTTCTAGGTCGTAAAGATAGACATATAGGCAGTTTAATAAAAAAAGTTAAATAATAAAATATATATACAGAAGCAAGATATTATCCTTACACAGGTAGCTTAGAAAAATGAATATATGTATTAAAAAAAATATTTTTATCTGAAAACTGATGAACAGCTGACTAATGTCTATTGACGAAACCTGGTGCACACGCAGCGCGTCGCGTTTGATGCACGTAGACGCCGCAACTTGCTATCTCAC
Source organism: Mimas tiliae (assembly GCA_905332985.1). Taxonomy (NCBI): domain Eukaryota; kingdom Metazoa; phylum Arthropoda; class Insecta; order Lepidoptera; family Sphingidae; genus Mimas; species Mimas tiliae. The sequence goes on along the minus strand of HG995242.1, from coordinate 9,529,670 downwards.
TCTCGCTTCGAGACATCGCTCTCGCAGAGGTAATAAATCCAAATACGGTTTACAAACAATAAAATAATTAAAGTATAAATAATAAATATGATTATTTTTATAGTCTTATTTTCGTATGCGAGTTATTTCATTACAGTTGAATATGGATTCTGATAGCGCGGTTAAAACACCCAACAGGGTTTTTGTTACATATTGTATAGATAATATATTTTGAAAGCCCTCTAATGGAATTTATTTCAGTTATCACTTTTACAGTTTTTCGGGTTCTAGGTGGGAGAGGCCGTTTGTTTTAGTTCCACCGCTTTGTCTATTACTGCCGTTACGCAGTAGTGTATAAGCTCGTTTCGTCATTCAGATTAACAAAAAAAAAAAAACTGTAAGTTATGTTCGTTAACTTGAGCAACGGTGTTCGTATTCTGTAAAAACAATAATATTATATCAACACAGTATAATTCCGTAATGGCGGACTTCCGATCATCGCGTCAAGCGAAAGACGCGCGCGTCCGTAATGCGCAATCCTGACAATTCTCTACTAAAAGCGCACGTGACGAGCGCGTTTGCTGTTTGGCGAGATGACCAGAAATCAATCCTAAAACTTGTTTATTCATTTTATTGACTATATAGGTATATACTAAGCAACTATTCATATTTTTCATATACAAAATAATACGTCTCTACTTTATATGAAACCATAGGTAACCTCACTCTTCAGTGGGATCACATACCTTGTTTTGTTGTTTTTAATTAATTCTAGCTTCTGTTACTGCCTCGGTGGCACAGTTGTAATGCGTACGCGTTACGATTAAGGCTGACGCTGAGGTCTCGGGTTCGATCCCCGGGTCGGGTACAAGTGGCATTGAGTTTTTCTATTACGAAATGCTCAGTATCAGCCCGGAGTCTGGAATTTGTGCCCGGTATGGCGATAGGCTCGCCCCCTATCACATTGTTGGACGGAGATACGCTCGGCGAAATGTGGGTGTATTGGTTACACCTCTGCCTACCCCCTTCGGGGATTACAGGTGTGAGTGCGTATGTATGTCTAGCTTCTGTGTACAACTGAGTTATGTTCCAGGCATATGGTTTGCCCTGCACCGCTGCAGCAGGGTGCGCGTGTTTGAGTACGTACCGTCAGCGCGCGCGACCCGCCGCTGCCACTACCACGCGCCGCGCGATAACCCTGCCTGTACCCTCGGAGCGTGGCACCCACTCGCACAGGAGAAGGCTTTAGCTGAAAGTTTACGCGGTAACTCCGATGTAGATGTGTTTCAACGAGGGTTTATTGATATCAATGGGCTTAGGAATGTTCATTGTCAAGGATAATATGGAACACCGCGTGTCTTTATCTACTATAGTTTGCTTTAAGATGGTATAGTCTCCGGATCGCTTTGCGTGCTGCGGCTTTGAAATGATTAGGATTCGTATTATAATAACGGTCTTTTGTTATAAGTGGTAGAGCTACAGCATAAATGGGCCGGCCCGACCGGGTTGTTACCACTGTCTCACAGAAAACTAACGTGAAATAGCAGCTTGTTGTTGCGTTACGTACGGTGAGTGAGATATCCGCAGGCCCAAATTCCCTTCCCGTTCCCAATTCCTTAATTAATCCTTTCCTTTAATGTCTGCAACGTGTCCATGATTTTCAGGTATTGTGATACTAACCATTAGGTGACCCACTTGCTCGTTTGCCGGCATCTGCTATAAAGAATGCTTTTCTAAAATATATATTATATATATATGTTAAGGATTTCGACTGATTTCATTGTGACTGGTAGTATATAAGTTAATCAAGGAACTTAATTCAACAATCATCATGAGATAAAAATAACATCGCCTCATTTGTCATTAGCCAGCTTATTTAGGGTGTGAAACCGCGAGGCCTTATGGGCTCAAATCCTAGGTCGCAATCACAATTTGGTAAAGTTTTCAATCATTGAAAATCACACTTGTTGCCCGGGATTGGAATTTGTGCCTGGTATGGCAGTAGGCTAGCCACCTATCACATCGTGGGACATACATAAGCTCGGCGAACTATGGTCTGTGGGTGCACTAGTTGCCCCATTTTATTTGAAATAAAATTTCGAGTAGCGAGTCTCCTCATAAACGTCTCCTCATAGAACTACCAACGCTTGTGTATGACAATAATATCAATTTAATGTAAGTTTGGTAACACTTTGGATTTTTAATACAAAACGCACAAAATATTGATGTTTTGAAAAAGTACAAAGAAAAGGAAAGGACTGATTTATTGTTTGATGGGAATTTAAAGCATGAGGTGTACATATGACATTAGATTAAAAGCTTTTAGAATATTATCAAATGAGAGCCAAATGGAAAATGTCTTCCTAATTCACAATTATTTATGTCTATTTGATATGTACTTAGTTTAATTAAAAATATAATTTGAAATACATGTATTATAAATACTTACTTACCGATGTTACTTACTTTTGGTTTCATCACAAAACGTAGATTCATTTTAAAGATATTTATGTCAACTAGTTACCATGGTATAAATAGACCGACATAAGCGTATTTTACAGTAAATCTACGTTTTATAATAAGTTCGTTTAAGTTTATCTGTACTCGCACGTAAGTTGTCAATTAATTAAGAGTTGTGAACCCATACAATTGTTATAATTATTTATTTTATATTATAATTTATGTAGGAAATAATGCTGATATTTGTATTTGTCAGTGTTCAACATCTAAGGAATGTTCCTTAGATGTGATTAATAAATAAATAATTAAATAATAACAGCCCTGTGCTCTTGTTCCACTGCTGGGCACGTGCCTTCTCTACCAACGAGCCTGGTGAGCTGTTTTTGTCCATTATTCTGGTCAAATAAAAACCATTTATACGATATGTATATAACACAGTATATACAACATACGTTTATTGCACAAATGCAAAAATGTTGTATAAGTAGTTATTATGTTTTGTTTTATAATTGAAACAAATATTGCATAAAATAAATCCACAACAATAATGTTTTCCTAAATTAAAGTTTCCTATGACAGTTTCTTTTTACTCTACTACAATCTTTCTTACTACCTGTTGCTATCCCGGCTTAATGTCAGGATCCGTCTTCTCGTACCGTAGATTTGACGGTATTTGGTATTATCTGGGGCAACCCGCCGTCTGACCCTCGCAACCCGCAACGGGAACCTAGTTTCGTTACCCAAAAACTATTGGAGAAAAATTTACCATACTACAATATGTATAGACAAAATGATAGAGTCGCGTTATGCCCTGTTGTTTATTTATATAATTAATGAGCTGGTTCCACCGGGGTGGTACAACAGTCATAAAAAGTAGACGTGATAAAGTTTGCTGTTACTGTAAAGTCAGTATATTACTGGAGACAAGTTTATTGTTTACAGACAGTCGCTTATCTTCACTGCTGAGGTTTAACAAAATACATGCCATTTGTTGTTGCTGTTGTCGATCCTAGCCTATAGTTGAAGTGGCGAGTGTAAAGGGATAGTATTAATTAATTAATAACGGCACCTCATACTATGTTAAAAATCATCAAGCCATTATATTAATTACCTACAAAGATTAATCCTACAGGAAATAAACACGTTATTATCATCATACTTTTATGTGATTCAGGTAACGCCATGTCGACCATGAGGTGCCCTTGTCCATCTTGTATTTTTAGCGATTTGCTAGCATATACTGGGCAGCCCGTGCTACCGGAATACTGATGGGGTGCTGTGCTAGCTGCCGTTGATTAGTGATTCAACGCGAGCGCACGGAATTAGCGCGCGATATATCCGAGATACGAACGCATATCATACTAACAAAGTTTGACCTCGCCGAATGGGATCTTCCACGTAATATTATGCATTTATGGCGTCGAGCTGCAGCCTGCAGTGACAGCAAAAACTTTATCTTCGGTGCAGCCTCACGACGCGCGACGCGTCCATCAACGCCGTGTGCGTTGTGTATTCACATCGCAAACTGTAATCGCTGCAGTGGCAAATGTGTCGACGGTCAATGTCTTATCATGGTTTCGTTGATTTTATGTGGCGCACGTGTCGCCACCGCGGTGCTCCATCGCTTCCTTCTTTGTTACACATCTCTGTCGCTTTTCTGATGGTTGTCCGCGATATTGAATGTTAAGTAGCCGATCTATAACTACCACATTTATATTCCAAACATTTTTTACATAAAATAAGAACATAATTTTCTTAATACACTAGGAACTCACCTACTTAATATGTCGAGGTAAATTGGTTTCGGTTTTCAGTGTTTTCCTCGTGAACTTTTTTAACTGCATCCTGGCCATGATTCTCAGATCATTGGTTGTGAGATATTTCATATATTAAGTGCAACGCTTATGTGGCTGAATAAAGTGCTGCTGATGCCGTACATTCCAACAGTACTAAGGTACTAGGTATTCCGTAAACATGTGAAGGTTATGCTGCTAATGTACTAGGAAGCGCTGGATATTTGCCTATTTAATCCCATCTCTGGCTATCTTCCAGCAATAGCATATATGAATTCCTTTACTTAATTTATGATATGTTTTCTCAGTATTGTGATACCATCATAAATATGGCGATAGACAACATGCATAGATAGCGCTCTTCTCTTCCTATTTTAAGCATCACTTCCTACAACAATATCTAACCACAAGCCAATGTGATTGCATTCTCTTACATGTAAGTACATTTTATACTCAATTATCATTAACACAATTAAAAAATTTGTCATTGTCCTTTGCAATGCTATTCGTAATTGATTATGCAGTTTCTTTTTCGCACAGAAAACTTATCTATTTCCACGAATGTGTTGGGAAATTAATCATGAATAGAATGCTTATAAATATATCGTTGTAAACGACCAGCTTGAGTGGTAATGTGATGGGCCGCGTCGGCACAGGGCGACTACCTTACCTAATTCTACCTTTTTATGAACGACAGCATATACGTTACGGAAATGACATTATTTACAATAATATAGTACGCCGGTGCGGTGTGTACGATTATTAGCCAGCACCGATGCCCTTGGCGACGTACGAAGGTTTCCATGCTTTGTTCGGCGTATGCATCTCATCATAAATAAACAACTTATGGTTTTTAAATGATAAATGATGCGTCACGATTATTAAATACAGCTGTAGAGTTACCTATCTTAATCAACATTCTTATTTAGTGATCTCCACTCGGAGTATGTACTTCGATACATTGTTAACACAAAGGAAGAAATATCAGATTTTAGTCATCAGTAAGGTATGATTTAACATTCTAAACTTACTGAAATCAAGTAGTACTTCGTATGAACACATGACACAGCGTGCTCGCCTTTTATTTTCGTATTACCATGGGGCAGAATCCATTGACCGTTGTGTCCGGTAATTGGGTTAAGAGTCTGAATCACGGGCACAATTGAACTGAAACACTCTGAATCATTTAGCTCTTTTTCTTTTGGATTGACGCACGAGTAGAATTGTGTTTTAATTATTCTCTGTTGCGCGCAATGTGGATGAGATTATGTGGGTCGTCGTCTGTTTAAACGCACCGTCATCCTAAACTTCTCGCTAATCACAAAACCGCAATTCATGTCAAGCAATCTCATGGTGTTTGTATTCTGTGAACAGGAAAACTTTGCAAGGAAGTCGACGAATTTTGTCAAAGCGTCCCGATGCGATAATCTTGGACGATAACGCTCTATGCGGCAATTTTTTTAGAATTAAAGTTTGAGTTTCGTAAATAAAGAAAATAATATCCAGGAGTTTTTATAAGTATGAGAACCACACGACTTTTTTAATTTACTTTTTAGCTTTAATGGCGCGACGAGCAGCTCGCTTGCCTGATAGTAAGACCCGTGCTTGCCCATAAACAGAAGCGACACAGAACCACACAGAACACCACACAGAACTTTTAATTACAAAGCACTGCATGATATTGGACTGCGCTTGTCATCCAGATATGTCGTTTCTCGTGCAAAAAATCCCCGTTCTCTCCCCTCCCCAATCTTCAGGGTATCCCGCTCGCAATGCGGAATAGCCTAAGTATCCTAGGCATGGATATTTGCTGCAATCTGAATCCAAGGAACCACATCGAGGGCGTAATATCAGCCACATCACGCAGGGTCGGAATCCTGAACAAGGTGCGTAGGTTTTTTGCACCCGGCCAGCTATACCGCTTATACAAAGCGCAGGCACGGCCGGGTGCAGAATACTGTTCGCACCTATGGGACGGTTCCGCAAAGTACTTGCTCGATGCCTTGGACGGATTGCAGCGACGGGCTGTCCGCATTGTGAATGATGCAGACGTCACAAAAAATTTAGAGCCGCTACAGCTGCGTAGGGACATTGCCTCGCTTTCCGTCTTTTATCGTCTGTATCACGGTGAATGCTCTGAAGAATTGTTTGACCTTATTCCTTCCTCACCTTTCCTTAACAGAACCACGCGTGCTGGCTTGCGAAACCATAGCTTCGTGGTCTCTTCCATCTCGGCTCGGACCAAGAGGTTCGCAAAATCGTATTTCTGTCGGACCATAAAGCTGTGGAATAGCTTGCCGGCGCACGTGTTTCCTCCTTCCTATAACTTGGGATCCTTTAAACGGAGTGTGAAGAAGCAACTAAACAGGCCGGCATAATTCTGCCGATCTGCGATAGATTCAGTGTCTATCGTTGGTCGACAGTATTCATGGATTGCGCTATACTTACCATCAGGTGTAGCGTATTCACTTTGCCGAGCAAGGATAAAAAAAAAAAAAAAATAATGTAAGATATTAAGTCTCATAATGCTCAGTAATTTCACTGTCTTCAATGTCCTTCAACCCGAAACACAATAAACTCCATACATGTAACTGAGGCATGTTTTTTCCATAGCACATAGACATCTATGGTATCATTAGATAAGTCCGTAAAAATCATATAGAGGTTCCTAAACAACTGTTTTTATAAATCACTAGCCTTTGCTCGCGGCTCCGCCCGCGTGAACAGCCTTTTCCGGGATAAAAAATAGCCTATGTTACTCAGTGATAATTTAGCTTTCTAACGGCAAAAGAATTTTTTAAATCGGTCCAGAAGTTTTTACGTTACATACAAAAAATACAAATCTTTCCTCTTTATATTATCATTTATCTTTATGAGATATGCGTGACCAAAGTCGTGAAAAATGTGACCCCTCTAACTAGTACAACTTGAATTAAAAGGTACTTACAACGAAAATTGGTTTCAATAAGCTAGGTTGTATAGCATTTGAGTTATGGGATATTTTCGGTTTTACTACGGGACCCTTCACTTGGGCGTTTATTTAAGATACATTTGTTCCATTCATAACTAATCAACAAAATGATATAAACTACCTTCCAAACTACAATGTGAAATGGAGATCTCTCGTCTGACATCTCTTAATTTAGATATACAATTTGTGGACGAGTATTTACTGATGATTTACTGACATCTCTTTTATTGTTCCTCTTATACCTACGTTACTTAGGAAGTACCCGCGTTCCGGAAAACTGTTTCTTGGTACCTAACAGGGAACAATTGTTATGGGGAATATACTGTAAAAATAAACTGCCAAGTGTCAAAAGGCCTACCGATCGAACTAGTCGTCACCGATTTTTATTATAATCATATAACATATAGTCTTATTTAAATATACTATACTTTTATTACTATCTACATAAACTATACTTAAATAGTGTACTTAATTATTTTGTTATGTCATAAGGAATTATTATTAAACTAGCTTTTGCACGCGGTTCCCCCCGCATGAATATCTTTTTGCGGGATAATTAGTAGTCCTTACCTAATCATTGTAGACCACCTGTGTGGTAAATTTCATCAAAATGCGTTCGGCCGTTAAGGCGTGATTGATTAACAAACACCCAAATTAACAAACTCTAAAGATCTTGGATAACTTTTTGGCGCGAAAAAAACAATATCCGAGAGGCAGTACAAAATACCTCTGAAGAGTTTCTTGCCGTCCAGCTCCCGAATTCTTCAAAAAAGGCATCGATAAATTTCCACTGCGCTATTAGAGATGCATCGAGAGCCATGGGTTGTTACTTTGATTAACAGGAATAAAAAAAGATGGAATAAAATTCTTTAACTTTTTTCGTACAGAACGGCGATTTCATAGGTAAGGACGTCATCTTATTTCGATGGTAAAGCCCTATTATTATTTATGCAGTGCACAGTACAAACGATTGACGCTGCGTTACTGACGTTCTTATCGGATGCTTGACGTGATTATCGGAAGTACATCTTAAAAGGGGAAAACTACAGAGTTTTTATAATTCTTGAGTTAAGAATTACTATGCAAAGCGATACTTTTGAATAAGTAACAACGAATATGCCTGTAGGTAATATAATTCTTGACAGGGATTTTCTGAACCGAATTCGAGGAAACAGAATTTATACTTAAAATCATTGTTCATATTGTTTTATTGTCAATAAAAGGAAAAATACAACTTTATAATTTTATTTTATAGGTATATTAAATGGATTCATAGAAAATTACTGGCGATATAGATTGTCGTGAAAAATACAAAAAGCAATTAACTTTTTACGCAGTATCTAGTATTAGATATTTTGTGGTTTTATTATAAGAATAGGCATTCTAAGCAATAATATTGAGTTCTTGTGTGTTTTCACTCCACGGCTAGATTGCATTACAAATGATCACAGAGATGACGATGGGTCTAAATAATAAATAATTGTCGACATGAACAAAATGCGTATGTAGCAACAGCAACTCCTGGTTAAGTGAGCCACTAACATCTTAGGGTCAAAGCCAACTTCACCTGCACGTGGTACACTCTGCTGTTAATTACAACGGATGAGGCAATGGCGAAACTTGGTTACCATTGCGGTTTATAGTACTCAGACGGTGAGTCACCCCATGTAATATCAAATATCGCCCAATCTATGGTACTAGAAGGGGAAGGGCCATTAAGTCGGAATAACGCCAGGCACAAGGAAAGAAAGATGTAACAACAATAATGTGGGACAGACAGAACCGCAAGAAAGATCAGGCTTAGGGCGGGACAAGCTTCACATGAGGGAGGAGAATGTAATGAGGGAAAAGGCTTTTACCTAACAGTGCGACAAAACCGGCTAGGAAAAAAATAAGTTAACTTATTACCTACGCGTGAACACACCTGTGGGTAAAAAGTAGTATAATAGAGATGTGTGTTCACGTAGCTGCGTAGTATGTACACCTATATCTTACTTCAGAAGAGAATTCATTTGTAAATATAATGATTTCAGAACTACCTATGTGAATGCTTTAATGACGAAGTTGAGGAGTACTGTTCGATTAGATAGAAATTTGGTGGATCACGCATAACGGCTCCACGTGAGTCACCCAGTGGCCCACAGGCCAACATTATTCACCGCTTTATGTAACGTTACAAGATGTACAGTTACTACTTGAAGCGTAATAAGCACGGACTTCTTTGTCTCGACAAACACTGAAAACACCGATTCGAGAACTCACTGTGAAATTATCGGGGTCATTGTTACTTGTAAACCATCTAAAACATAGCATTAACTGTACTAGAAATAAATTACAAATTAAAGTCGTTTATTTTAGTGATGCAACTTGAACGCATTGCTATTTTATTTATTAATTACGAAATTAAAGGATGTTCTAGAAAATAATTTTAATCAGAAAAATTGGATCTCGTTAAAATGATCAAAAGCTCTTAGCTAAAATTCTATGTAAGGGACATTATTATATATTTTTATATTACAAAAAATATTCCACAATGTGGTGTAGATATATGTACATTAACATATTTGTATCTGCAACACATTCTGGAATATGCAATGTACAATATTAAGTATGTTTTGAGCACGTTCTGCGAGAATGTTACCGTCCGCACTTGTGCTATCGATATTCACCGCAATGGCTATCTGTATCTGCACCACTCTAGCCATATAAGTGAGCTTGTTTTGCATTCCTGAAGCCAGTTGTATGTACTGGATATACTTAGGTTAATATGTGATAAAATGTACATAGGGCCAATTTTTCATTTTTATTTATCAGATAAAATATAAGATAATAATATACAAAATTATCACACTGTTAATATAAACAAAGTAGTACTTTTTAATGTTTTATCTGGCAGATAAAATTTACTCAGACATGAATAATCGGACCAATTTTCAATTATAAACCTTCGGGTAATAATGAAATTTCATTTTGAGTCTCTTTAGCTAATGGTTTCTCTATTGACTGGTATAAATTGTCTGCCATTACTCCTCCTATGGTCAGTTGCTTTGTTATTCTTTAAACTTATGGAAAATTAGTAACAGGAAACAAATTAATTTGAATATTTATTTAATTTCAGTTTTTATTATTAATTGTGATAAGTAATTTAAATTTAAATTTATTATTTGTTTGTTATTGAATGTTGTATGCAGCGGGCGAGTAGCCGGCTGCGATGCGAGAGGCCGTGGGTTCGATTCCCACACCGAGACAAATGTTTGTCTAATCGACAAATATTTGTTTCTGGTCTGGGTGTTGTGGGACCGCAAGTCCCTCGTAGTTCCTGATACCCACGATACAGGTTTACCTAGTGTGGGATCAGGACTATGTATGTGACTGTTGGGTGTATTTATTTATTAATGTTTGATTTCATTAGATTATATTGTTATGCAATTTCTATGTGCTTAGTCATTATTCTGAATCCAACTAGATGTAGGTTAAGGAACAAAATTCATTTTCATTTATAAAACCTCACCGTATAGTGGTTTGTGATTAAATAAATAAATACACCCAACAGTCACAAACATAGTCCTGACCCCACACTAGGTAAACCTGTATCGTGGGTATCAGGAACTATGAGGGACTTGCGGTCCCACGACACCCAGACCAGAAACAAATATTTTTGAATTAGGCAAACATTTGTCTCAGTGTGGGAATCGAACCCACTGCCTCTCGCTTCGCAGCTGGCTACTCGCCCGCTGCGCCACGGAGGCTGTCCGTGTTATAGGTAATATAATATTTTCAATTGTCCATACCTACTATGCATACTGAGAGCTCGATGGATATAAAATGCTGTGACGATTTATTTTAGTGATACCTGGATTTATAGACTGTGTAATAACAAATTGAATTATTTTTCATGCTATAAACTAACGTAACGTTTCAAGCATTCACAGCACATGACCGATTTAAATTCGGAGCATTGCTGCATCGTTAACTATGATTGTTAACTTTATAAGAGAAAAACTTTAGTATCATTGTAGTAAATCGATTGATCGACTGACGAAAAAACGGAGGAGGTTCTAAATTCCACGCGTATAAATGTTTTTTTTTTGGATATATAACCACGCATAAGTTATTACAGAGTGTTCCGACTTTGATGATTCTTATTTCATTCGAAATGGCTTAAAGTTTGCCCAATCTAAATTTCAAGAACAAATTCCACCCGTAACGGGCTGAAATTACACATTAAAGTATTATCTTTATTTTACTAAAACAGTATTTAAAATATATTTTTTTAACTAAAATTAAACCGGCTAGATTTAAAAAGCTAAAAATAATCATAACCCATTTTGAGTCGGTGCTTTCTACCAATAATTGACCATTGCAATAGCATTTTAGTTTTTTTGAGTCTGTTTTATTTTGTTTGTAATCGTAACACAAGATGCCGCAGATCGTTTATTCATGGTGATTTGTAAAAATTGGCCTCTCGCTTCTCAGCCGGCTGGTTACTCGCCCACTACGTCACGGAGGCTGTCAGACCTGGTACAGACCTAACTAAATTAAAATATTTTTGTTAATTCTGTAATTTTAGTTTAGATATTTGAATTATGATATTCTGTTGTATCGGATTAAAATTTAAGTTTAATACTTTAATACACTTTTTTTTAATACACTAAATTGAGTTCTGCTATTAATTGAATTGAGAGAATGCTACCAGTATTTGGATTATTTAAAAATATTTAAATAATATGTACAACATATATTATACAACCTGTCGCTTTAGACTAGTTTTGACGATTTCGTTCCGTACGATTACGAAATGTCGTTTGACAGAACCAAACTTCATTTCAGTGATAGAGAGTTTTGTGCCTATTAGTGCCAACAGAATCGTCACCAAAATCACAAAATACTAAACTACAAGGATATAGACTCATTGGTTTAGTGTACCTACTTTGGTTTTAGGACTGACGGTCCTAGGGTCGAGACGCACGTCGGGCGAATTAAATTTGTATGAGTTTACCGATTGTCAAAATTAAGAGCAACTGGAATAGCCTTGGGTTAGAATTTATACTATATATGAATATAGGCTCACCACCTATCACCCTCTATCATACGGATTTATGGTAGGCAAAGCATAGGTCTGTCATTTGTACACTAACTGCATCTCTACCTCACCCTTACAGACGAACGCTTACTGCTATAAAAAATTGATGATATAATACGTTTGTAACGAAACTACTCTACCGCGGTGGCGCAGTTGTAATGCGTAAGCGGTACGACTGCTGTCCTGCGGTTTCGGGTGCGATCCCGGGTCGGGTAAAAGTGATATTGGGTTTTTCAATCGCGGAATACTTGGTATCATCCTAGAGTCTGGAACTGTGCCCGGTATGGTGATAGTCTCGTCCTAGAGTGATAGGTCACATCATGGCACGGCAATAAGCACGGCAAAATGTGGGTGTCCTGGTTACACCTCTGGCTATCCCTTCGGGGTTTATAGGTGAGAGTACGTATATATGACAATATGATGAACGATATAAGTTATGGCAGAGTTTGGAGCTGTCGGCAATGAGAGCAGGGCGTCACCGTCGAGTTGAAAAACCTTTATTCGTGCAGGAATTCGGTAGTATTTTTATTTTTGTATGTTGTTTGACCAAAACAATACGTTCGGACCCTGTAATCTATTATTATAGAATTCTTTTGTGTGACGATATTTTTCCTTTTATTTTGTTTTTGTTTAACTTGCACGATACACATTATGTGCCTTACTTATAAACGTTACCTAACATATTATAAAAATCAATGTTATTGATTTAATTTGTTAGTAGTTATTTTCACGCCAGAATGTGTGAGGTCACTCAACACATCGCTTGGTATTAACATACATACATACATGCATAGACTCACCCCTGTTCCCATAAGGGTAGGTAGAGACAACGGATTTCCACTTGCTACGAATTAACAATGTGGTATAAACAATGAAAGTTTTTTAAAATATTTATTTGCTTGAATGATGACATCTGTAGGTCGCTCGCCTGATGTTAAACTTCACGCCTGCCCATAAACAGAAGCAACGTCACACAGAACTCTCAATTACAGAGCACTGCATGGCACTGAACTGTGCTCGTTATCCCGAAACATAAGAAGTCCGAGTCCGAGTTCAAAGGTGAATAAAGCAAATGTTGGCTACGGACTTCGCCGTTTAATGGCCCATGAGCTTTTCTGATAAAGAGCTGTAAAACCGCCAATAGCGATACATATTCTTTTTATTCTTCTTCTATAATTCAATGTATTTTAATTTTTACTTTATTGTAAGTGGGCCACCAACATCTTAGCCCCAAAGTCAACCTCACCTGCGCGTGGTACACTCTGCTGTGGCAATGGCGAAACTTGGTTCCGTAGCGGGTCGCCCTATATAATACCAAATACGGTCAAGGTACGAGAAGGCGTACCCGGGCATTAAGCTGAGATAAGGCCAGACAGAAAGAAATAAGAACTTCTTTACTACTTCAAATATTTTTACTCTTTTACTATTCCCATGACGCGGGCTGCATACGTGAAACATTGAGAACGAGCGAGTAAGCTACAAGACGCCTCGGCGCATTTGAAGTGTACCTTGTACTGGCTCAGTACTAAACTACTACTACGGCAACTCTTTCAAACTCATTTAAAAATCGTGTCCTACTCAACACTATGGGCTATGTAGATCACTTACCAATAAGTGACCCACTTGCTCGTTTCCCGGTTTTTGCTATAAAATACTTGCATCTAATAAAGTCTAATATGCGATTTAACTAAATGATAGATTTGTTAACATTAATTAACTTGAATTTGTGAACGATCTTTTAATTGTCAGAAAGTGAATATATTTATTTAATAATTATAAGTACACCACAAGACCGAGACCCGAAAAAAAATTGCGGGTCACACAAACATTTGTGTTGGTGCGCGAATCGAACCCGCGGCTTCTGTTTCACAACGGGCTACTCACCCACTGTGGCTCAGAGACTGCCTATAATAATAGGTGAACTTAAAAGTGGTTCCCATTTCATTACCTGTAAACATTGGCAGAATACATTTAATTATTTACATTGCTTTAAAGTTCAGTGGCATTGCATTGATTTCGCTGCGGAAAGGTCGTCTAACTGATGTCACGATGTTGCATTGGTGGATCGCATTAATTTCACACGTTCAAGTTTAAGTTTGAGTAACTTGCTCTTAAAAAAATGTCTGCAATAATGAATTTATATTTTGGCTTGCGTTTCATTTTTAAATCACTTATTAAAATACAATGGAATTGGGTGAAATTTAAGTTGTAAATCATTTCATAAAAAAAGACAAATAAAAAACTATCCAAAAGCCAATTTTAGAAAATCAATATTTTGTACGTGGAAACCGTGTTCGCTGAATGGCATGGGAAGAAGTCTACTAGGTAGGCAATATGAATTTCGAGAATCTTGCTTATGACAAATCTTTTCGGTAATTTTCGACCGCAGTTTTGCATTTTCATTTGCATGACGGTTGACAAGCTACGAGGCGATTTACTTTTATTTAAAAGAGTTAGGTATATTGTAGTCATACACAGGGTCGGGCCTAGTGTCCGCGACGTGGTAGGGAAACTCCAAGGATAATTTTACTCAAGAAGGGAAACCACAGGAGCCTGTCGATCGTAAGTGCCTGACCCGAAATACGTTGTCTTGACGTCTTAGAGGAAGACATGAGAGTCAATTGTCTCACTACGGAGGATGCTCAAGACCGGTTAAAGTCGAAGCACCTTTCCATTTTGAAATGCGCCGTGAAATTACTGTTCATTATGAAATTTAACATTTTATGTCTCGGGATGACGAGCGCAGTTGAGCGCCATGCAGTGCTATATCATCCAGAGTTTTGTGTGACGTTGCTCCTGTTTATGGGCAGGCATGACGCTTAACATCAGGCGAGCGAGCTCATCTCGTCATTCAAGCAAATATAAATAAATCTAAGTAGGAACGCGTACGCGAAGTTGAATTTCAAGAAATCCCTTCTTAAACTATGCCTATAATGTAAAATTGACACCTTCTCAAAATTGCATGTTTCTATGCTTAAAGATTTGGTCTGGGCGATGATGAGGTTAGGATTTTGCCTTTTTTATTAGCTTGAATGACGAAACGAGCAGATCGCTCACCTGATGGGTGCCACGCCTGCATATAAACAAAAGTAACACCACACAGAACTTCACATTACAAAGCACTCAGTGGCACAGGGCTGCGTATGTCACCCCGACATATAAGTTGTTAAGTCTCATAATGCCCTATAATTTAACTGGTATCAATGCCTTTTAAATCGAAACACAACAATGCTTACACACTATCGCCTGGTGGCATAAATAGACAAAGCAGTAGTATTAATCCAGATGGCCTCACACGTACGACGGACCTGCCACCTAGTGTATTAATATAAAGCTATTATGAGACAAGCAGAGCCATGTTTAGGTTTGACAGCCTCCGTGGCGGTGTCGACGAGTAGCTGGCTGAAAGGCGAGAGATCGTGGGTTCGATTCCCACAGCGAGACAAATTGTAGTGTGGTCCACAAACATTTGTTTCGGGTCTGGGGGTTTGGGACCGCAAGTCCCTCGTAGTTCCTGATATCCACGATACAGGTTTTTTATGTCATAGGCCGGCAAACGAGCAAGTGGGTCACCTGATGGTAAGTAATCTCTACCGCCCATGTAGACCAACAATACCAAAATAATAATGGGCGCGTTGCCGACCTTAAAGGAAAGCGATAATTAAGGGATAGGGAAGGGGAGGGGATTTAGGCCTCCGGATATCGCACTCATCGTACGAAACGCAGCAGCAAGCTGCTACTTTACGTCGGTTTTCTGTGAGACAGTGGTAACAACCCGGGCGAGCCGGCCCATTCATGCTGCTGCTAATTGCATGCTGTATTTATTTATTTAAAAGTAGCCTCGGGTCGGCGCTGGTGCTCGCTGGGTGAGCAAGGCTCCAAGTGTTGAGGTTTGCTTGCCACTCCTTCTGTTTCCTTATTTCATATTTGTAAAAAGCATAATTTGATTAATGTGACAAAGTACAAACTCCATTCGTGTGCGGTACAGTACGCTCAATTGAATAAAGCTTCAAGTTTCAAGTAGGTACAGCTAAGTTATTATTATTATTGAACAATTTTTCAAATGCTAATTTATTAACACCATATCAATAGGCGAGGGGTTATACGCCGAAATATGTGTGTCGTTAATTGTCTCTTTAGGAGCAATAATACGAAGTTTCAACATTATTATTTACTTATAATGATAAGTAAATAATAAGTATAATAATATATAATAGTTACAAGCAACGCGGATGTTACATTTTAGATACAAAATGTCGAACGACTATGCGTGATGTTTGCTTCAAACATGTTACTGAAAAAAGACATACAACAACTATTTATGTGTTAGAATAAAAATACTAATAGTGCGATTAACTTAACTTTTATATTGATATTCATATCATGCCAAAGCAGATGCTTTAAAGAACCTACTTGAAAAGGATGCCGCCATGTCTCGTACCTCAGAAAGCATGTTAAGACGTTGTTAACGTGAAGTTGACGTGTCTTTACCCTAATATTTTCGCTAAGGATTTTTTTGTTTAAATAATATAATATCATATCTACTTCCTAGGTTTTTTCATCGGTGAAAAAGATGTTACAAATTAACAAATATAATATTATTATATTATGTGAAAGGAAAAGCCTTAAGGAAAATATGCAATAATAGAGTAAATCATCGAATATAATTAACCACTTTAATACTGGTTAATATTAAATACTTAGTACCAAATAAGGATTTATTTTAAAAATAATTTTATGTCCATAAGCTACTACTAAATATTGCCAAACATGGCTAGTTGAAAGAATATCTGATCATTGTTACGGAGGAAAGTGGATATTTTGGTGTTCTGTACCCTAAGACTATAACTTAAGAAAATAAGTCACATGGCGATTTTGATGCAGAATAAAATTTCGCATTAAATACAATATACATTGTACTTTTATTTCCTTATGATGTGTGCCTTTAGAATTCCCTATTAGACTGAACTTGGGAGCTATGCCACGTTTATCGATTATCATCGATTTAATTAAGTATAATAAACCATATAAATTAAGGGCCTCATGGCAATTTGTTAGATCAAAAAGTAATCTTTCTTTCATGAACAACAAAACAATGCATGAATGTTGGCATGCCGTCAAAGAAGCTATGTACATAGCCACGCAGTCGAAGGGCAAACGACTCATGAACACAACATAAACGACCCTGACCTCGCTGGTGACCTCACCACTGCAGTGAGGGAAGCTACCAAGCTACCACCCTCGACACCAAGCAGGCTTTAGTCATCGCGAACAATGGCTTTGTCATCGATATCGTAAAGCTTCCACAAAGGCTACAGTATTGTCATAAGTACTTTCGATTACATTTTTTTACTGCGAACACCACACTGTTTTTCGATGTACAACCGATTACAACGAATCAGGTTATTGCGTGATTCGTCAACGGCAAATTCCTTGTAAAGGAACGGGTATTTCATACTACATAATACGTATAGGTAAAGGTAATAATTTTATATATAAAATTCTCGTGTCACAATGTTCGTTCCCATATTCCTCCGAAACGGCTGGACCGATTTGTATGAAATTTTGTGTGCATATCGGGTAGGTCTGAGAATCGGCCAACATCTATTTTTCATCCCCCTAAATGTTAAGGGTGGTCCACCCCTAATTTTTATTTTTTATTTTATAGACAAAAAAAAAAATATTTTTATTTTTTTATGATACAGCATTAAAAAAAATTCACCCATCTACGATCAACCCCTATTTTTTAATAGCGATATTAGTATTTTTGTCAAGCGCGTTTCTCACCAGGTCGCGCTTGATGCGCCCACTAGGCTACTTTAATCCTGGAATAGGCATTCACGCGGGCGGAGCCGCGGGTAACAGCTAGTAATATTTTATAATAATGTCTTTTACCGACTTCAAAAATGGAGGAAGTATTCAAATCAACTGGAAGAGGAAGTATTCAATTCAACTGTATAATTTTATTTAATGCTATTTATAAATCAATTGATCTGATACTATTTTGAATTATGGTATTTTATTTGGGTATTAAAGATAAATGTGCAGTTTAAAATAAAGGTAAATTTATCTCCCATTATTGTGTGTCTAGTGATAGCGAACTGTTTCCCGTAGGTGTGGGTGTGTTAGTGTATTTAAGCTGAAACAGTGACATGATTCAATGGTTAGTTTTCGATTCGAAACTTCGATTCATAACTGGTGGCAATCACCTGATAATTTTTGTACTCGACTGGATAGCGACTACCGTACCTACACATCATGAAAAAACCGCAAACTGCCCGTTCAGGCGAATCCCGTTTCGTGGTCAACCAGGAATTGCCCGCGATCGAAGGTTGTGCCCACCTGTGGTGTGGTTGTGAACCACAAATATTGGTCTCGGGTCTGGGTGTTGTGGGACCGCAAGTCCCTCGTAGTTCCTGATACCCACGACACAGGTTGACTATGTGTGTGACTGTTGGGTGTATTATTATTATTATTATCTATGAGTAAAAATCAGCAAAAGATACAACTAGAAATGTTTCTAAAGTATTCTAGACATACAGTGGAAATAATTCTACTATCCTACCTCCTACTACTATTATAAAGTAGTATAGTAATAGTGGGACCGCAAGTCCCTCGTAGTTCCTGATACCCACGATACAGGTTAACCTAGTGTGGGGTCAGGACTATGTGTGTGACTGTTGGGTGTTTTTTTTTTTATGTGAAAGTTTGGATGTTTGTGAGTTTGGATGTTTGTTAGTTAATCATGCCTTAACGCCTGTACCGTTTTGGATATTATATATGGATATATATTACTTTTTATCCCGACAAAGGTCGTTCACGCGGACGGAGTCGTGAGCATAAGCTAGTATCAAATAAAAACCGGTTAAGTCGTGCACTGCGAGTTCCGTACCCACACCCTTAAATTTTTGATTTTGTACTTTGTATTATCTGCCATAAATACACAAATTTTGAGAAAATTTCGGCCTGCTACTGCCTAAAAAAGGCCTATAAATGGATTAAATCAAGTTTATGATGAAATGAAAAATAAAAATGAATAAATATGAACCTAATAATAACCATAAGTAGTTTACACATGTTAGTCATTAATGAATTAGATGACGCAGCGACGTAACAACCCGATACGTCGTCAGTAGAACGGGTTTGATTCTCGCACCGGATTTAATATTCATATGCTCTACATGTGCCTCTTTAGATTTTATGATGCGTACACAACAGCCTCTGTAGTGCGAGTGGGAGAGTAGCCAGTTGGGAAACGAGAGGACGCGGGTTCGATTCCCGCACCGAGTCAATAGTTTGTGTGACCCAGAAATATTTTTCCGGGTCTGGGTGTTTTATCACCAGATGGGTTAATGTCAGGCAGGCGTCCGGTCGTAAAAACTGCAAGCCAAATCTTTGTGTAACATGTGTTAAATGTTACGCCGACCCCACTGCGTGTGGGATAAGGGCAGTTGGAGAAGACTATGTAATGCGTACACATATTGATTCCATAACGAGATTTCTTTGTATGCTTATGTATTTTAATCGGTTCTTTAAGTTTGGAAAATTTTATTACGTTTTACGTGCGATAAGGAAAACTTTCAGGGCCTCTATAAAGTCATCTTTACGCCATCAATCATTCATAACTAATAGATAACCAGAATCGATGGTGATTTACATTCATTTCTAAGAAAAAGAAAATTGGCGATTGTATTGTTAACTAGACAATAAATTTTGTCGAATGTTTAGTAAAATCCACAACAGTGCTGGTGGTAAAGCCCGTTCTGCGTTAGGGGTAAAGTGCGTAAAGCTAAAGTTTTCCTGTAAGGGCGGGCGGTGGTTGGTGCCCTAGGCGGCTGTGGTGGTCGGCGGGGGCACGGGACACGTACGATTATAAGAGCCGGCAGGCGGCGCGGCGCACACTCATCCAAACACGCGGACTGCGATAGGTCGTGTCACGCGGTGGCGCCACGATCGCAGTCATTCCCGCCGTTAACCGCGCGAACTCACACACATTTTCTTTGAAATTTCGTGGATTTGCAAAGAAAAAAAGTGAATTAGCGGGACAATCGGTGACTTAGAGTGACCTGTGATTATTGTTTACACACGTAGGGACTCTATTTTTTATCGATATTTTTTACATTCGGTAGTAATAGAGCCAGGAACGTGATCGCACTTGTGAAACGATAACTTCACGCTTCAAACATAAAGGATTGCATGAACTGCCTTCTGGACATATCCTATACGTAAGTGTTTATTTAATTTTCATATCTATTTCCTAAAGTTTAATTAATATTTAATTATAACTTATAGACATCCTAATCATACCTAATCATAAAGTAATCCAATACCATAGTATCATTTTATTTTCCTTTTAATCAGTTTACAAATTAGATAATGTTTTTTGTGTCATTAGGGAGACAAATATCTTGATTCTGATTGATCGAATAACGATTTTCCTGTCTATTGTATGCAGTAAAGACAATTACATATAATTTGCGGTCAACTGTATAAAAAAATAAAAGTGTTTTCACGAGATGTCACACTACATAAGAGCAAAAAAATACTGTTGTTATATTACACCAACAGGTACCAGAGTAGACATTGATGGCTCAATGTTTGTATTGTTTCCAACGTGCTAATCACTCAATTAAACTATATCTACATTAATAACACTCTAATTATATTTATTACGTCCTATAAAGAAAACAGCAAATCAGCGAAGTGATTAAAATCTGTGCAATGATCGAAATCGAAAAACTCCGGTTTGGTGTCAGGGTCATCACTATTCTGAGGTTGTTGTAACTCGTTACGGTACGACAAATTTGTTTTAGGATACAATTTCTAACAACTAACTTATATCACGATGTAAACACAGTTTTGTATTGTATTGGAAGTGAATTGTTAACGTAAAAAGGGGCATAATAAAGAGCATTGCAAGTGCTATTATCAGCGGATAAGGCGGTGGGTGTTATCTCACTGATAACAACTGATCTTCGTGAACTCATTCTTTAGACATTCCTGCTATTTAATGTTTCTATTGAGGACTAACATTTTTAGGATAGTAGAACACCAATACCTATGTGTGTTGTTATGTCAAAAAAACGGCAACGTTCGTACGTATCACTCTGAAATCTAAGCGTTTTCACTTTTTTCATATTTCCTTGTATTATAATTCATATGATATAATATTTACCTTTTTTACAAATTTTCTTCAATAATAGTAATAATTTTAATGGAAAAGGTTATTATTACTACAAATTATAGGTAGACCTTTCTTTTCGCAAAGAATACAGAGTAATTAATACATTTGTAAAAAGGATTGTATACAAAAACCAGCACATACCAGGAAGTTTCTATCTTCATTCTTCTTTCGTTTGTTTAACCCGCCATAAAGGTTATTCTCCCCATTTCTATATTTAACATTCATTTTGAATGAAGTAGGTACCACTTAACAGATTAATAAGCTAACAAATTATATCATTGTTTAACAATATATTTTTATGACGTTTCATTTGACTGTTAATACTGTTAGTACTATCTGAATGGGTCTTATCATTAAAGAACTTATTATTAGATATGCACAAAAATGTATATGTGGTATTTATTACATTACGGGTGTGTTCTAAACTGTATTGTAAATAAACAATTTGTTTGCCAAAGTACATTGAGTATAGTGCTTCAGTGACTCACCACCAATGTGACAATTTATTTGCTTTAAACACGGGACGGTATTTTTTATTAATGTTTAATGGATTTCTTTTTATAACCGTGTTGAGTTAAATTAAAAAAAATTTGAACAATTAAGCTGGTTTTTAGGTATTGAGATCAAATATTTTGTCGGAAAATACGGAATTATGAAGAAACTTTTTGTAAATATTCCTTTTTCTTCCATCTACCCTTATGCCACTCGCAGTGGGGTCAGCGCAACATGCTCTTAAACACATGTTACCGGAAAAAAATGGTTTTTAATTTTACGACCGGCCGCCGCCTGCCTGACGTCAATCCCTCTGGGGATCGTTTTGTAAATTCAATACATAGTAATTAAAATCAACTTACGCGTGATGAAAACATGACCGTCCCGTTCGAATCAGGACGCATTGTTGTTATTGATCACGTTATCATGATTACTCATGATTAAATTAGCCCGATATTGTCACCGGTGTGTAGATATTTGTCAAACTGACATGAAATATTGTCATCGCCACTCAAGTGTGCAATTTTTTAATATTCTTTAAAAATAACTCGGGTAGGCTGAAGGAAAAAATACATAATTCAGTAGATACCGCGTAATTATTGTATTATAATACTCCTGTTTGTAATATACATGGCTATTACTAAGGGAATATAAAATTAAATATGTAATTTAAAAAATGTGTTTGTAGTTAAGCGACGATAAAATCTTCGTACATTTTATACAGCAAAGCAACATTAAGTCGTAACTCAAAGAACACCGACATCGTCAACTATGAACACATAAAAAGTATAATATTAAATTTTGCTGCGTCCTAGTTGCAAATAAAATAAGGGTCAGGTACTAAAAAAATGTTGTCTTAAAGTGCGTCTCTATTTGTGACATTTCACCGCACGGAGAAGCTAGACTGTGACAAATATGCATGACAAGCTTTCAAGTGAGGACAGTTGTCAAATATTATGAGCGATTCATTCTGACCCCCTGTAACATTTCACCTTGGCATTTTATGTCGTGGTATGTCTAAGGTTTGTAATTTTTTTGTTTATGTCACTACAATAATGACACTGTGCATGTTACGACATCCGACCATTTTACCGTAATAAGTACGTTTTTTATTTTGGCACGACAAAGTGACTACACTAGACCTGAGGGTAAGTACAGTGCAGTCCAAATATAATGACGATCAGCGAGAGCCATTGCACCTCTCGAAGGGCGCCGGAATTATGCCGGAATCGACTCGCCAGAACAAACTGGGCACCAGTATGGCGGTCGCACTCGAGTCAGCCGCAAAAATATTAGGTAACCATAACATACGTATGCAGTCACGCTGCGCCGCGCTTCTCGGTGCGACGAAATGTGGACGGAAGTGTGGACGCACCTAGTACCTTGTTTTTATTATGGCAAGTTAAGAGCCCTTTCTTTGACAATGAGCTACTTTAAAATATAATTTTGTTTTAATTTATTTGAACTGTAGGTTATTCAAAAATAACCGATCCTGTTTCTTTATTAGTGTTTTACTTAAAATATACATACATATGCACTCACACCTGTAATTCCGAAGGCAGAGGTGTAAGCAGTCCACACACATTTCCCCAACCTTTTCTCCGTCCCATGATCGCCTATCGCCATAACGGGCACAACTCCTGACTTCGGGCTGGTACTAAGCATTACGTGATAGAAACACCCAATATAACTTTTACCCGACTTGGGGTTCTAACCTGAGACTTCAGCACAGAAGTCGTACCGCGTACGCATTACAACTGCGCCACCAAGGCAGTATGTATTCTAAAATATGTATATTAATAACGTTTTAATCATTGTTTTGTACTTTTTTACGCAAAGTAGTTGGATAAAAAATATTTAGAGCTACGTTTACAGTCGGAGTTTGTCCAAATTCGCATGATTTCTTTGCAGATGCCATATAAAAATGCTGTAGAATCTCTCTGTCTCAGAGCTACCATATTTTTCCTATTTTAGTATTAAACAGCCATAATTGATAATCTACATTCATTTGTGGTATTTTCTATATTCAATATTATTCTAAAGAATCGTCGAGTGATTCATTGGCGTAAAAATGAATCACCAGTAAAATCAATATGCGAATAAACACCTTAGTTCAATATACGTTACGAAAACCGGTCGGTACAGTTTAGGCGCGATTTAAAATATTTTATAATGTTTTTACTCCTTTTTATACGTTCCAAGCAATGATGTGTAATGTGATGATGTGACATCATTTTACGAGACTCGGGTTAAACTGTCATTCCGGAGTATTTTTATTCGTGTATTTCTTAGTACAGAATACACTTAACCGGTGTGTGAATAATTCCTACATACACATTTATATTTTATTAATCAGTGTGCTGTCTTAGTGCAATGGTAAAGTAAACAACAAGGCATTTGTCAATCTATTTCACAACATTCGAGTAAGAATTAATCCCTTCCCCCCTTCCCATCCCTTAATTATCCTATTCCTTTAAGGTCGGTAACGCGCCCATGATTCTTCTGGTATTGTAGGCGTACATGGGTGGTGGAGATCACTTACCATCAGGTGACCGACTTGCTCGTTTGCCAGCCTATGCTATAAAAAATATCTTTCTTCTGGTATATATTTCAGAGTGTGACTTTTGTATTTTAAATCAAATCATATCTATTATTAAGTAATTAGGCCGCCAAGGGCAAATTTACTCGTCAAGTCTAGAATCTACCGGTGCTTCGGAAATACCCATTGGTTTGAGAAGAAGCACCAAGTCACTTAGCCGTATTATATTATATTATTATATTTGGTATACAAAACTTAAATAATTTACGTAATAAGTAATACATTCATTGGACAATGTCAATTTGAGAATGATATAGGTCCATTCAGAGGATCTAAACGTAATCCGAGTTTGAACGTGTCATATTTTATTTGGAAAGTAGCATTTACTCAGTGGTAGAAAAAACAGCGTTTAGTATCTAAAATTATAAGTTAAAACCAACATTTAACATATGAATAAATTAATACGTTCAGTAACTATAAATATTTTAAAATTTGATTTTTTATAAGGAAGTAGGAAAATAGCAACATTGTAGTCTGCTCTTCTGTAATTAATCTTTGTGAAGTGTCCTTTGATTGAAGTAATGTAACCTAATCTTCATTAAGAGCTATTTAAACGAATAAGTTTCACTAATATTGAATTGAAAAAAACAAAGAATCTATTGTTGATTGTAGTAAATTATGTGGTTTAATTAAACTTTTCTATATAGATCTCCTTTTGTGTGGATCTACATAATATGGAAAACTGTTCAGATTTTCACAAGTTCCCACTACCATCACTGTGTCAGGCGTAATTTACTTAGACGAACAAAACTATGTAAGTTTAGTAACGAGTGTCAAGTTGGTAATTATAAAGCGATTAGTATTGGCGGCGGGGATCCGGAAGCAGGAAGTGCCATGGCCGAGGCGACGCGAAACAGGCCGCGTCACCGCGCTCGGAGACCACACAACCCGCTCATTGCGATGCATCGCAGCATCTCTGTCACAATACCAAGCAGATTGCATCTGCGACAGCAGACTGCCGACTGCCAACACAGAATGCGTGTTTTGATGCCAATTACTAAGTTTAAGGACACGACTTTTCTAACGGTTTATATTCTATACTATTGTCAGTTTGTATCGGCGAATGCTTGTAAAAATGTGTATTTTACGCGTTTATGTGTAGGAAGTTCTTTTTCCATGAGAAATTGTACAGTCACTGAGGTGAAATCGAAAGAAATAAAACTGTACTTAATGTTGCTAGCTGAAAATATAACATGTTAATATGATTTGTATTTAGCATTCAAGTACTAAAGCAGATTCATGTACGAAATATCATACGACCATACACAACATCCATTTAATATGCTTGCCACATATGTCAGATCTTATAACTATATTTTCTGTGTATGATCGCAACAGTCATCTTATCAGGAATATAAAACGGTGTCTCGTGAGTCATCGGTTGTAAACTTGTTAGCGAAGCTTGTGTTAAGTGGTAGGATTAGTTGCCATCTATTCAAATATGTATTCATTTAGTGTAAATATTGAGGGCCGCACAGTTTTTTAAACGCTAGAATCTTAAAAAAATATAAAATGATTTTTATAGCATAGGTCTGCAAACGAGCAAGTGGGTCACCTGATGGTAAGTGATTTCCACCGCCTATGTACGCCTACAATACTAGAAGAATCATGGGCGCGTTGTCAAACTTAAAGGAAAGGGACAAACAATTAAGGGATTGGGAAGGAGAGATGCCTCCGGATATCTTACTCATCATACGAAACGCAGCAGCAAGTCGCTACTTTATGTCGGTTTTCTGGGGGACAGTGGTAGCGACCCGGTCGTGCCGGTGTATTCATGGTGTAGGCAAAACTCTCTACAGTGTGGCTCTACCAGTCAAAAAAGAAATTACTAACTAAAATATTATACCTAATATGCAAAGATCTACTCAAAACTTTAAGCATTGTATAATAACTAGTCGTAATCATAAAAACTTCTGGAAACTTAATAATGTATATATTATTTATTTAGAAATACTAATTTTCACATGTAGAGTTTTCTCTGTACTTAAGTGACATAATTATTTTATGACAAAAGCTAAATTATTTTTGTAAACTTTGTAGACTATCTACGAGTACATATTAAGACTTTTGTGATGGATTTTTTTCTTGTCATCTAATACTTGTACTTAATGCTTTTGCTGCACCTAGTGATTCAACATATTCCTGTAATAAACCTACCACGGTGGCGCATTTGTAATGCGTACGCGTTACGATTGCTGTGCTGAGGTCCCTGGTTCGATCCCCGGGCCGGGTAAAAGTGATTTATGGTTATTCTATTACGAAATGCTTAGTATCAGCCCGGAGTCTGGAATTGGACAGAGATAGGCTCGCCGAAATGAGGGTGTACTGGTTACACCTCTGCTTGCCCCTTCGGGGATTAAAGGCGTAAGTTCGTATATAGTAATGAAAGCTTTCTTACATCTGTGTTCTTTCATTAAAGAGTAGGCACTATTTGCCTTACTGCATCATTATCATGCGATGGATGAGATGACCTAAATGGAAAACGAGTAGAATATTGTAACCCGCACTATAAGTTACTTATCAGTTAAGATCAATGTTTAATTTTTTTATCAATTGCACAAACAATAAATTTTCGATACCAAAATTAACATTGTGATTGCTGGTTAGTGGGTGAGAGTCCTATTGAAAAAAAAATGTTTAGGTAAATGAAGTTAGGTAAGCGATCTGAGTCCAATGTCGCCGGTGAAACTGCACAGTCACCTCCGCACTGCCACGCTTCGGTGAGCGGAACATTGCTGGCGACACTTCTGATTCGCGCTTTCGGTTTCGTTTATGCTATACGGGTTAAAGAGTAACTACGATAGAATTCAAAATGTTTATTTACGAGATCGGCTACATAATTGGTTTGAAATTACAGTAGTAAGGTTCGCCGAAATCTGCTTTTGAAACATAAATATATAGTAAATAGTTGCATACCTTGCTTAAAATTAAAAAACTGCTGGTAACAGATAGTAAAAATCTCTAAAAATAAGAATCAGGGTTTCTCGTGGTTTTCGTAACTGAATATCCTTCCTGTCGTTTTCCTTAGGTACTAAAAATAATCTTATTAATGTATTGATGGATTTATGGATATGACCTTCGATTTTAATAAATGGCTTGTGATAACCTACCATGGTATAAAAATGTTGTAAGAAAAATGTGGATGGATTCTTGAATCACTGCCTATATCCACTTTATAATTCAGATTGAAGGTTCGAAGGTATTTTAAGTTTGTTTAACTTAAACTTCTCCGTAAAATGCATCGTAGAATGCTAGAAGACAAAGCGATGATTGTTATGTGTCCTTAGTAATATGCCGTCATGACAATAATAATAAAACAAATCAATAAAATAATCATTAACCTTTGCTTGTACGCTCCTGAAATAACTTATCAACACATCTATGTAATATATGAATGTTATATCAAAATAATTGGTTAAATAGCCAGATTAATATATCGTTTGATTAAAATAAAATATGTGATTATAACATTATACTTAATTGTAAAATAAATATAATAAAAAAAACACAATATAATATAAACACTCAGAAGAGATATGCAGAGGAGCAAATTATGCACCCATCCACGCTTCAAGTTTATTTGCTTCCCATGATGCGATAGAAGGCGAGACTAACGCCATCAAAGTTTCAAATATTCAACAAATTTACAATCTCGTATGCGAGAGGCCGTCTGAGTTTGTACCACCGCTTTGTCTATTTCTACCGCCCAGCAGCAGTGTGTAAGTAAACACTGTTGTGTTTTGGCTTGAAGATTAATGAAGCCAGTGAATAAGACTTAACAACTTATGTTTATGATGACGGACGCAATCCTGTACCATTGTGCGTCCATCAGGCGAGCGACGAAATAGATATACGGATGATCTTAATTAAATATGAATTATTTATCCAGGTGATGTAGTAGGAGGTAGTAAGCAGGTGACCCACTTGCTCGTTTGCAGACTTCTGGTATAGAAATAAATAAAATGAGAACAACTGTAAGCAGTTCATTTGTAAACGTTACTAGCAAAATCATACATTTTGTCGACGTATATAGTCAATTTATCGTAAAATAAGATAATGGCAAGATAAAAATTTGTTGACATGCGCAACTAGTCAGGTGTATTTGGGTCGTTGCTTCACCATTTGTGTGGATACGGTAAAAACAATGAATGCATTACTTATGTATTATATCTTTATTTTTATTAACTATACAAAATAAAATAATACTTCATTTTGAAAACAATTAATTGAGCAAATATACTTATGTGTGTAGCAATTGATAAAACTGCAGATGAGTTAGTGCCAATAAATCGGATGCGTTCTTTATATGGTAACTGTATTCCAGCGGAAAAACTTACGATATCAACTTTTTTTTATTTATTTTTATTTCCCTAGATAGAGTGACGAGCGGGCGGCCCACCTGATGGTAAGTGGTTACCGCCGCCCATGGACCTCAGCAATACCAGAGCACAGCCAGGCCGCTGCCAACCATTATAAGATCACACAGATCACTCAGATCAAGATAACACAAAGTAAAGGAAATGAATCATTGCCACGCTTTTGACACGTTTTAAATAAAATATCCACATTTATGTAGGCTTATTGCAAATGCAGATATATAAACTAATTACATAAATAAAGCAAGATATTCAAATGTCCAGCTGATGATTCTGTGGTGAATGAATCATCAAAACAAACGATATCGCGGACATGACGTGTCCAGTCACTAGTTGACCTTTAGTGTGTTCTTAAGATTGTATAAAACATTATACATTGAGAACGATAATTAAAAAAATAATATTATATGTTCAATGAGTAATGAAATAATTTACTACTAAAATTACATTAATAATTCTTCTTTAGATAATTTGGTATTGTATGTACATTCATAATAATATTACGTCTGTGCCCCATAGGAGTATGCTGAGACTAGAGATTTCCACTTCACTTGACCGTTCATACCACTTTCACTTTATTTACTTTCATAAATCTCTTCTTGCTGTCGTATCGCCTTTTTTTTGAGTGACGAAACGAGCAGGTCGCTTGCCTGATGGTAAGCGTCACGCCTGCCCATATACTCGTACAGAAGCAACACCACACTGAGCTTTGAATTACAAAGCACTGCATGGCAATGGAATGCGCTCGTCACCCCGAGACATAGGATGTTAAGTCTCATAATGCCCAGTAATTTCACTGACTTCAATGTCCTTCAAACCGGAACACAACAATGCTTACACACTTATTTGCTTATAGTATACCTTGACCTACTCTTTATTTAGCATGTCGCCAAATTAAGTTTAATATTACTTTTGTCTAAGTTGTGTGTTGTGTGATGTAATTGGCACATGCTGTGTTACTAGTTCTAGAACTGCAATCACCTCAATTATTATAAACATATATACCTTAACAATAATATTATTTTACCAATGTAGACTCAGTACGTAACCCTCTAATAAATAAATAAATAAATTGGCTAAAATAGTTTCGGCGTGATCGACCTCGATTACAACTCTACTATTGAACATAATGATTAATTAATAAAAAAATTGTTACAGATATCATACATGGTGCTGGAAGAACGAAATCAATGTAAAAGAATACAACTATTTATAACCGATCAGGTTTACACAGATATACACGTAGATAAGTGATGAGTAACGATTCCGTCCTTTGGATATTTTTATAGATATATAAGAGTATCAGATGAGAATATATAGTTCGAGCACGGCGCATACTACGACAATCATGGCGATTAATATGAAGAATAGTTTAAGGCTTCTATGGACGACGGTTGCTGCATTCGTGTTTCTGACGAGGAGCAGCGCTGCACCGACCTTCGGCGGGCCCGATAAAGCCACGGTGAGTTATCTAACACAAATCGTTAAACAAATACTAATTGATAACACACTTGTTTTCATACATATCCAATGCCTAGTGTTTTTGAAGTTTGAACATTTGTTTGACGCATCAAGTCGGTGTAATTCATTTAGCGACTTTTGTGTATAAACGTGGGTGGATTTAAAACTAAATTGAAGTAATACTATGTATTGATAATATTTGTTTCTTTTAAGTCTATTTTATATTATCTTATTTCGATGATTTTATAGTTCTCGAAAATATAGAGTTGAAAAGTTGCCATTTATTAATGTTCGCGCCTTGTAAATATTACTTTAGTTCTTTATTTTATTATAAATGGCTGATGATACATGGTCGTTGGAGGGTAAGTGGGCCACCACCATCATAGGCCCAAAGCCAACCTGGTACACTCTGCTGATTAACGGACAAGGCAATGGCGAAATGTGATTCCCATTGCGCGTTGTGGCGGTTAGATGGTGAGTCGCCCCATGGTTATACCAAATGCCGTAAAATCTATGAAACGAGAAGGAAAGAAAGAAAATGATAAAAGATCGTCATTTATTTCTATAAAAAAAACTTATGTAATATGAGCAAATTGACTAGCATTCTGAGTTAAAGATTAAATGCACTCCATTGTACACAAATTATCCTAAAATAAAATCTTATCAGGTTTCCGATAGCGTTGAACAAGCAGACATGATATCAAAGATTACTTCTGTATTTTTGTAGTTTGAGAAGTTCCGGTTACATTAAAACAACGATCGGAACCGGAATTTGTAATCACGTAATCTGTGATATCTGAGTCAGATTCTCGGAACAGCTCACGGGCGCCGCCGCAACAAATTGATTCTGTGTGTCCCTCCACTATGGAGTAGCCTCACACTTGCAAGTGATTGTCGCCAGCTCATTCATAAAACGAGCCAACGTATGCAACTGAGATAAGCCGTACGATTTTCGCAACTATACACGAACATTTTGATAGTCTTTTCATATTGTTAGCATAACACGATCCGTGACTCATACTCTTTAATGAACATACGTGTAGCATATACGATAGATTGCTCTTTAGTTTTTTCAATGGACGTTACGTCATTGGTGTAGTATTTGTAAAATACGGCAAGTTGTTAATGTATGAATCAGGTATAAATTGGTCATTATAGACAACATCCTTTTGAGATTGCCTATACCATAGATACATAATACAAATGTGTCTATGCCTATACATTGATAGATTGATTATTCATTACTAAAAGAATTTTAAGTGTTTTAAATTATTTGAGATTCAATAATAATAGTTGATTATTCTATGTATGATATTTATATATAAGTCGACACACGAACGTCATTGAATCAGCGATGGTATAACGTTCATACAAAATTAGTTTCTTCCCATGGAACTACCATATTTTAAAATCCATCAACATGTTGTTAACTGATGAAAAAACGAAGGTACTCAATTGGACGCGTATAACTGTTTTTTTTTTATGTATAACCCCGCATCATTTTTTACAGAGTGATCCGATCTTGGTGATCCTTTTTTCATTTGAACGGGTATAGCTTAAAGTTACGTTAAGTATTATAATTTCGTCTTTTTTGGTTCAGTCAGAATATAATTAGTTATTTATTATGTTTATAAGCAGCTTGAATGACGAGACGAGCTGGTCGGTTGTCTGATGGTAAGCGCGACGCCTACCCAAAAACAGAAGTAATGCCACATAGACATAGAGTGGTGGTACCAACCCAGATGGCCTCTCACTCTAAATATTGATAGAAGATTGGCGTTGCAATGAACTGCTATTGGTGTTTAACACAAAAAGTATATGCATTAATTTTGACAGCCATCAATAGCATGAAGCCTTTTAAATTATAGTTAGTATTCCAATATATTTTAATACTCAAATTACGTCCATCAATAAAAAAATACTATTTCACGCGAAACACATTAGTAGGAAGTTATATACACAAGTGTTCCCAATCTCTATGTCAGTAGTAACTAGTGACTCATAGCTGACGTGTAAGGTGTATGAGTTTATTGTCTCGATGGAGTTCAAGAGGAAACGTAACTTATAAAAATCTTACCGTTTCTCGGAATAATGTTAGCGGTGTATGAGTCACATAACCAGTCGGCGAACCTGCTTGCCGCCAAGTTCTAGGCCATAGAGCACCGACCATCGACTGCTTATATATACAAATTGTTGTTTTCCAAGAAATTCATAGAAAGCCTATCCTACTACTATTATAAATGTGAATGTTTGTGAGTTTGTGAATTTGGAGGTTTATAGTCAATCATACCTTAACAGCTGAACGGTTTTGCATGAAATTTGGCACACAGGTAAACCATGACCTGGATTAGGACATAGGCTTTTATCCCGGAAAACGACGTTCAAGCGGACGGATCCGCAAGCAAAAGCTAGTTAACATATAAATATTAGGATAACTATGAATATAGCTATTGTCATATAAATTTGTTGTAATTTATTCCATTGTGATTCATTTGATTTTTCCTGAGTTAAAGATCCGGGTTTTTATCAGGAGGCTAATTCTCATATTTATCTGACACTGCGAATTAATTTTATCCGAACTGAGACTAGATTTTGATTTGACAAAAAAATTGAATTCTGTTCCTCTTTAAGTTCAGTCCAGTGTCATATAATCTTATCTGGATGTCATGGTAAGCCCAATTCAGTCACAATTTTGACGTATATTTAAGGACATGTGTCATTTAAAAATGTTAGCAGAATACCGTTTTGGATTCATTTTATTCTACTTTCGATCTCATTACGATCTATGTTCACATTTCACGTTGATTATTGGTTTAAGAGAATACCATTTGCAACGTTCTTGACATTAAGACTAGATCGGAATGTTATTTTGAACATTTTAAATTACGAGAATTGGCCTCCACATTACAGATCTTTTAAAGTCTATTTGTAAATTAACTTAATGGTTAGAAAATATTTTGTATTAGGTATTATTAATCTTATAAATAAATCCATGCCCTCACCGACATCATTACCTTGTTTGTGAATCAATAATTAATATAAAATATAATATATCGCTCATGTCTTTGTTGTTGGTAGGCGAATAACTTATTAGTCATTTGGGTTTTACTTTAGAGGCTATATGTCAACGGGTGAAATTAATTAAAACAATCATATTAATTGTACCGACTGATTGCGCAGGAAATAACATGTAGAAATGATGCCTACCTATACAATATATATGCATGTTACGTGTGCTTACGTAAGATGCAACAATGGGATATTAAAACAACTTAATCGATTAAGCGTCTTAATACTAATTATACTTTTTAAATAGCATACACGATGTCAAGGTGAACTAACGTTCTACTAACCCGGCTTCAGCACGATTTTAAATCAATACATTTGGGTATTTTTCGACAGTCTCCGTGGCAATAGTCAGCTGTGAAGCGAGAGGCCGCGGGTTCGATTCCCGCAGCGAGACAATTTTTTGTGTGATCCACAAATATTTGTTTCGGATCTGGGTGTTTTCCCCAAAGGGGTTGACGTCAGACTGACGGCTGGTCGTAAAAACTATAAGCTAAATCTTAAATAGAGGTTTATTTTGTCTTAACAAAACTAAAGCTGATTAACGCCCGGTTTCTGAAAGGCTGATCAATGTTAAATTAACTAATCAAATGTCAAGTCGAAATTGAGTTGCTAGAAGCGTGATCAACACCTTTGATTTGACACACATGTTAGCTAACATAACATTCAAATTAATATGAAAAATCGTATGTCAAATGGCACTAAAGAGACATCAAATAGTATAAATTTTTTCATTGAATAACGTTTCAGCAACTCGAATTGATTTGACAGCGATGTCAACTCAAAGTTCTGTTAGTTGAATGTCGATTTGATCATCCTTTCAGAAACCGGGGGTAAGACTGGGGCGTGGCTAAAAATGCTAAAATGACAACCAACGAAATGAACGAAAAAGGACTCTGTAA
Source organism: Mimas tiliae (assembly GCA_905332985.1). Classification (NCBI taxonomy): domain Eukaryota; kingdom Metazoa; phylum Arthropoda; class Insecta; order Lepidoptera; family Sphingidae; genus Mimas; species Mimas tiliae. The sequence continues at coordinate 9,495,304 of HG995242.1, read as the reverse complement.
TGAGTTTCATAAAAAAAAACATTTCTTGTTAGTACATTATCGGCACATATGTAAATATTAATGGTACATAATATATAATTTCAATAAATGCCACTATTTCAAACTGCAGGACCATGATTACTCGTTGTTTATTTTTTGTTACGATTGCTTCAGTGTTATTTAATTGATGTGAGACAAAGAGTCTTCACGTTGAAATATAGTGCGATTACGATGAAGGAATTTTAAGACCGGGTCGGAGATCACTATTAATAAAACCACATTTCATGAACATCACAATAACAGAAGAAACATAGATGCCTTGCCGACCTTAATGCAAAAGAATGAAGATCAAAAAGGGGCTGCGGGATTTAAGCATCTAGAAATCACATTCACCCAAAGACTTCAATACTATACATACATACATACATACATACATACATACGCAATTATGCCTGTAATTTCCGAAGGGGTAGGCAGAGGTGTAACCAGTGCACGTACATTTCGCCGAGCTTAATTTCGTCCTATGATATAATTGGGGGCGAGCCTATCGCCATAATTAAGGTTAAGGCTGTAATAAGCATTTAGTGATAGAAAACCCCAATACTACTATTACCCGACCCGGGGATCAAACCCGAGACCTCAGCACAGCAATCAACCCCGTACACATTACAACTGCGCCAGCGAGGCATCCTTTACTGAAATTGAATTCCTAAACCCCAGGTCCCTTAATAGAGACAATAAGAAAATAGTTAATGGACGTATTCTTAATAATAATTTCATTGGAAAAGGTTAAATTTAAATTACACATTCGTTTTAAGCCTAGATTGTAACTATAATGATATATTTAAATGTCAATATTTTATTTACAACAAAAAAATTTACTTGGAACTACTCTGACGTACTCTGAGGAGATCTAATTGGTTTTATATATTAAGTGAAGGGATATGTACGCATCATACAGTGATACAGGTTCTCAGCAACGTCAATGCTTAACCGTATGGTTGTGTTATTTCTTGGAAGTAACTCAACTGTACCGTTGTTTTACTTCCTCTTAGAAATAAATGAGTATTGTTATTACGATCTCTAGTAAATAGATCGCAACAAGAAATAGCCTCAAAGAAAATATTGAGGACGATAAGTCACAAGCTAAATAACAGCGAAGTATTGAAATGCAGAAACCGTTACCAGGGATACGCTTCAGTGCAGTCAAATATCGTGCGTGCCGGATTAGGTACGGTCACGAAATCGTACTTTCGTCGGTACGGGGTCTGTAAGTTCAGCTTTACGCTGGTCACTCATATAGTTGAAGCAGGCGAGTTTGTGAGTTTGTTTTTAATAGTCCAGATCAATTAAATAAAGCTTAAAATTGCATTTAATGCATTGCAAAAATAATATCACTCGCAGTGGGGTCGGCGCAACATGCTTTTAACCTAAAAACAATATTACTAACTTTACAAATATGAAAGTTTTAAACGACTGAACGGATTTCAATGCAAATTTACATACAGTTAGACCATTCCTGGATTAGGACATAGACTTTTAGGACATTTTATCCTGGAAAAACACATTCCCACGGGCAGAACCACGAGCGAAAGCTAGCTCAACATATTATTTAGTATGTATATTTATTAGAAGTTGCTGACAGATGCAGCTGTTTCTCCAGCACGTTGAGCAGATGGTCGCTCGATTTGTATTTAAATTTCGGTTTAGGATCGTCGTCCATGTAATTGTACCAGTCGAGCACGTGATCAAATCTGACGATAAGCACATACCACATTGTCACGGTCATGGCATTTCCTGTCATTTTAAACAGGTTCTGTTATGTAAATGTACCCTTATATAGAGGGTCATTCTACCGTGCGGTGTTCGAGTCAAGAACAATGGCCTAGCCAGAAACTGTCAAGCACTGATATTCTTTGTTTTTATCATTCCTACCTGAATTCGATTATACGATATAAACATTCGACGCATGTGCCGCGCACCGAGCGGACATCTCGCGTAAAATTTCCTCCGCCGCGCCTGTTTGGTAGAACAATGAACTCGTGGGACGCTGTCTCGTGCGTATTTATACGACTTTCGAATACGATTAATAAATAATATATTTATGTACATTGCCCATTAGGTACACGTGCTTATTTATATAAGGTGACAACGATACTATAGTTTTACTACAAAAAAGTTAATGTCTGGTCATTGGTATTTGTGTATATGTAAATTCCTATACACAAATAGTAAAGTAACCGTCGTAAAACGTTAAAGCTATGGGGAATATCATTATAGAAACTTGGTGTCTAAGTATCTGATAATCAGCTCAAAGCTCGACCTCTGTCACAACTCACAATACGTGATGTAAAGCCACATATTTTTAGCACAACGTTATTGACCGTATATCTTAAAATCCTAGTCACGATTTACCTATGATCTTGGAAACTGAGTATTTTTCTCCAAAATATACACAATAAACATGATGATAAATATTTGAACAACATATTAGCAAGTGTTTAAATATATTAAGTAATGAAAAATAAGTGCATATACCTAAAATTTCTCTGCTTAATAACCTACATTTGGATTTTGTTAACAGTCTGTAACATCGCCACTTACGAAACAAAATATGACCCGGTCACCTCGTTGATATCGCGAAAAATAATTTATATCTAGTTACATAACGGTTTTTGGTTTAAACAGCTGAAATAAATAGCTGTTTTCAAATATAGTATTTGATATCTCAAGGGTTTTGTAATAATGTGCTGAAATAATGTAAGGTGTCATAAGCTGTCCATTTTTTTGTTGTTTATTGTGGCAAGGATAAGGTAGTTGCCCGGTAATTATATGACATGATGAGTGTTACCGATGGAGACTGGTGTTGGACAGGGCGGCTGACGGCTGGCGGTTGGCAGCGTACAGTGCGCATGCGCGTCACGCACGCAGGAAGCGTTCGGCGACCTTCAACACGCGCGCCACGGCCGTCGTCTCCGCTGATCGGTACAGCTCATTGTTCACCTCGCACCCACTATTGCCATCTGATCCGTACTTTATGTCAGATGACTGCAAAACATATTATGCCCATCACACATTTATATACTTAAGTCATTTGCTCGCGGCATCGCCCGTGTGAGTCTTTTCTTGGTTAAAAGTAATTTTCCCAAACAATACTTCAACATACCTACTATCTTTCTCCTCTTACCTTACGCTATATGTGTTTCATTATTTTTGTTAAAGGCCATCAATACCAGGTTTCAAGGAAAGACTAGAAAAATACAAGTTTTCCCATCCTAAATCTCGATTTTCAGGGATCGAATATCAAAAACCTTTCTTAGTAGTTTTCTATGTCATTATAGGAATACGCTGTAAAAGTTCAGTTTAGAAGTTGATCAGCCAGGACATTATATAAATTGACAGCCTCCATGGCGCAGTGAGCGAGTAGCCGGCCGCAAAGCGAGAGGGCGTGGGTTCGATTCCCGCACCGAGAAAAATGTGTGATCCACAAGAATTTGTTTCAGGTCTGGGTGTTGTGGGACCGCAAGTCCGTCGTAGTTCCTGATACCCACGATACAGGTTAACCTAGTGTGGGGTCGGGACTGGTGTGTGATTGTTAAAACAATAAATAAAAAAAACAAATATATTAACTGTTATAACCCAATAACATCGGTATTAAAACTTATATAATAATTCCTGACTGCCTCGGTGGCGCAATTGTAATGCCTACGCGTTACGACAGGCTAACGCTGAGGGCTCGGGTTCGATCCCAGGGTCGGGTAAAGTGATATTGGGGTTTCCTATTACAAAATGCTCAGTATCAACCCGGAGTCTGGAATTGTGCCCGGTATGGGGATAGGCTCGCCCCCTATCAGATCATGGGACGGAGATAGGCTCGGCGAAATATGGGTTACACCTCTGCTTACCCCTTCAGGGATTACAGGCGTGAGTACGTATGTATGTATAATAATTCCATAGTAAGCTACTTGAGCATCTGATGAACTCCGTCCAGTTCGACTGATAATTGACAAGCAATCGATAGATCAAAGTCTATTGTAAAGGAAAGAGGTAACAATGTGCTCTCATCCACGTGACAAACGTGAGCAGAGCAGACAAAGGGCTTGCTCACCTTATCAGCGTAGATAATGAAAAAACATTTTCTACATTATACTTATTATGGAAAAGTGGTGCTTCACACGCGATACATTCTATTTTAATCTTTTGACAATCGCAATGTAATTGAAATTAATTGCTGTGACCATTAGACCCATTAGAAGCTTGTTCAGATGAATAAGATGAGCTGTCGGCACTATCACCTCTGTATCACTTGTCACATGGAATGAAATGTGCCTTTGTGTACTAAGTTTGGTACCTATTATTAACTTAGATTATTATTCAACGTCACAAATCTACGATATTTTTTTTTACTTGCAAGACGAAACGAGCAGGTCGATCGCCTAATGGTATTCGTCACGATTGCCCATAAACAGAAGCAACGCCACTCAGAACTTTGAATTACAAAGTACAGCATTGCACTGGACTGCGCTTACCCCGAGACATAAGTTGTTAAGTTGTTAATGCTCAGTAATTTCACTGGTTTTAATGTGCTTCAAACCGGAATCCAATAGTACGTACGCACTGTTGCTTGGCGGCAGATATACAAAAAAACAGAGCAGTGTTACCAACTCACACGGCCTCTCTCATACGACAGATCTGCCACCTAGTACCATGGTATACACAGACCAAACAATACAAATTTCCTTTCCATCGATTAATTTCATGTAATTTGAAGTATTTATTATTTTCATAATATTTTTTCTAGCTATATACATAACCCAATGCTATTTTACATACTTTCGAATCGATAGATGTCAATTAAGTAGGTTTATTCATCGATCACGAAGGTCTTATAAACACTAGGAACTTTATTTTGTTTGCACAGAAGATGACAGCGACAAAACAAACAAACATAGTTATATAATTGTAATAAATATTCATCTAATGTTTGTCTTCGAGTAATTTATCTTTGCAATTTATTTTTGTATTAAAAATGTAAATAGGTTCTTTGTTTGTATCGTAATTGTGACATTCCTGAAACGATGCACGTTCTAGTAAACATAATATTGTGGCAATTAATATGACGGCAGCATCGATCGTCCATGCTCCAATTATGTAAATTAAAAATATTAAATTTTACATAAAAAATGTGTTATTTCCTTAAATAGTATTTGTTTACATATGCGCAGGTTATTGTATGAATACAAAATAAGATAATATTCTCCGAACAAAATAATATAAAAACACTCAAGTGTAACTTGAGTTGAAAATAATTTTCAATTACTGATTACAAAAACAACGATTTTCCTTATTGTAGTCTTCTCAATTTGACTACGTTGTAGTAGAAACCACAAATCAATCATACATCGATAAACACCATTTTTTTTTTTTTTATAAAAGTCTATTAACCCTTTGGTCGTGTTCTGTATTGTCATGTTTTATAAATATTAATAAGTAAATTTAAATTTTACATGCGCAATATGCTCATATATCTTTGTAAATAAAATAAATATACCGATAAATAACTATTATCTGTGATCTAATTAAGATACGTAAACAATCGCGCAAAATAATCAAGTCCACGAGTGAGGTAGTAAATACACTCACCCCTCAGATATGTTACCTACTCAGTACCCATACCTGCGCCTGCGTTGTACTAGGAACGTGCCAATAGGTACAAGTACACAACTTGCATTGAATGTATGCAACTGCGTGATACAAGTATCACACTTGTAAACTCATTGAAGTGTAATTACTAATCCAGATGTGGGGTTTGTGAACCACGCGCGGTATTAATCAATTCATTTGCATAGTATGAGATAAATACGCACGTTGTATTATTGTTGATTAAAAAGTTTTTTATCAACTTTGGATTCTATAGATTAAGTTATAAGTTTTCAGTAAGGATGAAATTTAGATTTGTTAGTTTACTTTATTAATTTTTAAAGGTATGTAAATATTGGTACATATTTTGACATTAATATCAACAGGCCAAATTGCCTTTATGGATCTATTGATTGACCGAATAAATAGACTTGACTGATTGGTCAACAGATTGGTCGTCACAATTGTGTTATAGGCCAAAATACATTTATTACATACATTAGTAGGTTAGTAGAGGTACAGATGGAAATCGCAGAAGCAGACGTAACAATGACTAGGCGTCGTGTGGGCGCGAGCGGGGCATTAACACTGTAATGAGCGTAATGCATCTATAATAAAATTTATTGTTTACGTATTTTTTCAAGGAAGATGCATTTTTGACATATTCGTGTCTTTTTTATAAGTAGGTAGTATCTATAATCAAAGCGAATATTTTAAATTTAATATTTGTTTTCGAGACTGACACGGATAAGTCACGAATTGATAGTTTGATTTAATAAATTTCTAATCCATGCCAACGTAAGTTGACTTTAAAAAACAAAAATATTTTTGTATTATTGAAATTTGTGGAACACCAACCGATCCGTTGACCATTACTATTGTTTTCTGGTTAGCTTTAAGTCTTTGAATTGCAAAATAGGGATTCTAAAGTGAACGACCTTAGCAACAGAACATGTCGATTCATAGTCCTGTGTTATTAGTCAAATCATACGTATATGAGGAAGTGTTTACGAATATTTGCACGAGTTGTAGTTGTTCCTAGTAAGGGATATCAGAACGATGGTCGAGACTCGAGACAGATGCACTTCCTAGAACAATGTTTTGTGACATAGCTCAAATCGTGTTTCTAGTGATTCTTATTAAGTGTTTAGTTACTTAGCTGACTACTTATTGTCTTGACATACAATAGAATCATGTTACTTAATAAATAAATATATCGGTATAAATATATCGAAATTTCTTAAATTGGAAGTAAACTTTCGGATTATTGTGAGGCTAAATTATTTTATGCAATTATAACTGCACATTGACAAACTAGCGGATAATTTATTTAATAATATGAAACACAAAGACATTTAAAGATTAAAGCAGTTAAAGTCGTGTATGTAACAGCACTTGCATAACTTGTGTTATGTTTTACTGTTTTCAAAGTGCAGAAACATATGTTTATTTCATATTCTTTTAAAGGCCAAAAAATACAATGACGTAAAAATTATCATGAAACGATTTTATTTGACAATTAGCGCACACACAATAATATCAACAAACATCCACTTAATCACATTATGGTTTTGATTTGTCATGATACCGGGAATTAATAATAAAACTATGACAGAATAAATTGGTACTGACAATTAGAGGCCCGTTTAAATTGTTCCCATTAATGGCGTGTGTGTCAAAGGGCAAATAATATTACGTTTTCCACGTTTCCACGTAAATCATAGCCAATGTCAGTTGTTATACAACAATAACGACGCGCTCTACGCAATCACATAAAGGTGTCATTAAATGCCCGCATGGCTTACATTGTAATCGCTTAACTATGGATAATCGTCCTCATGTTTTGTTAGCCACATGTTGGTATTACTGCGTCGCTTTTTGAGATATTTGTAAATAACAATAAATTATAGCATCCTATTAAAATCAGAATACGATTATTATTGCTAATATACTAATAATAAAAATATATAGCAGGGAAATAATCAGACTTTAATGTATACTACTAGGCGAGCTGTATAGAACTAAAATTGCGTCACATAACGTGATACTGACAGCTTATAAATAGGATGCGCGATAGAGGTTCTAGTTGAAAGTAAGCGAGATGGTAATATTGAGTTACGGTCGATTGACCACAACTTAGTGGTACAATTTATATGTACCGCGCAGCTTGTCTAGTAGTATACATTAAAGTCTTTGGCAATAATTAATCAAGAATGACGCAATAGATTGAATACATTAATAGAGATTAGACAGAAGTGGCCAATGGTCTAGAAAACGACCACACTTAGTATTATTTCGCTCGCCCATCGAATTTTACGCCATGACTTACGACATTCAACCTTCTCTACAACTAAACAGTTTTTAATTTCGTCTTTATACGTATTTAATTTTGTTTGATGTTTTCTCCCCTTTCAATTCTTTGACGTCAGGCAGGCGGCCGGTCGTAATAACTTCAAGCCAAATCTTTATGTAACATATTGTGTTTAAACTGTAAAAGCATGTTGCGCAGATCCCACTGCAAGTGAGATAATGGCAGGTGGAAGAAGATTTTAGACTATATTTAAGTCTAATAGTACCAGTGTTATTCTGTTATTCTGACTTAATTATTTAAATAAATACTGAAATACAAGTATTGTTCGTATTACATAAATAGCAAGGTGGTACGTATACAAGTGTGTCATATACTCGTACAATGAAATATGGAATTACCATTGTCCAGTTTTCCTGAGATATGTACATTTAATGATTATTGTCTTATTAGTATTATTTTGTGTACTTAATTCAATTAAAATAAATGAAAATGCCCTCTGGTATGCGATATCCTGGAGTATTGAATTTGATATAATAATCAAATTTAATTAATGTATTACAAATACCATAATTTCAATTTATCTTATCATCATACTAATATTATAAATGTGAATGTAAGTTTCTTTGTTACGCTTTCACGCGAACTACTTAACCGATCATCATTAAACTTTGTACACATATTCTTGGAGGTATAAAAAGTAACAAAGGTTATTATTATTATTATTATACATTTATACAAAAACATATCTATTTGTTTGTTACGCTTTCACGCCTAAATCACTGAACCGATTTTGATGAATTTTGTTGTAGAGATAGATGGGACCCTGGAGACGGTTATAGGCTACGTTTTATTTCGGAAAAGTCTATTCACGCGGGTGGAACCGCGAGCAAAAGCTAGTATAAAATAAATAGATATGTCATGTATTGCATCGTCACTAGGTACGGAAGGACTGATGAATAAAAGGTAAGGGCGTGACAATAACTGGCTCAGATATTACGCACTCTTTTTACTTCAACGTAATTTTTATTAACCAAGAACCAAGTGAATAAGAAAGGGAAGTGATTCAACACTTGCGCACTAAACAAATAAGAGGCGGGACAGGTTAGGCTGTTTGTTGTGTGCAAACAACCTAGTATGGTTAACTATGTCAAGTGAACATAATAACTATTATTCATTCATTTCCGATACATACAATTTTTATATTAATGAAAAATAATAGTTTAGATTCAGGTTCCGCCCGCGTGAACGGCCTTTTCCGCGATAAAAAGTAGCCTATGTCTTTTATTCACAAACTCACAAACATCCAAACTTTCACATTTATAATAGTAGTAGGAAGTAAGATACTTTAAGTGCTACTACTATACTTAAAAAGATTACTTTTTTTAGTAATTAATTAAATATATATCCAATACCTACTACCCAATAGTTAAACTGGTGTCCTACATGGTCCTGATGACAGTATGATATTCAGCCTGAGTCGTGGATATCAGGCACGACGAGAGACTTTCAGTCTCACAACACTCAGACCTAGAACAGATACTTGCGGATATCATAAACATTCGTCTTGGTGCGGAAATCGAAATAGCAACCTTCTGTCTAACAGTTTGCTATTCATCGATTATGCTATAGAGGCAGTCATAGGTACTTCATGCATATAGCCTTCATATAGCATACGTCATACGCATGAATCGTCCAGTGATATGGAATACTTCTCTTATAACTTTAAAAAGGTCATTTACACTCATTGTGAACTTGGAGGTTTTATACAAAGTTCGTTCATACCATATTGTGGCAAAACAATGAATCAGGCATTAGCACGTGGTTTTAGCTCTGTCATATACATATATTTGAATAAAATATTTGCATGCAATAGACTTATATACAGTTAGGAGACATTATTACTGAGTACGCTAGCAATTTTTTTCTTAAATCTTTTGTAGACAATAATCGTCACGTGCATAATAAGACGTGCTTTAATATTACTTGGTAATCAGTAGACAGATATTTTAACACTTTCTATGTTTGTTTGTTTCTTTCTTTGTTTGTTAGCTGCATGTAAACTCAAATATTAGCAGTGAAGAAGGATATTTTTTCCAATTAGCATTGTTACTTAGCAATGGTGCGTGATAATACGTTGCCGTTGGACGTTCCCTGAGGCGGTAAAATTTGCATGAGCGAAGTGGGTCTGTGGAGCGTTGGCGGTCGCGAGACTTTAAGATGCGCGGGCGCAGGCTCCGACAGATGCCCGTTACGGCGACATACTAACCTCGATACGCTTATACCAATTTATTATTTAACAACCGAACGAATCTTCAACCTCTACAATTATGATAACGTTGTATATTGGTTTTATTTAGTTTTTTTACATTTTTGACGACAACATGTATCTTTTTTTAACACGTGACTGCCATGGGAAATTTACGCGGCGCCGCCGACACCGCCGCCACCGCTCCGTAAGAAATACGTGCTTTGAAAATACCAACGTTATAAACTGAATACAAAATCGAACTATCGATATTTATAAGTAAACATTTACCTTTAAATATGTTTAGCTTATTTAAATGTATGATCATATACATATACCCAACCTAATGCTTTTTAAAATACCATACTAGTTAATCACAATAAGCTAGCCCTTTACTGATTACAGGGTATGTAATATGTCGATGGTGACATGTAGTAAACATAAAATTTAAATTCATTTTCTATAACATAATGAGCACTCTTTTTTGTAGATTTTTATTAGCCCGCGCTGTTCCAATATTGGCAAAGGCCTCCTTAAGATCCTTCCCTGAATCATAAATCTTACTGTGTAAAATTTATATTTAAGAATATGATTTATCTTCTTATATATAAAATTCTCGTGTCACAATGTTCGTTCCCATACTCCTCCGAAACGGCTGGACCGATTTGTATGAAATTTTGTGTGCATATCGAGTAGGTCTGAGAATCGGCCAACATCTATTTTTCATCCCCCTAAATGTTAAGGGTGGTCCACCCCTAATTTTATATTTTTATTTTTAGACAACATTTTTTGTTTTTTTATGATACAGCATTAAAAAATACATACAACCCTAAATTTTCAACCCTCTACGATCAACCCCTATTTTTTAATAGCGACATTAGTATTTTTGTCAAGCGCGTTTCTCACCGGGCCTCGCTTGAAGCGCCCACTAGGCTACTTTAATTCTGGAAATAGGCATTCACGCGGACGAAGCCGCGGGCGGAGCCGCGGGCAACAGCTAGTTTTTCTTTAAATATACAATGAGTCGAAACGTTGATGACAATGATTGGTTTCAATTTAATATATATACCCACGATACATAAATTAATTAGTGGATGTCGTTATTTGCAGACGCATCTACATAATAAATGGATCTTTGTTTTGTGGTCGACCAATTAATGAAGATTAATTTGAGAGGACGCTGTCGTTTCAATCGTCAGAATTGTATTCTTGTCTTTAGCAATTATTATTATTATTATACCAGCCCTATATTAAACACATCCCACTCCTGGGCACGGGCCTTCTCTACTTGATGAGAGGGGTTAGGTCTTAGTTTACCACGCCACGCCGCCCTTATAGGTACGTGTTCACAGAATTCTCAACTTTTGAAATTCTTATAAAAAGCTTCTCTAAATAGGGGTTTCCTGTCTCACATAACTTAGAAAGGTCAGAGGTGCATGCTTGGGGCTGGTTTTGAACCTGCGACTGTCGTCTCGGTAGTCCGTAGTTCATCGGGGAGTCTCGCTGAGCTATCGCATAGTTAATTTACCTTATTATTAATAATTAATCGCAATTGGACAATCTCTGTGACGCAGTGGGCGAGTAGCCGGCTGTGAAGTGAGAGGCTGCGGGTTCGGTTCCCGCACCAAGACAAATTATTGTGTGATCCACAAATATATGTATCGGGCCCGGGTGTTTTCTTCCCATAGGGCTTGACGTCAGGCAGGCGGTCGGTCGTAAAAACTACAAGCAAAATATTTCTTTAACATGTGTTAACAAGCATGTTGCGCCGATCCCACTGCGAGTGGTATAACGGTAGGTGGAAGGACAGATTATAACTGAAATAAAGATTGCTATGTTGTAAATGCGTGTATGCTCACATACATGCAAACACATTCGTACACAATAAGTATGAATGTGTTATGGCAGAATACAATGGCCGTATCAACGCGTGTCAACGGCCGAGTTGCGACCACATACCTGAACGCGCCCAAAATCTGACTGCTTCTTTGGTGATTACTCATTGACAGACATACCATTCGTATTCAAAGCGCACTTACACGAACTTTCGAAGAGATTTATGGTTGTTTATATTCACGCATTTTACAACTGCATGTATTAGGAAATGACAAAAATGCGCAGTAGTCACTGTTCGGTATCACGTTATACCTAAATTTTAGGGGTGTATTAGAATTGTCCACAAAGATGTGTCATTCTGATGATGATATAAAGAGCGAGTTGTTTGTTTAGTCAATAGATAAGTCGTTAAAAATAATTTTACTATTGACTCGGTATTAACAAAACACAGACAACAGTAAACATGGACTTTGGGGGTATTGACTGCGCCATTCGACAGGATTAGCAGTCACATTGTTAGGATTCTAAAGTGAGAGGAACAAAGAGGCGTGCCAGTGGAGTTGCCGCGCCGCTCGCCGCGCCGGCCATTGCCGCTCGGCGCTCTGTGCTCGGTGCCAGTCGGAGATATGTGTAAGCACACATTGTCATGCAATGCACGCGACCAGCCGCTGCCACCATTCAAGGTCGCATGTCTTCGTCTCCCATCCGCGCTGTAATTCCCACTCATACAATTATATTTAAAAACAGTGACAATACTTTTACATGAGAGTCGTCACTACATCGGTATTAAGCTTGAGGTTTGACTGTATCGGATGTGCTTTGTTTGAGATTAGAATTTAATTATCCATATCTATGTAGTATTATGTGATGATGTCGTGTTCGTGTCGTACTTATCAAACGCGTTGACAATAAACAATGGATGGATAACCTTGCAATGATGTGAGATAATGTGACGTTCGTAGGTACTGAAGGAGAGATAAGGGGATTCTCCGTACGCAAATTAACAGAATTAATCCACGTTGAAGAACTATATAACATTTATGGAGGTGATAATAATACACTTTTGTAATAAATTTCAAGAAATCTCATATACAAAGCCGTACACTTTAGAACATTAGCACTAAATCAGGAGCTAATTTTAATGTTTAGCTTAAATATACTTAGCGAGTGAATCAAATCAAAATTCCTAACGTCTTTATAATTTTACCTAAGTTCTCTATCGTTATACAAAGTTGTTGGTTATGTGATTTAAAATTACCAATTGAAAAAGTATATGTACATAATAATATTATTATGACTGGTAGGAATTTCCGTTGTCAAGTAATTATTGAGATAATTTATCAATAAGAAATGTTAAGGAAAATACATTTTAAATAAGTCTTATTTTTAACTGTTTATTAATTTGGATTGTTTTGTTACAGATGTATCTAGCTCAGTATGGTTACTTAAGCCCATCAGTCCGAAATCCATCCAGCGGTCACATTATGGATGAGAGCTCGTGGAGACGCGCCATTGCAGAATTTCAGAGCTTCGCTGGTCTTAACGCAACAGGTACAGTAAAACCCACTAATTATACAAATTACCATTTCGTATAAAGATAACATTTTTTTTGTCTTCGAAAGTACGAAATATACCTAATTATTAGTATATAGAATGCACTTATAGAGTAGCACGGAATACACAGTATGCGTTTAGTTTCTGCTTATGGTTTTTTTATTTAAATTCACGAAACTGATCCATACACATAACTTACATGCGAGCTAATAGAAATAAATACTATGTTTAAAGTTTTGAATAACGTAACGAGATTGATAAGTTAAACTGAATTTATCTTAATAATGACTGATTATATTGTATAAAGAACACAAACGGTGTAGAAGCGATTGTTGGTCAGATACAACACTAGCTATCCCTCGCAGCTTGGCCGCAGGCATGTTACTGCCCTGCTCCCATGCCTCATAGCATGATATACATACATACCTTCCGGAATAAAGTCTCTAAATTATAGTTTAATAACGGCATCTAAATCAGTTGTTAGTTTACGAGAAATAAGTGGATAAACAGGGAGACAGACGCAGAAAGCGACTTCATTTTATACCATGTATTGATTGAATAGGAGAGCTAAACCATGTCTATTCTAGAGATGGCTATTTGAAGGCGGTATGCTTAGCTGTAACTTAGGTCCGAAACAAAATTAAATATTAGTGCGCAAAATGTTTTACCAGTAAACCCGGTTTGCTTCGATAAATGGATTGCCATTCAAGAAAGGAAACTTAAATCAAGTTGGTGAAAGCGCTGTCATGTACATAATTTGATTCTCCATATCAGTATTTATATTTATTGTGGAATGTCGTTTGCAAATTTATATAAAATATTTGGGTCTGATATTTCTTTCGTCTTCACTTTTCCGAGCCATGTGTTGATTAATTATGTTGTAATTACGGAAGATACTCGCCCAAATACAAGAAATAAACAAATAAATAAAATCACGAAATGATCAATTAAATTAATAGATTAATTAAAAAATCATTAAATTTCTTCTAAAACAATCACTTCAAGAAATCGAATTGAATAAGTCTTAGTTTCAAACTGCACCGATATAAATATTTCACAGCGCTTAACTGACAATAGTTTTCTACAAAGTCAATAGCAATTGCAGGCAGTCAACCCTGCAGCAAAACCACGATTACATCAATACTTATTTATATAAAGCGGCATAAGTTTAGTTCTCCAACCTCAGATAAAATTGCATCTATTACTTATTCCGATCGGTTACGCTGTCATTCCGCATCAGAAAAATGCATTATGACTCAATTACTGTGAGTGACCGTATATTTCTTGGATATTATCAGTTGACGTCATTAAAAGTGTTGTAAGCTTACATCCGGGGCTCCTTGCCCGTTAGCTCCAAGCGCCAGATCGTTCGGTCTTTAGTTCATAGAACGTTAACTGTATCGAAAATTTTACTTATATTGTTAAAAGCTTTTAATATCTTTGTGAGTTCGTTTCATTCTATATTTAAACTATTAATAATATAATATCGTCAATATTAAGACTAGAATGAAGACATCAACTTTCGTGGTTTACTTAAAGTATAGAATAAGAATTAACCACATTACGGTTATGTTGCCGCATTCTAAATTTCCTGACTTATATTGTCGGTTTATATAATACTGGGTATTTAGACGCTCGTTATTTGTGATTTATGTGAATATTAAAAAAATAATTTGAATCAATGATAAAATGATCGTAACCCTGGACCCGATCCAATGAGCGACCACCGTGACTGTGCTCTGTAATTCAGTAACCTCGACGCGTCGGTTATTACGAGTCAGTATCGACAACACACTAGTCTAATCCCAAGCGTTTATTCAAAATACCATAGAATTATGACAGCCTCCGTGGCGCAGCGGGCGAGTAGCCGGCAGCGAAGCGAGAGGCCGTGGGTTCGATTCCCACACTGAGACAAATGTTTGTGTGAACCACAAATATTGGTCTCGGGTCTGGGTGTTGTGGGACCGCAAGTCCTTCGTAGTTCCTGATACCCACGACACAGGTTTACCTAGTGTGGGGTCAGGACTATGTGTGTGACTGTTGGGTGTATTTATTTATTTATTATTTATTATGTGAGTATGAGTTGAACCGACCTCACGCATGTAACGTGCCTTGACACAAGAAGTAGTTTATTGGTCTTGAATATGACTGAAGGTAGTATTATTATGTAAGCAAATAACGCAGCGACGGAACATACACATACATTATTCATTATCGGTCAGTGCACGAGTTGGGTTAGCAGTTCGTTACAAACATATGACTTGATTAGAACCTTAATGATGCCATTACACACGTTAGTACGTGTCTGCACGTTTTAAACTGATCAACTTTGTTTTTATACAAAAGTGCTGCGTAAATCGTCCCTTCTAAACGTCTTTACTTATTTCTTGTTTTATTATTTCATTACATTTGTAGTTTCAAAATAAACTAATGAGTACATGACCAGATTTTAGTTAATTCTAAGATTTATTGAGCAGAATAATAATAAAGATTGCATTAAACATACCAATTGAGGTCTAATTATTAAATTGCTAGTAATGCAATGTTCTAGAAAAAACCTTATGTGTCTCCCACAGTGTATAATTATGTTGGAGCATAAGAACGCGTTAACATTGCACGTAAATTTCAAGTAATTACACGACATTAATCATAGTTAATAGCGACATCGGTATTTTAACGTACAAATCATGGTCTATTGTAGAGGTTTGATATCAAAATTCCGAATGCCCGCTCACCAGCTGAGCATTGGCCGCTAGAACCGTTGTTCCTGTTTATTCAACGTTTTCCGCGTGCGGTTTTGGACGCCGTGATTGTGTAATTACTTCCTTGTCATCAGTTCATACAAAAAGTTCACGTATTGCCGTTTGAATCTGAATGATGTTTTTTATTATTAAAACAATTGAGTCGAGTATTTTTCCATTCGAACTTGTTCGGTATTTGTTTGAATACAGTAGTCCGTTAACTAAAATAAAATTTTCTTTAACATTATATTACAACTGTAAAAACCCAATTAATTACACTCGTCATTATGAATGGAAATTACATATGTACTTATTTCCTATAATTTTTTTTCCTTAGGTGAATTGGATGAAGATACATCGAAAGTAATGTCATTACCGAGGTGCGGAGTGAAAGACAAAGTAGGCTTCGGAGAGAGTCGTGCCAAACGATACGCGCTTCAGGGTAAGTCACATAGCAGAAATACCAGTTACGTAACTAATCAATATTTAAATGATAACATCTATTACACTGGGTAGCAGCTGATAAGCGTTGTTGCGTGGTAGTAGCAACAAGAGCACTTGGTTAGGCAGCACATATTCCAAAACTGCTAAAACGAATACCTAATATTTCTACCAACAGGTGAAAGCATACAATATCACAAAGTGGAATAATATTAGATTGAGTCCGTACGCACCCTGCGTTTAAATAAAAACTACCAGAAATGTCTTACCAACCATATTTTATACAGTATTTTATAGTACCTTGTACGATGCCTTGTAGGTACTCTATATCCTTTAAACATGTAAATTGTTTCGTCCTAGGTTCTAGATGGCGCGTAAAGAACCTGACGTACAAGATCTCTAAGTACCCGTCAAGACTGAACCATGCTGAGGTGGACGCCGAGCTTGCAAAGGCTTTCTCCGTATGGTCCGACTATACCGACCTAACCTTCACACAGAAGAGGTCCGGACAGGTCCATATTGAAATCAGGCAAGTACCAGAGCCGTGGTTAATCTTTCTTTCATTTAGGGTAACGCAGAGTGACATATTATTGGGTCAGTCACGTAATACCAGAAAATATAAAAATATATGTGGTTTAATTTATTAGGAGTTATATGCAGTGCATTTATGATACTTAATTTTGATAGTACCTATATGTTTTTTTTTTATTTTGAAACCTTATGTACCACCAGCAACCAATTGTTATTTTAAATACTAAAAATGTGTATTCCACAAAACTATTGTTAAATGAGGATAATGTAGGAGGAAAAATCTGGAATATAGGTGACATTGTGTATTTTGATTTGTATATTGTACAATTTTAATGAGTAATAAGTAATAACATGGTTTTTGTAGCGATTCACCGGTTGCGTAACTAAATGTTGCGGTCATTCAGTTTAGTCATTTGCTACTTGTGACGCGAACGTTTGCTACATGTGTTTTTAATTATATAGTTAGATCCGTGGCGCATTGGGTGAGTAGCCGGCTGTGAATTGCGAGGCCGTGGGTTCGTTCCCGTACCGAGACAACAATGTTTGTGTGATCCACAAAAAAATGATTCGGGTCTGAGTATTTTTCCCCCACAAGGGTTGACGTCAGGCAGGCAGCCGGTCATAATAACTACAAGCCAAAAGATTATGTAACAGGTGTTAAAAAGCATGTTGCTTCGACCCCACTACGAGTGGGATAGGGGCCGGTGGAAGAAGAGGAGTTAATGACAGCATACCAAGAACGTATACAAAATGGAAGTAATATGGTTTATTGATCATAAAATATGTTCTTTTATGACAAGCGAAGAAGCCATACTTTTTATCCCATAGATATCCCATATATCTGAGCATAATGTGCGTTGGAGACTATATCTCCATAAAATAGACAATATTACTTAATAATTGTTACATAATCTGTATCGGTCATATAAATACTTTTTTAAGACAGCTCCGTGGTGCAGCGGGCGTGTAGTCGGCTGCGAAGCGAGAGGCCGTGGGTTCGATTCCCATACCGAGACAAATGTTTGTGTGAACCACAAATATTGGTCTCGGGTCTGGGTGTTGTGGGACCGCAAGTCCCTCGTAGTTCCTGATACCCACGACACAGGTTTACCTAGTGTGGGGTCAGGACTATGTGTGTGACTGTTGGGTGTATTATTATTATTATTTATCACATAATCACATAAATTATACGATACGCAATTTTATCACATAAATATTGTTTATTTTTGTTCCAGATTCGAAAAGGGAGAGCACGGAGACGGCGACCCTTTCGACGGACCTGGTGGCACCCTTGCTCATGCTTACTTCCCTGTAAGTACCAATTTCATTATCTTTACACATTTAACTACTTAACACAGTAACGCTGATGTTTCCAGTTGTTTAAAAACTACAAGACTCAATAAATAGCTTGATAAATTTATTAGGAACCTTTTATATGACAACTTCCGAATAAAATAATAACAAAAGAGGATGTGATACTGAGTTTCTTTACATAAAGTACAACATATTATTTAGTTACAATATGGTGACGAGGTCAGGTCCTCAATATTATTTTTAAATGCAAAAATTATTTAATTTTAACTGTTACATCAACCATTGTGCCATTTGAATGTACAATTTTATTTAAATAATTTAGAACGGAAGCGACACATTTTTCCTTTTTCCGTAGTGAAAGTAAAGTGTGTAATAAAATAATCATCAAAGTCATTGTAATATATAAATTATAACATTTTTGTGTGCAATAGTTGTAATGGCGTTTGTGTGTGTAGGTGTACGGAGGTGACGCACACTTCGACGATGCTGAGATGTGGTCCATCAACTCCAAGAGGGGGACCAATCTCTTTCAGGTAATGTACAACAAGGTTATAGGGTTAAGCAACTTATTTATATATCTAGTATTTTTTTTGACACATTAAAAGATATATTTCCCCAGTTTGCACGTGTAAAACTTAAAACTTAAGTTTTTCTGTAAATAAATGTTCTATTCCATTAAAGTGGTGTGTATATAGCAACTGCATCCATATTTTCGCAAAGACACGGTGAAGTCGCGAAAACTCGGAATATTGAGTAAAGATTACTTAATTCCCCCTCTCCCGTACTTAGTGAATAATTCATCATTTCGCGAAAATGAGGAACATTTTACGATATATTTCAAAACTTCGCGAAAGTACAAATTTTCCTATTCTATGATGGCATATACATCAATGTGTGTAAATGTTCCAGGTGGCGGCCCATGAGTTCGGTCACTCGCTGGGTTTATCCCACAGTGACGTGCGCTCGGCTCTCATGGCGCCCTTCTATCGCGGCTTTGATCCTGCCTTCCAACTTGACCAGGATGACATCCAAGGCATACAGGTAAACAGCTAACCTTAAAAATATATTGTAATAATTTATTATAGTAAATGATTTAAGAAATGTAAAAATTTAATTAGAAAATTTCAAAATTGATCATTTGTCAAATCTTCAAATGTTAGAGCCACGCTGTAGAAAGTTTTGTCTCAATTTCGAATTCATTTCAGTGATTATTTACCATCAGATCATTTGTTTATTTACCGGGCTTCTACTATACTAATGTTTGTTTGTTGCCAGGCCCTGTACGGTCACAAAACACAGACGGACATAGGTGGTGGAGTGGGTGGTGGTGGTGGTTTGATACCATCGGTGCCGCGCGCGACCACTCAACAACCCTCCGCAGAGGATCCCGCCCTCTGCGCTGATCCCAGGATCGACACCATCTTCAACGGCGCTGATGGATCCACATTCGTTTTCAAAGGTAATTTAATTCTGAGGTGTTATAACTTTGATCATTTGTGTGTATTTGTGTTTACGTCTGTGACACCGTAGCGTCTAAGCGAATATGCCGATTTGAATGGGTTTTTTGTTTAAAAGTCATCTTATTTCGATGTTTGAAAGCTAATTTAATTAATTGTAATAAATTGTAAATGTAATTGGTCTTAGTGCCGTTGTAGTTAAAATAAGTAAATGTTATGGTAAATTGTAATATATTTCACAGGCGAGCATTACTGGCGACTGACCGAGGACGGAGTGGCGGCTGGGTACCCTCGCCTCATCTCCCGAGCGTGGCCTAATCTGCCAGGGAACATCGATGCTGCCTTCACATACAAGAACGGGAAGACATACTTCTTCAAGGGTTCCAAGTACTGGCGCTACAATGGACAGAAGATGGACGGAGACTACCCCAAGGAGATCAGTGAAGGTATGCTATTACGATGTTTCAAACCCTTGATATTATAATTTCAACTATAAAGGCAGAAATTGGTCGAATCAGGGACATGGGAATGTAGTATCAACGACGCCACTTCTGTACATTATGGTGTACTTTCGATTTAAGCGCCCGGGGCGTCGGTGGTTCGCGCAAGTGACGCCGCAACAGAGCTGCAGAATAATATACTATGCTAAAATAAGATTGTCATGGACAGACTGCGCAGTGCGCTAGTAGCTAGCTAGTGAAGTGAGAGGCGGCGGGTTCAATCCCGCACTGAGACAAGAAAAATGTGCTATCCACAATTTTTTGTTACGGTTCTGAATGTTTTCTCCTCAGAGGGGTTGACGTTAGTTGACGGGTTAGTAAGCTAAATCTTTCTGTAACATGTGTTAAAAAGCATGTTGCGAGTAAGATAAAGGCAGGTGGCAGAAAAAGAAAGAGGGTGTCATTGAAGTGCAGGACACAGTCGCAGTGACACTAACGCGACGTAAGTATCATTGCGCTCGAATGACTTTCCCTAATCCTTATATTTGCATAGTAACTTAATCTGCCGCTCTGTCGCAGCGTCACAGACGCCACAGACGCCACAGACGCTTGACTCAAAAGTCCACCTTTACTTACTCACGATGTAGATCTGTGGGAGGCCATTTTATGGTATCGTCACCAATGCCAGGCCCAAGATAAAAAGCTGAGATGTATGATTTTGAGACAACCTTTAAATAACGTGAAAGGTTCTTCTGAAGGTTGTTATATCATAACCGTCAAATATTGACGGTTGAAACAACTCATGCTGGTGGTAAGGTTATAACAATTTTTTTTTTGTTTATGGTCGGAGTAAGGAAGTAGTCAGTGGTGTTTCATTTCAGAGGCCGGTAAACGGGCAAGTGAGTCACCTGATGACATAAATCTCCACCGCCCATGAACACCCACTATATGTATGATGAACTCAAAACTATTATAAGCACTGAAGATAAAGGCAAAAATACTCGTTTAAAATGTAACGTAAAATGTAAAGCAATGACTTTTATGGTTAAAAAACAATTTAGACACATCAAATAAGTTGTTATGATAAATAGTGCCAAAAATGGAATGTCAATGACCTAGGTAGGTACGTCTTTTTATGTTCTTTGTCATAAAATTTGAAGTGTTATAAGTAATTACATTTAACTTGACCTACCGTAGGTAACCTTACATGCCCTTAAAAAGTAATAAATTTAAAAGTGACCTTCAATATTCATGGTATGAATAAAATTACAATCTCGTTAAGTTTGTATTGCAATTGTAAAAAAGCTCAAGGGCTGTGGAAAAAATAATAAGGTGTATGTGATTACCAAACTCCGAGGTAGAGATTATGGTCACCACAGATATAACTCTATATAGACGACGGGAGTACATCATAATGTTATCCTATTTATTTTATTGTAACTGTTAAAAAATTTCGACGACAATAATAGTAAAACATAAACTAACTTTTAAATAGATGTATAAATTTTCTTCAAACTAAGATAACAAAAATTTTAATTAGGCCACCATTGAAACAAAAACTAACACATTCAAAGGGATCAACTTATACCACTCTTCTTTGTTATGAGGAGTCAAAAATGTAAAACCAAACGTGCCACAATTTTTGTATCTGCTGTGACGTCACAAGCGTGACTTAGTGTTGAGAAACCTTGAACCTTGAACTACTTGAATTTTTACAAGACTTTACGGTTCAGTAAGACGTTAATCGTGTATTTGGATGACGTCTTCCTTTGAATGGTAGACAGCGCTTGTTTCACATGTAAATGTTATTTATAAAGAAATAAGACAGCAAAATACAAAATTATCACGGTGTCAATACCTAGATACATAGAGGATACACATACATTTTTTTCATTCCACATACACCACCATCTCATTGACTGTCTAATCTGGTGATGAAATATACGTTAAATCAGAGTACGCGTGGTCATGATTTTGCTTAGGATTTCTTGACATCAGCACGAGAGGTAGGTACCTACACTAGTTTCTATGAGATCTATGTCTATGGTGCTCACACATAAACGCAAAGACTCATTAATAACTATTTTATTTTTATAATTTACGAAATACACTCATTTAATTACCTATAATTAAATACCACTCATGCGAGTGGTAGAGCCACACTGTAGACAATTTTGTCTACAGCATGAATGGGCCGGCTCGTCCGGGTCATTACCACTGTCTTACAGAAAACCGACGTAAAGTAGCAGCTTGCTGCTGCGTTTCGTACTGTGAGTGAGATATCTGGTGGCCCAAGTCCCCTCCCCTTCCCAAGCCCCAAATCCTGTTTTAAAAAACCAGGCGGTCAAGCCAGACAGCTCAATAAAAATTGGCAGGCGTGACGCTTACCATTAGATAAACGGTTTGCTCGTCTCGTCATCTTATGAAAAAAATAATCTAATTTGTCCCATAAGGTTTCACCGGTATTCCTGACAACATCGACGCGGCGCTCGTATGGTCCGGAAACGGCAAGATCTACTTTTACAAGGGCTCTAAGTTCTGGCGGTTTGACCCGGCACAGCGCCCTCCTGTCAAGGCGACATACCCTAAACCCCTGTCCAACTGGGACGGCATTCCTGATAATATCGATGCCGCGTTGCAGTACACTAATGGATACACGTACTTCTTCAAAGGGGGTTCATACTGGCGGTTTAATGATAGGACTTTCAGTGTAAGTATTGTTGTGGTTTATTTCTTACTTTCTGCAAAGTATTTTTACATTGGTATTCACGTGGTCACCCATTTTAGTCATATTTAATCTTTTAGACTCGTTGTACCTTGAACTGCTTATGGTAAAATATTGGCTATTGAAAATTAAAGAATCCAAGTGGTTGTGTCCTTAGCAACCATTTTTATTAACGTAATAGGTATTAACCTTTTTATCAGTAGAGTTCTAATACTTCTGCCTAAAAGTTACTACAGTGTCGTAAGATGAAGGGAAGCCGACACTAGTTCCTTAAAGTAATAAAATCAAAATTTCTATATGTATTTGATTAAACTGTAACATAAATGTTTTAAATCTTATGGAATAGACATATAAATGAAACTCAAGCAAGATCTTTGAAGTTAATAAATATACTAAGAGTTTTATCAGGTGCAACTTGGGGAGTCCATCCTATACACCTCCGGAGACTATATATTTCATTAATTAGGAGCAGATTAGACTATGCAAGCTTTATTTATGATAATGCTGCAAAGACTCATCTGCTCAAATTAGACCGAGTCCAAAATGTGGCATTACGCGTAGTAGGAGGTTTCATTAAAACGACACCTATTCACGTGATGGAATATGAATTATGTTTACCACCGCTCCATCTGAGAAGAAGGTATTTAGCTACAAAGTATTGCCTTAAGTCCCAATCCTGGTTTGATAATATTACTATTCATGCTCTAGAAGATCTATTACTACTTAGTAATTCAGCTTACTTCCGTAGAAAAAAGAAACCATTACTGGCCTTGGTTTATGGAGAGACAAAAAAAGAAAACATCAACTTTTGTAATCCGTTACATATGTTTAATTTAAATACTTGGGTATCTAATATTGATGTTAGCATTATTGAAACTAGAATTGAGGATATATCGCAGGCGAAAAATAAATATGACACAAGAATATTAATGGCAAACACACTACACATGCTTAATACTAAATACGAAGGCTGGTATAAAGTTTATACGGATGGCTCACAAACAAAATCTGGTCGCGGTGCAGCGTACTATGTTCCCAGTCACAATGTGAGAGAAACTTTTCAAATAGTGAATGACTCAAGTTATTCTATTATGTATGTGGAGCTCTTTGCTATTTCGGAGGCTTTGTCTCATGTCGGCAGCGCAGGATTTAAAAAGGTAGTTATTCTGTCTGATAGCAGAAGTGCCTTGCAACACATAGCTCGGTGCACCTCTGGACACAGAGGAGCATCGATAGCTTATACTATTTTAGAGAAGGTCATAGCGCTGTTGGCTGAGGGGGTGTCTCTGGGGATCCAATGGGTTCCCTCACATGTTGGCGTACCGGGAAATGAGGAGGCCGATAAAATGGCGCGAGAGGGAATAACAAATGGTACCGAAGTATTTATCAAACCAGAATATTTAGAAGTCCTTATCAAATATAAAAAAAATATACGTTCACTTTGGAAGGAGTATTTTGATGTAACATCGCGAGAAAAAGGTATCTGGTATCAAACCATACAAAGTGAGCCTCCTCACGTACCATGGTTCGCCAACATTAACTTGAGTCGTAAACTCATAGTGATCGCTCACAGGCTGCGGTCTGGGCACATTCCATCAAATAGTTTTAAATATTTGATGCGCAAAATTAGTAGCCCAAACTGCGATTTATGCAATACAAAAGACGACCTATATCACTTATTGATGGAATGTGTCCGGAGCGCAAGCATGAGAGAAAACCTGTACAATGAGTTACACATTAATCGTATTGATGTGGGTATGTTCCAAAGCATTCTATCCACACGAACATCAGATGCGGCTAGACAGCTGTATCGGTCTGTCTACAGACTACTAAATAATAACTAGATTAAAGAGCATGCAGTAGTTATAAGAGCTAGAACTATGGGGCTGACGTAGTCGTTGCACGACTAAAAGTCCCGAAAAAATCCTGAATAAAAAAAAAAAAAAAAAAAAAAATGTTTATATTATAAATTTGAAACATTGATATAAACGTTTCATAGACATAGTAAATTAGAGAAATTATCATCGACGTTCCTTTATTTGCAATTGTAAAATACTGGCTATAAATGTACTTGAATTATTTTTACACTTCCTGCTCTCTCAAACCAATATATCACAAACATCTTTATTATAATTATAATAGTTCGTATATAAAAATTCAAACATATTTCTGGTACAAGTACCTGTATACAGTACCTGACCGCGTCCCTGTTTGACATTGACAGGTAGACGCAGACAATCCTCAGTTCCCACGCTCCACTGCGTACTGGTGGCTCGGATGCAGCTCCGCGCCGCGCGGTACAGTCGGAGGTAACAACGCACGACTCACCGACCTGAACACCGACGATGACGTGGGCGACATTACCTTCGACGCAGGTACGGGCACCCGCGGGTCGCGCTCACCAACACTACATGGGCGTGCCACTTACGGATTGTAGGGCATTCACTAAATATTGGGAAATATAATTGGTTTAGATAGGAGATCGGAATTAGTAAAGGATCTGCTGGTTCGATCTGTTTAGTCTATCATTCTCTTCACCCCTTTATCCTAAGGCGGAGAGATTTCCCTGTGCATTTCCCTGATGCAAAAAGGGAATACTAATATCAATAATTAAATTTAATATTATATATAACATAATGATATAAGATTCTTTGATATTTATTCTTTTCGACAAAAAAGCACGCCCATGTACACAGTACTTTGAACACAAAATTCACGTGACAACATAGATCATGATCTAAAATCTTAAAGAAAGTATTGGCTCGGCAAACATTATATAAACTGTCTGTTTTATATCGTAACACTGCGATACATAACTATTTGGGGCAACAGAAATTAATCAGTTTTCTTAAACCGTTTAGTTTTTAAGTGTTTGCTTCATGATAAAATAATATTGAGTGTTTTATAACAAAGCCATTTGCAGTATTCATTCGTGCGTATCGTTGGTCTCTATTTATTTTATACCTATGTAATGCAATTTCTATAAGACCATATAATTGAGTTGATAACTACCGAATATACGGTTGTATTGCAATCAAATAAACAATTGCCTATTTTAAAGTTGTGATTGTCTATATCAGTTGAAGTGTTTGTCAAACGAAAAAAATACAATATTTTCTATGTTGTCACTTGAATTAATACACTCTTCACACCTGACTGACAAATCTCTTTTAATCTTAATCTTGAAATTCTTGCCAATCAACATGAGTAATAATTCTTGCCAATATTAAAATATACCTACTTTGTCTTTATTCAGCAAGAAGAAGTAGGTTTCCTAGGTGGTAGGTCTCTTGTGTGGGGGAGTCCGTCTGGGTAGGTGCCACCGCTTTGTCTACATTTGCCGCCAAACATCTGTGTGTAATCACTGTTGTGTTCCGATTTGACGGAAATTCAAGCCAGTGAAATTCCTGGGCATTATGAGATTTAATATATCGGGATGACGAGCTCAGTGCAATGCCATGCAGTGCTTTGTTTTCCAAAGTTCTGAGGAATGTTGCTATTGTTTGTGGGCAGATGTTACCAGTAAGCGAGCGACCTCCTCGTCTCGTAATTTACATACGCACTTACGCCTGTAATCCCCGAAGGTAGGTAGGCAGAGGTGTAACTAATACATCCACATTTCGCCGAGCTTATTTCCATCCCATGATGTAATACGGGGCGAGCCTATTGTCTTACCGGGCACAATTTCCAATTCCAGACAATTCATGTGGGATTTTTAGAATCGAAAACTAAAACAAAAATATTGATTATCCAACCTGGGGATTGAACTCAGGACCTCACGGTTCTTAGTCTTAATACGCTACCATTAGACCAATGAGGTTATAATATATAAAAAAGAGTAGTTATAATTGATGTACTTGGACCCATTACAGTACTATTGACAAGACACAGTACTACAACACAACACAAAGGGATAAAACCGTCGTCGTCCCACTGTTCAATGTACGCTCTTGTGTCTCTATGTGTGTCTATTAGTTTGTTTACATCTATTTTTGTAATGCCTTCTTTACATCTATCCTTTAAAAGATAACTTATATTATTGTTGTCAATCTCTTTTGTTCGTTCCATTATCTAGTGTATAATATAATTTACTGACATAGACATCTTAGTTTTCAGTACTAACCACCAATAATTATTTAAACCCCATCTAGATGGACTGAGCTTATCGCATGGCATGCGAGAATATAAAAGAAAACTCAAAAAATTACAGTGTGTAAGCACTGTTGTGTTTCGGTTTGAAGCACATGGAGCCAGTGAAATAACAGGGGCATTATGTGACTTAATATCTTATGTTTTGTTATAGCATAGGTCCATAAACGATCAAGTGGGTCACCTGATGCTAAGCGAATCTCCATCGCCCATGTACGCCCATAATACCAAAAGAATCATGAGTGCGTTGCGGACCTTAAAGGAAAGTAATAATTAAGGGATTGGGAAGGGGGCGGGATTTGGGTCTCCAGATATCTCGCTCACCGTACGAAACGCAGCAGTAGGATGCTACTTTACGTCGGTTTTCTATCAGACAGTGGTAACGACCCGGACGAGCCGGCCCATTCATACATACATACATAGACTCACGCCTGTTTCCCATAGGGGTAGGCAAAGACAACGGATTTTCACTTGCTACCATCCTTGCATATCCATTTATGCTGAAGAAAAACTGTTTACATCGTGGCTCTACCACTCGAGATTTCTCGGGGTAATAAATTAAGTCCAGTGTCAAGCAGTGTTTATAATTCAAAGATCTCTGTGGTGTCTGTTTATGGGCAGGTGTAACGCTTACCATCAAGCGAGCGACCTGCTCGTTTCGTCATTCAGACTAGAAATAAACAAAACAACTTTACGAGATACAGATTTTACACAGAAACTTCACATTAATGACGTTTTTTTTAATATTCTCGACAATGCCGTAGGACCAACTCTTAATCTAAATGGGGCATTACCCTTTCATTAGCTAATATTATAACGCTCCAGCTGAAATCGATAATGACATACGTCTTTACTAACAAATTATGATGCTTCATTAATAAAAGTACTAATTGCACATTCTCATAATGAGAAATGTGTGGTGTGGGTTTAAAAGCGCAGTGGCGGACGGTGATGGTCCCAGACCAACAACAGCGCGGCTTCGGGTGCCTGTACCAACGGTAATAAAAACTAGCATGGGAGATTCACAACATAACATGCTACGTTTTATTACAAAATTAAAATAATACACACAAATTTTATTATGATTTTAATGATTATCACGCAACGCAATAACATTACAAACGCACCGGCACTTCAAGTGTTATATTTTTGAAGCACAAGCAAAAAGTTTTGGTTTAAACGCGTACTGCTACATGTGGCATTTAACTTCAATTGTCATTGTTATTTCTTACATAGAATTCGATTATTCCGCAGAGACTTTACTGAAGATTATTTTTGAAACCAGTAACAAGACGTAAAGCATATCTTGTATTAAGTAATTAACTGGCTCATACATGACATTATACATAATTGAATTCTAAGAAATGCCCTAATGACAATAAAGTTAATTGACATCTCTAACCCCCAGTTTCTGAAAGGATGATCAAATCAACATTCAAATAACAGAACTTTGATTTGACATCGCTGTCAAATCAATTCCAGTTGCTGAAACATTATTTAGTGAAAAAAATATTATATAATATTTGATCTCTCTTTAGTACCGTTGACATATAATTTTTCATATTAATTTGAAAGTTATGTTAGCTAACATGTATGTCAAATCAAACGCGTTGACCACGCTTCTAGCAATTAAATTTCGACTTGACATGAGATTTAACATTTGTTTAGTTAATTTAACATTGATCAGCCTTACAGAAACCGAGCGTAAGTGTGACATGTCTTGTTCCGTTCAGATTTAATCGAATAATGAAATCAAACCTTAATTTTAATAAAATACTTAACGATTATCCTTAAAAATATAGAGCGTCGAACCAAAATTTTTGAATTAATGTTTGTTTTAACACCACCAAAATGAACGAAGCACTATGTTTATTACTAGTTATGTCGCATCGTAAAAGTATTCAGATGTCTATGGCAAACCAAAAGGAATAAAGGTGGAAACATGTTCACGTTTCGATGTGTGTGTGTGTTTTTTTTTAGGTGTAAAATCAACCGCTCCCAGATCATTCTTCTGGTTCAGGAAATAACCTCGATGGAGTTCCTGAACATTGTACATACATTAAAGAACAAAGACTCAATTAGTTACGTATACATAAGAGTACCAGTGAGATTATGAAGGATAAGCGGTGATTTTAGTACCGGCGAGCTTTTCACGCGCGGCCTGTACGTTCAATTTCATATCACTTTGCATGCTTCTGTACTTACGTATGAACGCTTCCATTAGTGCAGTAACATTACATTAATGGCGGACTTCCGATCTATCATTCACTTTGACATCGCATCAAGTGACAGACGCACGAATCAGTAACGCGTCTTCTGTCAACTCCTTAATATAAGCGTTATCGACTCGCGGGTTACGTACATTTTTGGCAGTGATTTGACAGAAGTGCACGTTACCCACGTACTCGTCTGTCGCGTGACGCGATGATCGGAATTCTATCTTAACACATGCTTGTATGGTGGTTATGGTGGTGGCGCTTGGCTTATAGTTTTAATGGTGCGGTTTAACATTAGATAAATTAAGTGTGTAATATTACATAAAATATTTCATAAATCATTATATATTTTTTTGTGTCAGTTGTTTATTTTTGTCCATAAAATATATATATTTATTAAAAATTGCATGCCATTGGTTCACATTTAATACGGTACATTTATTTAAAAAGACATAGTCTTCAAATGGTATTTCAAGATAATAAAAAATATAGGGACACATATTACACGTAGACGAAAGACTATTTATTTATATTTCATAATTAAAGTTAAAAGGGTTCTGTTTTCAACATATATCCATTTATAGGTACCATCAAGAATAAAATAAAAGTAATTATGTTGAACATTTAACTTATCCATACATACCGAAGCAAAGCTCAAAAAAATGGCAACAGCTTTAAACGTAAGCTCTTTATTTTACTTTGTGTGGAGTTTGTTTGAAGTGTGTTTGAAGCACAAAGCACTAAAAAGAATCTAAGAAATGTGACTATATATTTTTATATGTAAAATATTAATATATTATTTAAACCTAACATTATCTCATCTTATCTAGGTTTAGGTATCTATCTCTCACTTATCTTATCGGAATAGTAGGTTGTAGTTTAATGATGTAACTAACCGCGTGTAGCATGATTTCATTATAAAGTATATTCAAAACTTGTAGTAATAATTTGTAGTAGTTATAATTTTTAGGTAATATTTCTATATAATATTATAATCCATATCGTAAACTAGTATAATACAAGTAATGCATGTTGAAACCACAAAACACGTAGATGTGTCTATATTAAGTAGAGTCTGTAGTGTAGCGTTTGCACCTTCGGGTCTCGGTTACGGTGGAAAAAGAATTTTATCTAAAAGAAAATTAATGTTTCAGTTGTCAGCGTTCAGTCCGACGGAGCCCGTCTTTAGTATGTCGTTCACACGTGTGACGTGGCTCTCGGCCGCTTCGTATATTAAGGAGGGCTCGAACTCTCCGCCGCGACACCAATCACCCGCATCTGTAGGTTTCTTTTTTGTTTTCATTATGTTTTTTCTCCGTGATTCCATAAGTACTAATTTTGCAGCTTTAATGTCCAATTGTTTAATGGGATTCATGATCATCACGGTCATTATTGTCATAACTTTCTGTGCAGTGCGACAACTATAAGTTGGCGAGATGAGTTGTAGAATGCTTTTTAACGTAGACAGATTATTTTATACATTTTCAAATATTTCTAATACTTACCACCGCCATTATAATTGTTGCACTCTAAATATAATTTGGCACTAGTTAAGTCACAATCTGAATGAGACACGTAGTTGACAAGTGCACTGTAGCAAGGTGTGCATGTGCACTGTGGTCACCGGTGGTTGTGTTCGCATAAGGACGTGTTTTATGTCAACAGTGGAGTCGGGGTCATCAGGAGGTGTCGATGGTGTCGGCGGTGTCGGCAGGTCAGCGGCGGTTGCGGTGTCGTCACATGTGTCAGTGTCGGCGCTGTGTGCGCTCGCGACAGTGTTCACCGCGCGATGGCTTGTGCTTGTCTAGCGAGTCCCGACTCGTATGTGTACTGTGTACTATATACTGTGTGTGCCTCACTTTGATTGTGTATAATGAACGCGCTGCTGTGACCACGAGTGCGCGTTTTATACATTCGCAAGAACTATATAATTTAATGCAAAGTCATAGTTTTTATACTTTAATATAAATAGATGATGTAAGACCGAGTGTGATATTGACGTAAGCGATGTTTTTTTTATATTAAATATTTAAAGTACCGTAACTGCTTGTTTCATTTTATGGACGAGGTGTTTCGGGCGCCGCCCTGGACGCTAGGGATGTTCAAATGATACTCACGTTTGTATTTTTAATCGGTTTATTTAACGTTTTCTGGTTCTCCAATAATTTTTCTTAAGTTAGTAATTACAAGTTTATATGACAATATTTTTCGTTTTTATTTCATTTTCATAAACGCATTTTTTTAATAAACATTTTCACAATTCATCATAACACGGTCGTGCGACCTACTGTCTCAATCGTTCTAACTCTTAGGAAAATGCAAATAATATTAAATTTCAAAATCTGTCTACGATTATTCGAACGTGATTAATTTTACTTCGAGTGACGAACGAAGTCTACGCGTGGTGTCCTGGCGTAGCGGCTTGCGGGTGCGCGGCCGTTCTACCCCTGGCGTACTACGGCTGCACGTGACGACCTACGCGGGAGCTACACGGCCGCTACGGCGCTCTACGGCGTAGGGCACCATAGCGTCCGACCCGTTTGCACTCGCCAGCTTACACCACAAACTAACGGATTGAATAATCATTTAGAAGGCGTAACATAAGACTTATTACACGATCACTACTCGAGAAACACCTACGACACATCCTAGATCATATCAATATATTGCACTCGCGCTATGGCAGTGATCGTCGACGCCGCGAGCCGCGACCGAGCGCCGCGCCGCGATCGCCGAGGTGTACTTACTTCAATAATTATTATTTATCAGATAAGATTTTATACTACTCTACGTCTCTCACTATCAATTAGGCAATTTTACGTTATTATTAATAAAGATTAAAATTATGTCGAAGCGGTCCTGTGGACAGATCCGTCGTTTCATTTGATATAATTTTCTTCAAATACGCAACACTTAACTCTTAATTTACTGAAACAGTAAACATAACATCAGACAGTGCTTCAAAAATTTCCATCGTCATACATATATTTATATGATCTAGAACTCATTAGGAATAATGGGAGCGATGCGACGTCATCACGGTACTATCACGAACTCAACTCATATGTGCCATTCACTCATAATATACTATTAGTAGTACTTCGAAATGTAGAAAAACGTACTTAATACCGACCGACAGCGTCGTCGGACAAAATAAACGATACTCGTTTCATGTCTCCTGGAAGCGAATGTGACGGGCACGGTCGGGGTCGGTTACTCCGTTACACCCTACGATGCCTATCTACAGCCGAGTCCCAGTGTAACCAGACAGGAGACGTCTATTCCCGTTGTCCCCCACTTTTTGTTCACCACTGATGGACAACGGGAACGTACGAGTGGCTTTATCCAGTGGACGAAATCGAAACTAAGAATGTGGCATTGTCCCCTATTATATAATATAATATAGGGTTATACAAAAGAAAGAAAAAGAGTAGAAGAATTAATTGATTATAAATACAATTGTATAGAAAACAAAAATGGTTTGTACAAAAAGTAAGGTTGTAAGTACACTACAGCAGGTAAGAACACTCCGTTTCTTAACCGACTTTATAAATGGAGGATGTTCTGAATTTGGCGAGTTTTTTTATAACCCCATATTGTATTAAATAGTGAAGGGCAATGTTAAATTCTTAGATTCGATGGTGGTGGTGATGGTTTATTCTGGTGGATAAAGCCACTCGTTCGTTACCGATATCCTCCATTGGGAGACAATGAGATAATTTTAGTTGTGTTGCCCGTTACTGGGCGATTTTGCGACTTCCCGTTCTCGAAGAGTGGGGGACAACGGGAATAGACGACAAGAGACAACCCTGAACCGTGCTCCGAACTCGTACCAACGCAAAACTTGCATTTATAAACCAATGGAAATAACATGATTTTTTTACATACAAATGCATTAAGTATACTAATTTATGACAACGGAGTACGGACCTTTCGATTAAGAAATGAGTCGATAGTGTCAGATATTTTGAGAAAGTTTTCAATGTTTCAAATGGTGTGTGTGTAATTATCTACATGTACCTTACTAGTTCGCCGCCCATCGTGAGCGGAGTACCTATTCTATTTTATCATAAGAAATAAGGCCATCATTATAATATGATTTATGGTCATTCACATGTTTCAAATTAAACTGAACAACCTTGTAATTTAATTGTAAAACAAACACCAGTACCATTATTGTGTATTTTATTTATCAAAATATCTGATGTATCAACTTGTTTCTTCGACATAATAAATAAATACGTACGTGTAACGTACGTGTTCGTAGGTGTAATGTAAGGATAATCTTTCGGGGACTTTAGAAACACGATCTGTAAAAATTGTTTACAGTGGTTTAATATAAAATTACAAACTAGTACAACACATTTCAACTATAATATGATTTTAATACATACAAATTATTACATTACTAACATCCTACGAATCCGTAAAATAGAAGGCCATGTGTACTATTGTAATTTGTATTAATGTTCTTTATTACTTCGAGTCTTGGGTCCAAACACATTGTGACTTGTCTGACTGTAAATTGTTTATTATTGAACAGCAAACATTAATTTTTATCTCAATATATTTCAATCGCGGTTGCTACAATTTAAATACTTGAAAATTGTAGTCCACATTTTCGTTGAGTTATTGAGCTAAAATAACTGGCAAGCAGTAAATGAGTAAAACAGCGTTCATGTTTCATATTCGTTGTTTCACATATCTGATTGTGGTATAACAACCCTGAACGTATCGATCACAGATCGCCACTAATTTATATTCATTTTCACTCGTTCATTGACATACTCGAACGTTGGGTTTAGTATATGATGACTTATATTATTCATATTCCTATGTCTTTATGGCTTACAATTACTAATAGTCATCGTGCGTGCATAATTTATCATGCGATATCGCGTAATCAGTGGATGATTACAAGACCAAATATTGTGCTACTCCTATAAAATACCCATTTGAACGTATTGAATAGTGCTAAGGCGCGCGAATTCCGTGATTGTCGTTTTTTTTTCTTAATAACCCGAAACTATGGTTGCTATTACATTTATATATTGTGTAGTATATCAAATTGTTGCCTCGGAACAAACATTTGTATATCCTCCAAACATTTGTCGCAAGTCAACTTTTTAGAATTGTACGTATTTACATTAATGCGACATTTACACGAGGTAATTTTCTTGTCTGTTGTTAATAACAAAATTGAATCAATAAACAATTTGCACCGTTTAAATCATGAAATCATTTAATGCTTCAATTTTATTGAATGTAAGAGGCAAGAAAATTGTGTAATTGAAACCTATTGCATTGTGCCAAATAATGTCATAACTCATATAAATATTCATGTATTAATTTCTATATACCACAATCAAACCAATCTTTAGACGACAACAATCAATAAAAATTTAATATGATTATTTATTTTCATTATATTTATATTTAGAATTTATATTGCCCCTGAGATATTATTCTGGTCAGTAAAAAACATTATCTATAGCTCTTCTAATCTAAAATGACACGACTAACCTACCTATCCTCGCATTACTCAAATTTGTGTACAATACGATTCAAAATAGAGTGGCAGTGCATGCCATTTTAGATTTGTCGATCTCTACCTAAATATTGACATACAATAATAATTATCAGATGTACCATGTAACAAACTCGCCTCGCGACGTAAACTCGACATGTACGAACTGTAATATAGTTGATTTATATGCTTGTATCTATATCAAATAATTTACACGTATGTATATATTGGAACTATGTAAAAGGCTAATTTTTGGTGTTTTGCTTACATTTGTACATACTATTTAATGATATCTATTAATGTAAATATTCGACTATTTGTGGACGACCCCGAAAGCGATTTCCTTTTTGTTTTGTGCGCGTGTGTGACAGTCAGCTTTTTCTCTGACGTGAGGGAGATGCAGGAACAACGAAAATCAACGCAACTAATTATCTTCCATCCACATGACACTGTATAATGTGGTAAACTATAAAGGAACTGAACGCGAGTGGTTGTATCGACTTAAATATATGGAAATGTGACATATATAACTGAACGTTTACGAACCACTTACGATATTACGAATAAACAAAGATGAATTTAGCAACCGACGGAGATCGAAAATATCTACCTTCATAGTTGTAATCATTAATTAAATGACCTGAGTTTACAGCTAAATACATAAGTTTCCGTACACTGCTTTACATATTCAGCAATCCTCATTCATATTATTTGTGCGTTAACATTTACACATTATTTATGTACATCAAAACATACGTATATTATTCAAAAACATAATGTACATACTATCACCAAATGTATAACGAAACATTTAAATACATCCATCAACCACTAAACCTAGAAAGAAGGGCACTGTTGTATGCAGCGAGGAACGCGCGGTGCCACGCGCCACCGCGCTGCCGCCTGCCACTCACACATCCGTCACCCACAGGCGTTGTTCCGACCGTGAGACACGATCAAGTCAGACCGCTCAACACTCCTCACCACAGACTAAACACCGGTACAGAACAAGGCCCATAGCTGCGGTTCATCTTCACTGGCCACTGCTCACTGTAGCTCGAACCACTCATGGATAACTTGTGAAGTCTACGTGATTAATTAGTTATTTCCTAATTTATTATTGCTAAATTTGTCTCTACAAATTGTAGTTAGTTAGAAATAAAAGGTCGTTATAAAGTTATAAGCATAATCTCATCTTTATAAGTGCAATGCATCATAAAATGTTGTAGATACTCGTAGTAACTGGCATTGTTGACAAACGTAGGCACTGGCTCTCAGGGTATAATTTGAACAAATTTTGAATAGATTAACGCACTATATAAAATAAAGATCGGAACTCTCCTCTTTTGGTCTTTTACTAACTACTGTAGTACAGAATAGTGAACGATGTGGAAATATCAAGAGTGTAGAGTGATGACACATGCAAAGAAGTGATGCATGGTCAATGTGTAAGTTTTAACGAGTGCTCAAAATTGTTCCAATTAATTATGTTCTAGTAATTCATTCTCTATTACTAAATTTAGACTCCACTATTTTTTTACATAAATACACGCACAATGCACATGTCGCTGGTGAGGCCCTAGTCCCTACGCAGCGGTCGACGAACACTCGATCGGACTTGCACTCTCCGTACTCAAAATAATTAGATAAGTGTTGGTGATTACATGCGATTCACTGCAATGATTTCTGTATACAGTTACATATTATGTGTCCCTATTTAAGTAAAAATCTTGACAATATATATCTAATGAAATAAACAAATAATAATTTTTCATAAACCTTTTAAGTTTATCCATGAGTATTTTCCTTTGTTCATGTATTTTTAATTTTATTTTTTATTTCTTATTTTATTTTCTTAAGTGTAATTGATCGCGTTTACTTCTTTTTTTATAATGCCTTCACACTATTATGTGTTTCGCCAATGACAAGTATAATATTATATATTTTCAAGTCTTCACAAGAACAATGAAACACCGGTGTGGCCGATAACAAGGTCTTGTTGGAGTTTTGGAGCGAACTCTTTTCAGTACGATACTAGAAACACACTTTTGAACTAGTTACAGAATTACCGCCAAAACTCCCTGATCGCTTTTTAATAAATTAAAAGGTTCCTAATGCCTACGTTACACTCTCTTCAAGAGACTATGACTATGTTATTTGTGAATTTTTGCGCTATATTAATTTCCGTCTGTTTTTGATCTGAAAAAAACAATGACAATGACCAATTTTAGAAATGATTTCACGATAAGTGCACTCCTATTTGTTGTTTGACGCTTTCACTTGAAGTAAGTGAAGGCACTAGAGATCACGACCGAATTAGATACTCAATTGAAACAATAACGACCCATTGCGATCGTGAGGGATCTACTCAGCGATGGGCACAAGCGGCTACGGTTTTGACACGGGAGTGATCCGACTCCTTGAAAATACTATTAAAATGTGAGGAAGTTCTCTGGAAGTGGTACAGTTATAAGTGGCAAGTGATATGAGAGTCATTCACGGCACCGATTGGGCCGTGTGCGACCGACAGCCGACAGACCGCGTCGAGCTCATCGCCATGTCGATACTGCCCCTGCACCTGCACCTGTATCCTGAATCCACAGACATACATACACCAGACACATAGGTAATTTTGGTAATCGGTTACAAAAAAAGTCCTAAGAAGCGATAATAGACCTTTAGCACCGTCGGTGACATTTTGCTAAGTACGGGATTGGAAACAACTAATAGTTTCTGACATACATATATGTACACCATAAAAACGTAAAAAATAACTTACTTAATATTATTATCATTTATATTTCGAATACAACAACTACATCCCCGATGGAGGGCAATATTCTTAACAAATGTCCATTCAATAAAGTCTTAATAACTTTCATATTTTGTATTGATCACATAATGCTCAACTTCTATAATTTAATACTTTTCAAAAATAAAACAAAGTAACAAACCACTTTACCTATACAATGAGAACATCTACATTCATCTTAAGGGTTGGGTCATCATTACCATTACTTGACACGTTATACATATAAATTTTATATATATATTAAAAATCAATTCATATAAAATCATTTTCAACCACATTATAACTGTATTACATTGAATGATAATTCATAAGACGGATATATGCACATAACTTTTATTATATGCTTTAATCATATTTTATTTCTTATAAAACAACAACTACTTTATTAATCCTATATTATGGTAGTCAATTTTATACATAATTATAGAACAACTACTTAGGCATTGCACACACGGAGCGTCTGCGTCCGCGTCGGTGGCGCCCGCGCCGCGCCGATGGCGACCAGCCGCAGCGACACACTCGTGATACGCCCACGACACACTCGCCACAAACATTCTCTTACTGATGGATGGAGTTCACTTATCACATTATTGGCATTAATTAAATTGACCACAAAAATGCTACTACACAGACGATGTGGAAAAACTAAAGAAAAATATTTAAAACATGTAGTTTTATTTATCTGTACATGACTAGGACTGTATCATAGCTGAAATAAGTGTCTTATCTCGTTAACTAGCGTTCTTTCAAAAACATAATAAACATATAGATTTAATTAATTGCTTTATAAAAAAAAGCTAGTTGTTAAAGTAATAAACATTTTAATTAAAAGTCGTATGATTTATATAAACATTTTTCAGGCTGTTCGTATGTGGCGCTGCGCTGGTCTCATCCTAATGTAGCCGTCAATGTCGTAGTTAATGCAACATTACAAAAATAAATATCTAAAAGAAAACAATCCAATATTTTATCTATTGTCTCTATTATTTAAAGAACAAGACTTCAGCTCTATATTGGCTTTCTCTATAAAGCAAACAGGGTGTTGTGTTGTGAGTTGTGGCATGTTACATGTCTGCATGTGCACAATGAACTACTGTGGTCTCTGTACTCTTTGATTTCAGCACTCGGCTTTTAGCTCTCGGCACTCGGCCACGTTTAGATATGAAGTCTTTTTCTTTTCTCGCAACTGTGAGGCGAGGGGCTGAATGTAGTAAAATATATTTATTGCGGCCATGATTTAAATACATTTATATTTGGCTGTTTTACGTGTTGGCATCTACACAATAATGTAGTCAGTATAAAAAGTACCACCACATGATCCCTAATAATAAAACTCTTCGTATGAACCTATGAACTCGTACACTGATTGATATCCCATTAGAATTAATTTATCACTCCCAGCTTTATGGATTAATGCAATCATTACATAATTAATAGGTAAACAAAATGTGCTCAAAATATACAATACTATATTTAAACTAAAAGTTGTTTGTATACTATAATTTGCATTTATTGATATTATATGAACTGGCCGGAACGTCGGCTAACAGCGCTTACTAAATAAAATAATAATATTCCATTTGAGAACATTTGGTGTTTCGATATTTGAGGTGTATCGCACGATCTGACAGGAATATATTAACTTACAGTCTATATCGGTGAGGAGCTCGCGGTGGCGGCGGCGCGGACCACCGGCACCGCGACTCACATTCATCATCGAACTCGTAATCGCAAGTAATTTATCATAAGTACTCGGACAGCACTAATAAAAGTTCCGATCGCAGTCCGGCGATCGCGGGACGTAAAAGTGCGTCGCACGTAAACGTAAAACTATAACCTCGAATCGCACACATTCACTAGGGCTGTGGAGGCGGTCCAGTGGGTCCGTAAGGGCATGACTAGTGCGAGCAGAAGCCCGACCACCAGCAGCGCCGGCATCGACGAGTCACCGCCGCTCGCGCTTGCCGACGCTGACGCCGGTGCCTGGTACGGCACGGAACACGACGGCACGCGCTCCTCCACGGGCGCGCACCGCTCGGGCTCGCGCAGGGGCACCTCACTCAGCCCTGGCTCGCACTTGTGGCACAGACCCGTGTCGCAGTACCAGTAGCAACAGTCCTGCGTTCCGTAGTTAGACTTGTTTGCCTGATCTCCGGTTTCGGGAATTCTTGGATCTGGAAAACAGCAGTAAACTCACCTTAATATCGCATCGTAGACATAAAATCACACGTTTTGAAAACGCAGTAAATTATGAATCTATCTGCGTATCTTTCATCGGAATGACTCGTGCCGTACCTGTTAAAACCAAATAAGGACACTTTTTTTATTTTTTCTCTTGTCGAAAGATGACTCTGAATTGAATAATTGTAGATAGAGTAGGTATATATAATATAAATTTCACAACACGATTATACCAAGGCATAGGAACGTAGGCTCTCCGGCGTACTGTGTGGGGTAGGCGGGTGCGCGATCCGCCGGTAGGAAGTAAGGGCAGTGTTGCTCGACGAGCTGACAGACAGAGAGGCATGGCTTGAGCCGAAGAGGAGGCCGGCCGGGGCCGGCGGCAGCAGCGCGCACCCAGCGGCCTACGACGCCGCCGGAACTACCAGGACCGCCGCTGCCGCTGACGCCGCGCCGTCGGTCCAGGTGTCCGACGCGCTCGAGGTGTCGTGCGTGCCAGCGCGCCGCATGCTCGGCGGGCGC
Source organism: Mimas tiliae (assembly GCA_905332985.1). Lineage (NCBI taxonomy): Eukaryota > Metazoa > Arthropoda > Insecta > Lepidoptera > Sphingidae > Mimas > Mimas tiliae. The sequence continues at coordinate 9,454,683 of HG995242.1, read as the reverse complement.
GCGACGTGACCTCCCATCCTCCTCACCGCCATCCTCCGCACCGTCTACCACCCATAGTGGCACCATCATACTGCATGCCCAACGTCTATACGTTTCCTGAAAATAAATATATTTAATTAGATGTTTAGTTAGTAGCATGTGTAAAATAACATTTCAAACAAATCTTAAGTCACCATGTTTTTGAGTTTAAATATGATATATCCACACGACAAGGGAACAATTTTATAATAATTTTGATATTGTCCTTGTGGGTTAGATCCACTCGGGTTACACAGAACACATTAGATAATGTCTGTTTCAATAATCGCGGATCATCAGACAATGAATTAAAACAAAATTTTGACAGCTTCCGTGGCGCAGCGGGCGAGTAGCCGGCTGCGAAGCGAGAGGCCGTGGGTTCGATTCTCGCACTGAGACAAATGTTTGTGTGATCCACAAACATTTCTTTCGTTTCTGGGTGTTGTGGGACCGCAAGTCCCTCGTAGTTCCTGATACCCACAATACAGGTTTACCTAGTGTGGGGTTAGAACTATGTGTGTGACTGTTGGGTGTATTTATTTATTTATTTATTTATTTATTTATTTATTAAAATAATATGCAATAGTATACAATAGTGTTGTTAGTACATAGCAACAACAAGCAAGCAGAGTGGAGTTTGGAATTCTAAGTACGCGTGTGTTCACGGCATGGCTGAACGTGATGGGATCGTGCGCTGTCAGAATGTTCAGCACTTCATGAACACTGACTGACAAACACTGTAGCTCCGGCGACGTGTGTCATTCATAAATGTACAAAATGGAACTACGCCAATTTTTTTTTGTTCCTTACCACGCTTTGGACCTTCCGCACATAGACCTTGCATGGCTATGTTTAGTCAGACCCGTCAGTTGTCGCTGTATCACATCGTCTGCAGTTATAATTCACTCATCCATCACTGCTCTTGTATTCTTGGTATAAAGGTTTTGTCAAACAAGGAGCGAAGTGAAGGTGCGGCGTAATCAAACCGAGAGAAATATATGGTTCATCACGGTACGTTTATAAATAATGATTCAAACAGTAACAATACAAGCTTATGTTAGTCATTTAAAACTAGGTAATTACATGATTAAACAATGGTAACTGGTTCTATAATGATGAGCTTTGACACTCAATTTTGAATAGATAACTAGTATAATACGATTTTAATGCAGCGTAACTTATTTCCCGTAAAAACATCCTATATTGGGATGATAAAATACAAACCATTTGTTACATAAATAACTTAGAAGTAGCTATGGTTACATGAATAAAACGCCGCGCTGATGTCGATATAATTGTGTGTCGCGTCGCAAGTGATCGCAACACATGCAGAATGCTGTTATTAACCCACTGACCTAGTGCGGAATTAATAGTACATTCTTAATATACAGTACATGTGTAGGAAACGCGCCTTTTTATTTTGTTACGCACGAATGTTTACACCAAAATATAGAACCCAATTTACAGAGCAGAAAATAATTTCGCTAGATACTTAGGATAGAAAAGCTCACAAACAAGTCAGTCTCGAGTTCCAACCCATGATATGTGTTTATAATAAGAAAAGACTTTCTAACATCTATGTAAATAAAATATTATTAGATTCTCGTTAATTAATCTCTCTCTCTCTCTTCGATTAAAACATCACGAGATAGGCAAAGTCCAAAAATAATGTCGTCATCCAAAGGTGTTGCATCTCGATGGTCGCCAGAATTACGCCGGGCTGGAGTACCGTATATACACTGGCTGACCCCGGACTGAGCCACTATGGTTGCGTTCACCATGTGTACGTTGGTCAAAATATTTATTTTAATTTATTTATAAATTACAATTTTCTTTTTACATTTGCTTTACGATCATACTATGTCTGAAAATGGATAAACAAAGTAAATATTACAAACAACTCGCTCCCTATTACAAAATGGGACGGAAAGAATCTCGGCGAAATGTGGGTGTACTGGTTGCAACCAGTACATTAGGTAGTATTCATGTGGGTGTCCACATTAATACAGGTACAGAGGTGTACTTCTGCCTACCCCTTCGGGGAATACAGGCGTGATTGCATATGTATATGTATTGTTTGTAATAAACAATAAATATGCTAAAGGAAGTAAGCTTGTTTGCGTGTTTGATATTGTTGATGATTGCAATTGCTTGTGACTAAGCTTGTGGTACGAGCACGAGTGTGTCGGGAAAAGTGAATAAGGCAATTTAACAAATAATGAAAGATGTATTTATAAACCTATTTATTTCCGAAGTGGTGGTAGTTTATTAAAATATATTAACTTTATGTTCTATGTTTTATTTCCTGTTTTACCCAAGTTTTGCCTACTTATTTACTTGCTTAGAGAAGTTAAAATGTCGCAGTAAATTAGATGGTTACAAATGACTGATGGATTTTATAGCAGTAAAAGTATTTAAAATACTCTAAATCCCGACTCTACTTTTATATATTACTAGCTGTTGCTCGCGGCTCCGCCCGCGTGAATGCCTATTTCCAGGATTAAAGTAGCCTAGTGGGCGCATCAAGCGAGTCCCGTTGAGAAACGCGTTTGACAAAAAGATGATCAATGGAACTCCTTAACGGCTTACAGTAAGGGTGCGATCTGTGGCAGAATTTCTAACTGTCTGTAATTAAATTGCAATGCGCTTGCATTCGTTGCTGCATGGCAACATGACGCAAGCGTTCTAATTGCATTACTTAAGGTGTATTATGTGTGAAGCGGTGGTAGCCGATTGGGTGATAGGAACTTTTGCGTATTATTACATGTTATTGCTGTAACTACCAGTAACAATTTAAAAATAAAATAACGTTAAACAAAACTTTGTAAACTTTTTGTTAAACGGTATTTTATTTTTATAATATCATGACTGTACAATTTAGTAACGATAAGCCATTCAACTGTTATGATTGCATTATTGTAATACAAATTAATGTTATCATACGCAAACATTTAATGAATGCTAATTTTATTTCATTTTATAATTGATTGCGATTGTATTTTTCCTCCTATTTTTTCTTTTTCTCGACATACTATATTTATATATATAGTGTTGGACATACACATAAAATACTATAAAACTTCTCCTTTGAAATAATAAAAAATTCAATGACATCAGCACTTGCAAAACCGGCTTGCAAAAAATGGGCGATCCTGCGGGATTGTGGGATCCGAATTTGCGGGATTGCAATCCCTACTTGAAACCTTAATTTACAATATTCATCCATAATACCACTGATTTAAATCCCGACACAGTTTAGGAAACATTTTACATTATATCATATAAAAAAAAAAATGTTATGATTTGCTTTCCTTACAATTTTCATACAAATATTTGCTTGATGTTTGGATAAAAATTATAAGGACGTGGCATCCTCTGATGGATGAGATCAGACCAAATAAACGTCGATTCATGCTAATCAAATTATATGAAATGGTGGGCCCAGTAACCCATAATCTTATAAATTGCTTTTCGCCAAGTGACTCGTACGATATTTACCTATTATGTGTAATGGGAATTTTGGCCCAGCACTTTATAACACTTTGTTTGTATAAATAAATCACCATATTAATTAATAATAAATACGATATTTTTAGCGTTTCCTTATATTTATGGGACTACTAAAGGCTGACAGATATCACGGCTGGTAACGACGCATCGCAAAAATAGTCTGCGGTCCCACGGGTTTAATATGTGTTGGGCGTTAGCGGTCAATTTCAGTCAAGCAAAAGTCGGTGAAAACGCGCATTAATGTAACTTATTTTATGTACTTAAATTATTTAATGATACATGGTGTCCAAAATGTAAACCGGTAAGTCGGTAGAGACCAATATAATTCAGCTATATGTATTTATGAATTTTTTAAAAGATCGGATCTCGAAAGAGTGCGTTAGTAAACGATCTAATCCTTGGAATAAAGTTCGTTCAGGGAATTACGAAGGTAACGTTTCAGAACCATCAGACTGGCAATAACTTGATCCGACAAAGAGTTAAATTATTTATCGCAGTATCTCATTGAATTACTAAAGTGAAGAGATCGTATGCGGGCTATAAACCGTAAGTTGCTAGTCATTTGAGTTACAGAGTAAAGTAACGAAGTAGGTGAACAGAAATCCACAAAGCATTGGTAGATATATGGAAATTCTATATTACACACAATACTATAAACTGAATACAATACAAAATAATGTTAAAAGTAAAACAAATAAACACTTAAAATTAACACGATAAAATTTTAATGTCACCAGTTAAATTTAGCGCATTGTTATGGTTTGTGTGGATATATAATAATTAACTGACATGTCTAGGAACACGAAAACAAACTAAAATGAATAACTACGTAAAAACATAAAACATGGTTATGTATCGTATAAAAATTATAACACCATGCTTTGAAACGGAAAATAAAGGAAACTGTCTAATAGCGATAATTATTATCGTCTTAAATAAATAGCAAAATTAACAAAATAAACAGACGACAACCAAACGGAGGTTCCCAGGAATATAGTAATCCTCTTATCGCGTTATCCCGGCGTGGGCTGATCAGACGTTTCCGCTACCTGCCGCTGCGCCGAGCTTGCTACGCGCCCCGGAACACAGATAAGCTTCTCGGAAAAATTAATTTTATACCTCTTTATATTACCATGATATCTAATGAATTGATTAGTTGATATTTAAATACCCGCCGATTCATGTTCTAAGAACTTGCTTTAGGGTGCAAATAGCTATTAGGTGGTTCAAGGTTTTTAGTTTGAGAGTTAAGATTAGCTTTAAAAACATAAAAGTATACTGTGTTCTCAATTAATGCTGACTAGATTCGACATAGCTTATGATGCTGCACGACACAATGTATGGCCATATTATTATTACAAAACAGTCTGGAGTTACTTCTTATTAAGGCAAAGGATTTTATAAGATACTAACAGTTATCCAAATCCATTAAGCCGTTAAGGCGTAATTGATCTACAAACATCCATACTTTCACATTAATAATAGGTATATAATATGACCCCCCCCCCCATTTTACAAAAATGTGGAAAACGTTTCTCATTAATTTTATTATGCAATATTTGTTCTCAATATCTCTGCCGTATTTCGTTCCATAGAAAGTTCAACCCCCCCTCTCCCCTTTTGTAAGTGGAATTTTCCAAAAATGTGAATCTCATATTTCATTAGTTTTACTAAGCAATATTTGTGTTCAATTTCACAGTCGTATTCCCTTCCATTAGCACTATATGGATAAAATTTGGATGTTAGGTTTGTTCTATGTACCGCTACACAAAGGTGTAAACTTGTAGTAAACCTAAGAAATAAAAATATTGGGGCGGCTCTCCATGCACGTAACTAAGGGAGAATTCTTGTGCCATTGCCCATAGGCATGTGCAAATATTGCCTCGACGTAGTTCCGTACAAAAATATTTTTCATAGACAAATGAATCAATGGCCAAATAATAACGCCATCAAAGAATTAAATTATTTCAAATACCAATATTTTTGAGTGAAAAATGAACTTTTCCCCTTTTCACAATTAATAAATTCTATGGATTGTTTTGACGACGAAAACTACAAAATTAAGTTCTGTTGTAAATATTATAAAGTACTCAATGACTTCAATGTATAATACTAGACTAGTTGCACGGTACATAGAAATTATTCCACTAAGTTACGGTCAATTGATCGTAACTCAATGTTAACTAACTACTTTACTAACAAATAACTCCATCTCAGCTGTCAAACTCCCGCGTTATGTGACGCAATTTTATTTCTAAACAGCCTGTTTAGTAGTGTGTATACATTCGTTATTGAACGATGTAGAAAATACCTAATTATTATCTGTTCTAAATACGATAGAAATGCCTATAATATTCCATCAATGTATAACAAGTTAATTATAATATTATTGGTAATTCGCCTCATTAGAATAGTTACAGTGTCTTAAACTCAGAAACCATAAGATTCTGATTTTCAATCCCAGGTCGGACAATTAGTGTACTTGAGGTGTTCGATTGGAAAAAATCACACAATTTCCCCGAGATTAGAATTTGTGCCAGGTATAGCGATAGACTCGGTCCTGGGATGGAAATAGGCTGGACGAATCGTGGGTGAACTAATTGAATCTCTGACTTCCCCTTTGGGGCTGCAGGCGCGAACTTATGTTTTAAAATAAAGAATATAAGTAGTGAAGGTGAAAGAAACCTTTTACGAACATATGATATGTCTATTTATTAAAGCTACATAAATCACGAGTGAAGGTGTCTAGACGCTGTCGGCAATACAAACAAAATAACTATAAAATCCAGGGAACTTATATACATTGTGTAAGGATGGTCCCGAGATCATTAAATGCCCTCACGTGTTTACATCATATGAGATCATAATAATAATTTTAATACCGTATTTTTCAGTTTCTTTTATTGTTATGTTTGATGAGAACCTCGTAAAGGCCGAAGAAGAAAAATATCCAAATATCTAGATCTGGCACACGTGGTTACTAACATGTGGGATGTGGACTCGAAAATCATTGTCGCAACAGTAGGTTTTTGCTAATGGGCTGATACCAAAGAGCGTCGACCAACACCTCCAAAAGCTCTCAATTGGTGGTTGGGTCAGGAGTCAGATGCAGAAGACAGAATTATTGGACACGCCAGGCATTATTAAGAGGTTCCTCACTCTGGGGTGCCGGTGGCTTGGGTCCTAGGGCTCACCATCGGCGGCTGTCGTTTTTTTTATATATTTGACTGTATTTTTTTAATCGGCTCTCTATCTTCGTCCAGTTTTAACTGCCTCGGTGGTGAAGTCGTAATGCGTACGCATTACGACTGAGGCTGACGCTGAGGTATCAGATTCGATCCCCGGGTCCTAGTGATATTGGGATTTTCTATTACGATATGCTTAGTATCAACCCGGAGTCTGGAATTGTGCCCAGTATAACGATAGGCTCGCTCCCTGTCACATCATGGGACGGAGATACGCTCGACGAAATGTGGGTGTACTAGTTACACCTCTGCCTAGCCCACCGGAGATTACAGGCGTGAGCGCTTATGTATATATATTTTTAATGATCTTTTAACTGTACATTTTAATACTAGCCCTGTTTTATGCACCTCCCTTTGCTGGGCTTCCTCTACTGAATGAAATGGTTTAGGCCCTAGTTCACCACGCTGGCGTAATGCGGGTTGGCAGACTTCACATACCTTCGAAATTCTTACAGAGAACTTCTCAGGTATGCAGGATTCCTAACAATGTTTCCTTCACCGTTAAAGCAAGCGTTAATTAACAATGAATACACACGTAACTTACAAAGGTCAGAGATGCATGCTCTTGGGGCTGGTTTCGAACCTGCGAATTTCGTCTCGACAGTCCGTACCACTCCTCGCTGATCGCTGTTTGTAAATTCAGCAGATATTTAGATTTAGATAGTTGTAAAATTTAAGGGCGGTGGAACGGAATCTTCGGTGCGCGAGTTTGACAAGCATTTGGCCGTTTTTGTTTATATATATTTGATTGAATATATATAAACAAAAACGAGAGAATAAGAATTGAATATCGAGATAAGATACTCGCCTGATAATTATAAGCGCTACGTCGACCCACATACAGTAGCAACACCGCACATGTCATTTAAATCTTGAATGACACAGTACTGTATGGCTACTGCCGTCGTCATCCTAAGATATAGGATGTTAAGTGCAGTTATATCACTAATTTGAATGTCGTACAGACCAGAACACAACAGTGCTTACACACTGGGCAGTAACCAGCCGGAATCACGGAGACACGTCGCGTAATTCACTTGCAAACATTTAAAACTGGAATTCCGTTGGCGACAATTAGTCGTAGTATGGCGAGGCCCTTATAGTCTTTTCTCCACCAATGCATATACTCGGAAACATAATATGAGTACATACTGTGGTGTACAGCTATTGGCTGTACAATCATACTACCGTCATTATCAAGTATAGTGGAGGTAAATAATAATAAGTATAACATTTATATCAAATAACACCTTATAAATACACTTTCCACTACAGAGATGCCAGTTCTCTGCCCACCGACGAGGTATTAATATACCAATAATCGAGTGTTATCCATATGTGTGTTTATTAGTTGTAGAGCCTCGCTGTAGACACTTGTCTACAGCATGTATGGGCCGGCTCGTCCGGGGCATTACCACTGTCTCACAGAAAACCGGCGTAATGTAGCAGCTTGCTGCTGCGTTTCGTATGGTGAGTAAGATATCCGGCCCAAACCCCCTCCCCTTCCCGATCCCTTAATTATCCCTTTCCTTTAAGGTAGGCAACGCACCCATGATTTTTTGCCAAATGCCAAAACATAATTTAAAAAAACATGAATATTAGCGCGAAAATTTAAAGTCGTGGAAGTTATGGACTTAGGAATATTTCAGTGGCATACTGTGCTATTTAAATATAGGTAATCATCATGGTAATGACGCTCTATCAAGAATTTAGTGATTTATTACAAACACTGAAACTTTGCGATCGAAACAAGCAATGTTTCGTATTAAAGGTAATCTTTATTAATCTTAGATAAGTACATACGTTCGTTTGTGAGATTTATTTCAATTTACCTATAAAAAACTTTTTTTTGGTTCGGCCAATTCCTTTTTCTTTGCCAATTTTTTAATTTGAATAAAGTTACCTGGTAGGTGGTTAATCAGGATTTTGGGGTGGGCCAACAATACTCGGGTGGAACAGGCCCACATTGGCCAGACCTTGCTACGCCCGGCTCATGGAAAAAAATTATACGGAACAAAGAAACTTTGGTAAACAATCATTTATGCCCTTATTTAGACAATTTATCATGAATACCACTTTTGTTACAGCAAATGGCATCATCCATTCAATATTCCAATAAGGAAGATTTACAAGGGTTGTTAGATTTTATAATCACAACACATGACATGGAACTACAAGTTAAATTATTTTCAATTCTTTCTGTTCATTTGATAAATAACGTAAGCTGCAGTTTGCTAACGAATTATCTTTTACTAGTTTTGCTCGCGGCTCCGCCCGCGCAAATGCCTTTTCCGGGATAAAAAGTTGCCTATGTCCTAATTCAGGTCATGGTCTACCTGTGTGCCAAAGTTCATCCAAAACTGATCAGCTACTAAGTCTTTATTGACTAACAAACATCCAAATTTACACATTTATAGTAATAGTGGTAAGATTGTGTACCTACATATGTCGGCAGCAGGAGTAGGTAGCCTACATCACTTTAAGAGACCGTAACTACGGTCGTTAAAAATTAGGGAACTTAACAGTACGCCCTGAACGTATCCTCCATGGGACAGGGAATTTTGCGTGGGATGGGAAGGAGGATCGGGTATTGGTTCACAGGGTGAGGTTGGATTTGGTGTAAGTTTGGGCCTAGGAATTTGGGTAGGAATAGGAGACGGGTTCGGGTCCGCTAATAAGTATGTAGGATTGAGACGGTCAATCGATACCGTGATTTCCTTTCCTTTATCAATATTTAAAAACTTTATTATCCCTTTAAAAGGGCACTGTAGTGCGGCTCTTTCGATCACGGTTAACGAGTATGTTTGTCCAACTTCAAGATGTTCCACCATCTTGTTTAGTTCTGCATTCACTAGTCTTCAAGCTCGTTGCTGAAGGTGGACCGCATGTTCAATCGTTATCTGTGTTCGGGTCACCAGATGTACCTACGTATTTAGTAGTCTACAATTCTATTCAACTGTGCCAGTAGCTGCTGTTGCTGTAAAAATTAAGACCACTGCAAAGAGATTATTGTAAATGGTATCTAATTTCTGGATATCTGTTAACTTTTTCATTACATTTTAAGTACGTGTGTATGTACGTAAGTACATATAATATAAGCAAAATCATGTTTACCTGTCAGTTTATGGCTACCCATACTAAGTTATAGCCTGTACCTATACCTGACGTGGGAATTGAACACAGGAACTTACCAGTTCTCAACCGAATCCTTTGTATTATGTATCTATGACCGAAGCATACAACCGGTAGATCTAATTGAAGGAATAAACTAGAAGGAAAAATTTAATCACTCAATTTTTCCTATAGTACCTATAGTATTTAGGCAGAGACATAAACATAACTTAGCATATTGAAATACCTTTTCTTTCATTGGAAATAAAATCTAAGGCACGAGCTGTAGGTAGAACGAGACAATACTTTCCAGTTTATTCCGTATAGACAGATTAATGAGACTGACGGATAGTTGCTAAGCATGATAAATAGCGGGAGGAAGCTCGCGTCTCGCGGCCCATCCGCATCCGCAAGATGTGGGCCTGAATAGAGGCCGTCGCCGGTGGAGGCATTGTGCCAGCTCCGCAGCCCGCCCCTACACCCATTTGTAACAATTTGTTAACTTGCTACATACGTGAAGCGATACCAACTTACTTTAAACGCACTATTTACGGAACTGATGCCTTTTTGAGCAGATACTTTTTTATCTTTAGTTCTTTATAGCTTTTTTAGTTCTATATCCTACTTCCTACTACTATTATAAATGTGTACGTTAGGTAGTTTGTGGTTTTGTGAATTTGTATATTTGCCAGTCAATGACGCCTTAATGGCTAACGATTTTGAATTAAATTTGGCGCACACGTGGATGATGACCTGGACAAGGACTTAAGCAACTCTTTATCCCTGAAAAAGAGGCTCACGCGGGCGGAGTCGTGAGCAAAAACTAGTAAATATATAAACAAAAGTGAAGTGTACAACCATCTGGCAACATTTTAGGCCCAACGCCAACCTCTCCTGCACGTGCACAAATATCGTCTAATCTATCTAGGGGGCAAACCCTGGCATTGGGTCGGGATAACGCCCGGCAGAAAGAAAGACAAATGTATGAACTAAAGTCGAACCATTTTGTAAGTACCTAAGCCTTAATATGCTATATCAATTTTAATACTTCTTCCAGAGCAGCTCTGGGCCTAAGCTATAATTCCTAACTTAAAAATTGTTTTTCCTTAAATTGAGCGTTAAACCGTAAACAACATAACATAAACTCACGTCTTTATCCCTAAAGGAGTAGGTGTAAAGGTGCAACTAGTGCTGCACCCACGTTTTACCGAGTTTATTTTCGTCCCATGATGTGATAGGGGGCGAGCCTATCGCCATGCCGGGCACAAATCGTCGCTTAGCTAAGAATACCGAGTAACTCGAAAATTGGCCATGTCGTATTGTCATTGGACATTTTTTTTGGCGCGTATACAATAATTTTACACAAAAATTTTAATGAACCATACAAAGCTCGATAATCAAATAGTTCTGTCACCGCGCAACTTATTGGTTACATAACACATGTTCATAAAAAATATTCTATTTTATATTTCTCCTGAAAACTAAGCCAATTAAACTTGCGCGGTATTGTTAGCTAAGCGACGAAATTCCAATCTCTCTTCTCTAATTTAATTTTCTCATCATACTACTGACGTCAACGTCTTATAAGAGACTAACCCTCAAACCAAATTATTTTAGTAAAAACACATACAAAATGTTGCCTGATTTGTGAAGAACATCCCGGTCCATAGTCTCTTGATTTAGATGGTATGTACTGACATGAATTTATTAAAGGCATGCATAATCATATATACGCATAAACACTCCATAAAAATAAACAATAAAAAGTTTTTATTTAATCCAACAGGAGCATCGTTCCTAAGTTGGCAACTTCAGAATTAAAATATAAATAACCCTAAAATACTTGGAATTAATGTTCACAGCTACACTTACATCAGTGTCTGAATTCTCGACGAGGAGCTTTATTAAAATTTCTCGTCGATGTTTAATTCAAGGCGGCACAATTTAATAATGCATGTCATGAAATTGTATCTCCGGTGAAATAGCTACTGGAATATCATTAACATCAAAATTATATTTACGCCAATTTTACTGGTAGCCTTAAATATTTACAATTTATCCCCTTTTATAATCAATAAAAAATTGATTTCTGCAACGCTCGCTTCTTCATTCGACAGTCGACACTCGTAGATAATGTATCCATCAAAACATGTGTTTTTTGAGTTTTCGAGTATTGGGTGTAAAAAAAAATTGTATTAACTTAGGGTTTCGTAATTAAAGGGTAACCAACCAACCAACCATAATATTCATGTAAGGCTTAATATTAAGGTAGCCAACCTTAATATTTTAAGAAAAATTAAAATTTTCACGGAATATGTATTATTAATATGCTTGATATCCTAACAAAAATTATAAAACACATAAAGTGAAATATTAAGGACCGGTATAGAACTCTCTTTGTGACCGTCGTCAGTTTTTATGTTTCTGTCATTTTAAATCAATAAATTTGAAATAGAATTTTTCACTCTTTTTCATACATTCAAATGTACCAGCCATGCATACTACATTAGTTAAAAAATAATAACTTGTGGCAAAGCCGTACTCAAGGGATCAAAAAGCCGCATACGATTCACGAGGCGCTATTTACCGACCACTGACATACGGGTCACGGGACCGCGAAACATCGCGCCGTGTCGCGATCGCACTGTATTCGTCGAATCGTAGTACTCGGCATGGCATCGCTTTGCCGCGTAGCGAGATCTTGTTTTACAAAGCGACACCTTGCGGCGCCGTGTATGACGCACCAGACTACGATTTATTAGATGCCCACCATATTCTGTTTTCATATTTTTTTAATTTTTCTAATGCGTCGTAGTAAGGCGCTAGTCTTAGACTACGTTTATTATGGTGTCGCGATAAGGAGTTTAGCGCGGTGTGTGTTGAAATTTGAATGTATAGGCCCGTTTATAAAAAGGCAGCGCGAGGCGTGATCCAGGCCCGCGGATTGCACAGCGCTCTCCATTGCATAACACAGCATATCTGCATTTAATTTTATAGTCAACCTATCGGCGACGTGGCACCAGTTTTGTTCAAACATCAAAACTGAGTATAAATAAATACACCCAACAGTCACACACATACTTCTGACCCCACACTAGGTTAACCTGTATCGTGAGAATCACGAACTACGAGGGACTTGCGGTCCCACAACACCCAGACCCGAAACAAATATTTGTGGATCACACACACATTTGTCTCTGTGCGGGAATCGAACCCACGGCCTCTCGCTTCGCAGCCTCCGTCCACTCGCCCGCTACGCCACGGAGGCTGTCAACATATAACATAACATAATGTTGTATAACATACAACATGGAATAGGATGTCTTTGATATGATATCAGCAGACAAAGCTCGACGTATTCCGCTACACCCTTTGTCACGCACATTGTCGCGTAATATCATCCTACTTCCTACTTCTATCATAAATCCGCCTTGTCTATTTCTGCCACCAAACAAGCATTCCTGTATAAAGGACATTGAATCCAGTGAAATTATTGGACATCTTATATCTCGGGATGACAAGCGTAGTTCAGTGCCATGCAGCACTTCATAATCCGAAGTTCTAATCGTTGTTGCTTCTATGCTAGCGTGACGCTTATCATCAGGCGATCTGTTCGACTTTTCATTAACACTAATAAAAATATCCATCTACTATTATAAATATAAATGTTTGGAAATTTGTGATTTTGGATGTTTGTGAGTTTGAGAATTTGGATGTTTGTTAATGTCAATCACGCTATAACGGCTCAATGGATTTGGATAAAGTTTGGCACACAAGTAGATCATGAAGATATAGACTACTTTTATTCCGAAAACGATGTTCACGTGGGCGGAGTCACGAGCAAAAGCTTGTACATTATATCCATAACAATCCGCTCAAACTAAAACAATACGACTGGATCTCTGCGGTTCCATAAGCACTTACATACCAGTTCATATTATGTCCAAATTATCCGATTTCCGACCCACACCACTCCCCGCACTAAGCTCCACGGCTTCATAAAAAGGGCCTTATTCGGCCTATTATTAGGTAAATATGGTGACAACAGTCAAAAGCAAGAAAATTGTTTCTACTTTTCACAAATCCCATACATATTTTTATAACACACTTGATACATAAGTGAATTTTTCACTTGATATGCTCTCTTGCATCACGTTATGAGGTTAACATTGAGGAAATGTCATGCTCATCAACTATTGGGAAGTTATATAGCTAGGCGAATAACCACGTGGCGGATGGTCGCCTCTTTCAATCCGCTCATAAACCACATCGTGGTTTAACAGAGAGTTATGGCGATTACTTAGTTTAAAGAGACCGCATAGCGTGGTAGTATCGCTATTAGTAAACCTCGTACCGTACACCCACACGTGATTAAGAAAAGCCAATCATATAACAAAATGTAGATGTCGATAGATTTGAGATTTAAATTAAGTGCGCCTTTAACGTTGCAGTCCCCGTGGTTGTAGGTACAGGTAGTCAAACAATGGCCCGAACGCTTCATCAGAGCAGCACAATTCCGATTTAAACGGCTACATCGATCGACAAGTTGAGCGTCGAGTAGAGCATTTCCTCGGGCTAAGTAAGGTAAGCGTCGACGTAAATTGTTGATGCGCGCGCCGTCAACCGCCGTCATCTGGATGCCCGGTACACATTAAATATGCAACACATCTCTCACCTCGAGTGGAAAGCCATGCCTCTTCGACTGTGCTTCTGCATCAGATACAACACATTTGGAAGTTTGTATGTCACTTTGACAGTCGTACGCTCGGACGACGACGGCTCATGGTCGTGGCACCAGGCACGTTCACTACACTAGGTGACGGTAAACTTTTCCAGTTCATCTCAAACTCGTCTAGACGCTATGTGTGACATGTGTTATAACTTTATTTCATAGAGGCAAATGGTTCTGTCAAGGTATTAATACAGCGGCTTTGGCCTTGAGAACTCTAGACTTAATTTTCCCGTGTAAAACCTATTACATGCACACACAATACTTTTAAAAGTATGATTAAAGTTATGCACTTCGGCGATCTTCGTCCATTTCGGAAATACGAGCGCCTGGTTATAATGGCCTAGTAGGCCGTCATGAACTGATCTGTATTAACAGATCCACAGATCAGTTAGATTATTACTTATTTTTGTCTTGAGTGACTGACCAGGTTCAGGTGGTCGGATGTAGATTATTAATTCGTACTTATTAGTAAAAAAACCAAGATTACTAAAGCGCATAACTTTATTCATAATACTGTAGTATTTTATTTATAAATATAAAAATAATAAAAAAAAACTTTTTAATAATAAATAACAAAAACATTTAATAAAATAATACCAGCTCAAAAAAGCTCAAAATAAAAATAACAAATTTTGAAGTGCTTGCCATACCCATGACCAATAACTACGATAGCACCGACTCAAAATAAAAAAAAATGCTTTTTAGATTTTTTATTCGGTTTTTCAAATGACGTAGTTTTATTCTGTCATTCCCGGTTTCACCTCTTTAGGAAATGATAATAATATATCACTGAAGTCCCTTTGGAGTGAAAGATTTTCTTGAATAAAATGGGACTATAAAGTATACCCTTATAAAATAATTATCAAAATCTGATCACTTTGTGAAAAGTTATGTGTGGCTTTATACCTACATACAAAAAGTAAAATAATATATACGCGTCGAATTTAGAACCTCTCCATTTTTATTGCTTACAAATGAAAGTTTTTAACCTGAATTGCCTATTTTTTATGATACGAGACCAGAAACTTGAACTAAGTAATTTGTAGGATGAAGAAAATTAAAAGTCGCTTATTTTGATGCTGCGAAAAATACGGATAATGTTATTTAAATTAGCAGTAGCAAGTAGAAATTGTATTCAATATAAACTCAGAGAGAGTTCGTTCCGTACAAATGTGTCTGCAACACGGGCGGACGACGGACCACAAACAAGTAAAAGCCTAAAACGGATGGGTTAATCGTGGAACAGTAATTCACGTGGCCGTTTCGTCACGTTGCGGGCAGGTGAGTAGGCGAACAGGCGCGGCGGGCAGACGGCGGGCAGGCAGGGGCCGAGGCTGCAGGCACGGTGCACGTGGCCGACGCCGCCGATCGATTCGCGACCCACTGGCAATTGGCATACTCGATAAACAACGTCGACAATAATAATAATTATACACACGCATTGGCACTCACGCTGTTGATTAGAGCCATGAAATATCACCTGACGGCGGGACTACAGCCCGTAGCTGTTATCTGAGCTTTATCGATGAAACTGATAACTTTTTTACACATTTCCATTTGTTCTAAATTCTACACGTACCATGTACAATATATGTATGTAATTTTAACTTCCATATGTTTTACTACAGATATGTAACTATTATGTGATTTTTAAATTTCATTAATATAAAGGGAATTTAGTCGGTTCTGAATAGGTAACTTAATAATGACAAAACTTTTCATTCACATTTTTTTATCAAAATGTTGTTAGGTATTTAGGTATTATGTTTGTCGATTTAGATGCCGCAAAGATAATTGTTTGGTTATAGAAAAATCTACTGAATTAAAAGAAAATTCAACCATCCATACCAAAACATTAAGAAACAGAGAATAGTTGTAAAAGTACGATCAGACAAAGCAATTC
The DNA here is from genome assembly GCA_905332985.1 of Mimas tiliae. NCBI lineage: Eukaryota > Metazoa > Arthropoda > Insecta > Lepidoptera > Sphingidae > Mimas > Mimas tiliae. The sequence continues at coordinate 9,438,164 of HG995242.1, read as the reverse complement.
CCCACAACCAAAGTAATAAATTGATATTAAATAAATGTGTACATAACGTATCTGTTTTGGACTGAGATATGGCTATATGCCAGGTGGTGAAGAAATATTAGAGTGTGGGGCAGAGACACCTGCCACTAGCACTCAGTACGGCACTGTCGGCTCTGTTGCCGGCCGGCCAATGCGGCCGCATTGTCAGCCGCATGCACCACAGCATCAAGCTTAATAGCGCTTTGAGTTTTAAGTGTAGTTTTTTTTATTATTGGTGACCTAGATTATTCAGAAAAAGTAGGCTGCGCTATAAAAAGGTAATTAAAAAGGGGTTGCATTGTCATTTACTTTTCAATAGTCAATTGTATTAACGGAATAAGTAGTTTTAGTTTTGTTAGTTGTATAATTGTAGATGTCATTTCATATGTCTCATAAAAGTCCATTGAAAATACATACATACATACATACGCACTCACGCCTGTAATCCCCGAAGGGGTACGCAGAGGTGTAACCAGTACACCCACATTTCGCCGTGCGTATATCCGTCGCATTATGTGATAGGGGGCGAGCATATCCCCATACCGGGCACAAATTCCAGACTCCGGGCTGATACTGAGCATTTCGTAATAAAAAATCCCAATACCACTACCCGACCCGGGGATCGAACCCGAGACCTCAGCGTTGGCCTCAATCGTAACGCGTACACATTACAACTGCGCCACCGAGGCAGTCTCCATTGAAAATGATTCAACATTATGTACCTAATAGTTACACCAATAAAACTGAGGTTGTACGAGTAGATCCCTCGTATGCGAGAGGCCGTTTGCGTTGGTACCACTGCTTTGTCTATTTCTGCTGCCAAGCAGCAATGTGTAAGCACTCTTGTGCTTCGGTTTGAAGGACACTGAAGCCAGTGAAATTACTGGACATTACGGTACTTAATAACCTATGTATCGGGTTGACGAGCGCAGTCCAATACCAGGCAGTACTTTATAATTCAAAGTTCTGTGTGCCATTAGGCGAGCGACCTCATTAGGTCGTTTCATCATTCAATCTAATAAATAAAATTCCTCATAGGGTAGGGCTACCAGACGTCAGAATTAGTCATGACAGAATGTTTTGAAAAATGTTTTGAAAAGTCTATTTTGTCAAGTTTCTGGCCAGACTTTGAATAATGAATACTTGTAAATATTAATATACATAGTTTCATTTGCCTAAATGATAGTAATCGATCCAATACAGTATAATACAATACATGTAGTATAAATTTGTGTGCGCTTGTAGCAAGTCAGGACTTTTGTTCAGACACCTGCGTGGCTTTTTAGTGTATTAAAAAATATAAGAAAATGCTAAAAAAACATGACTGTCTCGGCGGTGCAGTTGTAATGTGTACGCGGTACGTCTGCTGTGATGAGGTCTCAGACTCGATCCCGGGTCGGATTTGTTTATAGCAGAGGCCGCCAAACTAGCAAGTGGGTCACCTGATAGTAAGTGATCTCTATCACCCATGAACATCCACAATACCTGAGGCATCATGAATGGGTTGCCTACGTTAAAGAAAAGGTAAAATTAAGAGATTGGGGAGAGGAGGGGATTTCGGTCTCCAGATATCTCACTCATCGTACGAAACGTAACAGCAAACTGCTACTTCACGTCGGTTTTCTGTGGGACTGTGGTAACAACCCATCAAGCCGGCCCATTCATTGTGTAGACAAAACTGACTACAGCGTGGCTCGGTTTAAAAAAAATATGTTGGTTTTTTCTACCACGAAATGCTTCTGGAATTATGCCCAATATGGCAATAGGCTCGCCCCCTATCAATCATGGGATGGAAATAAATTCGGCGAAATTTCGGTGTACTGGTTGTAATTTTATACACCCGTTGAACTCACTCACGTGCGTATGTTAAAAAAATAAGTCAAATCGTTCACAATAACAGTCATACACTCTCCATCTTAACACTCATTTCTAAGATCGATTGCCATCAAATACATTAATAAAATGCAAGGAATGATTACTGCAGACCCATTGGAGTACTCTACAATAAACAAAATTATGACAATCCATTAATAACATAGTAAATACCAATAGCACTTAGATCGACTTATTAGATAAGTAATAGCATTTTTTCATAGCTCTTGAAACAATTAATTAGCGTAGGTACGCCGATAAAGCAAGTGGGTTTTCATAGATAATGTATTGTGCAGCGTGCAGTGCAGGAGTGGGTGGTGTCAGGCGAGTAGCCGCGTCGGCGTCGGCGTCGCGAGGCAACGCGCGCTATCGGCGCGATCGTTGTTCGCTCGACTCTCGGCCATGCCACTCCAACGAGTTTTTGGGTCAAGCGGATTGTGACCGGTGTTGATGCTTTCAGGGATCATCCCTCTCATTTTTACGATTTTATTGGATGGATGCATGTCCATGATAGACTTTACATTAAAGTATGTGTTGTAAAGATTTAATGTTGTTGACTTTAAAAACTTTCTGACTATACTACAAAATGTCATCTGTCCTAAACATAAACATAACTTATACATGTAATAAAAAAAGGTTGCGAAATATTCTTGATAAAGGAAAATAAATAAAGTTATAATCTGAATCGAATAAGAGCCTGGATCAAAAAAAAACTAAACAGAGTTTCATATTTCTACATTTTTCTTTGACGGGGTAAAGACACGAAGTTACATGAAAATCAAGACGATATGATCTGTTCGATGGGCAGATAAGGGCAGCGCGGTGAAGTGACGGGCTCGCAAGTCGCAACGTATCAGAAAGTGAGTTGTACGAATTTTGAGTTGTAGAGTTGTTTGTCAAATAATCGTGCCGCTCGGCGCGTATTGTGTCGAGGGCTCGAGTGAACTTCACGGTTATTACGCGCCACGAGAACCCGCCCTGCTTATATCATATTTTTCGAAGCTTATTGATGATACCCACTGTCGGACGAGTGCCCTCTTGACTTCGTTTTTAAAAGTCTATTTTTTGTTGTTACGTGGTTTAGACGCGATAGATTTATCGATGTAGACATTTTTTATGTAACTTGTTCTCATGCTGTCGTTAAAACGAATATACAGAACCCTGTAAGCTAACAAAACTAATGTATTGGGATTGAATATGCAAACATACGAGTACATAATATTGACGTCATTCCGTATTTCTCGGGGAATAAGCAAACAGAAAATATAGCCCGTTTCTGTTAACTTTTGTACATACCTACGTGTTATGCTTGTTTCATGACATTCATCAATCTGTTAATGCACTTCCATTAATACCGAGTTTTTTTCATGTTACGGTAAGTTTTAAATCACTTACCATCAGGTGACCTACTTGCACGTTTACCAATCCATGCTATATAAAAAGAACCGTGGTCGGGGATACACAGTTTGTGTTCAAGTTTTAGATTTGCAAAATCACACATAGACTTGCCATAGACTATCACATTATGGGACAGAAATAAACTCGGTATACCGTGAGTGAACTAGTTGTACCCCAGGAATACAAGCAAAATCATAAATATATGTCCATTTACTTATTCACCATTTTATTTTATTTGTGCGATGTAACATTCGAATAAAATCGCATTTGAGAGCTTGCGTAGGCATGCCGCTCAATGAGGCGATATGAATGAATAAAATACAATATAATGCAGCGTATTAAGAAAGCGTTCAATGCAAATTCCATTCATTCAGTAATATCCTTCATCTCTGGATAGTCGATACTAATGAGAGTTCATAAATATCATCTCTCGTTGCATTCAGCCACAACCTTTATAATTAGATTCGGAGAATCTTTTGTCCCTGCATTGTATAACTGACTTATTGTATATCGATGTGTTTAATGTACTTCTCATGATCAATATAATGAAGGAGTAACAGTTAAATAGTATGTGGTGTTTTTTATAGCAGAGGCTGGCAAACAAGCAAGTGGGTCTGAAGGAAAATGATCTCCACCGCCCATGATCATCCACAATACCTGAAGATCTTGTATGCGTTACCGACCTTACAGGAAAGGGATTATTAAGGGATTGAGAAGAGGAGGGGGATTCGAGCCACCGGATATCTTACTTACCGTACGAAACTTAACAGGAAACTGCTAATTCACGTCTGTTTTCAGTGAGACAGTGGTATCAACCCGGTATAGTCAGCCCATTCATACTATAGACAAAATTATCTACAGTTCTCTACAGCGTGGATCTCTTTAAAACATACAGATGTGCTGGCACCACGTTATAAATACACCGGTAGCTGTTCAGGGTGTTAGTCTCTCTCTGATGTCTCCAAGTCTTATTATATTTACATAGTACATAGTGAATGGGGTAACAGCAGATGTCGTCAACTATTGTTTGTTAAAATAACTTTAATTATAACCGATGGATAGTCTAATCCATATTTACAGGTTTAGAAATCTTGATGGTAAGTACCGAAAACAAACGATACAACCTTTAAATAAAGTGAACCATTGCTAGCTACAATAACTTTAACTATAGCCGATGGACGGTGCAATCCAGGTTTAGCGCCTGTTTCACCACTTCTCAGTAAATATTATCTACCAAGTAAAATATGACACGTTCAAACACAAAAGTCATATTCTGACATTTATACAACGTGTTACAGAATGGTGTGGTCATATTTAATGGTCGTAAGTCGTTACATACACCTGAAAGTTTATGTATCGGAACTTAACAATATCTAGACATCGTTCAATTTTACGCGAATCTTAATAACTAGGTTAATACGATTGATAAGTTCAATCACATCCCTGCCAATTAAGGAAGTGCATAAGCGATAATAGCAATGCTTAAGTGAGACAAAAACACTGTTATCATTTAGTGTTGTCCAAAGTCACAAGCCAATATCGACATGATACTTAATCGATAGAAAAATGTATTGTTTTATTTATGACCTATCAATTTAATCGGATTTGATTTGATGAAATATTTATATTTTTCACGAAAATATAAAATTAAATAATAATAATTTAATTTGCTTAAATTTGGAAGCATCTTTCTATAATACGTTGTATATACCGGAAGAAAGACGGGGACTAGGTATTTTCGAGAATAGCTGTCTTATACGATAATTAGTAGTTAAACCTTATTCGGTTATTGTGAAATAGGCTCTTAGCAAAGTTTGTTCTGTGCTCTCTCTCTCCTCTCTATTAAATACTTAATTAAACAAGGTCCGTACATATTCAAAGGCTAGTTTCAAAATAAGTGGATTGTGAGAGGATATAAATATAACATTGTAATCTTATTTGCATTTAAAGCGTTTTGTTCTGGTTGCCTTTTATTGAAACGAGTAACAACTGCTTGTAGTTCCTGCCTTCAAAAATCACTGTTATGTTATTTTCTTCCTTAAAGTATGGATAAATAACAAGTATACCTTTTCCTTAAAGGGTTAAATTAGTGCCTAAGATTTAGTTTAGATTTTAGGTATAAAATTTATTGAATTGTGAAAAGTGTAGAATTCAACCAGATTTTAGTAGTTCTTGGTATGAATTTGAGTTCATAAAAGAGTAGACTAGACATTTTTAATGACTGGTAATAATTTTGCTTCTCTAATAGGGTAGTTGACTAGATTTTTTTTATTATTTAAATCAATAAGTTACGTTACTCAAAATCTATTGCAGAAAGAATTTTATAAATCGGACCAAAAATAAATAAGATAGAAGCCATTGAAATCCTGTAGGAGGGGTAATTGTCAAATGACAGACGATGCAACCTTTGACGTCACTGTGTAAAATGTTCATTATAGTGCACGCGTGCAAGCGAGATAGTGAGATATCCCTACTACGCACCCACTTTTCCTCATACCAACATTTAAAGTCATAGCTGCGGGCACATTTCTGAACCAATTTTGATTGTGTTTTAATAAAAGGGTTTCTTTTGCGTATCATTCTCTGTTGCTTATAAAATAATGTATAAAATTCAATATAGGAAACTACCCTATTATAAACTGTCCGAATATAGCGGGACCCTATAAGATAAACACTCTTTTGAAAACTTTAAGAACGTAAACATGGAAACAAAATACAAAAGTGCCGCTAAATGGGTTAAGGAGAGCCGAAGCTTTCGTTCGGGATTCGGGTGAATTATGATTTTAGGTTAGGTTAAAGTGGGAAAATTAATACGCGAGCCGAATGTGCGAAGCGAGCGTACTGCGGCAGCGCGGCGGCCGACAAACACCAGAGTCAAATGGTAAGCGTGTTAATAGCTAACCGGCTATAATACACTACTTTTGCTTGTACACATGTCTTGGGATTAGGTTTTTAAAAACCGACATTAAAAAGTGTGTTATCTTTTAATGGGAGTAGTGAGGGGTCAACCACCGCCTCATGTACCACCCCATCTCCCGCCCTCCTACCCGCCGAGAGCGGCTGAATTTTCGCCGTCGATAGAGAAAGGTATCATCATTCAGTATGACTTCATCATATAAGATCAACAATTTTTTTTAAACAGTTTTGAACATTTTAATTGGCTAATTACAATAAGTTACAATTAATGTTAGTAATTTTCTTGGATTAAAGGTAAGACTTTTTAGAGTCGGTACATTTGTTTTACTTTCGTTTATTATGATGAAGGCCAAATGATGATGCTTCTAATCATATTAATTACGCCATGATTCAAAAATACTATTTATTCTCGTACAATGTTCTGCGACTCTTCTGTAACCATTTGATTCTGGCGCTTACCGTCCGCTGCCGCGGCACGCTCGCTTGGGATTGCGCCTTTTGTAGTTAAATTCTAATCTAAAATAAAATACGAGTATTAATGAAGGAACTTTTAGTAATAGCAGAATAGCATTAATGAAGCTCTATACAATTAGCCTTTACTATTTTAGAATGCAGAATGTGAAAGTAACATGTTCCTTAAACTGAGGTGTTGTACAAAGTGACTAAGGTATCTTGACGCTATATATACATACCGCTTTATAATCTTTATACAGTTTGTCGTTATTTGACAACAAGGAAAACGCCTGCTCAACCCAGAATAGGGTGTTCGTAAAGAACTAAGTACTGCTACTAGGCCTACCATTGCATTAACTGGTAACGCGGGATAATGTCGTCAAAAACCCTGGATAATATTTATTTCATTTTACTCTTTAGTGATGTAAAATAAAAGGCATTTTCAGAGAATCTTACAAAATCCTGTTTCGCGGACTCAGAAAAAGATCTCCTTGAATGTTCCTTTACGTCTTACCAACTAAAACAAATCCAGGGAACCTAGTACGGATGGCAACCGACTGTACCTATATTGAGCCAGTTAGTTCAGGATGATGGTGTAGGTTGGGCATATTTGTGCCATATAAATCATTTACCAGGCAATGCAGTGTTTGTGGAGAGCTTTTTTTATAATATATAGGTCGGCAAACGACCAGGTGGGTCATCTGATGGGAAATTATCTCCACCGCCCATGTACGCCGACAATACCAAAATAATCATGGGCGTGTTGCCAGCTTTGCTTACAGGAAATGGATAAATAAAGAGATTTGGGCCTCCGGATATCTCACTCACCGTATGAAATGCAGCAGCAAGCCGCTACTTTACGTCGGTTTGCTGCGAGGCAGTGGTAACAACCCGGTCGAGCTGGTCCATTCGTGTTTTAGACAAAACTCATAAAATGAAGTGAACATTACCCACTGAAGTTATATTTATCTTCTAACTTCAGTGGATCAGCACCAATGTCGCCGCATCTGCGCGTTTGTAGGTACAGTGCACTATGTAAAACTATGGTCTACTGACGCCCGCGTCTGGAACTTGACGTGACCATCGGAAGTATGCCTTTAAAGATAGAATAGGGTCTACAATGCTACGTGCAAACACTTTTACGAGATAGATAGCAAAGTAAAAGACTTCCTGTTACCCATAATAACTTTTATAAGACTCATTAACTACTTTTTAGTTTTAAAACATATTCTAAATCTAGGTCATCAAGTAGACGGTAATAAAAACATCAACTTTAAAGTTACAGCCGGCAATAAAAGCAATTAGAAGAATACTAGATTAGAGAATTTGAAGTATGTTTTATAATGAGCTCATGATACTAGGCAAGCATTGTTAGACAGCCTCCGTGGCGCGGCGGGCGAGTAGCCGCCTGCGAAGCGAGAGGCCGTGGGTTCGATTCCCGCACCAAGACAAATGTTTGTGTGATCCACAAATATTTGTTTCGGGTCTGGGTGTTGTGGGACCGCAAGTCCCTCGTAGTTCCTGATACCCACGATACAGGTTAACCTAGTGTGGGGTCAGGACTATGTGTGTGACTGTTGGGTGTATTATTTATTTATTATACGCATACAAAGTAGGATATTGGAAATGCGGTAATGGACGTGCTATTAAAAGCAGTATGAAAATGAACACGTTTTGTAGTTCAAACTCAAGTGATCCCCGTATTATAATGATTGACGTGTTTATGGCATGGAAGAAAAGCTAAATCTGTAAACCGTGAAGAGTTTAGCGAAAACAAATAAACAATCAAAATCGTAACCTTTAATTAGCAAATATTCCATTAAGGGCACTTTTATACGTCAATTACGTAAAAAGGCTCTACCGATGCTTCACAAATGCCCTCAGGTTTGAGAAGAAACTGAATCGTAAGTCTTTTGTCTTGTGTTTTTTTAATAGCATGTCATACATTATTAGAACAATTATTGATGTCGACGAAATTAGACTATTGTGCATAAGTGTGAATAGGTAATAATATAAAGACAAGGTCACATTGAAGCCAACAATACAAGCAGTACCCGTTTACGAGTATGACGCATGCGTGACCGACTGCGCATACGACGCCGCGCCGCGCCGCCGCAAGCACAGACACTATAGCGAGCATGTCGTACCCTAGCCAGTAATAAAAACTGAATATGAATATTAATACCAATTCTTTGCGATGTAGTGGAAGTTAATATTTCCAGCCTTTCGTCCAAAAACGTATTTAAAATGAATTAATTAGTATCTACTGAAACTAACAATAACAGCTTTACTTTAATTAGAACAACTTAATCCTAAGGCTTTTTATCTACTAAATAATAGGATTTTTATAATAGGATAATCTTTTCAACCCCCGGCAATAAACGGAGGTGTTGTAAGTTGGCCTGTTTTTCTGTCTGTGTATCTCAAGCCGCTGCCTACCGTTGAAGGAATACTCTTTTTAAGCTTATTTTGTGTATGTTACGTGACATCTCCGTCAAATGTGGACCGATTTTGATGTTTATCTGAAGTAACTCGAGTGTTGTCCAAAAAAAATTTTAGTAAGATCTAATATGCTATGCATTGATATTCTTATTGCATGCATTAGATTTGCTATTAAAAAACTCAACACAAAAGACCTACGGCTGAGTTTCATAAGGCGTCTTCACAGACCTGTAGGCATTTGCAAAGCATCGGTAGACTCATTCTATGTAATTGATGTGTAAAAATTCCCTTAATGATTCATGACATCTGTGTATAACGTGGACGCTAGTAGAGACTGAATCTATATGCGTTAGTGTATACTAGTGGCGAAGGCTCCATACAATATCATTCCTTCGGGCTTTCCTTTATAAACTGGTCAAGAAGTAAGTGTATCCTATATACATATTATGGATTATATTAATAGCAATCGGTAGAAAAAAAAATTGCGCAATAGATTATATTCAAATAAATAACGTCGACTTCCGTTTTAAAACTTTTACCCTCGTCACTGCTATACTATGACTAATACAAGCATTGAAAACCTGTCATAGTGTCTTGAGTCATAACTCATGAGCTATGTAACGTTAGTGTACTTTGTGGGATGATAAAATAGTTACTACGTGTAGCAGTCTGTAATAATTTTCATTAGTTATGGCCGCATCGCGTCGTTTTGAAATTGTATTGAAAACATTATTGTGTTTTCTGCATCGGTTTTCTGGAATAATTTCATAGAGCGACAATATAATAATTTATTTTTTTATGTAACCCAAGTCGTAGCAAGTCTCTACAAATAAATAATGTTAAAATACCATGGGTGTGACTTTCCAAGCGAATTCTATGAATGAGCGCTGGAGTGTAAGACGATTACAAACTTACTTAGCAAAAGTGTGGTTAATTAAAAGTTTACCGAAAGCGGACCGAGCTTGCAGCACTGGCTAAACTAACTGTCGAAGACACCGGCTATATATTATAACAGTATTCTGTTTTCAGACATCTACAAACATAGCTTTAAATAATACAAATAGTTTGTTGTTAAGGTGTTTGTATTTTTTGATAAAGTCATGATAGAGAAACTAATTCCTTGTGTGATGTATGTGCATTTATATACATACAACGCGTTATAGACAGGTGTGGTCATATTTAAGGGTCATTACATACACCTCTGCCTCGGTTGATGCTGTGCTCAGGTCACGGGCTCGACCCCTCGTCGGGTAAAAATGATATTAGGTTTTTCTATTACGAAATGCTCAGTATCAGCCCAGAGTCTTGAACTGTGCCCGGTATGGCGATAGACTTGCCTCTTATCACATTATGGGACCAAAATAAACTTGTCAAAAAGTAAGTTCTATGAATTGTTGTATCCAGTTGTAAGCTGCAAGGAATGATATTGTATGAAACCTTCGCCACTGGTATACACTAACACATAGATTCAGTCTTTATTCATAATAATTAAAAGTTATGTGATCGATCTTATCGATCTTAATAAACTAGTGATTAAAATTAACGTGAGATTTGGGATATTTTTTTTTAAAAGTACCTAAATACTCATTGTAAGTGTATGTAATGACCCTAAAGTATGACCAAACTTTTCTGTAACACGTTGTATATACGCGTCAAATTGAGATCTTCGTCAGTGTTTTTTCGTCGGTTAAAAATACTTAACCGGCAAAAAATAAACGAATGAATACTTCAATTCAGAGACATATTGATAAATTATTACATTATTATGAACAACCATTTTACCTGAGATATTTAGGTGTTTAATTCAAAAATAAAAACAAAACACTATAAATATTCACCATTTAAATAACACCTAGCAGTCATACACATCAACCTAGCCCCTTAGTAACATACGATTATCCTGTGTTATAGGTATCAGGAACTACGAGGAACTTTTAGACTCACAACACCCAAACCTGATACATAAACATATGTCTCGGTGCGGGAATCGAACTCGCGCCCTTTCGTTTGACAGTCTGCTACTTGCCCACAGCGGCACAGAGGCCGTCAAATAATAAATAGAAATGTAGTAAAGAAGAACTTATTTCTCAAAGACAAGCAGATTAAGTGCCGGGTGAGCTTTCGGTATGCAAGTATAACTTATCTATTAAGGTATTCAAGGACAAGCGTCTAGGGCTGCCCTCACGTGCGGTAATATTTTTCGAATGTATGTTTCATCACATCGACTCTTTTGATCTTTTTTATAGCATAGGCTGAAAATCGAACAAGTGGGTCACGTGATATAAGTGATCTCCCCCACCAATGAACACCTACATACAGTACCAGAAAAATCATGAACGCGTTGATGCGACCTTAAAGGGAAGAAATAATTAATAAATTGGGAAGGGGAGAGGGGATTTGGGCTTCCGGATATCTAACTCACCATACGAAACGCAACAGCAAGCTGCTACTTCAAGTCGGTTTTCTGCGAGACAGTGGTACAATCCGGTCGAGCCGACCCATTCATGCTATAGACAACACTGTCTACAGCCTGACTCTACCACTTTTTTAATCATCATCATTTATCTTACTTAAATAATAATAATTTCTTAAAATATAGTCTGTAGCTAGATGGGAAAATATGTAACATTATTAAACATTAAGTATATTTCCTAAAACGAAAAAAAATATCGTTAAAAATGAATCGAACATAAAACATCGAAATGAAAGTTGATATGGCTCAATGTCTCGTTTTAATTGTGTGCCAAACTTCACGCATAGCACCATATCGTTCCTTTAATGTTATCATAATATATAGATATAGATTCTAAAATTCAAATAAAAGGTGGTTATAGGCATACATATAATCACAGTGCTCGAAGAATATTGAAGATCGGCATACATAAGAAAACTTGTAAAGAAAAGCGTCAAGTTTGCGGGCGGCAGGGAAGGGTGTGCGGGGCCGCGGGATGAGGAGGTCACGGATCAGCTGGGCGGCGGCCATATTGATTCTCCGGCCTGTTTGATCGGGGCCGCCCGCCCTGCGCGACCCTTGCCGCACACCCCCGTGCCGTAGATTAATAGACGAGAACAACTTTTATGATTTCAACTCAAAACGACGGCCAAATGTATTTTATGTTACCGTTACGGTAGTAATACATCTACAATATTTTAAATATATGCAATATAAAGTGCCAGACTTAGATATGTTTAATTGAATAAAACAAATTTCGCAGACTCGATCGCTGTCGAGTCCCGTCTCGCGACAATATACAACTATAAAACTGGTTTGTCTGGTTATTTATTATCTGTGACAATACATTTTGTCGGGGTTAGTCAAGTGCCCGTGGTATAAGATTTTGCGAATTGTTCGATACCAGCCGTCATTTTTATTTTATTTTTCTTAAAATATGTATGCAGATCCGTATAGCGCCCCTAGCGGAACATATTGGAAACGTATTAGCTTCATACATAATATTTTTCGTATACCAATAACGTTCTATCGAAAACCTCTCACTTGGGCTACAGTTTGTCGATAGAGCTACTAGCGTTACTTTGTATTGACATTAAGTTTTTCCATATATAATAATATAAATCTATATATGACATTTTTTACCATTTACACGATATATTCGTAATCAATATCATTTCTACTATTCACCCGACAAAAAATGTAGAGGAGATTCTCAATTCCTTTAGTTTATTAGTTTTTTTTTGTATGTACAACAGCTTTTCATAGAGTGATCCGATTTGGATGGTTGCTTCTAACAATAGGGAGTTGGTTCCATTTAAGTTGAAAGAAAAAGTTCCACCCTTAAGGGGGTGAAGTCGGGGACGGAAGCTTTAAACTTCCATATCTATGCACCGATTTTGATGACTTTTTACTGAAAGTACTTAGTACTATTAAATGTTTTCTACAAGAGATAAAAAAGTAAATTTTAAGGCTTGCATAATATTGTTTTCACTAAGAGGAATTTAGAATTTTGTACCTATATTAAAATAAACAAGGAAGTTTCAGTTTGTTTGCCTACAGATCAATCTTAGATTAGATCGGAAGCGTAAACAGAGACCGCGCTGGCTATATAAATTGCAATGCAAGTTAATTGTTTTGAATTTAGGAATATAATGATCGTTCGAGACGTGACTAGCCAACTAACGTTGGCTCTAAATTGAACAAGCCCTAAAGTAAGTAGGCGAGCCGAGCGGCGTAGACGAATTTCAAGTGTTTCTTTTACGGTGAAGCCGTGGCGCGTGCATGAGTGCGGGTGTGGGTGCCTGTACGGACAGGGGGGGGGTCGGTCGTACACACGGCGGCTCTATACCCGGAATTGTCGAGCGCCTACTTTTGAAAGAAACTAATAACTTATTGATATACAATGGTACTTTTTTCAATATTATGAAGTTAATCGGACATTAATTTATTTTTATGGTAATTTTATTATTACTAAAAAGAATGCAAACTGATAAGACTATACACAAAACAGACAACTGTGCAGTAATAACTAAACAACCAATTAAATAACTAGGCACAATACTTTTGTTCATATTAGATGTGTGTGGTTTCTGGATTGGATTGGATCTCTTTGGATGTTTATATTCTGATTATTATCATAATTAAACCGAGAAATAAGAACAATAAAAATGTTGATAATACAAATGTTAGGGGACATTTTTAGGAGACTGTCTACAGATCAACTATCTATGTAAGTAAACAATAATTGTTTTATATAATTTTATATGTCTTATAATTAATATCTATTCAATATACAAAGAAAGTAGCATTATTTTAAATGTAGAGAAATCTATGAAGTAGAAATCTATAGAATGTGTAGAAAGTCTAGAAATCTAAACAAATATTTAACCACATAATTTTTTTTTGAGTACCAGGAATTTTACCACAAGTATTAAAGATAATTCAAAAGTCCAGCATTACGACTTCTATTCCTTACTATGTAGTCTTCCTTCAGACCCGGTTACGCTGAGACTGTCTGATTAAATGACGAAACTCTTCTTATATTGAGTTTCTCCAACTTCAAGAATGACACTAAAGTTAGTTTCATTCTCAGAGTGGAAGAAACTGAAAGTGATTTACATTGTCTGTCAAGAGACAAAGAATGTAAACCACCTTCAGGATAACAAAGTGTCTGACGGTACCAACAATTTACAATAAATCGCGCTATTTCTCTAATCGTGGATCCGACACGGCCATCCTACTGAACATACGTCCACTTGTGTGCTGAATCAAAAAATCGACTTTACGCATAGTTTTTGGTAACAGGTTTTACCAGTTTTCACACAAGATACTTCGAATAGACAACAATCAGGCTACGGTAGCCAGCCTACAGACATAAGCTGCGGATATTGATTTTCAGATAATATTTTATTAAAATTTCAATATTGTGACCCTCAAACATTTTTTTCAGTTCCATTATTCTGACTAGTGAATCCGTAACACCTGAACATTTTCTCATCCTATATTCGATGAGATTGTCAAGTTCCCAATAAAATAATAACAAATTATAGCTCAGCTTACAATATTAACCCGTACTTAAAAACACAACCTCAAGCTAGTCTATCGGCTCAAAATAGTCTCACTGACATGTTCCACAAAATCGAAACCAGGAGCGACTCCCAATTTCTAATATAATGACATAATTGCGGTGTCTACAAAGCATATGCAGCCCTCCCGCACACCCCGCTGTCGCCACGGCTGCGCCACGTCACGCCAACGGCCTTTTTTGAACGCCAACAGTCTTGCTTGAACGTCAACAGTCTTGTTTGAATGCCAACAGCCTTGCTGTAACGTCAACAGTCTTGTTTGAACGCCAACAGCCTTCCTGTAACGTCAACAGCCTTGCTTGAACGCCAACAGCCTTGCTGTAACGTCAACAGTCTTGTTTGAACGTCAATAACCTTGCTGTAACGTCAACAGCCTTGCTAGAACGTAACAGCCTTGCTGTAACGTTAACAGCCTTGCTTGAACGCCAACAGCCTTGCTTGAACGCCAACAGCCTTGCTTGAACGCCAACAGCCTTGCTTGAACGCCAACAGTCTTGCTTGAACGCCAACAGCCTTGTTTGAACGCCAACAGCCTTGTTTGAACGCCAACAGCCTTGCTGTAACGTAAACAGCCTTGCTGTAACGTAAACAGCCTTGCTTGAACGCCAACAACCTTGCTTGAACGCCAACAGCCTTGTTTGAACGCCAACAGCCTTGCTGTAACGTAAACAGCCTTGCTTGAACGCCAACAGCCTTGCTTGAACGCCAAAGACCTTCTTTGAACGCCAACAGCCTTGCTGTAACGTCAACAGCCTTGCTTGAACGCCAAAGACCTTCTTTGAACGCCAACAGCCTTGCTGTAACGTCAACAGCCTTGCTAGAACGTAACAGCCTTGCTTGAACACCAACATCCTTGTTGTGCGCCATCAGATTTTTTGGTTTGCGTTAGGTTTTTCAGTCTATACAGATTTATTATATACTTTTTTCATATAGCGTATTCCGGCAAACGAACAAGTCGGTCATTTGATGGTAAGTGATCTTCATCGTCGATTTATGCCCACAATACCAGAATAATCATGGGCGCGTTGCCGAGCTTAAAGGAAAGGAAGGGGAGTGCCGCTTCCTTCCTTTAAGCAACTGATTTGAATCCCAGGATATCTCACTACCGTACAAAACGCAACAGCAAGCCGCTATTTCAAGCGCTAACGACCCGGTCAAGCCGGTCCATTCGTGCTTTAGACAAAACTTTCTACAGCACGGCTCTACCACTTTGAACCTCTAAACTACTACCGCGAGCATAACACGCACAGTCTATAACCGACTGTCTAAGTTCCACCGAGATCACCAGCATTCATGCACCTTTGTGGCTGTTGGTAACTTATCTCGTTTCTGATGTCGGGAACAGAAATGGGAAAGTCAGTGTAAGGCCGTCGCGTCGTTGCAACAAATGGTAGCCCAGGTTTATCACTAGATAAACCTGGGCTATCATTTATTGCTTAATAAACGATTTAGTCATCGTATATTAAGCTACCATCCGTTCGGAATGCTGTTTCGTCGGAGAAGAACGGGCAAGAACCTCTAGCGTTGCTCTTTTCACACGGTATAACTAAGGCATGTAATGTAAATATTACAATAATCGATACAGTTTACACTTGACTCTACTAAGCAACATAGATGGTAACGCGTCACTTTACTAGCAGGTAATTAATTACTTAATGAGATCACTAATATACTTAAAACTACCCAGGGTTGCCATAATTCCAGCATTACGACCTCTACTTTTTACTATGTAGACTTCCTTCAGACTCGGTTACGCTAAGACTGTTTAAATGACGAGACGCTTCTTATATTGAGTTTCTCCCACTGAAAGAATGAAACCAAATTGAAAACAATGTAGGTAATGCGCTATTTCCATAATCATCAATATACATATGACTGCCTCGGTAGCGCAGTTGTAATGTGTACGCGTTACGATTGAGGCCAACGCTGAGGTCTCGGGTTCGATCCCCGGGTCAGGTAGTGGTATTGGGTTTTTCTATTACGAAAATGCTCAGTATCAGCCCGGAGTCTGAAACTTGTGCCCGGTATGGCGATAGGCTCGCCCCCTATCACATAATGGGACGGAGAAACCTCTGCCTACCCCTTCGGGGATTACAGGCGTGAGTGCGTATGTATCAATATACATTTGTTTTTTCTTTAACAATCCAAATAATTAAAAAGTGGTTGTATAAACGCTCCGTACGCTGTAAGCCGATCAGCACACACCATCGATTATAACCGGAAGCCGAGTACTTCACCTATTCACTGGATATTCGATTAAAATCCTATTTTTTTACTTGACGCCGGCAAATCCGTATCAAGTGTTATGAATAAAATTTTACAGCAAACTTTCATTTAATCTCATTCATTGTTTCATGTTGCGGGAGATTTTTTCATGGGTTTTTTATATGTATGTACTAGTAGTCCCGTATTGATCGAAATTCGACCTGTTTAATCATGTACTATTTGTTCTATTATGTCAGGTGCGAGATTTGACATTCAGACATTGACAGTAAAATATTTTATTTAATACTTTCTTTTGCCCGCAGCTCCGCCCGCTTAGTTACACCGAATACATTATTTTACGTACTATGCATTCACCCAGAAAATAGTTCCTTGTGGATATAGATATGTCAAATCCGAAGAAACATGATGATCCGTTTATGTATAATTTCCGCGTTGAAAAGCAAATGGTACCTGCAATTATAACTTCGGATCTAAATTACGAATATAGTATAAGCCTACGATATCGATTTTGAAGTCAATCATCTTTAAAACCAAGTAAATTAAAATGTTGGTCAATCGGCCTTAAACCACAAAAATATAAAATTACGGCCTTTTTTCAATTCAAATGACACCGATTTTTTGAAAAAAATATCAGTCACCCCAAGAAACCTCAAAAATGACACCCATATTGATTTAAAAAACGGCATCTTGGATTTGAATATGGATGTCGTAATCAGCACCCCAAAAACTCTCGAAAATTACACCCAAGTCGATTTTTCGAGGCGACATCCAAACTCGGAATTGGAAGTTGTGTCCAAGCAGTCGATTAGCTCGTCCCTTTTTCACATCATTGTACGAAAACTAGCAAGACGAACCGTGGCGATGCATTGCCTAAGTACCATTTTGGTGATACACACGTGAGCTTATACGCTTATTATTTATAAAAAAATCTATATCGCTTCATTGGTCTAGTGGTAACGTACTAAGGTTGAGAACCATGAGGCCTCGGGTTCCCAAGTCAGGCAAACACAATTAGTGTTTGAGATTGCAGTTCGAAAAATCACACATGAATAGCTATAGATTGGAATTTGAGCTCACCCCCTATCACATCATCGGACGGAAATAACGCGACAAAAGTGGGTGCAGCACTAGTTACCTACCGCTTCGGGGATCAAGGCCGATACCGCTTATGTATGTATTTACATTTTCTAGCTCTATGCTTAAAGTGGTAAGCTATTTTGACAGATAAAAGTTATAACTGTTACGTTTCCTCTTTACGATTTAGCCAAAAAGTACATACAATAATAAAAACTGGGGTCTCTTTTTGCCGGGCTTTTTTTCTTCGTTATTCCGGCAAATGCAATGATCCGTCTTCGAAACATCGAACTTCGTATTGCCGTGTATTTAACATAGCTGTATCACATATAGTTCAATTAGAAAGGCAACGATCGGTCCAAATTACGTTACAATATAACAGGAATATCAGAGAAGCCTACCTAATTTCATCAACAGAATGCAATCGCGCTCCAGCGAATATACAGTTTAATGTGGATTTTCCACAAACAAACGTTGGAAACTTTGGTTGGTGCTTGCGCAACACGGCTGTTGCCTATTACGAGGTGTTTACGTAACCGACACGGCTACACACATTAATTGAAGTTGATAATTTTCCAACTCATATCCCCGCTACTATATAGAATGCGTACCTATTCAATTCTAATGAATCACTTTCATGTTGCACTCCAATTAATTTACCCGATTTATTGACCATCACGTTAGTTTATTTTCAATTACAAATTTAAATTCTACTTGGTGGTAGGTCCCACGTATGTCAGAGGCCGTCTGATTTGGTACCATCGCTTTTTCTATTTCTGTCGCGCCAAACAACATTGTGTAAGCACTGTTGGGTTTCGGTTTGAAGCCAGTGAAATTACTGGCCATTATGAGACTTCACATCTTATGCCTCAGGGTAACGTCCAACGCCATGCAGTGCTTTGTAATCCAAAGTTTTATGTTGTGTCGCTTGTAATTTAATTTAATAATTCTCGTCACGTATTAATATATAGATTTATCATAACACTCCAACAGTCATGAACAGTCTAAGCGGTCTCCATAAACTAATAAATAAATAATTTGGTCTCCTTTTTACCAGTTTCATATTGACTGGATCGAGCGAGTCCAACGAAATTGTTTAAAGATATTATGTTTCCGCCATAACCTTCATCGTCAATTAAAATCTTACAAAGACAGATTAATTCACTTTAACGTGCTATCATTAGAACATAGACGTAAAATAAGCGATTTCATTTATCTGTTTAAAATATTACATTCAATGGTTGACTCGACTCTCCTTCCCTATTAAGTAATTTAAATCTTAATATAAATCTAAGATGCCGCAAACCTAATGTTTTCGCCCTTAATGTATGTCGCAATAATACTTCTTTTTATAATCCCATCGTACGCATGTGTAGACAATACAATGTCTTAAACAATGATAGCCCTTCTCTAGATCTCTTTAACAATAATTTCGGTTTATACAAGCGACAAATTCATATCCTCAAATACTCACAAATATGACATTATGAAAATTTGCAAAGAGAATATAACCTCTACGTTGTAACCACAAATCTATAACTCAGCTTCTGTAATTACTTGGTTACACTACATTACATTTTCTAATTATAATTATTTATTAACAACAACTCGTACTTAGATATTACTTGCTAGAATACATGTTTTGGGTTATAATTATTGTCCATCAACTATGTTTCTCATAATGTTAGCGCATACATGATTGTAACCTGTTTTGTGTTTAATAAAATAAATAAATAAATAATAATAAATAATAAATACACCCAACAGTCACACACATAGTTCTGACCCCACACTAGGTTAACCTGTATCGTGGGTATCAGGAATTACGAAGGACTTGCGGTCCCACAACACCCAGACCCGAAACAAATATTTGTGGATCACACAAACATTTGCCTCGGTGCGGGAATCGAACCCACGGCCTCTCACTTCGTAACCGGCTACTCGCCCGCTGCGCCACGGAGGCTGTCATATAATCATTGGACTTTGTGAATATGCTTGTGGTTCAACGTGCAATCGACGCAACGTACTACTTTGTATACAAGAATTTGGCTTACTTTTTTTAACGATAAGATACTTACATAAGAAAGAAGAAAGAAAAAAAAAGTTTTATTATCATCATGAAAAACATGGAATTGTGTAAAATATTATATGTATAAAAAAGGCTGACAAATTATAAAAAAAGCAAGTTTCATGCCTTCACGGTGAATATAAGTGGCCAGCTCAGCATAATGCTGTATCATATGGCGAATCACAACACAGCGCTGTTTTTGAGTAGCCACCTAAAGTGACGTCTTGAAGCTAATACCTGACGACGACGCCCTCTAAGATGTCACTGACAAATATTTAGCTTGAAAATCCGCACACATTATTAGACCACGAACGCGATTGTGAAGTTGCTCGTGTACAAAACAATATATTAATAAATGAAGAGGTAAGGGGGTGTATTTATTATAGGCGTGCATATATTTATAGGCGTGCACTGCGCTAGCCCCGGGTGGACGCTGCAGCACTTACGCTCCTGAAACTTCCTGCATTTGGCCAATTGCCAATACATATACTGATTCGCAGCATAATTGCTTCGTTTTTGTTCGAACTTGTATTGGAATACCATATTTTCACGCCCCCACACACTAAAAAGAGCGTGATAACGAAACATACTGCAAATATTATTACCTACATTATCATCAGTCTACTGTATGTACTACCTCTATGACTTTCCTCTCTACCATAATAAACTTTGGGACATCAAAGGAGGCGACATCACATTACAATCTAAATGTGCGTCCACATTTCCGTGACATTTTGCCACATCGAGACGCGTGGCTGTCACACGTACTTGTTACGCTAATATGGACGGGTATCGTAACATGCACTGTGTCATTTTACCGTGACATAAACAAACCCTTAAATGAGATGTCACGGCGAAATATTACGGAGTCTCATAGGGGATCGCTCCGTGGCATTAGGTTGTAGCATTTGACAATCATCCACACTTGAGAGTTGGTCACAGTCACGCCTCTCGGTGCGGCGCAATGTCACAGACGCACTTTAACGTTCTACATTTTTAAAGCAACAATGCCGAGGTGCGGCACTGGCATAGCTTGTTTATGAAAATAAATTAAAAATGTACATTACCCGCATGTTTTAATTGTACGCAACAATAACACATTTCTGCGATGAAGCGGCATGGCAGGGCAGGGCATATGGCAACGACCATATACCCACGCCACTCCCGTCTCTTAACTTAACCGCCGCAAAAAGAGCCCGGTATTAATTTTCGCTAGCTGCCGCCCTTTAATTATAACGAACAACTTTTAGCAACTAAGCTCATGTTACACACAGCTGTTAATCTTTATTTTGAGTATTAAGTTTTTAAAGCAGGTCTAATGTATTTCTGTATAACCAAATTGTATAACACTAGTTTTTTCTTGAGCTCCGTCCACATGAATGGTCTTTTCCGGGATAAAAAGTAGCCTGTAGTCCAGGGTCATGGTTTACCTGTGTGCAAAATTTTATCCAAACCCGTTAAGCCGATATGGCGTGATTAACTAACAAACATCCAAATTCACAAACTCACAAACATCCAAACTTTCACATTTATAATAGTAGTAGGTGTATATGGTCGCTTGGTGATAAGTTTTATCCCGCACTTATGTTCTTTACGCTTTCGCGATCATTGTTAAAAGTTATAGGTTTTTGATAGTTTCCGTTGAAAACTCACACTTTCATAGATGTTAACAAGAAATTTAACAGGATAAAACGTGTTATAGTATTTATGAGTACCACTTCTTGGAATAATAGTGTCACCGAAAAAAGGATCTAGAAAGCAAAGATTAAATGGAACGTCGCGTCGCGTTGGCGTCTAATAGATACATCGTAGTATGATGCGAGGCTTAATCAATATTATAAATACAGTAATAAAGCTTTTGTTCAAACGACGCGACGTCAGGTGACCCTTATCGTTGCATTTGGAACGGTTAATGGAATTTCCTAGTATCTAAAAAAACCCACACCTTCCTAATCCTTATTCCTATTTTAAGCGACTTCAAAAAAGGAGGAGGTTCTCAATTCGGCGATAGAAGAATAGAAGCACCGATGTTTCTTCTAATATTGTGGGTATTCATGATGGTGGAAGTTACGATCAGGTCATGAAGATTGTTTGTCGGTCTTATGCTATAAAAAAATAACAATTAAAATGTGAGATCTCGTCTTAATATGGAAACCTTCCAAAGTATTCCACTAAAGTTAAGGTGCGGTAATTTCCTCGGAACTAAACGAGCGCTGCACGGCGTAATTTATGCACCGCATTAATAAAACATGACTATGTAAACGCGTTGATGCAGTCCAGTCACCAGTGGCCTGTCGATGTTGCAATCACTGCATCACAGTTGATATTGCGGACCTCGTTTTTTGACCAATTAGTCAAATTTAAAGTTTGCAGTACTCACTATATTACCTAAACAGTTTTAGATGCTCACAAGGTAGATCAATACATACTTACCTATACACTAGATAGATACATTTACAAATTAGAGCACATGATTAATGTTCTGTAGCTGTTTGCTATATCTGGTAAACCATTTACTTTGGTAAATCGTCTTATTTTTGAAAATAATTTCCGTCTATGTAGCGGTTTCTATATATTTTCACAAATGTCAATGGGCATTTAAGAGTCAAATGTTTAAAATAAAAACAAATAATAAGAATTTTAATATATATTTTTCTAAACACTATAGAATCTTATCTATAATCTTAATATTTTTTACACTGTAAAGGCTACTGAGACCATTCAAGTTCGGCAGTATTTGTGTAAGGTTTTTGATTCGAAAAACAGGATAGTTGCCTATTATTGGAACATGCACCCGATATAGGGCTATCACTATATAAGCGTTCTATCATGGCCTTTTTTTCCGCAGGAAAAATTCATCTTACGGATACTCTCCCATCCCGGGGATGGAGGGATAGTTATGCCGGGCTCCCCGGCCTTCCAACCCAGTTCACTCCCGAGTGACTGCTAGCTGGGCGGTAATTACCAACTAAAAGTGCTGGCCTCCTTTGGCGCTAGTGAGGTGGCTCCGGGTGATCCTGGTATACCTGGATTGCTGCCGGTACCACCCCTGCGATCTGCTTTGGTGGCCCGTTTCCTTTGGGGCTTGGAAGCTCCGTCGAAGTCAGAACGCTCTCGGCGTCTGCGGGAGCGCGAGGTATTCGCCCTGCCGGCCGTCTTAGGGTATCATTAATAAAAAGAATTTAGCTTGACGAATCGTTGCTATAATATGTCTGCCCCTTCTGGGATATAAGCGTGAGCTTATACTATGTAATCAAGAGCATGCATGAATATTTGAAATAGTTTATGGTACCATTTTATTTTATTTTAGCGTCATTGCTTTCTTACAAACAAAATCTCCCGGAATTTAATACATATTAAATTCTACTTAAAAATAAAATAAGTACAATGAAAATGAAACAAATGTTAACGTTGAAATCCATTGCACTTAAATCTCTAAAATATTGTCCCAGTTCGTCCCGAGCACAACGGTGTTAACAAAAAGTTTACAGCATTATACGAAGTCCCTCGGCGCAGATGTAAGTTT
Organism: Mimas tiliae; assembly: GCA_905332985.1. Classification (NCBI taxonomy): domain Eukaryota; kingdom Metazoa; phylum Arthropoda; class Insecta; order Lepidoptera; family Sphingidae; genus Mimas; species Mimas tiliae. The sequence goes on along the minus strand of HG995242.1, from coordinate 9,414,633 downwards.
GGAGCTCACGTTAGCACAAATTACTTTATGTTTGCAACAGACATCGGGCGAAGAGGGTTAATATTTTAGCTTCAACTATTACAAGAGCACTAATTTGCGGCGAAGTTGTCTTGCGAGCGCGTATGCAAACAAGCCGAGTGTCTCTTCACTTCACATTCAAGTATCAAGAATTCAAGACGCGCTACTCTACCATTTACGTTTCCTACTTCCTATACTATGTCATATGAGAAGATTAATGTCTTGATATCCATATATCCCAATGGGCTTATGGGGGTTGATGGTGGTCGTAGACCGTAGTGTACTTGGTGAGTACGTCGGAGGGAATAATTCACGCTACTGACTAATTAAATTGTTTATTATATACACTGACACACACTTTACATTAATTTATATATTTGGAAGGAGCACGGATGAGCAAGTATGAGTACAATGCAAAGTGGTATGTAAAGAATAGTACATAACCGAATGCGCGGATTAATATTATAAAATTTAATTTTATTATTCTAACGGCCGATTTTTCAATATCTGAATTAATTTTAACCGCAAGATACTTGATAACTAAATACCAGATACTAGATAAGACAACCAATTTAAGAATAAATCATTTGCATACGCTTCCGTAATAATTTTGTATTTTAGTGTTCGATAACGTTTATCTGGAGATTGAATATCAGCCCAAATGAAAAAAATATTTTCTAATTCTCAAATCAGAAGTAGTGATTGGAGAGGTATATAGCTGAGCAAACTACGTCCTTCGTCGTTGTTTCAAATACCTTCATGCCAAATATTGTCAACATTGCGGTTGAATAGTGTAGCCAAAAGTGTAGCTGTGAAAACAGAACATAGGGACTTTCATTCAAATCTATAATATTAGTATGGATTAGCATGAAGTATGCAATGATACAGCACTCTCATAGAGCGTGAATCTTATTGGCGCTTGACTAGCTTTATATTATTAGGCATATTAGCTTTATATTGCATGAGATTGGCAATTGTGACTTTATTTTTTAAAGATTAGACAAGCACGATCGCAACATACGCTGCAGTCGTGCCGCTGTCGTGCGATATATAGCGCAGTCAAATTCTAAGACACACTAACGAACCTCCCTATATTCTATTTGAAGATAGATTTGAAATAAAAATAATTTATACGGATTTTTTCGCGGTTTAATTTTATTTTAGGCCTGACGTTTCGGGAGAGACTGGGGTGTAGGTCGTCTCCAAAAGTTAATGTAACAAAATTAAACCGCGATAAAAAAAAAATTGCTTTTATTTCAATACGTAATATTCGTGTAAACATAAAAAGTCACTATAGAGATAGATTTGCTTACTATCAATAGTAATTTGCTTACTCTTCTTCAGAGTAAGTAAATACATCGGTAAACAGAGTATTGGGAATGGGCATTAGTCGAAAGTGACTTTAATGTTGGTTTATAAATTATTTTAATGCAAGTATAAACTTTGGCACGTTAAATATTTTGATGTTCAGACCGCGAATGTCTAGATGTAATTCGGCACGATGGTTATAGGTCATATTAAAATTGCCGAATGTATGAAAATGTGGGTCGTAACTCGCAATGCAAGTAGGTCAGGCCGCCGCTGCGCGATATCAACGCGAAGATTCGCGCAAACCTTCTTCACCCTTTTACTAACACCAACATTTCACTACATAGCCATTTTATGGCGAAAATGATATAAACAATTGCCTGTATGTGGTGTAAAAATATACCAACAAGATTGCAGTTGTTTGGTGTAAATAACTCGAGTCATTCTTGCACGTCTTAATATGTGTGCGGACAATACAGACAATGACTATATTGTGTGCCTGTCACTATTGACTTATAGGCACCATACAAAGACACAGTGTAAAGAGGTGGTGTGAGTGAGTGACTGGAGTGCACGCACTAATTATTATAATACATTTGCCGACGAGGACGAGACTTAAGAGATAAAATGGCAAATTACCTTGGCAGTGTATAGGTTTAAAAGATTTAAATCGATGTTATAATTTTACTTCGCCATGAACTAAACTGAAATCACAATCAAAATTTTTGTAGCTAAGTATTTCCTCAGTATAACGATACGCTTCTATTTTGTACTAGCTTGAATGACGACACAAGCAAGTCGTTCGCCTGATGGTAAGCGCCACTCCTGCCCATAAACAGAAATAGCACCACACATAAATTTGAATTCTAATGCACTGCACGGCACTGGACTATGCTCGTCGTCGTCATAAGATGTTAAGTCTCATAATGCCTAGTAATTTCACTGGCTTCATTGCCCCTCAAACCGAAACACAACAATGCTTACATACTGCTACTTGGCGGTAGTCATAGACAAAACGGTGGGACCAAAACGCCTCTCGCACACGAGGGACCTACCTAGTTTATTCCTCTTGTGTATTCCTATTTTTATTCGTTCCATACGGAACCGGCTATGGTAAGAGCATACTGCCAAGTCGTCGTTTATTTTCATTAGCAAGATACATCCCATAAAAATGTTGATACTTTGGTCATAAGGGTTTCATGAGCCTTACTTGAATTGGATTCTGAGAGACCGTCCCTGCTACCATCGTGGTAATGCATTGAGACAAAGTACCTTTAAATGACTCGTAATTGACTAAGTAGAGGTTATCGGCCAAGTACAGCATTTTTCTTCTTCCACTTGCCCTTATCCTACTGGCAGAGGAGTCGGCGCAACGTGCTTTTTAACACATTACAGAAAGATTTAGCTTGTAGTTTTTACGACCGACCGCCTGCCTGACGACAACCCCTCTGGGGAAAAACACATCCAGACCGGAAACAAATGTTCAAACATTTGTCTCGACGCGGGAATCGAACACGCGGCCTCTTTATCTCTTTATCTATTACATTGAAATGATTTAATCAAAAACAAACCCTCATTTGCTTAAAATTTCAGCCTCAGTGGCGCAGTGGGCGAGTAGCCGGCTGTGAAACGAGAGGCCGCGGGTTCGATTCCCGTACTGAAACAAATGTTTGTGTGATCCACAAATATCGTTTTCGGTTCTGGATGTCGTCGCAAGTCCCTCGTAGTTCCTAATACTCACCACACAGGTTAACCTAGTGTGGCGTCAGGACTATGTGTGTGACTGTTGGGTGTATTTATTTAAAAAACTTACTGTCATAATATTTAAACATAGATGCTTATTATAAGTTAAATGACGAGAGACCATAATTATACAACAATATGTATTTTAGTATAGCTTGATTGGTTCATCTCTACACGTCTTGCTAAGAATGCGAGAGCTTTTTTACTAGCCACTAGCTGTTATCCGCGGCTCAGCCCGCGTAAATGTATTTTTCTGGGATAAAAATAGCCTATATTCTAATTCATGTCTTAGTCTACTTGTATGCCAAATTTTATTCAAATCCGGTCAGCTGTTAAGATGTGATTCATCTACAAACATCCAAAATTTCACATACATACATACATACGCACTCACGACTGTATTCCCCGAAGCGGTAGGCAGAGGTGTATCTAGTAAACTCACATTTCGCCGAGCGTATCTACGTCCCATGATGTGATAGGGGGCAAGCCTATCGCCATACTGAGCACAAATTCCAGACTCAGAGACAATACTGAGCATTTCGTAATAGAAAAACTCAATATCACTTTACCCGACCCGGGGATCGAACCCGAGACCTCAGCGTTAGCTTAATCGTAACGCGTACGCATTACAACTGCGCCACCTAGGCAGTATATTATTAGTGTGAAGGTTTGATACCCTCGGCAAAATCTGGGTGTACTAGTTGCACCTCTGCCTACCCCTTCAGGGATTACAGGCGTGAGTGCGCATGTATGTATATCTGTGAAATACGTGTTTAATTATTTTTAATAAGCAATATTCGTGCTCCATTTCACAGTCGTATTCCTTTCCATAAAAATATTTTCATACAAAGTTCAACCTGGTCGGGCCAGCCTATTCATGCTGTAGACTAAACTGTCTACAGCGTAGCTCTACCACTTGTAAATGAATTGGATGAAATTTGGTAGGTACACAGGGAGACCACAGCCTGGACTAGGATACATTTGATAACACGCGTTGACGCTTTTTTATTTTTTTTATTGCCCTAGATAGACAGACGAGCGAGCGGCCCACCTGATGGTAAGTGGTTACCGCCGCCCATGGACCTCAGAACACAGCCAGGCCGTTGCCTACCGTTCAAACATCTAAAGCGAGTAGAGTAGTAGGCTACGCTATAGACAGGTTTGTTTACAGCACAAGTGGACCGGCTCGAGCAGGTCGTTACCACTGTCTCACAAAAAACCGACGTAAAGTAGCGACTTGCGGCTGCGTTAAATACGGAAATCTAAATATCCGGAGGCCCAAATCCCTTTTGTATCCCTTTCCTTTAAGCGCCCTTGATTATTCTAGTATTTTGGGCGTACATGGGCGGTGGAGATCACTTACCATCAGGTGACCCACGAGCTCGTTTGCCGGCCCATGCTATAATAAACATTTCAATATAGACGTGTAAAGAAAATTCAAACATATCTTTAAAATATTGGGCTTGGATCAAATCGCTGAAGGACCGCTTGTATCTAATATTTTATGTAACGTAATCACCGACCACTCCCTACGCAATTTTACGACTTATACACCGCCCTCAAATTGCACTCAATCAAATAAAGCTTGTCTAATGTCATCGGCGACTTTTCTTACTGTATTTGCATGGAAAATTGTACGCTTGGGGCAAATTAAAGTTACATGAATTATAAACAATTAAATGTTACTATGGCTAAATATCCGGAATATAAAATGTAAATATAACAGAACAAATATTTGTAGCTTTGTTTGTAGCGTATTTTTCTATATTTTTTAAAATCAAAACTGCCAGTAATTCTCTTAATAATCATTTTTTATTTTTTATGAAAACATTCTCTTATTATTATATCAGCCTACTGGCAAAAAATAAAGCGTCCAATATAAATTTATTAATAATTCATAGCTTAATGGCAAATATAATTTAAAAATAATATTATTTATGTTACATAAATATAAAATCACAACGGTCTGTAGAATAAAATTGTCCACGTGCCACCCGCCAAGACTGTCACCATATTATAATATTACTTATAGTCTATTCGTAGTACATATATTATGTTACGGGGTATAACCCGTGGGTAAAACTGTGACAAGGGTGAACAATTGAACGTAATATGTAAAATTCAAAATGCTACGAAAGTTACGTGAAATCATTGCGAGTATGTCTGTCAAGGCGCAGGCGCGCGCCGCACGCATGCGCACTCACACTTAACCTCAATCCGAGGCGTGTTTTTGAATGAAACTTCATTCGCAAGCCGGTCCCCGTGCCCGTGCCAAAGAGGCCTTTGTTTTTGAACGATTTCCGCAACTCGGATGACTTACCTATATTTTATTTTTTGACTTATATTATCTACGATGTAAATTGGTGTTATAAGTGTTATTTTTTATTTAAAGCAGATATAGTTTACCATAAATTTATACTCCTAGACCTTGCTGAAGAATGACACTAAATATATATATTTATGTATTTTTCTTTTTTCACTTGCCCTTATCCCAGTGGCAGTGGGTTTGGCGCAACATGCTTTTTAATACACAAAGATTTGGCTTTTAGTTTTTACGACCGGCCGCCTGCCTGACGTCAACCACTCTGGTAATACATATTTATAGAATATAGTATTCTATTGCGAAATGAGGCAAAATTTCTAAGACAATTTTATGGAGATAACACTGCGCAAAATACTTTTGTGGGGATTGTACAGGTCATTAAATACCAATAAAACAATTTAGCATCACCTCAATACATCTTTACTCCCAGCGGTCGTCGTATCGTAATGGCAAAGGGTACATGATCATTTAGCCACGGATGCAAGACACTACAGGGATTATTCCAGATAATCCAAATACCCCATTCTGGAGGCAGCTAGTTTACAGTGATATAAGAGAGGCTAGTATTCCTAAATACTAACGCTAAATAATTTCTGAAGGCCAATTCTCGTAATTTGAAATGTTCAAAATATCATTCCGATCTAGTCTCAGCGTCAAGAAAGTTGCAAATGGCATTCTCTTAAACCAATAATCAACGTCAAATGTGAACATAGATCGTAATAAGATTGAATATAGAATAAAAGTTGACTGAAGCCAAAACGGTATAATGCCACTGCTAATGCTAGGTGCATTTGACGTTGATTATTGGTTTAAGAGAATGCCATTTGCAACTTTCTTGACGCTGAGACTAGATCGGAATGATATTTTGAACATTTCAAATTACGAGAATTGGCCTTCTGGAGTCTGGACCTAGGTTCTAGCTCTTCAAGACCAGTACACATGATAATTCCCTAAACATGTTCTTGCATCACGAACTTTAAAACAACGTCTAGCTAGCGATGGATACCAGTTAGACACTGAAGCCAATAGGTGTCGTCGAATATAGCTAGTTATTATTAGTGGCGAAGGTTCCATAAATAATACGATTTCTGCCGGGTTGTCAAATAATGAATTTATTGGTTCTATGAGAGAGTCAATGAAAGATAAACTAGCGTCGGCTTACCTTTTGAAAAGTTTCATCCTTACCTTCATCAGTCAATACAGATAATAAACAACATTTGAAATAGAGCTTAACATTATAAAAAATTTGGCGTCTGTGCTCTTACAGTTTATTGGTGGTTGATATTCATAGTACTGACTCAAAATTGTTTTTAATTTTTATGAGTTTTACTGCGAAAGACAGTCTCCGATGCAATGAGCGAGTAGCCGACAGTGAAACAAGAGGCCGCGGGTTCGATTCCTGCACCCAAACAAAATGTTTGTGTGTCCCACAAGTATTAGTTTCGGGTCGCGGTGTTTCCTCCCTAGAGAGGTTTACGTCAGGCAGACGGCCCGGTCGTAAAACCTACAAGCCAAATCTTTCTGTAACATGTGTTAAAAAACATGTTGCGACCCCACTGCGAGTGGGATAAGGGCAGGTGGAAGAAGAAGATAATTCTTACTGCAAATAAATTAAACCCTTTTTCTTGCTTGAATAGCATCAATTATTCAGGAACAGAAGGGATATGGCGTTAACACAATAAACATCAGGAAACAATACAAGTGACGTACGCTACGCAGCGAGTACCGACACCCAGCGGCCTTGTTATTAGGTTTGAATTAAGCTCCCCTGACGTATCTGCGCTCATTAAATTAATCCGCGGATCACTCCTGTTATATCATGAGTACAATCAAAATTAATAAAAGTTAACTGTTAAGTTGGTGTTATTGGGCAACCAACATCTCAAACTCAAAGTCAACCTCACCTAAACGTGGTACACTCCACTGATTAACGGACGAAGCAATGGCGAATCTTGGTTCCCGTCTAGGGTTGTGGAGGTCAGAGGGCGGGTCGCTCCACATAATACCAAATCAGCCGTCAAATCATGATGGGAACGCAGACTCTAGCATTAAACCGGGATAACGCCCTAAATAAAGAAAGAAGTGTTAAGTTTATCATTATCCACATAATGGTATTTCATAATATGAAAAAATTAACACCGCTGCTGACGTATTTAAAATTTTGACCGAACAAGAAAAAATATTTAGTTTTCTTCTGCGTATACAACGTGTTATGTCTTAATCAGTCTACTTTATTTTATAATAGTATCATCGCCTGGTACCTAACCCTTGACAAGATATCTAGCTGTAATAGCTACATTTTGTAACAAATTTGCAAATATTGTTTTTTTTTTTACTATCCCGCCCACACACCCGCCACTGTAACTCCTGTAAACCAGGATCGACAGTGGCACGCATATTTCGACACCGAGCAATGAAGCTCGGCGAGTCTCTGGGAATGCCAATCGTGTCTTTATCCCGCAACGAAATTATTCAAATAGAAAATTAGGGAGGAGTTGGAAATAATAATTGTCCACTTCCTTCCATAGCAAAGCGGGAGACAAAATAATGAACTAAGGAGGTCTTAACCTCAGGCACAAGGGCATTTACACCTGGATAAGACAGATGTAAAGCACCATGGATATCATTAAGTGGGTCCTATCACGTGAGCTGTTAAACTTGATTCCAATAATAGGTATGGTAAAAACGCCGGAATGCACGGAAATTCCTCCTAGTCTCCACAAGATCCATATAGTATACAACTCCAGATGTTATTTGCATACTGTCAAGCATAATGTTGCGCTCATCATGCCAGAGACTACACTCCCAAAGGATATGATGTGCGGACTGCTCGTACTCCCTGCCAGGTGTAGAGCATGGGCACGCAGGTGAATCAACCAACTTAAATGAGAACAGTTTACACTTAAAATTGCCATGACCCGTGAGAAATTGTGAAACACAGTGGTCAATTTCTAGCCAAGTTTTTGTTAGGCGATCGCGAACCGAAGGGAAATACTGATATAGATGTCGCCCCTTAGTAGAATTATCCCATCGACATTGCCATTCTTTTATTTATTAATTTTTTTTAAATATTGTTGTGTACAAAAATGTTCTTTATAAAAAATACGTGGGACTTATAATTTTCAAAATAAACGAAAACATAGCGGTTAAATGGTCAAAATCCCACCGTCAAAACTTGGATTAAACTCAGCGACGAGTCTTCCGTTACATAAAATATTTTTTAAATACATTTATTTATAGCACTCAGTCAGTATTCATTTAAAGAGCTACAAAAAAAATTACTGATAAAGTAGTATATAGCCAAATAAACATTTTTGTGGGACCATTACTTTTCAAAATTAATAAAAAAAAGATGAGTCAATATAGCCGCCAAATGAGGGTCCCCATCCGGAAAACTCAGATTTATACTCAGCAATAAGTCGTATATCAGATAAAAGCCACGTGTGCATCGCACACAGAAGGTTTCGTACCATTTTTGTCTTTTATTAGTTGTTACTATAACCAAAACACTTAATATTCGGTAAATATTTCAGTCGGCTACCTATTACGGTACACAAGTTCCCTTTAATGGTACCACAGACAGTCACACAGATAGACAGACAGCGGCGTAAACTCTGTTATGGTGTTCCCGTTGGCACCCTTTGGATAGCAAACCCTAAAAACATAAAATCCCAAATAAACAGTTGACCCGATTTATTTTCTCTATTTCCCTCAATTAGCAATTAATGTGAGCCTATTTATAAGAAATGTTATGCTATTATTTTTTTTTGGGATAAGACCATATTTTTATTGCATCGTGTAACTTATTCAGTATAGTTTTGCTGATTCTCCTCTTTCCATCTGCCCTTATTCCACTTGCAGTACGATGGGCGCAACATGCTCTTAAACGTATGTTACAGATTGATTTGGCTTGTAGTTTTTACGACCGGCCATCTGCCTGACGTCAACCCCTCTGGGGAGAACTCGTTTTGCTGATTGAAACAAGTAAAAATAGTGATTTTGTGGTTATAAGAACATAAAAATATCGTTGCAATATTTTTTTTATACTTTCAGACGTAATAGCGATAAATGTTACACGATTGACAATTATCATTATTATGTTAGATAAATGTCATCGCCTTTGATTCCCACGTCTTTAAATGTAAACATCCCTTCGTATTAATCTTATAGTATCCTCGCCATTCACCAATAATCCATTCTAGACGGCCAGCGGATACTAAGAATCTCCGGAGGACTTCTTTCGGCTTCGGAATAATTTAAACGTTATTAATTATAATTATACAAACGCCATGGTCGTATTTATACAAGTGCGGCAAAGGTGCATGTATAGTTCAAAATGGCAGGTTTATAATAGGTCTTTACCTATTAAATTGCCGTTCTGTACGAGAAAAGGTAAAGAAATGCCTTTAAAGATTTTCTTGCCTCCCGTCCAGCCGATTTCTTCAAGAAGGGCATCGATAAATTGTCACTGCGCAGGCAAAGATGCATAGATAGCATGGGTGTTTACTTTAATTAATAGAAATAAAATAGATGAAAAAAATCAATTTTGGACATAACGGCAATTTCATAGGTAAAAACCTATTACTTAGTGTGGGTTACACCATCCGTCGGTTATTAATAAAGTGACTGTAACATACAATGGTCCACGTTATTCTAAGGCTGTATCATTTGTTTTAAGGCTATTTTAGTATCAAATCTGTAGATGTAGGTAGCAGGTAGTAGATGACAGCCTCCGTAGCGCAGTAGGCAAGTAGCCGGCTGTGAATTGAGAGACTGTGGGTTCTATTCCCATACCGAGACAAAAGTTTGTGTGATCCACAAATATTTGCTTGGGGTCTGGGTGTTGTGGGACCGCAAGTCCCTCGTAATTCCTGATACAGTTTAACCTAGTCTAGGGTCAAGACTATATGCCTGACTGTTGGGTGCATTTATTATTCATTGCTTGTTACAATAATTTTAACCAACGTTTGGTGAAACCTGCACTAAAGAAAACCCATAATGTTGTCGTCTGCGCATACTAATAATTCAACACAATATTTCAGAGGTCCTCAATTTGTCGTTGGGCCAAAGAACCATATTCAGAAGGCGGTGCGGACACAGAACTTATTTTTACAGGAGATATTTTTATTTTTAATATGTATTATTTTTACGAGATTTAATATTAAGAAATGTAAAAATAACATTTTAAACTAAAAAGTACTGTACAAGATGTGTCATCTTCAATGAAAGAAGCACTGTTCTGACTGCTTTGTATCGCCAAAATGTTAAAATGAAATGGCAATTGAATAATTTAAATTCAAGAATTTTTATCGTTTTATAAAGGCACGTAGCCTTTATAAATCGATAAAAATTCTTGATATGCATGCATATAGACGTATCCAGCGGCATTCGATATAAGCCTTTTTGAAGCCGATTTTCTTGTACCTTTTTTATTTTAAAAAATCTTGGAGATGATGACGCAACTAAGTGAGGAGTGAAGACTTGGCCTTCGTTTTCATAAGTGACACCTGTTAGTAACCGTGAGATTACCTACCCGGCAGCAGACTACGACGCGACGTTCTAGACACCGACGACGTCCATTTCATAAAGTTTTGTATGGGAAAATTAAAAAAAAAATGACAATAGAACATCGTCGGCATCTAATACCTCGTAGTCTGGCGCGAGTAGGTTTACCGGGTGTCCGGCTTTGTTTGACTTTTACAGTCGTGTCCGGCAAAATATTCACGTGTCCGGATTTTGTTAGGCTTTTGGATATAATACATGTATTAATTTTGTAAAAAAAACTGTAATTTATTAGTAAAAAATAATTAAGTAAAAACTTTAATATAAACCTAACCATCTTTTATATTATAAAAGTGATGTTCGGCTTTGAAGAGGTATGCTTGGCAAAGATATTTCTGGCTTTTAGGGCAAAATGTCCGGCCATATAGGTACAGCACCGAGTCCAGGTTTTGTATTTTATGAGCTGGCAACCCTAGGCGCGAGCCTAATGACGAAGGTAGATAATATATTAATTAATTAATGTTAACGTGCAAATTGACGAAAACCAAACACTTAAACATAATATTGTGTAGGCAATGAACTTTAATGTTACTCGATATAATTAACCACTCACAGTTAAGAGAGAGGTAAATGGTTGAAAGCTTTCAGTTGCTTCTACTGCAGATGACATTATTGAGATCAGGTAATGGCTACCTGCCGGCACGCTACGTTACAATCTCCACGTGTACACACAATAGGTATAGTAATTATCCATTTGTTAATAATAATAGTAGTAAATGTACCAGTGATAGCTCAGTGGGGGGTGGCACGACATGTCGTGACGAAAGTTGCAGGTTTGAAACCAGCCCCAAGAGCATATACTTCTGACTTCTAAGTTACGTATGTATTAATTGTTAATTATCGCTTGCTTAAACGGTGAAGGAAACATCGTGAGGAAACCTGCATACCTGAAAAGTTCTCAATAACAATTACGACGGTATGTGAAGTCTGGCAACCCATATTAAGCCAGCGTGATGTACGAAAGCCCTCTCATTCGGTAGAGGAAGCCAGTGTCCAGCAGTGGCACACATATAGTATTAATAATATTATCAATAGTAATAAACGCAGACTTCCGTCTACGCGATAGTACTATACTTATATACAGTATAAATTTATGGGAGACCATTCGACGCTAGCGTCATTACCACGCGACGACACTAACTGTCAATCTACAACTTATATAGAATGAGTTGACAGACGAGAGCGTCAATGACGCCAACATTTGACGCAACAATCGGAAGCCTGACTCGACTGCATTGGAAACGGAAAAGTTATTATTATACATATGATATCAGTGAAAGCGATCGCTTTACTATTTGTTTACAAAGCGAATTCGTTAACTATTTGAAATTTATCATAGTAAACAAGCTTCATTTAATTACGTGGAAAGTTCATTCATGAAAATATTTGTATGTGGGCGAAAATCTCCAGGTATTTTTATTAATAATAGATTCACAGTCAATGAATTACGAGATCACGTTTTTTTGTTATAGCGAATCTGCAAGAATAGTACACAATATTATGCCTCTATCATATAAACATTTAGATAACGCGTTTCGCAGAAAAATCGTATACGTATGGAAGCTAAAACTAAACTCGAAAATAATATTATATACAATACTACGACAAAAGTTATGCGCTTCGGCTATCTTCGGTGTTAAAGATTAGTTCAAATATACAAGCGATGTTCGGCCATCCGAGTATGGTCAGTCACTCATTAGAAAAAAGTTTTTAAAGCACATCAATACATAACAAATCGATTACAATACCTTTTCCATTTAGTTAAGTGTGGAGATCAAGTATGGTTATGAATGCATAACCAAGCAATGAAGTTCGGAAACTTTAATCTAAAGTAACATAGAAGTTCTATTACAATAATAATAATATTTCAAATATATACTACTACGACTAAAATAAATTCATGGGTAACGCTTGTATAATTGTTTTTCAAATATGTAACGTGGTTTAAAAGACTTTGTATGTGGTGTCTTTTAAAAAAAAATCACGTATCAAATATATCTGAGAAATTACAATATTATATAAAACACATTTTATTTACGCTTTTACTTACGGATTCATCTAAATGTTAGTAACTTCTATTAAAATTATTATTATTAATGTAATGGCTATTCAGCCCAATGCCATGCAGTGCTTTGTAATTCAAAGTTCTGAGTGGTGTTGCTTCTTTTTTATGGGTTGGCGTAGCGCTTACCACCAGGCGAGAATCCTGCTCGTTTCGTCACTGAAGCTAATAAAAAATAAGTATTTACAAACTTCGTTGCATCGTTTCGGTTTATATCATGGGTGGCCGGGTATAGAGGACAACTAATGTAGTACTCAAGCAAACACGAAGAAAAATCATCATCATTCCTTAATAAGATCTTCATATTTTCATGCGGATATTTTTATTAAACAGCGCGGGACGCAATCACAACGTTGATGAAAAGGAATCGCAAAATGCGACAAAAACATAAAGCATAAATCTTCAAAGAGAGGGTATTAAGCTATTGTTTGACTAATTGTGATAATTATCTACAGTCAGCGATACATTAGTTTTAATGTATGGTCGTGTCTACAGTATTAAACAATAAACGCGTTTCAGATATTTTTTTCGTTTATAATTCTGACCATTCACGTACCTACTTACCGCACCTTTCATTTAGTAGACATTGAAATGATGACAAAATTACCGCTACGTTGTGTTTTCGATACGAAGAAATTAATAATTACTAACAACTAATTATATATCTCGAGATCACGCTTGTACTCCCCGAAGAGGTAAGAGCCTATCGCTATATCGGGCACAATTCCAGACTCCGGGTTGATACTAAGCATTTCATGATATAAAAACCCAATGTAACAATACCCGACCCGGGGATCGAACCCGATACCACAGCAGTCGTACCGCGTAACAACTTAATCTATACATATAAAATGACACGTACTGACGGATTCATCAATGTCAAGTCCAAACCGTTGGACGTAAAAAGTGAAATTTTTAAAGCGTTTTATAAAGAACTTTGTAACAAAAAATACAAATAAACAATTTTGATTTGATAGAATTGTAGTTTATTAGTTAATAATTGATACCACCGATTCAAAATTGTTTAGTTTTATGTTTTTAGTTTTGTGTGTTGGTTTTATTTTTTGTCAAAAAGTTTTCTTTTACTTATTTTAGTGAAATAATTATTATCAAATCGGTGCATAAATGTCGATGTTTTAATCTTTCGTCCGAAATTCCACCCCTTTTGGGGTCGAATAATTTCTTCAAATTTAAATAAGACTACCAATCGGTCTTTATTATCGGAGTTGTGCTTATACATCATGTTATGCTTCGGGGTAACGAACGCAGTCCAACGCTATAAAGCGCTTTGTAAATTCAAGGTTCTATGTGGTGTTGCTTCTGTTAATCGGCAGGGGTGGCGCATACCATCAAGAGAGCGACGTTAATAATAAAACATGTATTTCGGCGTTTTTCATATTTCAACCCCTAAGGGGATTGAGAGGATGGGAAAGTTTGTATGGGAAAACTACTTTTCATCCCATAAAAGACTATATGCGGGCGAAGCAGCGAGCAAGACCTAGTAATTAATAATAACCATTAATGTGTAAACTGACGCATTTTTTGGTCCTAAGAACTGCAATATTCTTATATTGAGTGCATTATAGATTAAGGTTTGGAGTTGAATCTGACACAGTATATCAATATGAATACACGTCGTTGGAATAATTGCTCCTAATTGTGAACAGTTTATGTACAGTTAAAGCGGCATTTTCCCTCTAGTGCCATAAGTAACAATAACGAAAAAGAAGGATTTCCATAAACGAGATTGCCTGTGCAGTAAACAGTTCGTAGAGGTTTTAGGAGTAAATAAAGCAAAGGTGAGTCTCTTCACTTTTTAACATATTGTGTTTAATTTAGGACCAATTTTTCAATCTCCAAGTAAACGTATTGTATAAAATTTATGACGGCAACATACAAAGTTAACACACTGTCAATATACACGTATACGGCGAGGTGTACCTATGTCAAATTAGTACTTTCTAAATTTGCTGTTTATTTCTTTATCTCGCAGACAAAGATTAATCAGACATCGGCCCTTAAAATAATTAATAAACTTATACAAAACCAACACGGGTTTATGAAAGTCACTCCAATGCAATTCTATATGAGACAGCTATTTAAATAACTACTGAAGTGATACTCTCTATATATTAGTGGCATTGACCTTTAATTATTAAACTGGGAAGAAGAATTAGTATCTAATTTCAATAACTTACTACACGCTCAAATAACAACCTTATATCTAAATTAAGTCCGTGCCTAGTTTGAAAATGTAATTTAGTTGGGTGTATATAATTCAGATCTGCATTCAGCAGTAAACTCATTCCGATTACAGTAAAAGTAAAGTAAAATTGCAGCTAAAAATATACATACCTTCTTAAATATGAGTATGGTGGCATATATATCATGCATGCAGTATAAATTAATAAAATTAATTATAAAGCATTTATAAAGTAATAAAATTAATGTTCAAGTACTCGTATTTTATGATGTGTAAACATTTAATATAAACCTAAAAAAGCAATCACATTAAGGATTCCTGCGGATTGCTGCTTCTTAATAACTTTTAATGATAAGGTTTAATTCAATGGCCAGAAGATAAGAAAAATATACGATCTGCCCAACCTCGTTAAAGGGGTAAGTTAATACACTTAATTTCTACAAGTGTTTTTAGTAATAATACGATGAAGGAAATCGTAATACTGATATTACAGAAAAAAAATTGTAGCCGGAAGAAGTATGCATTTGCGAATATTATTCTGTAGCTGTTGGTATCTTAAAAAATATCGTATCAACAAGCTCTGGTATCAAATTATTAATAAGCATTTCTTTAACTTAGTTTTTAATTAAATGACTTCAAAAAAGGAGGAGGCTCTCAAATCGCGTTTTTTTTTGTTTCTTTTTTATTTATTCATCGATTTCTTCGCCAATTATGGACCAGATAGGATAAAATGTATTCGATAGAGTTCGCGATTGTGTTATTGTATTTGAATTTTCATACCATAGCTGTAACTACCCCTAAAATTTAAGAGTAAAATAAGTATAAACAAAACCTTAAAACCGACTTCAAAAAATAACGCTGAAAAGTAAAAAATACAATAATTTCTACAGGTCTTTTTGGAGTCTTGGAAAACGGCGTGTAGAAATTATTGTTATTTTTTACTATTCAGTTTTATTTTTAACCATCTATTACATAAACATGGAACTGTTTAAAAATTGTGTTTAGCTTTTTATGGGTAAAACGGGTATTGGCCATAGTCATAGCTTTACATGAAATTGCTTCAAAGGTCTTCGTGTGGGTTGAAGAAACATGTCAAATGGGTCGCCATTAGTCTAAAAGGGGAAAATGTTCGAAAAATACAACGTTTCAAATAAATGTCCCATTTTCCAAAACTTTTAGGAAAAGTTTCTCCCATTTTTCAGCTAGTAAGCCCGCCGACCGTTTTATACGTGTTAACTTTTTTTTGGCAAATTTATTTCCACAGCAATATACCACTAAAATTCTGTCTAGCCGGTTTCGAAGGAACACATTTCCCAGCCAGTCATAAACTCCTTGTTATTTTGAACATCAAGTAATGTAAAGTAGTAATTATGCCACGTCAGGACAAATTAAACGAGTTTTAGTTGTATTGTAGAATTATCCTAAGAAATAAAGAAATCAATTTAAATGCAAAGATCTTTATGAATGTGTCTCTAGGCAGTTACAGAGTCAAACAAAGAATGAGTAGAAAACGCACACACAAAGCCAAACTGCCGTAATGTACGATAATGTATAATAGTATTAAGTACCAACAGAAAAGAAAATAATAATGAATGTTAGGTACGTTAATGATTGGAAATCATAAAATCGAATAAAATCTTTACAGGTTGTAAATCACGAGGCTGCAAACGAAAACTATATCTAAGAGTGCGAACAGACGGAGCATTCGAGAGATCATTCATTTTCCTTTATTTTCATTCGGTACTTTTGTTTTACTTTATGTTCAAATGATTCATTTTAAACGAAAGCGGCAAAATGGAAGACAATAGTGAACGACAACTTAACCATCTGATCGCTTCTTAACGCCCACACATTTCAGAAAATCCTTCACGGCTAACGTACTCAAATTAAAGTTTACCGCGTGGGTTTGACTGTAGGCCTCAACTGTCGTATGCCTGGATGAAAAACTATTATGTTGTCATATAATACTAGTTTGCAGACTAATATTATTAACCTGTTGTCATGTAAAGGTGCATACTATTATTCAGTTTTTCTTTTCACCATACTTAGGGAAAGAAATATGTCTTGCCTAGTCGATCGATACACACATATAATCACCCATTCTGTAAAGCAGGTCATGCGATGAACTCTTGATTTGGATACCAAAACCACAAGGTGATACGTAAAAATTATAAATTCGTGTTTGTTACCTTGAAGATATAGGTAGATATGTTACGCAGTGTCCTGAAAGTATCACTCCAAAGTACAGACTGCGCTTACAGCCACGCCGCTTCCTAACCTGTTTAGCACTACTTGTATGAAATGAGACTTAATGGCTGCAGATGTGTACCAATTGGTAAATCCCACTAGGTATGACAGTATATGGATAACGAGTGAATCTGCGACGTGAATGGATGGCAAGCTTTGACGACACTCACCTGGCACTCGTTACACGTGTGTATGGAGTAGGATTGGTCGCAGTCGTAGCGAGTGAGGATGTCGACGAAATCGCAATGCACGCGCGAGACCATCGCGTCGAGACCGAGGATATCATGCAACGTGCGCTCGCAGGGTTCCCCGCCGGCGAGCATGTCGGTGCGCGCGGCTGGGTGCAGCACGGAGGCGGGCGAACGCTCGCAGCAGGCGCGCAGCCGAAGGTTGGTGAGGCGTCGAGCTCGCTCCTCGGTGTCCAGCGCGCACAGGTACGGCACGTCGTGCACCGCGAGCACCTCGGCCGCGCCGCCGCTGCCGCCGCACGCCGCGCCCCCGCACTCGCGCAAGCCGCCCGCGCCCTCCTCTTCCAGGTCGCACGCGCTCAGCCAGGGGTTGAGGCGCGCGAGCGGACTCACGGCCAGGCCCGCGGCCGCCATCAGCAGCAGCAGCAGCGGCGGCGCTCGCATGGCGGGGGCGGCGCCGCTAGCGGGGGCCGGCCCGCCGGGCGCGGCGTTGCCTCATACCGCATCGCGCATGGCGACCTACTCGCGCGGCCCGGGCCGCGGGGCCGCCGCGCGGGGTGGGCGCGCCGCCATGTCGCTCGCTCGCCGCTCGACTGACTCCCCCCGGGCGCGCATCGATCGCCCCGCGCCCCGCACCTGCCGCTGCGCGCGCCCCTTATGCCTCCGCTACCGTTACATAACCGTGCGCGCGCACCCCCGGGTTCCGCCCGCCGCGCCGCCCGCCCTCTACCGACACTGCGAATTTTCCCAGGAACAGTCAACAATGTCTTTAAACCCTGTCTATAAGTCGTAACCTCATTTTCCTACAGATGGCGTTGTATACAAATTTGCTTTCTTTGATTTCGATAAGTATTAGTGTAGAGTATTTTTCAACAGAACTTGCAATGATTGATCTTTAATGTTTATGTATTAGGTAAGGTATTGTGTAAATCTTGAGATAAAAGTGCAATTCAAAATAACTAAATCTGAACCTACATGGACTAAAACCACTAATGATGAGATACGAATGCCCATGATAAAAGATTGGTAATAGATAATGTTGGTTCAAATACTCTGCAACGTGTACAGAGACATGATTACCTACGAAGTCATGATGCCAAGTGATAGTCAATGATACGCTTGCATACTTGAGCATATCAAAACGACATCTTCTAACAGAACTGAACCTTGGATCTTCGTTTTATAGCCCCTAAGTACTGTCCCAGACCAATGAGCATTTTTTATACATTAATAAGAAATAACCACATCTATATTGTTAAAGGATGGTATCCTTTCTGCATCAGTATCCACTTATACAGAAGTATTACTAGTGTTTAAAAAATTCGCCGAGTTAATTTCTATCCTGTGACTTGATTGGTAGCAATACTATCGCCATATCGTACAAATTCTAATATGAAGTAGGTAAAACTGGTGTGTTCTCGATGTTAATAACACACAAAGTTTTATAGGCTAACCTGAGGCTAACCTCTATTAAGGTGTTAGAAAGAGGTGCAGTGCAGCAGCATTTCGAGACCTTTGAGCTCGAATTGCACTCGTTGGCCGCAGGACGTCCTACCGTACATTCGCCTACACCAGGTCTCTACTCAAGAACCTGTATACCCTAGCGGCTATCGGTTCTTCGGGGAATATGTCGAGAGCACTTCAGCTTTCTCATTAAAATGCTGAAATGGCAGCTAATTAGCTATCTTAACAACTTTGGTTCTTTATCGGATTCTGTATTATAGATTACTAGCTATTGCCCGCGGCTCCGCCCGCGTGAATGCCTATTTCCAGGATTAAAGTAGCCTAGTGGGCGCATCAAGTCCCGGTCCCGATGAGAAACGTGCTTGACAAAAATACTAATGTCGCTATTAAAAAATAGGGGTTGATGGTAGAAGGGTGAAAATTTAGGATTGTATGTATTTTTTAATGCTGTATCATAAAAATATAAGAACAAAAAAAATTGTCTAAAAAATAAAAAATAAAAAATAAAATTTAGGGGTGGACCACCCTTAACATTTAGGGGGATGAAAAATAGATGTTGGCCGATTCTCAGACCTACTCGATATGCACACAAAATTTCATACAAATCGGTCCAGCCGTTTCGGTGGAGTATGGGAACGAACATTGTGACACGAGAATTTTATATATAAGACTAGCTGTTGCCCGCGGCTCCGCCCGCGTGAATGCAGTAGCCTAGTGGGCGCACCAAGCGCGTCCCGGTGAGAAACCTGCTTGACAAAAATACTAATGTCGCTATTAAAAAAAAGGGGTTGATCGTAGAGGGTTGAAAATTTAGGGTTGTATGTATTTTTTAATGTTGTATCATAAAAAAATAAAAAATAAAAATATTGTCCAAAAAATAAAAAAATAAATTTCGGGGTGGACCACCCTAAACATTTAGGGGGATGAAAAATAGATGTTGGCCGATTCTCAGACCTACTCGATATGCACACTAAATTTCATACAAATCGGTCCAGCCGTTTCGGAGGAGTATGGGAACGAACATTATGACACGAGAATTTTATATATTAGATATTACTTCGTTCTGAATCCTTTCCATGAGTTCCAAAGATCGCTGAGCAAACTTAAGTTTGTGGACTAGTTCACTGTGACTGTACATTGGTTTAGTATGAAAATTTTAGTTGTGCAGTTTCGGCCGCTCTCTTATGTGGGTTACAGTGTATAGTGAAGCAACGCGCGATCAAAGGTTACTATACGCACGAGGTTGAATTTTAGTCAGATTCCTCAATGACTGGATTGGAGTGGAGAGTAGTAGAGAAGGCCTTTGCCCTTTGGCGGGAGGTAGGGTTCTGTATTGGGAAGAGACCAGAGGGCCAATTCTGCTATTTTAACTGACACTGCGAATGAATTTTAACCGAACTGAGATTACATTTTGAATTAATTAAAAATATGGCATTCTGCTCCTTTAAAAATTCGATATCATCTCAGTTAAATTGCATATAAACTGTCAATTCGATCAACTTTCAATGTCTTTCTTTTGTTGAAAATATGGCTTCGCATTATTATGCATTTCGCCAATGACAAGTATTTTACCGAATTTTACGTATCAGCTGCCATAGACTAAATTCTAGAAATTAAAAATGACCTAAGCGACAAAATCAATGTTACCAACTCACAATAAAATACCCACAATATGACTAATTTCAGTGATTAAAAAATTACGTAACTGGAGGTTATGATTTTTTAATTAATTGATTTGACTAATTCCATGTATTTTATTTATTTCATTAATTTATCTATTCCATGGCATAACTGAAGGAAAACGGCACAACAGCACCACTCAGGCAGTCCTTTCCGGAAATAACCACAATCGCGATTATTTTATTGAAATTTGAAATTCTACCGAATTGCGGTTTTTTTATTTTGCAACACTGCTGAGGACATATCTATACTAAATAAAAATTGTGCGAGAGTTTTGGCGGGAATTTTGACAGTGCGATTGCTCTCATAATTTAATCTACACAAATATTCTAGAGGAAAGATTTTTTTGTATTTTTGTATGTAACAAATAAACTTAAAAACTACTGGGCCGATTTCAAAAATAATTTGGCCGTTAGAAAGCTACATTATCACTGAGTAACATAGGCTGTAAACTCATTTCTAATAATTTACTGGAATAACGAGCACACAAAGTCGCACAATTTTGACTACTTTTAGTTGCTTGCAGTAAAAGAGAATAAAGTTAACTGAATTTGTCTGCAGTTAACTCACAGTCACTTCACCTCAGTGTTGCCAAGTCAGATTTTTGAAAATACCGTGTTGTCCACATTAAAATACAGCATTTGCGTCAAAAATACAGTGCTTGATGGGAAAAAATACAGTCTATTTTACAGTGCAATAAAATGTCATACAAAAAAGGAAAAAATTAAATTATTAAATAAAATATAAATTTATTTTAAACTTTATATCCTAAACTAACTTAACATTTTATTTGTATATATCGATCGCTGCAGAAATGGATGGCTGCGATGATGATGATATCGGTTTATTTTTTTTAATGTGTTTAATCAAAGAGTTTTATGTATACTACTAAACAAGCTGCGCGGTACATAGAAATAGTAGTATAATAAATTGTAGTATAGTAAATTAGTTGTATTACTAAGTTGCAGTCAATTGACCGTAACTCAATATTATCATCTCGCTTACTCTCAACTAGAACCCCTATTGCGCTCCCTGTTTGTGAACTGTCGAAACTCCCGCGTTATGTGACGCAGTTTTACTTCTAAATAACCTGTCTAGTAGTATACAATAATAATACGAAATTTTTACTGTAAAAAAATACTGTGTCTCCATATAAGGTATTTATAAAAATACCGTGTCCAGTAGATGGCATGAAAATACGGCAGATCTGCTGTAATTACAGTGCACTTGGCAACACTGCTTCACCTTCAGTCACATTTCGTTCTCAATATTTTGACGTTTGTCTGTAGACGAAATGCATTTTATATAGTTAAGTGTCTCACAATGGACACTGGCGAAATCACCAATCTACGGTGGAGCCAAACACAATTAAAAGAAGATAGTTAAGTGTCAAAATTGTTACCAGAATGCCGTTTTGGTTCAGTCAACTTGTATTCTACTTTCGATATCATTGCGTTCTAAGTTCTTGAATATTGGTTTAGCAGAATACCATTTGCAACTTTCTTGTCGCTGAGATTAGATCGGAATGATATTTTGAACAATTAAAATTACGAGAATTGGCCCTCAGACCCGAGATTAGTAGAAGCTAAGTAATTCTAATGGATTCATGGGCGGCGGTAGTCACTTTCCATTAATATAATGAGCACCACATAAAATATAATCCTCTACAAGCTATATTCTCACTTATGTGTTTTATCTTTGGGCCCTGCTATAACATCATGGAACGGAACCAAGAACGGAAGAAGCATGAAAGTAGAATAAATGCGGTGGAAATGCGTTCCCTACGTAGTATGTGTGGAGTCACCCTTGCTGACCAGATGAGGAATAGTGTGATAAGGGATCGCTGTAAGTTGAAGAATAATGTGGTGCCTAGGATCCAAAAGGGTATGCTGAAATGGTTTGGGCATATGGAGAGGATGGATGAAAGACGACTTACGAAATGTATTTATCGTGCGAATGTGAATGGTAGGGTTGGAAGAGGGCGCCTGAGGAGAACATATGCGGATCAAATAAATGATATTCTCTGAAAAGGGCACGTCACGAGTACTCTCAACCGACGAAAATGTATGAGAAGATGTATGAATGTGGAAGAGGCGAAAGAGGTGTGTCAGGATCGTAGCTTGTGTAACTCAATAGTCTCTGCCTACCCCCATGGGACATAGGCGTGAGTGTGTATGTATGTATGTATATCAAAAACACGATATACGCCTTTCGGCATGCGTTGCAGAATGTGAGTGGTCTTTCAATTCTAAAGTTTTGATACTTGCTCTATTACATGTATATGCAACATGCCTACAAGCATGCATCAAGAGATGAGAATTATGCAGACATCAGCAGATTACTGTTTTTGATTGTATGTCTGTCCGTCTATGTCTTTTTTATTAGCTTAAGTGAGAAACGACCAGGTCGCTCGACTGATGGTAAACGCCACGCCTGCCCATCAAAAGAAGCAACACCAACTTTGGATTACAAAGCGCTGCATAGCATTAGACTGCGCTCGGCACCCCGAGACATAAGGTATTAACTAGTATTAAGTCTCATAATGCCCAGTCATTTCACTGCCTTCAATGTCCTTCAAACCGAAACAAAACAATGCTTACACTGCTGCTTGGCGGCAGACATAGACGAAGAGTTGCTACAAACCCAGACGGCCTCTCACATACAATATTGTTAAAGTGGTGCAGTGGTGGACTGCAACTTAAACTTGACATGATATCAACAACACGATATACGCATCTCGTCGTGCGTTTGCAGCTTGTGAGCTTCTTTCAATTCTATAATTTTGATACTTGCTTCTATTACATGTATATGATGCTACCTACAGGCATGCATCAAGAGAAGACGAAAGAAAAACATGCAGACTTTAGCAGGTTACTGTGTTTGATTGTGTTGTGTGTCCGTCTATCTGTCTGTGACAGAGTAGCGCCTTAACTTAAACGTAGTAATAACATGCTCTTTGCCTAAACTAATGATATAAATTGTCATATAGTATATACTAAAGACGAGAGTCATTCCATTAGTAACCCTGCTCTGCCCTACATGTGCCTTGTGTGTTCCAGAAACATTATTCATCCGAAAAGGATTTACGATCACTACACCATTAACACTCGTCAATACGATAATCACATAGACGAGCAATGATTAATTGATATTTTATCTAATACAATAATTAGACCACCCATGATCAAGTCAGTAGACACACGGCACGTAGGTATAATCATAACGTGCCATTTACATACAACAATGCATTGCCATAGACAATGGAACATACTCCGTGTACTAGGCTGCCAACTTTCGCATGATTCTGTAGCAGTACGGAGCAGGCTGCACGGCAATGGCAGTGCACATTAATTGCTATTGTAATTATTTAGGCGGTACAGATAAGTTAGTAAACAAGTTACATGACTTGTGCGTCTCTGTCGCACACAGAGCCGAGTAAGGAGGGCGCTGAGGTCTTGTTCCCTCAATCGTGACGCAACTTGCCCGCGCGCACTCTCCGCCTCTCCGGAGTGCATTCACTCACCGCGTAAACACCAGGAGATCACTACGTAGACCGTATTTTCTACACTAACTACTTCGATACACTTCTTTGTTTCTTAAAAAGTACGAAAAAGGTTTGGGTACGCGTACCGTCGTCGTCAGTGAATAGTGTCAAGTTTGCTAAGTGTTCTGTGTCCTAGATATTTATTGAGGGATTAAGAAATAATCGGTGCGAAGGTTACATTTCATAATGGACGCAACGAGTGAGTATTAACTGGTTTTTAATATTGCCACAAAAAAATCTTTCTTGTCTGTCTGACTAATCCGATACCTACGTACTTGCTTCTCCTAAAATATAGAAAATAGATAGACACAACATACCTATATAATTTTTCTTTTGTTTCTACTACCTACCTCTTAAGTTGAACGCCATAGCTATTTTTACGTTTAATGTGCTATTTTAATATAAAATTAATAATATTCATCAGAGGTACATGCAAATCTCATAGAATTCATTACGAATTCACAAATGTTTTATTTCAACGTACTTAAATTCTAATACGTGGATATTAATGTCAGTCAATGTTTAATTGCCTACAGCCACGTAATGACTACTCAACAGTAAAAACGGTATAATTATCATTAAAGGTATTCTAATGAGTTATTATATCCTTTTACCTTAATTTCAAGTACATATAACAACAATGAGTAAATTACTCGCAATAATAAGTAGGTACACTAGGGTAAAGTAACAGGTCACTATATTTTCCCGATTGTATTCAGATTGTGCATTCATATGTAATGTTATGAGATATTACGCGTTACAAGAATCTAGTACATAAGCTCACGCCTGTATCCCCAAATAAGTAGGCAGAAGTGCAACTAATGATGCACATGATGTACGCCGAACTTATTTCCTGTCCTTTAAGATGGTAGGAAGCGAGCATATCGTTATACCAGGCACACTCTAGACGGGTTAGATTTACTTGGTGGTGGGTCCCTCGTATGCGAGAGGCCGTCTGGGTAGGAACCACCGCTTTGTCTATTTCTGCCACCAAACAACAGTGTGTAAACATTGTTGTTTTGCGGTTTAAAGGGCATTAAAGCCAGTGAAATTATTGGGCATTATGAGACCTAACACCTTGTGTGACGAACGCAGTTCAGTGCCAAGTAGTAATTTATAATTCAAAGTTCTGGTTGGTGTTGATTCTGATTATGGGCAGGCATGATGCTTACCATCAGGCGAGCGGCCTGCTCGTCTCGTCATCTATAGGTTACAAAAAAAAGTTCCAATTCAAATTTATTGAATTGAATACAGACAGAAATTGTGATTCCCTGACCTGGGATTTGAACCCAATACCTCACGGTTTCTCTTCCCTTGGCAGCCACTAGACCAATAAGCCGAACATTTTATAAACATCAATAAGAACTATGAAGACAGTTCGCTTGAGTCGGCAAAATCACTTTCCGTTCGCGCAAAGCCTTGTGTTGTCACGCCCTGAATATCACCAGTTATATTTCAACACAGCGCGGCGGTTTACAATCCGCTCGGTTGATGGTTTAAAATACGTAACAACATACATTAACGTCCTCTGTACGTTTAATTAAACTGTTTGTGGTTACATTACACTTGTGTTGCACCATTTGCAAACAAAAGGCATTAAGTATCTACTCTTTAATTGTTTTTGGTCTCAACATACTCTTCGAATTCAGAACATACCTAATCCTGCTACCTCACTGCTACAAATTATAAAATGTGAAAGGTTGGATGTTTGACGGACCACCTGTCACATCATGGGACGAAAATAAGCTTGGTGAATCATAAGTGCTCTAGTTGTACCTCTACCTACTCCTTTGGGGATATAAGCGTGAAGTTTGCTATGCTATGTTGATTTAAACATATTTAAACGTAGGTATATTAGGTACAGGTATACAGCTCCAACATAATTTTATTTAAACTTTAATTACATACATATAGGATTTCCTTATATATACTATACTAACCGGACAATTATTTAAATTAAGATATTCGGTAAGAAATTACCATATTGTTCTTGAATTTACATTTTTGTCCGTGTTTTCAAGGTTAATATTAGAAGAAAACAATGTTACGTATTTAAACCTGTTTGCAATATGAATAGTTTCTGTTTAAACGGTTTAATAATTCGAAAACATTTAAATTAGTTCACGTCAATGGTTTGACCACAAAATGGGACTAGCTCAAACGGCGTTTTATGACTATACCTTTAGACTCACTTGCACGATGATCCTAAATCGAGTTTAACCCACTAAGGCCCGAGTTCACCGAAATAAGCATAAACGTCGTTTTCGTAATCAGCTCTTTAAATTTAAACATTATGCTAAACGGAGAGCGTTTTTTTTCTGTTCACCATGGTACATCGGTCACTGGATAACAAACCGAGCGTTTATGAATGAAAGAGTGAGGAACATTATACAAACAAATAAAAATGGCAGCCTACGACATGAAATACGGCTAAGCATAAAGAATTTTAATTTAGTCGAATAATACGTATACGCGACAAAATTTTAAAGTTGTTGTTACTCCTTTTGTTGCTTCGTAAGTCGTTCAATATAATTTGGTGTGTGGATAATGGATTGATTCTAGCTACTTACTTATCGTTGGGAAACTCTAGTTTATTTTCAATCAATTCTAAAATGTACATTGCGCTACTTTGGGATAATCGGAACCGAGTCTTGAATGCCACTTCGTCATATTCTTCATACAAGTTGCGACGACTTTGTATAATTCGAGGTGTTCTTGTAATGGTTTCTAAATCGTCCAAATACTCAAGCATGTTGATATTGTAATCGACTTCCAGTACGAAAAAGCGAAGACATAATTATTCTTATTGACTGCCTCAGTGGCGCAGTTGTAATGCGTACGCGTTACAATTGAGGCTAGCGCTGAGGTCTCGGGTTCGATCCCCGGGTCGGGTAAAGTGGTATTGGGTTTTTCTATTACGAAATTCTCAGTATTAGCCCGGAGTCTGGAATTTGTGCCCGGTATGGCGATAGGCTCGCCCCCTATCACATCGTGGGACGGAGATACGCTCGGCAAAATATGGGTGTACTACTACTTACAGGCATGAGTGCATATGTATGTACATAATTATTCTGATACTAACGTTGACTAGACTTCTAGGAATTTAACTTTCATGCTCCTGTCAAATGTCAAACCACTGTAACCGATGTTTAACCAATGGTCTGAAGCTCGGTTAAGAATTACACCCGATTAACGACTATAACCGGTGTTCGTGCCATGGTGAACTCCAAAATTTACTTAAACATATTTAAACGGGTGATTAAATATCGGTGAACACAGGCCTTAAATTATTTACTTATGTCAAATTTTGATACGATTTGACGTTTCTTAAACAGCTATTTAGTGGGTTAAACCTGATTTAGGACTAAATTTATTTCAAATTTTAATACGATTTAACGTTTCTTAAGCAGGTTTAGTGGGTTAAATATAATTTAGGATCGTCGTGCAAGTGAGACTTAGTGACTTAATAAGTATATCATTGACTGTGCCCATCGAATACAACGCCTGTGTTGCTAGTGGCCCTGATTTACCCAGAAAGTTTTTCTGTAAGTTAAAATCGGCTCCACTCTTCTCTACACTTCAACAAAAACTAGGAGGTATATCTTTCCAAAATAGTCATGTGGAAGCAAATTTTGCGATTATATTGTACTGTAATGGAAGAAATGTACTAAAAGCACCAACTCATAATAGTTTTTTTTATTTTCAACTTTTTAGTTATTTTTCATCGGTTTATTATTTGTTAAAAAGTTATTATTTTATTATTTTTAGTAAAGGAATTATCGGTCCATAAATAATAGTTTTTTTTTTTTAATAATAAATTTTTATTTATCTCCCACAAAAGAACTTAATTACATTAATGAGTTAGATCTTAAACATAAAAATAGGAATATGTTAGTAGGTACGTATTTTATAATATACATGTAATTGTGGGAGTCAGGAACCCAAACTAGGATACCCTGTGCTATGGACTCCTGGCCCCCCCTCACGGAAAGTGTACAAAGTTACTAGATTTTGAAATGTTTTCAAAACACTTATATCTACATCTAGAGGAGATATAACACAGATCCAATATGAAAAAATAAAAAAGGACATGTAATAAATATTCATTAAAATATGTATATGTGTGTTTGTGTATGTGTATGTGTATGTGTATGTGTATGTGTATGTGTATGTGTATGTGTATGTGTATGTGTATGTGTATGTGTATGTGTATGTGTATGTGTATGTGTATGTGTATGTGTATGTGTATGTGTATGTGTATGTGTATGTGTATGTGTATGTGTATGTGTATGTGTATGTGTATGTGTATGTGTATGTGTATGTGTATGTGTATGTGTATGTGTATGTGTATGTGTATGTGTATGTGTATGTGTATGTGTATGTGTATGTGTATGTGTATGTGTATGTGTATGTGTATGTGTATGTGTATGTGTATGTGTATGTGTATGTGTATGTGTATGTGTATGTGTATGTGTATGTGTATGTGTATGTGTATGTGTATGTGTATGTGTATGTGTATGTGTATGTGTATGTGTATGTGTATGTGTATGTGTATGTGTATGTGTATGTGTATGTGTATGTGTATGTGTATGTGTATGTGTATGTGTATGTGTATGTGTATGTGTATGTGTATGTGTATGTGTATGTGTATGTGTATGTGTATGTGTATGTGTATGTGTATGTGTATGTGTATGTGTGTGCGAGGAGTATGTAATCGCGTCTATATGTTAGTCAAATACGCTGTACTAGGATATGATAATAGTAAGTTGTTCCGTTTTTTCGTAATCTAGTGTTAGAAGCCAAAAAATGACGATGTTAGAATCTTTCATCCCCGATTTTACCCCCTTTAGGGTAGAATTACGTCTTAAAATTAAAATAAATACACCCAACAGTCACACACATAGTCCTGACCCCACTCTAGGTAAATCTGTATCGTGGGTATCAAGAACTACGAGGGACTTGCGGTCCCACAACACACAGACCCGAGACAAGTATTTGTGAATCAGACAAACCTTGTCTAGGTGCGGGAATCGAACCCACGGTCTCACGCTTCGCAACCGGCTACACACCCGCTGCGTCACGGAGGCTGTCTTTACCATTTTAAATAGGACTAACTTTGAGCTATACTCTTTCAAATGAAAAAATAATCATCCAAATCAGTTCACATTTGGCGGAGTTATGCGTGGTTATACATACAGAAAAAAAAATACGCGTCGAATTGAGAACCTCCTCTGGTTTCGTCTGTTGATAAACAAAAAAAAAATTGAATCCATAAAATGTTATACATTATTTAAAAATATTTTAAATAATGTATAACAAGCAGCACCCGTCCACACAAGCAGCACCCGTTCACGTGTATGACGCATGTGCCAGCCATCGGCCTCCTCAACCATGTTAAAGGGAAGTGACCGACCCGGCACACGACGCCGCCGCAAGCACAGACATTAGAGCGAGCATGACATACTCAGACTGATCACAATTAGATGTAAGATAGGTACGGTACAGTCATTATTTCCTAAAGACTGCCATGAAGGTCACTCAACTCAATATCCATTAAAACAAATTATCATTACATTATAAATTTCCCAGTAATAATTTACATTAGCTATGTATACTAGGCAATAGAATAGCTTAAGACCAAGCCTTTTCATCATCTAAATATTCAGAAATTTTATAATAGGCTTTAAGACATAGTTTTCGCTTAATAGTAGCTTTAAAGTTGTTAACACTTAATTCTTTAATATGATTGGGAACTTTATTGCAAAAATGTATACCAAGACCCTTAAAAGAATTGCTGATTTTGTGAAGCCTGATTTTATAATAAGTTATTTTTATTCCTAGTATTGAAGTTATGGATATCTCTAAGTTTAGGAAAAGTCTCTATATTTGTGTGAACATATATTAAGTTAGCGAATATGAATTGTGATGCTACTGTCATTATATTTATTTCTTTGATTTTTTCTCTTAACGAATATCTGGAACTTAGCGAGTAAATAGATCTTATAGCTCGCTACCAACTTCTGTTTATTACTGTGCCTCTAATTCGAACTATAAGAAAATTCTTAGTAATAATAGTTTTTAGAGTTCCGTTCTCAAAGGGTCGCAAAGGAACACTATTGCCAAGCCTACGCTACGCCGCGCCATGTCTCTGTCTATCTCTCTATCTTCTGAAACAATAGATATTATATAAATACCTATATATATTAATTAGAGAATATATGGAACGTGATGGAACTGATATTGACAGCCTCCGTGGCGTAGCCGGCTGCAAAGCGAGAGGCCGTGGGTTCGATTCCCGCACCGAGACAAATGTTTGTGTGATCCACAAATATTTGTTTCGGGTCTTGGTGTTGTGGGACCGCAAGTCCCTGGTAGTTCTTGCTTCCCACGATACAGGTTAACAAAGTGTGGGGTCATGTGTGTGATTGTTGGGTGTATTTATTTATTTATTATTTATATATTATATATACTTACCTATTTTAAACTAATGTGTACTTTTTTCTGGTTTTCGATTTTCAACGCCTCAACTTCAGAAACTTCTTTAACCGTCTTCAAAAGCGGAGGAGATTCTCAATTCGGCGCGTTTTATTTTTACTTTTATGTACTGATTTTGTTGTTAAAAAATCATTCAATACAGTTTAAGTGGGATATACCAAATTGATATGCCATAGTTATACCTACCACTAAAAATAAAAAAATAAAATATGTTTATACAAAAAGTCTGTGGTTGTGCCGCTGCCAATCAACTGAAATTACACCGATTCCAAAAAGACCTCCGGCAATTGTTATTTTTTGAGTTTTCAGTAGCTTTTTAGTCGATTTATATGTTTATTTAGCTTTACACTGGACTTTTTTATTCTTTTACTAAATTACGCGGTAGCACGAAGCTAATGACCATCATGCAAATGAAAAATGGTACTTATTCGATATTTTAAAGTCACATCTAGTTGTAGTAGTCTATGTTTGCATTCAGGTACACACTTTTAAATTACCAATTACTTCAACAGCAGTATAAAATTTAACAGGGTCATACGTGCATTGCAATTTTGTTTTGGTTAGGATATCGTGACTGAAGTAAATAATATGTAAAGGATATATACAACATAAAACATTTTTTTTTTTTTTGCAATCTCTAAGACACTTTAATGTGTCTTACAAAATGTAAAATACAATATTAATGCCAAAAGATACAATTACGTGTGGAAGAGCCACGCTGTAGATAATTTTGTCTACACCACGAATTTGTCGGCTGTCAGGTGACACATTTGCTCCTGGCCTATGCTATAAAAATATCAATAATGACGAATGTTTGTGTGACCCATAAATATTTATTTCGGGTCTGGGTGTTGTGGGACCGCAAGTCCCTCGTAGTTCTTGATACCCACGATACAGGTGAAACCTAGTGTGGGGTCAGGACTATGTGGTGTGTGCATTTATTATTATTATATTATACACGTTCCACTGCTAGGCACGGGCCTCCTTTACTGACTCTATTTTACATTTTGTTTGTACACCAAAACACACACAGAAGACCTGGCTTTAGTAACCGCAGACCTGACTGACTGACCCCTGAAGTTTTATGTGTAAAATATTTAGAAGAAGGGTTTCTAAAACTTATTTTTTATTATTTCCAGTGGAAAACAAGATGGGCTTGCCGCCGCCATATGAACAGACCATGCCCAACCCTGTTCCTCCGCCGTCGTATTTCGGAGACAACCCTCCTCCGCCGCCCGGACTAGTGGTTCCACCAAACGCTACGCCTCGAACGACTGTCATAACATCATCCCCACGCGCAGGACCGCCGGGAAAACTAGGCCCCGGACCCACTGGAACCAATTGTCAAACGTGTAACAGAAACGTTGTCACACGGGTGGAGTATGTGCCCAACAACCGAACTCATATCATATCTGCCGCCCTCTGCGTTATATCCAGGTAACTTTCAATCGAATTATTTTTTTTGTCTTAATGGCGAGACGAGCAGGTCGCTCGTCTGTTAATAAGCGCCACGACAGCCCATAAATAGTATACCACTCAAAACTTTGAATTACAAAGTACTGCATGGTGCAGCCATTGTCACCCCGAAACATAGATGTTAAATCTCATAATACCCAATAGTTTCACTTATTGTTTCGGGGTGACGATGGCTGCACCATCCAGTACTTTGTACCGTCTGGGTAGACCGTGGTACCGTGTACGTGAGACCTACCACCTTGTTATAATGTTAGGTTTCTTCATGGTAGAGTCACGCTGTAGACAGTTTTGTCTACACTCTACCTCTACTCTACCACGGTCTTACAGAAGACCGACGTAAAGTAGCGGCTTGCTGCTGCATTTCGTACGGTTAGTGAGATATCCGGAGGCCCAAATCCTCCTCTGCCCTCCTCAATCCCAGATTTTTCAGTTTTCCGTGAGACAGTGGTAATTAATGCTACAGACAAAACTGTCTACACCTCATTAAACATTATAACAAGTACCTACGTGAGATAGCCACTGATTCTTAATGCGTCGAATTGGCTTCATCAATTCTTTAATATTTGCATCGCAACAATGTTTTAGGCAGTAATCAAAAAATATTCAAACGCTAAGTAGGTACGTTCTTCAACCTTAACCTTTTTAATGATATGAGTAGAAAATATATTTTGGCAAGGTATTAACCGATGTGTATTAAAATAAAGATGGAATGTATTCCTTGAAGCGTACTGTCTCACTGAAACCGGCTCCGTGATCTGCCCGGTTTACCGTATCGGTGTCCTAGATCATTTAGTTCGTTTATCTCTGCGGTGTCTCACCCAAAAAGAATTTTATGGAACCTAGAAGTGAACCGGTTCTTTACATACAGGTACCTCGCAGTCACATCGCATTATTATGCTCAATTGGCACAAATTGTGGAACTTAAACAGCAATATTATTCTTAAAAGCTTGTCATATATACCTACTGAAAATATATAGAATCATCTTCTATCTTTACCTAAGTGATAGATCCCTCGTATGCAAGAAGCCGTCTGGGTTGATACCACCGCTATGTCTATTTCTTCCGCCATATAAAATGTGTAAGCATTGTGTTTAGGTTTGGACATTGAAACCAGTGAATTATTGGGCGTTATGAGACTTAACCATTTGTGCCTCGGGGTGACAAACACAGTGTCATGCAGTGTTTTGTAATTCAATTTTATGTGTGGTGTTGCTTTTGTCTATGGGCTGGCGTAGCGCTTATCATCCGGCTGATCGTTTCATCATTGAATCTAATAAAAAAGCCGTATCTTTGCGAGTTCTTAGCTTTCTGAATGTTTACTATGATGATGCAGTCGCGAATTTACAAGTTATAAAAGTATCAGAACTACAGATAACACTTTTTCACTATCGTGGACCACGCACTGTAGTTAAACATTAATTATCAATATAATAGTTGATAATTTATGTGTTTAATATTGTATAGGTTTAAAAGTTATAGCTACGAGCTCGATTCCGGATAAGTGCACCGTAGTACAAATACGAGTACTTAAACATAGAGAGACATTGCGTCCTTCGACGGTCGGCAGAATTCTGCCAGCTTGAAGTTACGGATATACAATGGCTGAACACCGAACGCGACTCGAAGGAACAAGCCACTATGGTGGGTTTTTCACCATGATGGTGACTATCTAAATACATACATGCGCACTCACGCCTGCATTCCTGGAAGGGGTAGGCACAGGCGTAAAGGGTACACCCACATTTCACCGAGCTTATTCCCGTCCCATGAGGTGAAATGTGGGTGTACTGGTTACACCTCTGCGTACCTCTGCGGGAATTACAGGTGTAAGTGCGTATTTATGAGGTATAAGGAGCAAGCCTATCGCCATACCGGGCAAAATTCCAGACTCCGGGCTGATACTATGCATTTCGTGATAGAAAAGCTCAAAATCATTTTTACCTGACCCGGGGATCGAACCCGAGACCTCAGCACAGCAGTCGTACCGCGTACGCATTACAACTGCGTCACCAAGGCATTGGGTACAGCCAGCGAGAGTCTTTAATAATTCATGATTGTATTTTTCCAGTTGCTGCTGCGGTTGTTTCGTACCCTACTGCATGAGGTCCTGTAAGACAGCCAATCACTACTGTCCTCAGTGCAAAGCGTTTGTTGGCGCCTACACCCCTTCGTGATTCCTTTCTGTAACGTACATACCTACTGATCTCCAATACATTCGATCAATAACCTTGGCGACTTAGATCGTATGTTCCAGCAAACTGATAAATGCTCATTTAAAGATCTTTTAACTTAATTGTGTATTAAAGAACTAAGCTACCGTGTCAATTTACATAAAATATAATATAGGAAAAAATAGGAAAAATATATAACACTTTTAATTTGTATGAAAGAATATTTATATTTACACATACATATGTTTATTATGATTTGCTGTCGAATTGGATGCTTTCAATATGAACACAAACTTCGTTACGGACTAATGTTTTATTTTAATATATTAAATACCTACAATATTTCATGTATAATTTTCTTGAGTAAAAAAATGTCATCAAAAATGTATATTCATCCAAATAAACATTTACGGCAGCCACGAACGATATAAAATTTAATGTGAACCGTTACACTCTTTCACATGTCCCGGTTACCGGCTAGCTGCCGCTCAATACTACATAGTATAGTATATGAACATTAAATATTCACACACTACGAACGGGGCCGGCCCTACCATATGGAGAATGGAGCACCGCTCCAAGCACCGAACCGAGGTAAACTCCTCAGCAAGTAACTTATAGAATCCAGGCTTTACACTTACCAAACCACACTAAGTAATATGAGGCAAGGAGCACCATATTTAGATCTGGCTGCCACAGCCGTGTGACTAGCGGCGGCTACCGGGAACCGGGTCGTGTGAAAATGCTCTTAATGTTTATCTTGTGATTTTGTTTTTTAATGTTTTTGATAGCCAATAACCTAGACATTTTACGGCTCTACATACTTGTATACTTCTGAGCAAGTATGCACCAATAGGTTTTATTACTGTATAGGTATGTATGTTGTATTATAAACATTGGCATGAACTTTGGTGTAGTCACATTGATTTCTGTGATATTTATTCAAAACTTATTCACAAATTGATTACTTAAGTGGTAATTAGGTCCACGAAATTAAAATAAATACTTAGGAGCTAGCGTATGTATAAATAGGTTTTATAATTGTTTTATATAATAAATTAAAGATTATATTAATGATGCGTGGGTTTGGTTTTTTTCTTTCAAAACTTATTAAGCTTATGAATATTCATTTAAATAATTACTTTATATTTAACTATTAGTGAAACATAAACAGTTTTATTTAATCTTCTTCCACCTGCCATTATCCCACGCGCAGTGGGGTTGGCACAACATGCTTTTTAATACACGT
Organism: Mimas tiliae; assembly: GCA_905332985.1. Classification (NCBI taxonomy): domain Eukaryota; kingdom Metazoa; phylum Arthropoda; class Insecta; order Lepidoptera; family Sphingidae; genus Mimas; species Mimas tiliae. Next base: position 9,378,899 of record HG995242.1, on the reverse strand, counting down.
CACAGAAAGATTTGTCTTGTAGTTTTTACGGCCGCCTGCCCGACGTCAACCATTATGGGGTTAAAACACCCTAACCCGCAGCATGTATGTGTGGATCACACAAACATTTATCTCAGTGCGTGCATCGAACCCGCAGCCTCTCGATTGACAGCCGGCTTCTCGCTCATTGCGCCACGGAGGCTGTGACAGTTTTATTTCATGATAAATTAAAACAATCACTGACGCCTACACACCAATCATAAATATATCTTCATTTTCGATTCAGTGTACTGGCATTATTTTGTAATTTTTTGAATTTTGTGGAAGTGGCGAAAGAGGTGTATCAGGATCGTAGCTTGTGGTACTCAATAGTGTCTGCCTACCCCTATGGGGCATAGGCGTGAGTGTGTGTGTATGTATTTACTATTGGCGAAACTTGTTTCTCATTGCGGTTTGTAGGGGTCAGACGGCGGGTTACCCCACATAATACCAAATCCACCGTCAAATCATGATGGGAAGGCGGACTCTGGCATTAAGCAGGAATAACTCATGACAGAAACAAATAATTTACCATTAAATCTTGTTTATCATTTGAATACTGTTGATCGAACGTAAACTCCCAAAAATTTACGACAGCGTGGACAATAGTGCTCTACATTTTTCCATCGCTTTGTAACGTAAGGCACTATACAGCAACACAACCACCTGTAAAATAAAAAATCAAGTTAGAAGCAGTGTAAAGTAATGAACGAAAAGTAAGAAATTGTATCTTCCGCTTTGTACACCCAGGTGATTTAATTGCGACGTAAACAAAGTAGACTAAATTATTCCACTAATCCAGTAACTAATTTCTAAATCGGTAAGATGGTCGTTATATTATAAAAGTATGCATCAGTTTTATAGCATGGATCATCATCTACGTATGAAGGTGCAACAACGCCAAAAATATCTAATGTCTATTCAGTTTGTATGCATGCTACAGATATATTTGTTCTGAAAAACTATTTTTATCAACGATACGTTATCTGAGTATATTTTGGTTCATAATATCTAGATATACATGCACATAAACATTGCGCCCGCTTCTTAGAATTTGATAAGCATAACTAAGCAGAAATTATAATGATTTACTAAGAAAAGATTAATGATAGGTACTTTTGAGGCAACAAATCGAAGTCGTATTTGCAAGAACTCTATGCAGTACTCTTATCAATGACTAGCTTTTACTCGCGGCTCCGTCCGCGTGAACAGCTTTTTCCGGGATAAAAGTAGCTTATGTCCTAATTCAGGTCATGGTTTTTCTGTGTGCCAAATTTCATCCTAAACCGTACAGCCGTTAAGGCCTGATTGACTAACAAACATCCAAATTCACAAACATCCAAACTTTCACATTTAGGTAGGGTAGTGTATGTATGTATGGATATAGTACATATAGGTAGGTCTCGATGACTAATTAACAAATATATTATAAACTAAAAATCCAAAAAATATATAATATATGATCAAATGAACTTCGAGAAGCGAAGTTCGATCATTATTATGTGAGTTATTTCATTCGAAGATATATTGTTAACTTGGTAGTCCTTTAAACCTACAAGGCAGCTCGCACTATTTAAAGACTCTAATCGATTGCTTTGTCGATCGATTTCTTTTGATGTTTAATCTGTCATAGCGTTTCCCTAGCACTCCGCGTCACTATGCAGATCATTCTTTTTAGAGAGTAGAAAATTAAATAAATCTTATTTGTGTACCTTTATATTATAAGGGTGAGGGTGGGTTGGGTGTGTATATCTTCGAATGAAATAACTCACATAATAATGATCGAACTTCGCTTCTCGAAGTTCATTTGATCATATATTATATTTCGTTATTTCATTCGAAGATATATTGTTAACTTGGTAGATGTTTAGAGCATCAATAAGGTTTTGAACTATAAACAAAAAACCGTCTCATCAGAAAGAAGTTTATTTATTTTTTTTTAATTAAAGGTCAACTTACAAACAACTTATATAATTTAACTTAGTTTTAAGATTAAATATAATAATCAGTCTTTCTATTTTGAAGCTACTTGACACACTGATTCAGCAAATAGCCTACCTGTTTCCGATAAAGGGTCGGACACAGGACGGTTATAGAATTTGGCAAATGTCTCTGATGTACTTGACCAGCCAGCAGTTCTTCTTATTACGTCAATACTGACCCCAGCGGAGGCCGCTGCCGACGTAGCTGCGTGCCGCGTGCTATGCGCGCTGAACATACCCACATCCACGCCACTCTCCGCTAAAGTCTGTCTTATCCATCTACTAATAGATTGGGAAGAAGCTTTTTTATAAGGTTTTTTATACGTAATAAGGAGATTTGCACTATCACAAGGTCTTAGGCTATGGGTAACGTAAAGATAATCAATCAAAGCTGTAGCTGGACAAATATTTGTGTTTTCTTTGAAATAAGGCAAATACAAAACAGGCTTTTAATTACATCAGTGATATGTATTTTTATTCCGTCAGTACATCTTTTGACGTTTTCGATCCTAATTAGAGATAAAGTTTGGACTCTATGTGCGGTGCACAATGCTAGGAGGACAGTCAACTTTTTAGTTAGTTTTTCTAAGCTTAGGGTTCTATTTGGGAACCATTGACATATGTGATCTAATACAACCTGGGGATCCCACGTAGTAGCGTATTTAGGACGACAGGGTTTTGTTTTATAAATTCCTTTTAACAGTCTCTTTATCCTTTCGTCCGAGCCTACATCGTTACCTAAAAGTAACGATAGTGCTGAACGATGTGTGTTAATAGTTCCGTAAGAACTTCCCTTATGGAACTCATTACTAAGAAATGTCATTAAAGGTATCACTGAAGTATCAAATACGTCTAGGCTATTCTGCTGGCGAAATGACCACCAAAGTTTAAATGTTACACTATATTGTTTCAATGTGTTGATTGCTACAGAGGAAATCATTAGATCTAATGCTATCGCAGGGACATTCCGGTGTCCAAATGCTAGCCGGAGAGCTTCGCGGCTCCCAGGGTAAGAGTCTTGTGTAATGGGTAAAATGATCTGAAACGAGATTGAAGAAGGTCTCTATTAGGTTTGAAAAATATTATTTCTGAGACTAACATGGTTTTGAGTAGGGGGAACCATGGTTGACCTGGCCAGTAAGGAAATACTAATATGCCTGTGGCTTTTTCTCTGATAATTTTATTTAAACATTTTAATATTAATGCGAACGGAGGGAAAGCATAAAAAAAATATTGACGCCAGTTTACTGTAAAAGCATCTATAGTTTCTGCATCAGGATCTTTCTTCCACGATATGTATCGCTGACATTTAGTATTCACACGGGAGGCGAACAAATCAATATCTGGTTGACCTAAGTTCCTTTTTATGCTGTCGAAGGCCCACTTGGAAAGCTCCCATTCTATATCAACGTTAACTTTTCTAGACTCTTGATCCGCTTCAACATTATCAAGAGTATTTATATATGATGCAAACAACCAGATATTCCGCCTCTCGCACCACTGCCAAATAGACTTGGCTACATAATTCAGGTGCGGGAACCGAATCCCACCCATTCGGTTTATGTAACATATCGCAGTAGAATTATCCACTCGTAATAAAATTGTACAATCTGAGAGGTCCCGAGCAAAACAATTAAGTCCCATAAATGCTGCTAACAGTTCCAAATGGTTTATATGAAAAGAATGTTCAATCTCTTTCCATCCCCCATTTACGCGTTTACCGTCACAAAAGGAACCCCAACCGGTTCTAGAAGCGTCGGTAAATATTTCTAGCCTAAATTCGTCCTGTGGTCTTAAAGAGTTTTTAGAGGATGATATTTTATTTGCCCACCATTGCAAATCAGGTAAAATGTACTTAGGGAGACAAATTTTTCTTGAATAACTACTGTTCTGTTGTAAAGCTAAGAATTTTGCTCTTTCGAGGCTTCTCGTGTATAGCCAGCCATATTTAATAGCTGGACATGCTGCAATAAGTATCCCAATAAGTTGTGAGAACTCCCTAATGGTACATGTAGGTAATAATAAAAAATTACTTAACAATTTAAAAATATTAGATCTCTTAATTTGAGGCAACCCTAATGACATATCAACCGTATTGAACATAAATCCCAGGAATTTACATGTTTGTTGAGGTTGTAAATTACTTTTGTTCCAATTAATAACGAAGCCCAGACGTTTCAGTAAATTTAAGGTTTCTTTAACATTCTTATAACACTCGTCGTAGGTATATCCAATGCACAAAATGTCATCCAGGTATATTACAGATTTATGACCCTGGGACCTTAGGTAATTCATAACCTCTTTCATTATTTTTGTAAAAACACGGGGAGCGACAGATAGTCCATATGGCATAGCGTTAAAATGATAAGTGTTACAATTATTATTTTCATTGTCCTGAAAATTAAAACACAAATATCTGCGGCTATTTATAGCGATTGGGATTAAAAAGTACGCTTCTTTAAGGTCAATAGTGGCCATAAAACCCTTTTCTGGTATTAGTTTGGCCGCAGTCCTATGGTCTTCCATCTTAAAGTGATTATTAGGTATAAACTTATTAAGAAGTTTTAAATTAAGTATAAATCTTTTATCTCCATTGGGTTTGGGAGCTAGAAAGATACTTGATATGAAATTATTATCGCTCTGATCACATATAGATATAGCACCTAAGTCTAGAAGTTTCTTAATGGCCGAAGACATATCGGCAACCTCAGATTTCGTCCGCAGAAAGTTTTGCGGAATGACTATTTGCCTAGCTACGTTACTGAACGGTATGGAATATCCATCCCGAATCCATTCAAGGATTAGAGAATTTTTGGTAACGTTTAGCCAGGAATCATAAAAATATTGTATTCGCCCTGCGTGTACCTTTAATGCTGCTGAGGTGCGCGTGGAGCTTTGTTCGATGTTTTCGTATGGTTTGCTGGGGTTGCTTTGCGATGGCTGGCTCCAGCGGGGTTGATCCTTCTGGACCCCCCTCGCCCCCCCCCTGGTTGGTAGATAGCGAGGATGGCCCGTCCAGTTTACCTGGGATCGTGGGCGACTCGTCGATGGCTGTGGTGTAAATGACGATGAGGGTCTTGTGGTAGGTGCTGGTTTTTTAATTTGGAGTCCTTGTTTCTCTATTACTCTGGAAGCTTTAATTTTTTCTGAGAGCTTACTGCCGAACAACAATTCATCTCTATCTACATCTTGTACTACATTTAGGAAACATTTGTCTAGGCCGGGGGTTATAAACTTTTTCCTAGCCTCAGTTTCAATGTGATGGAGGTCGCATAGTATGCGGCAACTATCACTTAACAGCTTAATTGCCTCTAATCTTTTGTTGTCGCCATCAAGGAGCAGTACTAGTGCTCTGTTCACGGCTGTAATTCCAATGCCCAGCTGTTGTTGGACCGATTCAACGCGTTTGACTTGGATCGAGAAACTTCCGAAGAGGCAGCCAAAATCTCTGGATTGAGTTTAGGCGCCTGTAATAGGGAGCAATTTTCCGGGATCAAGAATTGTTTGATTACTTTATCCTTAGATTCTTTGGACAGGCCTTTTCTTAATATCGGCGTCCATAGACGTGCCAAATTGTCGTGAATTTTCTCACCTAGCTTTGGGGATTCCTCCATAGTTTCGCCTAAGGCACATAAAATATCAGGGTCCAATAATACATCACGATCTTCTTCGGGTTGAACTTGTTCTGAAGGCATTAGGACTATATCCCCCGGATTTTCGGGGGCTATTTCCTCCAAGGGAAAATTAGGCTCGATGGGGGGTAGCTCTGGATCTGAAGTCAGAAACAGTTGCATTATCAGTTTTTTTTTTTTTTTTTTTTTTGTGGGTAGTTCGAAAATTGTGGCGAAGCATTAATTTAGTATGAATCACCTTTGTGTTAACCCACGGTTAACCTCCAGGTTTATTCGTGACTTGTGTGGACCCACGGTCCACCTCTAGTCAAATAAAGCGATTTTCAACAAATAATGTGTTTATTAATCATTGATTGCCGTCGTGTCAACCCACGGTTAACCTCCTGGCATAATGGCGCTTATAATCTACGCAGATGAGCGTATTATATTATCACTGCGAATCATTTTGACCACTTAGATAAGGAAAAACGACTTACCTTCATCTTTTTCAGAGTCGGATGAATCTATAATAATTCGACGGCGTTTTTTATTTTCTTTCTCTTCCAGTCGTTGTAATTTGCGTTTATAACGACGTATTTTATCGTTTTTATCCCTTTTTGGCATACTGAAAGAGAAAACTTAAATGTGCGCGTGCGATCGCTGCCTCGCACGAAAAAAGAATGATCTGCATAGTGACGCGGAGTGCTAGGGAAACGCTATGACAGATTAAACATCAAAAGAAATCGATCGACAAAGCAATCGATTAGAGTCTTTAAATAGTGCGAGCTGCCTTGTAGGTTTAAAGGACTACCAAGTTAACAATATATCTTCGAATGAAATAACGAAATATAATTTGTAATCCTCTGAAATATGTTTCTAATCTACTCTAAACAAATGTCATCCCTTTATACTTATAATTATTATAGTATTTCGCGAATACTATGTGTAATCGTGTAAAAATACACTGAGAACACTTTGTGCTGCCATAAAAAATACTTCAAAAATATGCCCATAATAAAGCGTAGACTAACTTTAAACCAGGTTAAGGTAACCTAAATATAGGTGCCGATCGATAGAATCGTACCTTAAAGTTAGGCTGTTTTATAAAATCCGATAATAATGATTGACAAACAAAACCTTAGTGTAATCAAAAGTTAGGTACTACTCTTGCGGCTCAATGTCCAATGATAGGTTTCATGATATTACGCGAACATAGACACAATGTTGCGTGTATCTGATACCATACCATATTACTAGTATTTCCCTCGGGGTTACCCTTCCTGCAATCGAATCTGAATCCGTCGGGATCCGAGTCCAATATTAGTAGTTATAACCTACACGTAAGATTGACTAAAATACAAAAGTTTCTAAGATTAGCATAGGTCCTTCATTGTCTGCGGCAATAACAAACATATTAGAATATGAGTATGAATGTAAATCCACAGAATCATTACTTAAGGTTCAGAGCATAGGCCGGCAAATGAGCCAGTGGGTCACTTGATGGTAAGTGATCTCCATCGCACATGTGTAAACGCCCACAATACCAAAAGAATTAGGAAGGGGAGAGGATTTGGGCCTCCAGATATCTTAATCACCGTACGAAACGCATCAGCAAGACTGTCTACAGCGTGGCTCTACCACTCTGAGAATTTATTGGTGATACAGAGGGGTCGTTGGATCGTGAACCCACCATGCTGGTTTAGTGTAGGCAGGTGGGTCCCTCTCTATCTCTCACTCTCTTGCACCCCTATCACATCATACACACATATTATTATCGAAATTAAATTCTATGCTACAATCGCTGAGTATTAGGTATACTTACTACTTTAGCTGAGTAGGTCTATTTTAGGACTCTTTCAACTTAGGACGTTGGTATCGGATTGTTGCCGCACGACAGCATGACGGGTATACGATACTTGTGTACATGCTTATGTTGTTCATACAAAATTACTTGTCGAGAGAACATTCGGAACGATTCCGACGCACGTCCGATAGCAGGACGGCAAAATAGCAAATTCCGTTGCTTTGTTTGTTGTTTCTTAGTGCGGTACTGAAGTCAGGTATTGGCGGAAATCACTACAATACGACAAGACTGCAACCGCATACCCCATTTAAATTAGATTTAAATTAAACAGCAATCGGTTAACCGGTAAACAACCTACTCAGTAGTAACCAGCCGGATCTACGATTTTTTCGAACCGGGGCAGAATCTTGATAGTGGAAACCCTCTCCCCGGCGTTTGAGATAAATTACTAAAAAAATAAAAAAATGATTCACAAAAGGCCTGTGTGGCGCCTTTTTCTTACAAGTCGACAGTGAGCCAACCAGGCTTTCGTATGCTAGGTGCTTTGTGAAGCAAGTTTTTTATTTTTAACATTACATTATAATTTTGGCGCCCTCTGAATCTACATCTACATCTAGATCCGGGCCTGCAGGAGTCTCACATCTTCCTATACCACATCGTCCTAGATACAAAAACAAAGTAAATAATGTGCTTCGCTGATCTTATATAACATACTAATCTTGATAGTACTATCGTAGCCATCGAAATAAGGTATCGTAACAAATGATAAACAATGCACGCCACTTCAAGTTGCATTGTATACGCACGTGGCACGTCACTAATTAACATGTATAGGTCATTGTATAGGTACATGTTGTGAATGTCATGTCTATACAGGTACAAAACATAACGTCCTTCATTCTGTGTATTCATAACGATTCCTAACGTACATTTTAAACAGTTGCAAAAAGTCTCGCGTAATTAATATGGTTTTGAATTTAGCCTCCTCAGATGGTTTGATGTCAGAATGGCGAACGGTTGTAAGTCCAAAAAATATATAGGTATATTTGTCACAGCCCGGTATAGTAATACTGATGACATGACGATGAGATCAGATGAGAATGGTTAGGCTACGCTGAGCGAATGCCCAGCAATGGGACCTAAATAATACAGGGCTAGTAATAGGTTTTTGAATAATCGTCCATAAAACATTTTGCCTTAAACAGCTATGCAAAAAATACGGTATTAGAATCAATTTTAGATAATGCATTTAGCAACAAAAAATCAATATATCCATTTGAACTAGATGGTGGTAGGATCCTTTTTATGTTACTACGACCAATTCAGAAAGTATTTTACTAGTTTCTTAACTTGACTGGATTCAAAACAGAATAATCCGTGGTAGAATATTCTCTTTAGCCCCGTCCCACTTTCTAGAATGTAGGAGAGTGTGCACATTTTTGAATTGTCGGTGCTACAAGCATATATTAACTTAAATTAAACCTTTTATGGAAATAAGTTAACGGCTGAACGGTTTTAGATTAAATTTGGCACACATGTAGAACATGATCTGGATTAGGGCATAGGCTACTTTATATCCTGGAAAAGGGCATTCACACGGAAGGAGCTGCGAGCAAAAGCTAGTTCATTATAAACTACGAGCAATTTTAAATATTGGACTAGGTAGTATTTCTACATGAGATATTTTATTATAAGAAGGATGTTGTATGTCTGAATCTATGTTTGTATCTGTGTGTATATATATATATATATATATCTGAGGCACCATAGCGCATAAACGACACATTTTTCGTTTTAAATTTGGTTTAATCAAGATGGTTCTTAGCTATGTTTGAACAAAATATGTTGAGTTATTGAAATGTTACAGATGTTTTTCCAATTGACGTCTGGAGTATTTAATAGTCAGATTAGTTTATTAACGGTAAACCAGGATAACATAAACACGTGTACGTGAAGTTTGAACACCTATTCATAAATAGTCATAATGAGTGTATGGGTGTAAATAGACATATGACGATCATCACTGACGCATCCTTGCCCATAAATATAAACAACATATTTACAAGCTTACACACAAATAACACCGCACGCACAATTAAGTTAAACTATCTTAACCATAAATGTAGCGTAAGTAGGCCACTAACACTGGACTGGTGTGGACTGGTCTGCTCAAACTGTTATTTATTGTTATAGTTTTTTTTTACTTTGTGGTCCTAATTTATTAATCGTGGTCATGGGACTCATGGTCAATAAGCATTATTTTGTTATAATGTTTCTCTTGGCATAAACTGAGCTGCTTTAACTCAAATAAATTGTAATGTACATAGTATGAATATTGTAAATCAGTTTTGAAAAGAGCAACGTTAGAGTTTCTTGTCTGTTCTTCTCTAGCGAAACAGCATTCCGAACTGGCGGTAGAGTTAAAATTTGACTGAATCTAAATGATGTATAACATTTTATGGATTCAATAAAGAATTTGAATTTTAAATTTTGAATTTTGAACATCTTAGGCTCAAAGCCATCCTCACCTGTACATGGTACACTCTGCTAATTAATGGACGAGATACTGGCGAAACTTAGTTCCCGTTGGGGGTTTGAGGGGGTCAGACGTCGCGACAGGTCGTTCCTCATAATAGCAAATCCACCAACAAATAAAAAAAGGAAATAAAATACATCTGAACATAAATTAATGCTAATACTCACCAGAAAAATATGCCTAGAATAAAGGCTATAATATGCGTAAGTGTAGTATTTCGATAAGTGGCTTTAGTCATAACGTCTTCCTGACAAAATGTACACCGCATGCCTACTGGTTCTGATCCAACCTGCAGCAGATCCATCTCGATACATACTGTGCTGTCGGCACGCTGGCCTATTTGTTGGTACGCATTGGAATCCACTGCAATGAAAATTTTAAGCCTCCGGCTAATGATATCACCTACTAGGCATTTAAAATATTGTTTACGGTCTCAGTCAGTTGGTGTTTACGCTGAAATGCAGTTTCTTTTCCATCAAACAGACAAATAAACTCGAAGGTCATGCAACACGGTATAAATACCATTTGAAGGTCATTTTTTATAGCATGGACCGGCAAACGAGCTGGTGGGTTGCCTGGGTAAGTGATCTCCACCGCCCACGAACGTCCATAATACCAGAAGAATCATAGACGCGTCATAACGACCAGAAGAATCATAGACGCGTCATTCCGACCAGAAGAATCATACCGACCTTAAAGGAAAGGGATAACTATGAGATTGGAAAGAGCGTATAAAACGCAGAAGCAAACCACTACATTACGTCGGTTTTTTGTGAGACAGTATTAACAGCCCGGTCGAGCCGGCCCATTCATGCTGTAGACAAAACTGTCTACAGCGTGGCTCTACCATTTTAAATGCATTTGCATATTATGTTGTCATGGTCAGTAAATGTCAAAAAATAAGAGCGGTCAAATAAAAAAAAAAGTTATGTGACTACTAGGGTAAGCAGAGGTTCACTTAGCTTTTTTTGGACATGTAATGTGCTAAGGATGATCCTATCGCCATGTCGGGGACCAATACCGGGAGATCGAGATATCCTTGATAGAACGTGTTTTTCGAATCATACAACTCACATGTAGATTTAATTATGTGTAAATTTTTATTGCTTCCCCTGGAAACCAAACCCTCACCGGTTTTACAGCCTAACTACGGCACGCCATCACAACCATTAGAACATTTAAATTATTAAACAAGCACCTAGTTAAACTGCACCGTTGTTGTAATATATATGTACACAAAATATATTTTACTTACTTGTTTTGATGAAACAGTAACTAGTATAAAAAACTTAATTCGATTATAACATTATAGCCGTAGATCATAGCGTATAAAAATACCACTTGTAAATAAACATTCTTCCCCACAACCATATAGATTATTAGGTTTTACACTGTATTTCACAATTTTAATAAATAAATGTTTTAAGTAGCTATACCTACACTAGAAGTGTATTTTGTATTAGTTAGAAGCCACGATAACAATGAAGCGCCGCCGATATCTATTGGTTATCGTAAAGATAACACCTCTAGTAATGTGGATCAAATAGGTCATAATAATACGTTTACTTTATGTATGTGTGAAGTAAACAAATGTTCAGGTACACGAGCACCCATACAAGCTAAATAACTTGGCCGGACTCAATGTCAGTTCACGTTTTTGTTAATAACAGAGGGCGGTAAACAAGCATGTGGGTCACCTGAGGGTAAGTGATGTTTACCGTTCACGAACGCCTACACTGCTAGAAGAATCATGGAAGCATCGTAGACCTTAAAAGAAAGAGATAATTAAGGGATTTGTAATAGGAGAGTGACTTGTGCCTCCGGATCTTTCACTTAAGGTACGAAAAGCAACATTAAGTTGTTACTTTACGTTGATTTTTTGCGAGCCATGGGTACAACCCGGTCGAGCCGGCCCATTCATGCTGTCACACCAAAATTTCTACAGCGCGACTCTACCACTTTACCTGCCCTATACGCCTCCCATCAACCCTTGGACCGGGAATAGTCATCCGATTTTCAACCGACGAAACCAGAGGAGGTTCTCAATTCGACGCGTATACCTATATTTTTTTTTATGTACTCGTAATATAACCAAACAGAACTCCGCGAAATGTGAACCGATTTCGATGATTCTTTTTTCATACTCCTATAGTCTGATCAGTGTGCTAAACTGTAATACATTCGTTTGAATATGGAACACACATACCTATTTACTTATACACAGACGACCGAATCGAAATTAGCGTCCAACAATCTGAAAACGCGCTCTTTATAATAGGTCAATAAAACCGAACATGTATGGAGTGAATCCTATCACGCAGTCGGAAACAAAATTTAACGTTAATCCCGGCCTTTAGTCTCCGAAAACAATACCCGTGATGCCGATAGAGAGTAACTTAGGCCTGCCAAATTATTTTGCGCGTAAGTCTAGGCAGAGTGGTCCACGGTGCGGATTATGGCTCCGGTGCTATGTGGTCAGGCACCAGGCATCAAGTAGCAATGGTGGTCTAGGAAGCAGGGTAAAACGACCCCAACAGTGGATAGCAGGCAGCGGGGTACCCTTCTTCCACCTGCCCTTATCCCAGTGCGGTCGGCGCAACATGCTTTTTAGCACATGTTATAGAAAGATTTGGCTTGTAATTTTTACGACCAGCCGTCTGCATGACGCAAACACTCAGACTCGAAACAAATATTTGTGGATCACACAATTCTCGATGCGGAAATGGAACCCACGGCCTTTCACTTCACAGCCGGCTACTCGCCCACTGTGCCTCGGATGCTGTCGCACTAAGCAGGGAGGCGGCAATGCGCAGGGGCGGTTCCGGCTGAAGCCGGGGCGCTTCTCGCCTCGGGAACCCGGGGCCGTCTCTAATGCGCCGAAGATGGCCAGCGCGGGGTTTTTGGTTGGTATTGCCGGTGCAGAATGTATATAGTGTTAGGGACTCAGCTCAGCGATGATCTGGATTTTCTATTTCTCCTTCGGGTGACTTTACGCTGGGTTGTAAGCCCGGTGAGTCCAACATAACCGTCCCGTCACCCTCCGGGCGAGGTGGTAGCGATATACTCGTTTTTCCCCGCGAAAACAAAAAAAAACTAATATATACTTACATACAAAGAGAATATAACCTTACATAGGTACATTTAAAAAATATATATATAACTTTGCACTAGACTCGCCGGCATTTATGGCAAAGAAATATTACGTTTATGTGGTACTGGAATTATATAAAATAAAGAAAGTAGGTACCTACATAATCCTATAGAAAAATACTAATATTATCATTTACCCTATATGATTCTGTACCTTTCATTTATACCTAAAAGGTGCCTACCGTTGACTAGTTTTGTTCCCGGTGACTAACTAACTGCCTTAGGGCATATTAGGGATGGACTCTCCTATGAAATGAAGGTACCTATTTCAAGTTTATAGATATTTCATATAAGACTGAGATCGTGATGAGTGATGTGATGAGTCAACTAGTGGTGGATTTGGTATCAATATTGGGAGACTCTCTGTTAGCCTTTGAAACATACCTAATTTTAAACTAGATAAGTTTAAATTTGTGATTGTTGTATAAAATTGGTGTGGATTTGTGCAAGAAACATTAACGGTGATGAATAGTAAAGTCGTCTGACGTTGAAATCAACCACACCCATGATTCATCGTTCGTGGAAATAAGGAATAACAAAAAATATCTAAGTTGGGCTCAAAGGACAAGTTTCCAGAGAAAAATATTACAATCAAATATTTTGTGAGTTGTCATTACACGTAAGACTAGGCAGTGCTAGGCAGTATGGTCGGAAGTTTATGGCCTGTCATTTGTTTTTTTTTTGTTTGTTTGTTCCTTAAAGAACCGGCTAAGATCAGAGACCATGCTACCAAGTCATAATGTTTTATTCTTTTCTTATATTTTCAAGTACGATGAAACGAAGGTGTGGCCGATTTCAAGGTCTTGTTGGAGTTTTGGTGTTAATTCCTTTCAGTTCAATGCTTCTTAGACGACTTTCTTCAAGCAGATCGAACGCACAAGGTCAATCGATACCCTTGGTCAAAAATCACCTAAATTCACTTATTTCAATGTTTCCATATACACTATTCATCAGCGTTAATGATTATTGCATAAAACCACACCACTTTTATACAACAAATACAACTTTAAACCAGTTTAGGAAATAATTAAAACAAGAGAGCCACCGCACTGTCAGAATTCCCGCTAAAACCCCTCTGTCATTTGGACGAACTTTATAAAAATAAAATTGGGAGTTGTCAAAAACATAACCTATAAAAATTTATATAAACAAGATAAGCATTAAGTTTCCCTATATAGTATAATACTCTTTATTCTTTGAACATTGTGTACCGTAGAGGGAGAATTGTGTACAGTCAACGATTGTGTATGACGTTTTAATGCTTTTGGCAGTAGACTTTATTTGATTTTTTGTTTGGGTATTGCAGGATTATGTTTTAATAAATATTAAACATTGTTCAACATAATGGATGTGGATTTATTGCGACCGGGCACAGTGCCCATATCTCCAGACACTATATTGTGGTTCGAATTCCTTTTAGACCCTAATCTTTTAAAGAATCACCTCAGCAAACCAAACTCAGGTCAGTTTATATATGACATCTTCAGTAATATGATAACACTTAGATAATCATACGTGTTTTGTTAACGAATATTATGGAAATATATTTTCGTTAGAATTGAGCGTATTTTATGTTTCGGAATGTATATCGGTAGGTTACTATTTTGTTGTCACCTGACTATAACAAAACAAGGACATAATTTGGCAAAGCCCATAAAAGAAATAAGAAGAAGGACATAACTTTTAGTTTAGTCCAATTTTAATTCAAAGTCTATCCTAACTAGCAATGAGAATAATTTTACTCCTGTCAAACTAAAACCTAAAGTCTATTCATTACACATCTATTTACCGGGGATAAACTACTTTTGGTTAAGTTTTGTTAATTGGTGATCATTGTTTTATATAATTCAAATAACATAATGGATTGAGTTTTGAAAATAAAATAGGAACCACCTGTGTTTGTTCTCTTATAGTAGATGATTGCAAACAAGCAAATGGGTCATCTAATGGTAAGTGGTCTCTACCATCCCTGAAACCACCCAAAATACCAGAAGAATCATGGAAGTACTGCCAAATAAATCAAAGGAAAGCGCTAATTAAGTCAAAACTGTGTACAGTGTGGCTCTACCTGCTACTACCCTCTCAATTTTATATTATAATTAATTATCATTTAATTATGTACAGAACCATCAGCATGTGAACTAATAGAAGAATTCTTATCAGTGGATGCTAAGAATTCCGGCTCTAAGCTTACTAGTGAGAGGGTGATGGATCTTGATGCTCCATCAAGTCCACTGTCAGCTACAACTCCTGCACCGGTTCAGTTCACACGGAAACAACTTGCACTGAAGATACTGGCGCTCAAAGTTGCTTCCACTCTTAACTGGAATTTGGGTATAAATAATGTTCATAATTATATTTTAAATAACAACTACTGATCAAGGAAGCTGATAGTAGTATTGATTAAAATCAGCCCTGTATTATAAACATGCCCCACTGCTGGGCAGAAGCCTCTCCTACCGATGAAACTGATTAGGCCTGGTGGACTCAGCCTGGGCTGGTCCCTGCCCCCTGGTCTAATGTGAATTGGCGGACTGTACATATATTTGAAAATCTTATGTGAAAATTTCTGTGTGTATGTAGGTTCCTTTACAATATTTCCTTTGTTGTTAAACCAAGTGATAATCAACAATTAATACACACATAACTTAATAAAGTCTAAGGCGTATGCTTTTAGGGCTGGTTTCCAACATGCTACTATTGTCTCTGCAGTTCATACCATTCCCCACTGAACTACCGCTGCCTTACCTAGGTATTTAGGTATGATAAACAGAAAATAAACCTTGCTATATACATTATTACTAAACAAAAGTTGGCAATATTTGTGTGCTAACATGAAATACAACCACAGAAGGAAAAATAAACAACTTTTTTGGTACAACTTATGCCACATAGAAAAAAGGTATGGCAGATCGAAGATGTGGCAACCCTTAGGAGGCAAATTGACCCACTGTAAAGGTGTCCTAAAAATAGTATTAAGCCGTAAGCCTGAGATAGAGCAACCCTAGAGTTATATAGTTAACCCCCATGCATGTTCTGGAATTTTCAATTATGTTTTTTACTTGGGCTTGCATGTCTATCTTGGCAATGGTGACATGAGTGATTGAGATAAATGCGTCTTTTATTCTTGTATTACCTGAACCGTTAACCTAGAAGATCCATAATAATTAGTGTTTTAAAAAAAACTGTATTTCCGAAATTCTCATTGGGTGATTTCTGTACTAGTGAATATAGTTGTTTAAATAATAAATGTAATTTTTTTATTATAACAGACATTTTGGAATCAAAACTTCCACCACACATACAACAACAACTTATGCAGGATCTAGTGTACATGGCGACTGATACAGCATTTACTGTACCACCACAGGTAAAACAATCTTTTATTGCCTGAACCTCAATTACATTGTACGTAAATCGCTCACATATCTTATACCTGGACTAATTTCTACATCTAACATATGTTTCCCAACTTACAAATTACGTTATGTAATTACATGTACAGTAAGCAACTTACATGCTGTTTGTATTAGTAATTTCTTTGTAAGTCCACTCACGTAATTTTTGCTGTTGATAATTGTTGCTCATCCACTGCAGTATCTTTATCTCTGCGACGTTGATCTCTCTGACATCATTTTTAAACATGCAATATTTCGTTTATGTATTGTATCCTTTTATACCACAGGATATTTCATCTGAAATGTTACAACAGCCACAAGTACAATTTGCACTCACACTTTACCACAGATGGGTTTTACGATTTCCTGTGAAAGCTTCCCTCAGTGCAAAATCAACAAAAATGTCATTTATTCATATGTAAGTAATGTTTTTTATAAATTCATTCTTTTTCCTTGGCGTTATCCCGGCTTGGTGCCAGGATATACATTGCCATTTAAAAGCTCCCGCTTCGCCAATAGGGTAGTTGACTAGTTTTTTTTTATTATTTAAATCAATAAGTTACTTTACTCAAAATATATGGCAGAAAGAATTTTATAAATCGGACCAAAAATAAATAAGTTAGAAGCCATTCAAATCCTGTGGAAGGGGTAATTGTCAAATGACAGACGATGCAACCATTGACGTCACTGTGTAAAATGTTCATTATGGTGCACGCGTGCAAGCGAGATAGTGAGATATCCCCACTACGCACCCACTTTTCTTCATACCAACATTTAAAGTCATAACTGCGGGCACATTTCTGAACCAATTTATATTGTGTTTTAATAAAAGGGTTTCTTTTGCGTGTCATTTTCTGTTGCTTATAAAATAATGTATAAAATTCAATATAGGAAACTACCCTATTCTGGATCATCCCCAAAATTTTTGTTGAACATAATACAAAATATTTTTAAATACAATATAGTTGGATATATATCTATATATTTTTTATTTCAGTCCAGGAATGCAAACAGAGGGCGGTTATACTCCTATGAGTCAGAACTTTGAAAAAATTTTAAGAATGTGCGAAAGTTCTCGCACACAGAGTATAAGATTCTTGGATGAAATATTAGCAATCTATGAGCCTTCATCTAAGACTAGTGAACAAAAGACCCATAAAATAAAAATTCCTGTCATGGAGGCATTCGTCCATCTTACTGAGGATTCTGATGATATGAACCATGACTGGGAGTCTGGTGGAATTGTTATAAGCCATTATGAGCTCGCCATGCAGACTCATTTTGATTTATGTTTCAATTATTTCTTCTATGGACAACATGACATGGCCAAAAAACACATTCTTGGCTGCAGAGACAATTTAAATCGTTTGAAAAGAGAAATATCTGTATATGGGTATGGTTATGGTCCCCAAAAAAAAATGCCTTGGGATAAATTTTACTATGCTAGCATGACGAAAGACGACATTTTAGGATACATACGAGCTTTGAATTTGGGGTATGATGTGTTAAATGAAGAGCCATCACTCTTGCAAAAACTTCAAGAATCTGTAGCTAACCATTATGCGGGTATTATAGCAGTTTTGCAAGCTGATAATCTGGCGCGTGAAATTCCTATGGTGCACAGGCAAGTAGTCGAGTTAGATATACAAGGATCTGCTTCTAGTGGTGCTTTCACTGTAGCCAGAGATCTCCTTAATCGGGTTTCGGCCTTAAATGCAGTACGATATGCGCTTGAAGGCGGTATACCATCTACTCACCCAGAAATTCTTAAAAAGTTTAAAACAGTGGGAATCAAATTCTTTGACCTATTATTTTGGGCACTTGCACCAGTGTTAGTATCAGATCTCTCTGAGGAAGACTGGATAAATCTTAGAATGTTCTTCCTACATCTAGCCACATCGCAGTGCCGACTTCCTATTGACAGAATTGACGAATATTTAAAAAAACACGTCGGTGGATCTGCTGAAAGCATAAGAAAGAAACTCATCAGCGATAAACAGCTGAACACTATTTTGAATGATCCCATCAATGCCGATGATGAAAATATGGATCTTCCGCGTGAACTTCTTACTGATGACTGGGAAACACCAGACTTTGAATTCAAATCAGTACCAGAACTGGAAATGGGTAAGCTGAAGAAGCGTCTAATTGAAGCGTCGACTGCCGATGATGTGCGCATGTGTCTACTAAAGCTTGCAATGATGTCGCCATCAGCTCCTTTGTGGAAATTAAGCCCTTCATGGAAGCCTGCTGGCATGTTAGGGAATGCTTTGGTAGCATTGCCTAGAGGGTTTTTGCAAGATTTTGGGCATGTTATATCTGGGGCAGCCCGGGCACGTGCAGAAGCGGGCTGTGCACGCGCGGCTTTGTCACTCTTAACAGTATTAGAAAGCGAAGCTCGCAATCAGCTTGGTGGGGGAAGTGATCCAGTGCTATACCGATTGTGTCGGCAATTGTCGTGGGAAGTAATATTTTTGCAAGTGAATGTGATGTTGAGCGAGTGGCCTAACCACCGACTCAACTTAGTTGCTTTAGCGAACAAATGCAAGGCTTGTATCGCCGCTGCTAACTCTGGCGATGGTATCATTCCCCGCCCCCAGGTACCTATATCACTTTTTTTACTTAAAATTTGTTGTTATTTGTTTATGTAAAGATTTGTATATTAAAGAAACATTTTTAGGTAGTAGAAGCATGTTGGAATTGTTTATTAAACGCACGTGAATGGGAAGGCGTGAGTGTTACAACTGGGCCTGGTGAACTGGCAGCCGCTCTTTGTACAGCGTGTCACGAACTGCAACGAGTGAAGACCACAAGAAAATTTCCACGACCTCTTTGGGATTTCGGTATAATTCATAGTTTTCTACTAACAATGTTTCTTTCGAATACAAGATTACGGATAACCTCGAAGGCCTATATTTCAAGTATGCCAGAATTCCGAAGTCCAGTGGTTACAAAATTATATTTCACTAAAAATATATAGTGATTGTGACAACACACACTTAAAGTACATTAAGCCCTTAATGAACTTTAAGTGTGTATTGTTTCAACTGTATGCAATTATAACAGCGGAAGAGTTGAAGAAGCAATGGTTCACGTTATTTAAGAGTTGTCTCATCTGTTTAGAGTAGGTACTATAGATGGACAAGATCAGTTTTGATCAGTTTGTGCAGCGGGGAAGGGAAACAAATGCAACCGCCCCCGCTAACATCTAGAGAACCTCGTCCTCCCCAACGTCTTGTACCCTGCAGGACGGTCGCGCACGATCTTGTTCATCTATAACAATAAATCGAAATCAATAGATTTAGATTTTACAAACACTGTTGAAATTCACAAATTTGCACTTTTACTAAAGTATAGTTTTTGTTACAGCACTATCGGTGTACAATAATGGATCGAATGGTCCTGTGAAAAGAAATGCAAGCGGCGCACCGTCACATTCCCGCGATATTCCCAACGCAGCAGCCGAAGCAAGGAATGCTTTCAATGCTTTTCTAGCAACATTGCGAGAACCGCTAGCCATCGGAGTCATGCTCTCACTCCTTGCCAGAATACATAATGTAATCGTGGATGATAATTCACTAGAACTCGTCGTGGAATACACGAACTTGTGGCCCTCAAATATATCGAACGTGAACAATTATCACGTGAAATTTGTGCTCGAGTCTATGACGGATCTGCTCGACAGGAGTTTGAAGTTGTATCCATATAATACTTCTTGGTAAGTTTTGAAACTTATTTCAACTATATTAGCCACGTAATATCGACTTATAATTTTAGAACAAGTTGCTAAAGTATAACAGTCCACTTTTTTTATTGATCTGAAAACAATCAACCACCCCAAAAACCTCATTATATTCATAAATCTGCAACACTACGATTTCTCTGGCATTGTAGGTGTTTATAGAAAGTTCTTATCATACCTATCATTATGTATCTCCAATTTTATCGCTTAGAGGTGTTTGTGTTGTTTCTTGTGTTTTTTTAACGAAGTAACAATCGGTTAACTCTATGAAAAAATATGTTTGTTCCATCTTTCCGTTGTTTCAAAAATCAACAATCATCAGGTTACGACTGTACGGCGACGTGGAAATGGCGGGCGCTCGATGGTCGGCGGCGTTGGGGCGGTACCTATGCGGTCTGGCGGCCGGCTCGCTGCACTTCAGCAAGCGGTGCCCGGAGGAGGGAGCGGTGGCGCGGCGTGCGGCGCGCTGCTGTCTCGCTCTTGGCGCGCCCACGCAAGCCGCCGCACTGTGCCAGCTGCCCGACGAGCCCGACTACACCACAGCCTTCAAGTGCTTTGCGGAAAAGGTACAAAACCATCGACTCTTAGGTTACTACAGTACGGTAAAGTGGAGATGGCGAGCGGTCGACGGTCGGCAGCGCTGCTTCTTTACCAGTATGGCCTGGCGGCTGGCTCGCTGCACTACAGCAGGCGGAGCGTAGAGGAGACTGTCGTACTTTTACTTTGCCCAACGAGCCTAACTACACCACAGCCTTGCATACACAAGAGCGTAGAAAAAGGTTTTTCTGAAGTGGACCTGTCTGACCTGACAGACTGGTAATCAGCTCAAATTAATGTAGCAATTTCACCCTTAATCTCAATACTCCGCCCATGTGTACCTTCGAAAGCTACTTGCTGCATTTTTTAGTTTCTATATTGGTTGACCAAGTGGATAGCAACTACTATTAACATGGTAAAACCACACATTGACATTAATTTGTCCTGCATTTTACTTACCATAATGGTAAGTACTCATACAATATGGTTGACCGACAATAGGTACCGCCGCTTACCTTTTATTTAAATCATCATACTACTTAACCAAAAATTATGTGTACACCATACAAAATAATTTTTTTCTAGACGGGCAACGCAGCAGACGCTATGGATGGATATTACGGTTGTCTATGGGATGGTACCCTACTGGAAGTGGCGGTCGCGTTACACGCGCGGCGGGGAGAGGGGGGCCGTCGACAACGCGCTGTCAAGGCAGCTGGAGCGCTTGAACTGAACGCAAACAACAGCGACGATATACAACGTGAAGCTGCGGCTATCAGGCGAGCCAGGCTGCTGAGGGCTCTCACTAACCAATATGTCGCTTAATTACACTTGGTGGTACAAAAATGTTGAAGTGTTGAAATTAAACGTTTTAATACATGGTGTTAAAAACAGTGACGTTGTCAGTGACAAGATATACATGGTGTTGCAAAAATGTTGATGTTATTACGTGAATAAATAGTGTCTTAGAATATCACTTTATCGTGATAGTGCATCGAGGGTGCATAGTCATAGATGATACCTATACTGTTATAAAGTGATAAACAACCAGTTGTTCGTATACTCATGCGAAGTATATTGAACATATTTAGTATAAGAATGGTTCTGTAAATAAATAAATAATAATATGCAACATAGTATGTGTTTTGTTTATATACTCATATTAATTTATTCAGACTTTTACGTCGTAGGTAAGTAAAATTGAAAATATGATTATATCTTTTTTATTAGTAAAACTTACTAATCATAACATTACATCATATAACATAAGTGCCTTTGTCCCGGAAGAGCAGGTAGAGGTGCAATTACTGCACCCACGTTAAGCCAAGCTTATTTCCTGTTCCACGATGTGATAAGGGGCGAGCATATCCAATGCAATCCAAATTCCAATCTCGGGCAATTCATGTGTATTTGTGGAACCGAAAATTTTAATTCATATGTTTGAATTTTCAATTTCCTATAATTGTGATTGCTTGACCTGGGAACTGAACCCAGGACTCGTGGTTCTTAACATTAGTACGCTGCCACTAAACCAAATAGACGAATTTATAACTTTTAAAATTAATATAACTGAAAGTACACAAGTCACATCTTAGTTCTAACAAGTATAATGCTAAAAAAATATACACTCAATTTGAATTGGCCATTTTCCCGAAACATATTATGTACTCAGTCCATAATATAGATATACCATGATTACATAATGTACTGCCTAAATAAAATTATATAGTACGGACTGTGTACCTATATAGATTACTTAGTCTGTGATATAGATGCTTTTTATAAAAATACCCAATTCAATTGCACCATGTTAACATTATTGTCATCATGAATCATCTTCATGCATGACATATATGCAGCTTGTAGACCTGTTTCACACCCTTGGGCGGGCTTAAGCGTATGGAACTAATATCTTAACGAAGATGCGGCCAGCACACACTAGTGTGAATAAAAATGTATACAAGAATTCGTGGATGGGACCCTGTGTCCTGCGAGCCTATAGGGTAAAGATGCGACGGTATAACGTAATAAGCTATCGTCATGTTTGTTGAAGACGAGCAATTTATTGTTTGTTTGCTGTGAATAGTTGATGTAAATTGCGATGTTGCATTGTTGTGGGTTTATTTCTCATATGTTCCGAGGTACCGCTGACAGTTGGGGCAGTAATGGTCCGTGTTTTTTGCCGAATCTGAACTATAAATCACACAACACAGGCAACTGAAAATAGAATTAAAATAAGTAGATAAAAAAATAACACCCAGTCATACTTAAGCAAATTAAACAAATTCGCTATAATAAGAATAATCTCGAAAAAACCATCATTCCAAAAAAATAAATTTATATCAGTCCATTTTTATGGACAGACATATACGATGGCAGAAACAGACAAACAGTGCTGGTAACGGTGGTATCCATTAATTTGCCACCGTGGCGGTCGATTTTCTAGGTAGTTGGTAGGCCCTCGTATTCGCTAGGTGGCTCTACCACTTAGGTATAAAGTAAGTATTTTAATAGAGTTGAGACAGACTTAACATTCTCACTCACGCCTGTAATCCCCGAAGGCAGAAGTGTAACCAGTACATCCACATTTCGCCGAGCTTATTTCCGTCCCAAGATGTGATAGGGGGCGAACCTATCGACATACCGGGCACAATTCCAGAATCCGGGCTGATACTGAGCATTTTGTAATAGAAAAACCCAATATCACTTTTACCCGACGCGGGGATCCAACCCGAGACCAATACGCATGAGTGCCACGTACGCATTACAACTGCGCCACCAAGACAGTGTCATCATTTTATGATCTGGTGTCTTTACAAATAACCTAGACCTTGCGAAGTAGACCCTGGCAACAAGCCGGGATAATGCCAGGTCGAAGAAGTCTAGACTTTTGATATTAAATGGGCTTACCATATCATACCCCACAGCGCGGCAGCGGTATGTGTGCGTGAAGTATTTGTATATTTTACAGCAGTCTTGATAGAAGCGTGGCAGAACTGACATATAGTGATCGTATTATCGGGACCCAGCAACGGTTTCATATGCTGCACCTAAGAAGTAAGTATTTTCTGTAGTATTTTGATCTTTTAATCGGAATTTGTGTAATGTATAATGAACCACTATATTTTTTTTGTAGTATAGGCCCGCTAACGAGCAACTGGGACACCCAATGGCAAGTGACCTCCTTCGCCCATGAACACCCACAACGCCAAAAGAACCATGACTTCGTTGCCGACCTAAAATGGAAGCGATCATTATGCGATTGGAATGGGGTGGGGGATTTAGGCCTCCGGATATCTTACCGTATGCCGAAATACCGAAATGCAGCAGCAACTTGCTACTTTACTTCGTTTTTCTCTGGTACAAGTGATAACAACCCGAACGAGCCGGCCCATTCATGTTGTAGACATAGTGTTTCGTAAGGTGAGTGAGATCTCCATAGGCGTAAATCTCCTCTCCCTTTCCCAATCCCTTAATTATCCCTTTACTTTAAGGTCGGGCCGTCCATGATTCTTCTGCTCCTGTGGGCGTTTATTGGCAGTGGACATCACTTACCATCAGGTGACGTATGTGCTCGTTTGTCTTACATACATACGTAATCGCGCCTGTAATCCCCGAAGGGGTAGACAGAGGTGTAATCAGTATACTTACCCACATTTCGCCGAACATATTTCCGTCCCATAATATGATAGGGGGCGAGCCTATCGCCATACCGAGCACAATTCCAGACTCCGGGCTGATACTAATTTCGTTATAGAAAAAACCAATATCATTTTTACCCGACCCAGGGACCGAACCCGACACCTCAGCATAGCAGTCATACCACGTACGCATCACAACTGCGCCACTGAGACAGTTTGTAAGTACCTATTAGTTATAAAAATAATATATTTCTCGGTATGCAGCTTGGAAGTTTCCTTTGTAAAACTGATATCCATAGATGACGGTAAATAGTTACCATAAGGTGAACCGTTAGCTCGTCTGCCTTAGAAGACTAATAAATAAATGGGTACTATATTAGAAGATTTAATGAACTTAATATGATGTGAGGCAATACCTATATTCCTAGAGTTATTATACCAACATGGATGCATACTGCTGCAATTAGCTAGAACTTTGTTAAGAATGAGGCACCAACAAGCAGCAGTCAGCACCCAGTAATACCCACAGACTAGTATAGAGATGCTACGCTTGGTATGCTTGCCTATCTCCTTGCTGTCAAAGAGAATATTACCACTACGTCGCGTTGGACTGCCAAACGAGTTCAAACGTGCGGGTGGATACCCGTTGCCCCTCGGCCCGCAAACCCCCTCGTTCGTACACTGACACTCGCCCCTCGGCAAACGGTACACTGTTTAATACCAAATAAATAGAAACAATACAGCTTTAAATTTTTATCAATTATGTAAATAATTAACAGTATCTTAAATGTGTGTACCAAATGTCAGGCTCTATAAAGTGGAAATTCATACTCTCTTATATCTGCCTACCTCATATCCTATAGGTGTAATATTTTTCATGAAAGGTGACAGGGTATAGGTATATTAAAATTATGTTCCTATATCCTAAAATGGCCTTTATAAACCTCCTGTTGTACAACGGTTAGCAGGGTTTAACTAAACTTTTTTTTACCACTTCCGAATAAATAAATTGAATAATCGTATTCATAATTATGTACGGGCACTTACCGCATTGGACGTTACTCTATGAGCGCATCCTGTAGAGTGCATAAGGACGTCGCCAGATTTTTGAAGCTGAAGCGAATGGTTACCATGATTGAAAAGATAGTTATTAATACATATTAATATCAGCCCGATATTATACTGACCCACTGTAACACGGGCCTCCTCTACGAATGAGACAGGTTAGGCCTTAGTCCATCACGCTGCATGGCCTAATGCTAGTTAGTATTAATAGTTTCCATTAATATAGACTGCCAATTGTGATAGCTGCTTCAGAAATAGATTATCATAATAGTTTAAAACCCCGTCCTTCCTACTCCATCATCAGTTTCTGATCACCATCTGTACGCCAATTACTCGTCGAAATATACTCAATGAGCCCAACCAAGATAAAATATTTTGTATGAGGAGTTGGAAGCTGCAGGCGGTTTGGTTGCAGCAACAATTTATTGCAGAGGCTGACAAACGAGCAAGTGGGCCACCTGATGATAAGTGATCTCCACCGCCCATGAACATCCACTGTATCTGAATCATGGATGCGTTGGACCAGTAGACAATACTGTCTACAGCGTGGCTCAACCTATTGAGAATTGGTATATTCGTACCCTATAATGACTTACCTATATGGTAATAAGCTCACGCATATATCGCCGAATGCTAATAGGCAGAGGTGGAACAAGTAGGTACATCCACGGTTCACCGACCTTATTTTCCCGCTGTTTATGTTATGTTTATGAATCCAAATAGTCACATATTCGGATTCTATAAGCGTCATTTATCATTTTTGCGTAAAACCTACCTTACATAAAACGGTAATCAAGCACTCATTAAACACACACTTTATATAATGAAATACTGTGTTGTCTCTTGCAAACTTCAAAATTAGCATGGACAGAGGAAGACAAAAGAGTGTGCAACTAATCAATGCTAGAGCAACGTTTATATTAATATGAAAGACCCTATACTTAGAAAAAATTATTAATTCAATGTAAAGCCTGCATTATGTTCATTATTTGAAGCGCTACGATGCCACAGACAAATGCACACTCAACATACACACACTAACTGACAGGGAAAGCGGTCAAACTTAAAGCACCTCTCTTTTATGTCGAAGGTTAAAATGAAGCACTATCCAATATTACTATGGCGCTGTACCTATTTAGCGTAATAACAATGTATAAATATTTACCTGTGCAGTTGTGGACACCTGGTGAATATTTGTATGAAATGGTATCGCTTCGTCTTCCATCTTCTTTCCTTTAGATATAAATCCAGTAGGTACTTTCTACCTATCAACTATAAGACGATGTAGGTATATGAATCAATACGGTGCTATTAATTCATTAGTCATCTTCAACCAATTCCATCGATACATACCATAAAGCTGTCAAAATACGGGTCTAACGTTAAACCAATTCTTTGACCTTTAAATGGCCTAACTAATAATTTGAACTAATGCCTCTTTCGTAATAAATTTATGAGATTTGATTTAAAACTTGTACAGCCGGAATGTATGAACTTGAAAAACGTCGGAATTGGCCACACGACCCACGTACAGGTCAAACGAGTCGTAAATGGGAACTAACGCAGATAAGCTGATCTCAGTTTGGCTATTAATTGCTTTTTATTTTTTTAAAAACTTTGTAACATGATGAAATAGTATCGTTATATTGTTATAGCAAGTTGTCAGAGCACCAGCTGTATATTAATCAAGTTGCGTTCAGACTTCAGACCACCTTAGAGTCTTTGTTATTCACTTATTCTATTAAGCTCGCGCCATATTACAATTAGGGTCAATACAGACTACGGTCTAAGATATACTTTTCTGCCTGGCGTTAGCCCAAACTTTTGCCAAAGTCCGCCTTTCTACTTAGACGCTGCCACTTCACCCAGTCTTGAGTATCCTCCGTGATGAGACTATTAGCTCTCATATCATGTCAAGTCAGGGCTTTAAGGCTGTCTTCGGGATCCTGGTACTATTCTATACTAATCTGCAATATAGTTTCTTATATTGCAATATACGCGACCTACTCGTTTCGTCATTCAAGCCAATAAAACCATATAAAAGCTATAACTCTATGGTTTGACGTTTACACTATACGCTTTGCTATACGCTATATCGCAAACAAGAATGCTGCTTCTGCCGATCCCCAAATTTGGTTTCCAATGCAATAAATGTTGTTTAGTAGGCAGATACTTGGCTGAAAATAATCATTGATTAACTTAGTCACGTTATAATTACAATTAAATCATAAAAAGTATTAACGTATGTCTATTAATTTACGCTGTTGTAAAATAAAAGAGATATCTTTCAACTAATATGTTTATTCAACAATAGTGTCATCTAAACTGTTATTGAAGAGTGTATGTAACATCACATGCAGAATTGGCCTTACCACGCTACGAAAATCACTTCTTAGGCTGGCACCATACTAGTCCATAGTATTCCTACTACTAAACAGTTTTTTTTAGATATTTTATCACATCAAATTATATAGGTACAAATAATATAAAATATCCATCAATGTTGTGTCTTGCTACTCAAATGCGCATATTGTGTAAACAATTATACCTATAAAAACATTTCTATGAAAATTTACACAATCACAATATATTCATTTAAAACTTTTTAAATATTTGGTCTCATTTTACAAGACAATTAATGGATAGTCTTTAGTCAATTAACTCTTAATCTACGATACTGGAATAATATGAAAAACATTTTGTTAATAGCACCGGTGTATGTGGCTTAATATCTGTTTTGCGCACTTTTCACATCGATCAAAGGATCGCTACAAAAAGATAAAGACTTTTATATAGTATTTATTTATGACAACATTTATATTTAATGAGCACAGTCTAAAAGAACAACTAGGTGTGTTTGTATCAGAAACTTTATTGACAGCAATGTAGACATATATACCAATTTGATAATCTAAATACCCAAATACTAGAATACTTAGACCTTAAAAGAATTGATCTCTCTATTATCTAATTAACACAGTTCCATACTGGCTAGTATCGGTGTAGTACTGTAGCTTAGATCTAAACGGCTGAAAGTCTTATTATTTAATTTAACACGTCAATCTACGGAAAATGCGAAGATTTTTAATAGAAGCTCGTTCACATAACTATCTTTGTGTTTTGATATGGATGTACCGTTTCTAATATTTCTTTTTTGTAAATAACACAACACTGTCTAGAAATGCTTATATTTATATAAACGTCTTTAAAACTACGTATCTCTCTGAAAAGTTGAACCCCATTTACACGGAGAGAATTTCTATTACGACATTGGCAAGAATACAATATAAAACTACGGAGAATCCGCATCATAAGATTCTCGTTTTCAAATTGCATGACGGGTCCTCGTAAAGGAGTTGTCTGTTATTAGCTATGCGTGTGCGATAAACTATCTCTAAGTAAATAAGGTTTCACTATCTTAAAAAAACATCTGAAAACTCTAAGAATAAAATATAGTTAACTATTTCTTAATCAATATTTTGTCATGTGAACGAGAGAAGTGATTTTGATTTTTGAACATCCATTTAATTTTATTGAACGACATACTTATAACAGTTAGTTCCATAATTGATACGATGTATTAAACAACAAAGGCTTCGAGTGCCAACATAGAGAGCGCTGCGATGGCCGCGACGGCCGGCACGGTTATCACCCACGCATATATTATGTTCCTATAACAAAAATTACAATCGATATACCGTACAATATTAAGAGCCCATTTCACAATGATTGAATAACATTTGATAAACAATTAATATATAAAACAGCTATTTATGAAAGTACACTATAGTCTTTTTCATCCAATAATTATTATCAAAGTGTAAACTTTTGTATTTAAACGTATCATGTTTTAATTGGTCTCAGAGGTGGTAAAATAGACGCTTAGTAAAGTAGCGGAGAAACTAATATACATAATATAGCTCACTCCTACATATTGGGTGAGACATGCCGAGAATTGCCAAATAAAAGAGTGCGAAGGGCTGTTTTGTCTCGTAGATTTTCTCTTCGTCATATTATTTTACTAGAAACGGGTCTCGCCAAGACAATAGGCATGAGGTCTCGGCCAATATATGGAGCGGGTTTATGTTATTTTTAAGGGATTAAGTACGGTTACAGGGGCAACCTGATCGTAGAATCAGGAGGCGCTGCTCTAGACGCAGAATAGAATTGAGTCGCCAAAAGTTGTATGATTCCCGAAAATGACATTTCTAAGCAATGCTAAGAAGTGGTAACGCTAAGTACTTTTGCAATATTTTGAAAGGAGAAATAATACAAAGAGGTAGAGAGGAGACTGTAAGTGGGCCTCCAACGTCACCAAAGCCAATGTCAACTGCACGTGGTACAATCCGCCGCTTAACAGACGAGACAATGGCGAAGGTTCCCGTTGCGGGTTGTGGGGATAAATAATATGTCAATTAAATGGCGGACCCTGGCATTAAGCCGAGGTGACGTCAGTCAGAAAGACAGAAATAATACAAACCGAAACAAACTCCAATCAACAGACTTCTGTGAGAAGTATCCGACGCAAACGACGGAGCCAACCTTGCAGTGCGTTGTAGAGACTGGCAGACCTGCTTTACTTGCAACCAACACAGTCAACGCTGCACCCAGTTCTATGGTGAACCCCCTGTAGGAAAAATGAAATCCTTATTACGAGTCTTCTTCTTCAACCTGCCCTTATCCGACTCGCAGTGGGGTCGGCGCAACATGCTTTTTAACACATGTTACAGAAAGATTTGGGTTGTAGTTTTTACAACCGACCGCCTGCCTTATGTCAACCCCTTTGGAGAGAAAACACCCAGACCCGAAACAAATATTTGTAGATCACACAAACATTTATCTCGATGCGGGAATCGAACCCGCAGCCTCTCGCTTCACAACCGAATACTCGTCCACTGTGCCACGCAAAACTTTATTACGAGTATTGATTACAAACTGTAACTGCCTGTTTGTTTATTTGAGCATCATGCAAAACCTACAAGAGCGATATTAGTGACACACAGTAGTAAGTTTTAGGTACGGAATGCTAAAAATTAAGGGTGTGGATATGGGACCCTTGTTGTGCGAATTCAATATGCATCCTGCGCCAGTTGTATATAATTTTATGTAGATGAATAATTTGCAAAATTATCCTGGCAGCTTTGGGCACATAGGTCTTTGCCCCTGCATAATATACTCACGTGTCTGGAGTGATGCTGGTGAGATCCTCGCCCACCGTCCTGATGACTCGCCGACCCCACAGCCACAAGCCGAGCGCGATGCCCACACCACCAAACACCAGGATCGCGAGTGGCGTCTCCGCGCGGCTGTGGGCTTCACCTTCCGAGTATACCAGCCATAGAGCCACCAGAGGACCTATTGCGTTGCTGGAAGTGTTTTATAGATACATATCCACATTCAACAGTTATAAACATAGTACCGACCCCATACTAGGATAACCTGTAGATATTAGGTACTACGAGGGACTTACGGTCCCACAACACTCAGACACGAAGCATTACTTATTCGCAAAACAAACAAAAAAATATTTCATCTCGGTGTGAGGATCAAGGTGACCTCTCGTATCATAGTCGGCTATTCAATCACTGTGCCACGGACCCACTGTGCTTATTTATAACGTAGACCATCAAACGAGCAAGTGGGTCACCTAAACGTAGGTGATATCCACTGCCCATATACACCAACGATATCAAAAGTATCATGGAGGATTTACCAACCTTAGAGAGATGAGATAATTATGAAATTGGAAAGGGGGATCCCCCCTAGATTAGGGCCTAAGGATATCCCACTCATCGTACGAGACACAAGCTGTTACTTTACGTCGGTCTTCTGCGAGACAGTGGTAGGTAACGACCCGATCAAGCTTTGGCTCTGCCACTTAAAACCTCCATTCCAGTAGAATTTTGTATGGTGCAAATCGTCAAGGTCATTGGCGTAGGTTACAGTCTTAATTACTGCAATTACCTGACATCGTTCCCTCCATGTGCAAACGCCCCAAACGTTGCCGTAAGCACTTGTAGGAATGAGAAGAGCCGAAGGGTGTCATGTGGTGGGGGCGGCTGCGGGGGCGCGGGCGGCGGGGAGGGCGGGGAGGGCGCGCGGAGGAGCGGCACCGCGCTAGAGTTCGGAGTTATTGCTGGTAGACGCTTGCTCTCGCCTTCGATGCTCCACGCGCTCGAACTTACTGGTGCAGGCGCCTATGGATGATTTTTATAGCAATTACAGCCAGTTGCTAATCAGTAAACATAATATATACATACGCACTCATGCCTGTAATCACTAGGTGGTAGGTCGTATGCGAGAAACGGATGCGGATAGGTACCGCTGCCAAGCAGCAGTGTGTAAGCACTGTTGTGCTCCGGTTTGAGCCAATGAGAGGACAATGAAGCCAGTGAAAATACTGGGCATTATGAGACTTAATACGTATGTTTCGAGGTGACAAGCGCTGTCCAGTCTCATGCAGTGCTTTATAATTCAAAGTTCTGTGTGTTGCTTTTGTTTATGGGCAGGCGTGGCGCTTACCATCAGGCGAGCGACCTGCTCGTTTCGTCACTCAAGCTAATAAAAAAAACCTCATGTCTCAGGGTGACGAGCGCACTTCAGTGCCATGAAGTATATGCGACGACCCGCCGTGCCATATGCGGTCTGACCCCATAACGCGCAACGGGAACCAAGTTTTGACATTACTGCGTCCACTAACCATTCAATATAGATAAACAGATAGCAGCTACGTTAGGTAAGAAAAGAAGTAGATCATCTTTTTTAGGGTTCCGTACCCAAAGAAACCCTATTGTTAAGTCTACGCGAGATCCTATACAGTATCCTTCGCTAACAGATGGTTCAACAAAGACTCACCAATAGCTGCAATGCCAGAGAAATAGTAGGAGCATTGCAAAAAATAGCGATAAAGGAGTTTAATGGACCTCCACTAAAATTACTGACTGTACGAAACACACCAGTTTGACAAGAAAGTCTCTACCAGAGTCTATCACATAACACTGAAATATAACTATACAGGAATTATCAATATAACCGTATCTACATTCATTTATTTAGCTTTTCTAGCAGAAAATGTAAGCGAGTTGTGCGTATCTGTAATATAAAAGATTTCTCATTATAATTTTACAACTGAGAGTTCGCAGAACCCAAAACTCTTTGGTTAGAATGTTGTTTGTACTCGAGTCACGCCTACATCGACTTAATAATATTTTCGTAGTTTGAAAGGATATAATTACCTATGTTATTAAAACTGATTTGCTAGAAACGGAAATAATTTAAGTCTTAAATTGTAAGTTAATAAAGATTTTAAATGATCATCCCTTGATACCCTATCAATATTATGAATAAAACCTTGTAGAAACCAAAAAGAACCTTACGTAATTCACTTACCTGTGTTTTGCCTTTAAAAATGTTATCCTCTTTTTCGATACGCGGTGGTGGAGTCTCAAAATCAACAACAGGCAACGCCCTCGTCGCAGCTAATCTATCAAATTCCCCGCGAGCGATGGTATCACAAGAACCTCCGAGGAACCCGTTCCTTGAATCATAGCTTTCACCCATGCCGGCCATTTGGGCCGAGTCAAGGCTCTTACAACAGCTCAACGTCTCGTCGATGTACTTAAGCGTATTGATTTGAGGGTCTGCGTCGACTAGTTGCAAGCGTGGTTTGTTCGGTGGGCTGAGGCTACGTGACAGGATGCTGCAGTCGTCCATAGTAGCCAATAATGCTCTGTTCCTAGCATTCATCTCTCGCACTCCATCGGAAGCCTTGTCAGCGTCGCTTAGAGTCACCATCTCCGCGCTCTCTGCGATGGCTTCGAGAACTTTTGCATCTTCTGATAATAGAGAGGTAGGGCGCTGCGGTACGCTTTTGTTGGAGTGTGTAGGTGTGTTGGCTGGTGTCGTTTCTAATTTACGAATATTACAATTAGTTAAGTATGCAATATGGCGGTCTAAAATATTAGGGACCTAATCTAATAAATTATGTAACGAAGTAGCTATCAAGGTATTGTAGTTGAACTTATGTTACAGGTTTTCTGTAATTTAGTAAAGAAATATATTGGAATTACAAAATAATTGTAAGTGCCTATTTACAAAAAAAATAATAATAACCTAACGAAAGAAGTGTTTGTATACATATAGGAAAAAAAATGGTATCTATAGATAATATTTACCATTGGACAGTCCAAGAGAGAAGTTGATCGGCGGCGCGGTGAGCTTGTGACGATAGTACGGCACAAGGAAGGCGCGCACGCAACCCGCCACCACCGCACCTAGCGCTATAGAGCCCGCCAGCGCCGCCCACAGGGGTATCTTGTCCATGGCCAACACTACAATACAATCAAAACAATCTTACAGTTTTATGGCAGAAGGTCGGCAAATATGCAAATATGTCACATGGTGGTAAGTGACGCCTACCACCCATGAACACCTACATACCAAAAGATTCATGAATGCGTCACCGACTTCAATATAAGCTTATAAAGGAAGAAATGGGAATTGGAAAGAAGGACTCCTTCGGCCTCTAGAAATCTCAGTTGCCATACTAAACGCATCAGCAAACTAACACTTCACATCGTTTTTCTGTGAAACAATGGTACCACCACGGTCGACCTACAGAAGAACAAGCTAAACTGAACTGTCTACATTCTACAGCGTGGATCAACCATATATATAAATTAAAAAAGTAATCTAACTCACATTTGGGTCCATCGTGCACCACACTCAATACATTAACGGCCACAGTAGCTCCGTAGAAGAAAGGCAAAGCCCAAAGACCCGCTTTGATTGGTTGAGGGGCCCGCAAGATAAATCGGCGAACCACCCAATAAAGCATTGCAGACGCTGTTCCACTAAGAACCGGCGATACAAACCATGATAACACTGAAATAAGAATAAAGCTAAAACAATGAGTTTAAAAGTATTCGTAGAAAACGGCATTAACATAGGTACTGTATGTAGATCAGCAAAAATCTTTAGACATAAAAATACTTAAGTTTTAGGTCGACATTTATTGCATGTTCAAAGTTTTTAGCGTTATTAATTGTATCATATAATGTCTATCGCCTAATAAAAACTTTAAATAGTTACTTAAAGATTTTTATCAAAATAAGTAGATTTTGTTAAATTGAGACGAAAAACTGGGTGCCTTGAAATTGAAATTGTTAACGTGATGAATGGTACTTTATTCGGTTATCTAACACAATTGAATAGCATGTACCTATTATTTATGCCCAAGTTACGTAGGTAGGAAGTTATATTAATGAATAAAAGGGCTCACTAACATCATCGGAACTTTTAACTGCGTATGAAATAATCAAATATGCTTTTACCATAAAACATGCATTTATAGGTACGAATTACGAAACAAGACTATTACGATGAGTAAACCTCGAACATGATAATAAAACTGCCATAACAATATGCAAACAAGTTTTAAGAAGACCATATTTTTCGAGATAGTCCTAGACTTCAACAATAAGATGTACCTAAATAACACATAAATGAGAGTTACCGATGGCACCAAGCGTCGACCAGCGAACACCGATAGGACCCTTAGCCGTAAGTGTAAACCCAACAGTAGCTCCGACTACGGAATGTGTTCCAGACACAGGCAGCCGCAGTGCAGTCGCCAATATCAGCCACGTGGCCCCCGCAATGAGTGCTGCCAAACAACCAGCGGCTAGCAGTCTCTCGCCACCATCAGCGTACAATGATACATCTAGTATGCCTTTACGCATTGTATCTGATACTTTGTAACCTACAAAATCATGGTACATTATGTAAAAACTATTGATATACGAGGACTCTTGAACTATAACATTTTACAGGTAAAAGTAATCATTAATTATATTGAAGTGTACCTACAAACAATACAATAGCAACATTTTAAAACAGGGATAAATTTAACAATAAAACTGGCAAAGTGCGAGACGGACTTGCGCGAGGGTTCCGTACCATCATCTTTAAATTTTAACTTTTTGTTAATTTATTGATTTTTATTATTTATTAGGATATCTGCCATAGTAAGTAACACATATTATGTAATAATTTCAGCCGGCTACTTATTACGGTTCAAAAGATAGAGCCAATTAGGGGTAGGACATACAGACAGACGACGTGAACATATTATTAGGGTTCCGTTGGCACTCTAAGGGTACGGAATCCCATTTATCATTACGGTGATAATGATAATTCTTAAAACTTTGTAAGATTTAGACCATAATTACGCATCAAACTAAACGAAATTCAATTATACACTTACCAATTAGAACAGCACCTGAAATTTCGAAGATAGTTGCGAGTATACATGCTTGCGTCAGTGTCAATACCTTGGATCCAACACTTGTTCCAAAGGAGTTAGCAACATCGTTTGCACCAATACCAAATGCCAGTACAAATGCCACGAGGAAGCCGCTTATAACTATCCATAACATATCATCTGCGTACTGCTCCATTATTAAAGTATTGCCTTTACTCACAAATTCATTATTAAATAAAAAACGGAATAGCACCCAATTTAATCAACATAAGCTTTGCTTATATCGATTACTTTTCAACAGTTCTCATTAACAACTCTTTGAATGTCGTGCGATCTAATCATCAATTCCATATAAAAATAAATTGTAATAATAATTACAGATTAAACTAAGATTCTACTTAAATACATACATAAAAATACTAAGTTTCGAAAAGTAATTCTATAATTAAATTTAAAATATAAATAATATGAATCGAGATTAAAAATGTTTGGGTCACAATAGTTGATGTTTAAATAATTCAAGGACTTGACGATATCTTGAGAGTTTTGGCTTCATCATTTCTGTAAAGAAGTATGTCAATAGGTCGTTATACAAATCAATCAGGAATGTATGTAGTTTTTAAGTCAGATATATCTAGTAAGATTCTAATAATATGACAACACAAAAATGCGAATATCTAGTAATATTTATAACTCTCGTTTCCGCTAACTTACATACCTAATCCTTCATATATATGTCTTAATTTTTTATAAAAAATCACATGATGATGTTCCACATGGCTTTTATCATATCGATTTGCCTACGACGCCATTGAAGAAAACTTTCGCGGTAAAACAGTAATTACAGTAATAAAATACGCCAAACGCTTGTGGAGCTATAAAAGGGCGTGTAAAAACTTATTTATCCAGCAGGAATATGAAGATGAGATAAATTGCGTCATACGTCTCCGTCACAATGTATTTTTAAAGTTGAACTAGTTCATCTATAAACTTGGTACGATGCAAGAAAAGCGAGCGTTCTATAACGCCACATAAGTAAAAACCACAATCACAATATAAAAATGTCTACCTACTTACTTTTGAAAAATGTAGGACTTTATATTCCTGTATTTATATTATACGAAGGAACACTGTGGCTCTAACTCCACCGAACATAGACTGAAGTTGATGAGGGTCGCAACGGGACTCTGAATAGAGCATGCGCGGAGGGCAGCTGGGTGCCTCGCCCCGACAACCCCTTTTTAACGTGAAGCACAATAAAACTGTTTGTTCTATAGTGAGACCTTACACGAGTAAGCAACAACTCGTAAACCAGATGTACCTTGATGAAAGCCAGTAGCCTAGGTATATAAAAAAATATAATGCACAATGTACAAGTATACATAGGGTACATTGAAATTCAAATGCAATTTTTCTTTCAAAATATGTACGTTTAAAATTGAAATTTCTCGGGAAACATTATTTTATTTATATATTGTGTTATAAATATTAGGTATAACGTGACGTATTTGTAATAAATAAGCATTGTAGTATAACTCAGAACTCAACGTAGTTTGTTAAGTAAGCTCTCGCGTCTGCACGTAGCTGTAACAGGTAGGCACAGGTACAACCAGTGCAGTAAACGATTCGCCAAGCTACTTTCTACCCCAGTGGGTGATAATTAACAAGCCTATCACCATATCAGGCACCAATTCCAATCCCGGACAATTCATACTTTAAAGTAGGTAACACAACATAAGCTCACGTTAATATACCCGAAGGAGTAGATAGAGGTGCATTTGCAGAGCTTATTTTATTCCATGATGGGAACTCAACACCATATTGAGCACAAATTCCAATACCAGGCAATTCATGGATGTGATTTTACGAAACAAAAAACTCAAACACAAGTTGTGATTGCCGTACTTTGAACCCAGGACCTCTCTAGTCACTCAGCGTAAGTACGCTGTTAGATTAATAAGGCGTCATATAAAAAAAGTATGTCTGTCTAAAATTAAATTTATTTTATACAAAGAAGTGAGTATCTGTTTTTCTTTTTGCCTGGCGTCATCCCGGCTTAATGCCAGGGTCCGATTTCTCATCATGATTTAACAGTAGATTTGGCGCCGTCTGACTCCCACAACCCTCAATGGAACCGAGTTTCGCCAAGAGTGTACCACATGTAGGTGAGATTGACTTTGGGCCTAAAATGTTGGTGGCCCACTTACACTTCCAGACAAAGAAGTATGCATTATTTAAAATTATATAAACTGGGTTATTAAAAATAACAAATACAATATATAGTGTTAGAGCCACGCTGTAGCCAGTTTTGTCTACAGCATAAATGGGCCGGCTCGACCGGGTAGGTAGTTACCACTGTCTCACATAAAATCAACATATAGTAGCAGCTTGCTGCTGCGTTTCGTACGGTGAGTGAGATTTTCGGAGGCACAAATCCTCTCCCCTTCCCAATGCCTTAATTATTCCTTTAGATAAGGTTGGCAACGCGCCCATGTTTCTTCTGGTATTGTGGGTGTACGTGCGCAGTGGAGGTCACTTACCATCAGGTGACCCACTTGATCGTATGCCGGCCTATGCCTTAAAAAAATGCTAAAGTTTGGGCTAAGTGGTCTTAGTCTTAGCAGTTAGGCGGACCATGACACTAAGCCGGGACATCGCCACGCAGAAAGAAAGACTGAACTCGTTGAAACCATCTCACTGACGCTCTCACTCACTGGAGTAGCTCGTCTCTCCCGCTCCCCCGCCTTAGCCGTCAAGTCCCGTGTTGGGTGGCGCAATTTTACTTCTAAACAGCCCATCTCTAAACTTTTAGAATAAATAGTAGGTATATCATAGATTTATTACGGACCTTTGGTACAAAATACTAGATGCGCTAAAAATGAAACATTTGAAACGAGTTTAGAGATATTTGAATATTAAAATAAATGCAATCTTATTTGACCGGCAGCGACATAAGCACCGACTCTAAAGAGACCTATAGAAATTGATATTTTTGACTTTTCAATGTTTTTATTTTGAAGTCAGTAAGTATCTAAGTTTTGTTACAACTTTTTTTCTATTTTTAGGGGTAGTTACAGCAATAGCATGTAAATTCCAATACAATAACACAATGCGACGAGTGTACTGTTGTCCGTTGAAGAGTTTCATTTCTCTGTATTCCGTCATCAGATCTTAACCAAATTTATATGGGGCTACATCGTAGCTAAACTCTATCGAGCACATTTTTTCCAACAAAATCGATCCACAATTGGCTAAGAAGTCGATGTACCTAATAAACATACACAAAAAAAGCAAAAAAAAACGCCGAATTGAGAACCTCCTCCTTTTTTGAAGTCGTATAGTGTATTTTTTTAAATAATTTATTCATGTCCATGGATACAAGTCCTTCAGACGCATACATTTTGTTTTCTCAAGAACGATGTAACGGGGCTGTGGCCAATTTCAAGGTCTTGTTGGAGTTTTCGTGTTAATTCCTTTCAGTTCAATGCTTCTTAGACGACTTTCTTCAAGCGGATCGAACACACAAGGTCGATCGATACCCTTGGTCAAAAATCACCTAAATTCACTTATTTCTATGTTTCCATACACTATTCATCAGCGTTAATGATTATTGCACAAAACCACACCACTTATATACAACAAACACAACTTTAAACCAGTTTTGGAAATAATTAAAACA
This sequence comes from Mimas tiliae, assembly GCA_905332985.1. Lineage (NCBI taxonomy): Eukaryota > Metazoa > Arthropoda > Insecta > Lepidoptera > Sphingidae > Mimas > Mimas tiliae. Next base: position 9,339,475 of record HG995242.1, on the reverse strand, counting down.
AGAAAGCCACCGCACTGTCAGAATTCCCGCCAAAACTCTCGTATAGTGTAGAATCCCTAAAGTTGCTCGCTCAACCTCTTCCAACAATCGGCTGATTTTTACCCGAGAATTATCTGATTTTGGGGAAAACATGGAAAACAAAAAATTGCTCGATTAAAGAACGGTATTTTCTAACTTTTATTATGTACCCATTTTATGACCATGACCAACTATGGTACCCACTTGTTTCGATAAAATACTCCTTATACTGCACTAGGTACATAAATTTTTTGAAAAAATCATATGGAATTTCCGAGTAGGGCAAATGTGGCAAAAGCAGTGGCAACTGGCAAAAGCGAAGGTTTTATTAATTGATGTGATGATGTGTTCACCAAAAGTATCGATAATGTTTTTGTATATAAAACATCGATATTTTTGAAACATCTCAAGCCTCCGGATGTCTCACTTACCATACGAATTACGAACCGCAGCAGCAAGCCACTACTTTACGTCGATATTCTGTGAGACAGTCGTAACACCCGGTCGAGGCAGCCGGGTCAGTTGCCCATTCGTGCCGTAAACAAAACTGTCTACAGCATGGCTCTACCGCTAAAACCACTACTCTACCACTTCAGTTCGATGATTCAATGCCCGCAATCAGTTCGCAATCCATTGATCGGTGATCCATTCCAATCATAAGAGAACCGAATCATTCAATAAAACGATTAATTGTAATCATCAAAACTTTTACACGGACGTGACGAATGATCGAATCTATCTTGATTGTCCAGATCTAATTGTCATTCATTTGTCAATTGTCAATAAATTAGTTGTCACTTGTCATTCGTTAAATTGTCATCCTAGAAACGTCATATTCAAATTATATTGTTGAATTTTTTATCTTGATAAATCAAACTTTAATAAATAATGTAAAATTATATTTGAAACACTAAAGAAACTAACATGTTTTGTAGAAATGTTCTGTCGGCGGTGGAATTGACCAATAGTTGGTATGGCGACTTGTTATAGGTTATATTGTTATGCTAAGGATTGTGCAATAAATATTGACTATTGTTTCAGCAAGCCTATGCGTCTTAAACAATTGTATGGCTCTACAGGCAATGTACGGTTGTTTCGTAATTCTTTTCATAAGTCGCAGCGTGGCGGCCGTCGGCCTAGCTCAGAACCACTAGAAAATCTACATGTTGAATCTGGCCCAATAAGCGCCAATAAATTGCTGAAACCATTAGTGTTTACTATAGGGGTAAGGTCTCAACAGACATTATAGCTTTTTTTAGAAGCCTAATTATAATAACCAATAATTTATTTTTTTGGTTTCTACCCAGAATTTATGTTGTTTAATAGATCTCTGCAGGAGTTTGAGACCAAGCACAATAGTGCTAGATCAGGAATTGGCATACTGTTAAGTGTGATCCCATTGATGATGATTATGATAAAGCCATTTATTCCATATCTTCACTTTCATCATACATTACATTACAGTGTTGTTAGTATTGTTTATGAGATATTGACCCCTGTTTGGGTAAAACCTCCTCGATCCTTTCCATGACTCCCTGTCCTTGCCTGACTTTATCTAGGTTCCCATTATTGCAGTTTAATTATAATTATATGTTGATGTACAAGAAAATTTTGAGAAATCTGGAGACCCAATCATTGTTTTTCACCCAACTTAATTCAGAAGTCGCCAACATTCTCTTCAACCCCTTCTCCTGCCCCTGTAGACTGCCAAAGGTTCCTAAAATTTAAGCTAAGGTGAATTTTTAACATAAGAACAGAACTACTATAATCTAATAGGCATCTTATAATCAAATAACCTATAATTATCTGAGAATTAATTAATAATATAATTTTAACCAAGCAAACCCATAACAACCAATCCAAATTTTAAATATTTTATTTATTAATAATTATTGTGCTCTTGATGTATTGAGAAATCGAAATGTTATTGTGATTCACATTCTATACTACACTAAGTTTACTTTTCTGAACTTGTTGCTTTGTATCATATGGCTAGGCATCCAAGTTTGATATATGATTGATTTGATATAATTCATATTGTGTATATTATTTATGTTCTAGGTATCAACAGTAAGCCTAACAGGCTGTGTCATATGGGAATATGAAAACTTGAGAGCTCACGCATCTTCTCTACTCAAAAGACCTAGCAACTGGCTCACTGCACAACAGAAAAAAGTGTTTGCCCAGTTTGTGAGTATTTCATGTCTCTTCTGGCATTGTGGTTGTTTATGGTTGATGAGATTATAGTGAGATAATACAATACTATGCATCATACAATAGGGTTGTATACTCATTTTTTAAAATCTTAGTCAATATATAATTAGTGTTACCTAATATATATTAAGGAAAACATTAAAAAAATCTGACACATGGGGCAATCATCTTTTTTTACGAGCAAGTGGATCACCTGTACAGCTTTTTAAAAGCTACAGATGTTTTTCTAATTGAAATTGGGGGTTTAACATATATGTTATAACAATAGGGTTTTTCTCGTATTCGTTTCTGTTGCTTATAAAGTAGTGTACCTACAAATTCAAGCATAGATAATTTAGCCCCTTTTGACACATTCTTTTCAGCAGAAGAGGGAACCTGGCCCACTAAGAAAATGGTGGCACTCACTGAGAGATAGCGAGAAGGTGTTCTATCCTATATTAGCAGCTAATGTACTTGTGTTTGGAGCATGGCGTGTGAGAGCTCTCCAACCCTTCATGGTGAAATATTTCTGCTCCAATCCTACAGGCAGTAAGTGGTAGTATTGGATTAATTAGCATTCGCATTAATTTTTAGCATGCAAAGTGTCATTTAAAATTTAGCAAATTAACAGTAGCGAAATTATGTGAAATATAAATTCATTTGTCACTTCGTAATTCGTGTATTAGCTCGTCGCAGCAACGGTGGCAACGTACTATCCCCTTCGCACCCGCGGGAACACTAAATTATTGTGTCATATTAGCAAATAGAATTGGCACGAATGATTAGCGGACTAAGACACGAGAATTCACATGCTAATTAAATTAAATGTTTATAGTATTAATTGCCATTACTAGTTAGTGGTATATTTTTAAGGTGTGGTCTAAAATACAAGATCTCAAACTTGATGCTAAGAATTTTGAAGGCTTATCTAAGATTTTTTCAATTAAAATAGAAATATATTTCATATTTGCGAGGTTAACAATTAGTTAAAATATCATATCTATTGAATTCTCAAAAAAGAAATTGTTGCACTCACTCAAAATACAGTTGATATTATTTTATTTTGAGTAATTTGGAGCTTTTTTATGGAATACTAAACTACCGCTGCACGTCTGCCTACCCCTCTCAAGATCATATTCCACCTGCCCTAATCCCACTCGCAGTGAGTTCAGCGCAACATGCTTTTTACTTTTAACACATGTTACAGAATGATTTGGTTCGTAGTTTTGCGACCGGCCTTCCTGACGTCAACACCCTCTGGGGAGGTGAAAAACACCTTATAAAATGAAAATATATCTTTGGAATAAAACTATAATATTCATGTTTCTAGGTGCAGTATGTCTTCCAATGGTGTTATCAACCTTCAGTCATTACTCGACACTACATCTAGCTGCCAACATGTATGTTCTCTATAGCTTCATGCCAGGTAAATAAACAGTTTTATACTGGTCAATTTTAAATACTAAAAAAGGAAATTTGTAGGAGAGCCTACTAATGATAAGTGAACTGTCAGAACTTTTCATTACTACATAATTAGTAATTGAGGTTTACTTTTATACAAAACGCTAATAAAATAACAAACGATACTAACGAAATTAATAAATAAATGCTATACGGCAAAAATAATTGTACTTGTGTATTAAGAAAACAACAAAAATGAATGCATTTTCAGCCAGTAGCATTCAAACTGTTGACATAGATAATGTATTTTTATTTACTACACAACCCCTACATTATAAAACGACTACGCTGCCCTTATGTTATAAAACGAAACAAAACAACGAAGTTCGGAAACATAGACCTAGTGCAGTAGTCTGGTATTTGCATCATTTTTTTATATACTGTTTACCTCAAGAGCTAAGATAATAGTTAAAATCTGATGACGGGGAATAAGAAGATAAGTGTATACCCCCCTTGCAGATAACAGCAATGGATTGTGATTTTGGTTTTGGAGAGTTTTTTATTTATAACAAACTAGCTTTTCCTTGCGGCTCCTCCTTCGTGAACGGCCTTTTCCGGGATGAAAAGTAACCTATATTCTAATATAGGTCATGATCATATGCCAAATTTCACCCAAAACCGGTCAAGCCGTTATTTGCTAACAAATATCCAATTTCACAAACATACAACGAGTGAGAGTTTACGAGTGGTAGAGGCACGCTGTAGACAATTTTGTCTACAGCATGAATGGGCCGGCTCGTCCGGGTCGTTACCACTGTCTCACAGAAAACCGACGTAAAGTAGCAGCTTGCTGCTGCGTTTCGTACGGTGAGTGGGATATCCGGAGCCCTAAATCCCCTCCCCTTCCCAATCCCTTAATTATCCCTTTTCTTTAAGGTCGGCAACGCGCCCATGATTCTTTTGGTGTTGTGGGCGTACATGGGCGGTGGTGTTCACTTACCATTAGGTGACCCACTTGGTCGTTTGTCGGCCTATACAATAAAAAAAAAATACAAACTTTCACATTTATTTACTGTGTCTATGGTTTTAATGGTACGATTTTTTTACAGCTGCTGTAGCTTCTTTAGGAAAGGAACAATTCACTGCAATGTACTTAAGTGCCGGAGTCATAAGTAGTTTTGCAAGCTTTTTGTACAAAGTCATGCTAAGCCAGCCAGGTCTTAGTCTTGGTGCGGTAAGTTGCTTATCTTACACATAGTATATATTAAATTTAATTTAATATCTATCCAATAAGAAATAATGCATTTCATCGCTGACTAAAGGAGTTTTTTCGATGATAAAATGTGACATATTTTTATTTAACTGTAGTAAATGCAAAATTGAGGAGTTGACGTCAAGCAGGCGACCGGTGGTAAAAACTACAAGACAAATCTTTTTGTAACATGTGTTAAAACTTACAACCAGAAACTTAGATTGCCGTCGTCGTTGGCGGCTGTGATGGCGGTTGACTGGTCGAAGCTTCACCGTGCTTATTTTCGCGTTCCTTACGCGCATTACTTCGCGTGTTGACCATTGATCGTGGTGGCGTATGATACATAATAATATGTACGATCCGACTCGAAGGACCACTTGATAAGGGTGCAAATAAAACATGATATTTTTTTCAAAATGTGAGATGATGATAAGAAGTAGGTGTGAGCCTATCGCCATATCGGCCATAAATTCTAATAAAAAACAACCAACAGTTACACACACAGTCCTGACCTCACACTAGGTTATGATGTATCATGGATTCACTAGGTTGTAGGTCTCTCGTATGCGAGAGGCCGTCTGGATTGGTACCACCGCTTTGTCTATTTTTGCCGTCAATCTGCATTAGGTAAGCAGTTGTGTTTGAAGGTTTGAAGGACATTGAAGCCAGTGCAATTACTGGGCATTATGAGACTTTTATGTCTTGGGGTGACAAACACAGTCGTTTCATGCAGTGCTTTGTAACTCAAAGTTCTGTCATCTGTGTGGTGTTGTTTCTGTTTATGGCCTGATGATGCGCTTACCATCAGGAAAGTGTCCTAGTCGACTCGTCACTCAAGGTAATAAAAAAAGAACTAGGAAGGGCTAGCGGTCTTAACTTAACTCAATGCAGATATCGAAACCACGGCCTCTCGTTTCACAGCCGACTACTCAACCACGACGCCACGGAGACTTTCAAACAAAGAATCCCAGACAACGTGTGTGTTTTTTTGGCAGTGTGTATATATTTAGTTTTATTGTTTCAGTCAGGCGCTATAATGTCAGTATTGTCGTATGTATGTATGCAATATCCTGACACTAGATTGAGTATAATCTTCTTGCCTATGTACACATTCGCCGCAGGCACGGTAAGGGTTTTATTTATATTTTTCATCTCGTAGTTAATAATACCACATCTTTATATATATAATTCTACTGTACGTATGTATGTGACTGAACTCCTCCTAAACGGCTGGACCGATTTGAATGTTTTTTTTTTTTTATGCGTTTGTGTGGCGCCCTGCATGGTTTAGATTCACAATTGGACCCGGTAGGTGGCGCTGCTGTAGTTGCGGGTGAAACCGCGCGGGACCGCTAGTAACTTATATTTGCTTAGATTTGAGGAGAGAATTAATCCCATTATCTAGGTAATTCTTTTTTGATACGAATTAAAAGAAAATCTATTCAAAATATGCGAATAAAAGAAATGTGGACTTTGTCTATTTCTTTGCAAGCACCGGCATTGTCTGGCTTGAAGGACATTGATACTAGTAAATTGACTGCATTATGAGAGTTCATATTTTATGTATCGAAGCACGAGCCCAGTTCAGTGCCTTGCAGTACTTTCTGGGTGATGTTGCTATTGTTTATAGGCAGGCGTGGGTGGCGCTTACCGTCAGGTAAGCGACCTGCTCGACATTCACGAATAAAAAATTTAATATGATATATGGTCGTTATAGGACTGATTACCAGTCCTATAGGGTAAATGGCTGTCCTGAGATATCACTGTAGGATGATGTAGTTCGTTTTAACACAGATCAAAACTCTAGTTTATAGGAACTAGATTTCACATGTCATAGTTCTCGTGTCGACCGACATCTTGCGCAACTTATTGTGTAACGCGCACCTAGTCTATAGTGAGAACGTCGGTTTACATAGTAAAAACGAGCACAATTATTTTTGTAGATTTTAGTAAGGAATAGTATTGTAGTAACAATCTACGTACCTACGATATGTAAGTACGTAGTCTATATCTCCGGTGTCTGTGGTTTTCAGGCCATAAAAGTGATCATGAGTATGGATTTGGCTGGCGTCGTATTCGGTTGGAAGTTCTTCGACCACGCCGCGCATCTCGGCGGGGCTTTATTTGGAATGTGAGTTTATTACAAATAATTTTGCACTATCTAAATATATTTTTAGTATCATGTTTTAAAGCCGACCTCTCAAATATCCAAGATGTAAATAAACATTTTTTTATCATATAAAATAGCAGAAGCCGAAATACAAAATGGTCACCCTGTCAATAAAATAAATAATATTTATAATACTACTAATATTAATACGGAGAAGAGTATGGCGAATTGGTATTTCCTTAAATTGACTGTATAATGCGTAATCTGGCAACAATTTATTCGGATATTAGAAAATCGATCATTTATAACATTATTATTTTATTTTAGTGCTTGGTGCTACTGGGGAAACTCACACATTTGGGGTAACAGAGATAAATTCTTGCAATACTATCACAACCTGAGGAAGTCGGATACCGGTAGGTAATAACGCACTTATGCTTAGGTGTATAAAAAAACTCGTTGGAATAATATATTATATTGAAGTATTAACGATATGTACAATAAAGCTATTTATTTGTTAAGTACTCATTTTATTATTTATACCAACAATAAGATTATCCCTTTAAAAATGTCTCCGTACTGTTATCTCTTATACTGAATCCTGATTTAATATAATATACACGAATGCGAATATATGTCATCATTTTTCAAATATGAACATGCATTTTATAAATCTGGCGCCATTTTTCTGTGACTGTCATTACGCACTGTCTACTATAATTACGACCTTTTGTAAGACATCATTGTAAGAGGCGACCGAATACTAAATTTTAAGACCACTAAAGTGTTTGAGTCGCTGGGTTTGGTCGTCATATAGTTGCTTATATTTTGGTCGCCGCTGATCGAGTTGCCGGCTTCTAGAAGTTGCAGATACCCCCTACAAGTCGCACAGATTAGACACTATCAAATGAAATTGATAGACCTAATGCGGGTTGGTAGACTGCTTCGAAATTCACATAGAGAATTTCCAAATGTTCCGATTTCTTTACCATGTTTCCTTCACTGTGATAAAAATAATAAAAAATTACTACACTGCGACTTTCGTCTCTGCAGTCGGTACTACTCCTCGGTTATATTATCAGTATCTGTAGTAAAAATTGGCACGCTTGGATTTCATGCAGATTAAAGTAGGTACTTACGAAGACTTGTATTATTCGTAGTCTGTGGCAATGAGTCATCAAGGTGGTTAGTAGATCAGTGGTTTATGCTTACATGGTATGCCATACTGTGAACGGCCTAAATAGCTATGACATGAGAGAGGAAGACATGGGTCAATGGGCACTCCAGATTTGCCGAAAACCATGCAAAATGGGAACACTTACCTTGGCACAACGCCAAGACGACGATACTGTATAATGTAGGACAATAACTCTAGGTAATAAGTTAAGTCAAGCATTGTATGTTTTTATTGCGAAAGGCTGGGCTATTCGATTCAATGACTTAAAATCAAATACGTGTGTATAATCAATAACGTACATTCTCGATGCTTTAAAATAAAGTCATGTATAAATTATTTAGAACAAATTTATTGCATAAAAAAATAAATACATTTGAAATGCATTTTATTCAACTTTGTTGATTTGTTATGTTTAGGCTTTAAGTATCTTTGCATGGAAATCGAAGTGTTCTCCTATGTACGTGGAAATGTAGTAGTACGAGTGGTCATAGCCTTCACGCAGGTTCAATATAACCGGCACTCCGACTGAACGGCAAGCTTCTACCAGGTTCTCGGGGAGCAGTTGCTTTTCTATATAGAACTTATCAGCAGCTCCCTGGAACAATCATAAATGTTTTCACCTAGGTATACTTAATAATAATTACGAAAAAGTGTTTGGGTTTGTGTTTTTTTTATGTAGCAACAAAGAAAGAAATGATGATTTTTTACATTTTACATTGGGTCTGAATTTTGGTGGTCATAGTCCATAGACTACATTTATCCTGGAGATATGAAAGGCAGAAAAGCAAGCAAGCAATCACAGGGGCGCACAGACACTCAAACAGAGACATAGAGAGTTATAAGATCATTATCTTTTTAGTGTAAAGCAAAGTGTTTATTTTTCTTAAAGTAAACTATTTGCAGATAACTAAAGAAAATCTTTTTACCTGGTCAATGAGAAGGGTAAGTGGAGGACCGTCATACTTCTTGACCAATTCTGTAGCATCCCATTCCACCCACATAGCTTTGTCATCACCCAAATAACCAGTAAACGCTTTAACACCCCATGGACAAGCTGTCGGGTTGCAAATGGGAGCAAACGCACTGACTGATTTGTACTGGCCAGGGTTTCTAAGAGTGGATACCAAAGCGCCATGTCCTCCCATGCTGGAAAATCAATTTTAAATATCTACATGTTGTGTTCTACTTTGAAGGTCATTAAGCCAATGAAATTACTCGGCATTATGATGCTTAACATCTCCTGTCTCAGAACAATGAGCACAGTTCAGTGCCATGAAGTGCTTTCTAATTCAAAGTTCTGCCATCACATCAGACGAGGGAACTCCTCATCTCATCATTTAGTTGTATAAAAAATGTTTACCTATGTCCCATAATACCAATTCTGTCCGGGTCCACCACATTACTAAACGCCTTCAATATTAAATCGTACAATTCTGTGTTCAAGTAACTGCCCATTCTGTAGTTGTTTGCCCACGGTTCCTTATTGGCGTCTAAATAAAAGCCAGCCGACACCCCAAAATCCCAGGACTCGTCATCTCCATCGATTTTCACACCTCGAGGAGAAGTGTCTGGACCCACGACAATTATGCCATGCTCAGCTGCATATCTGAAACAATTTAAATAAGTAAAATCTTATCATAGCAGGTTCACACAGTTCTATTTTTAACCGACTTCTAAAAAGGAGGAAATCCTCAATTCGGCGCATTTTTTTAAGTATGTTTTTTTGTCATAGTATATGCCGGCAAACGAGCAAGTGGGTCACCTGATGGTAAGCGATCTCCACCGCCCATGTACGCCCACAATACAAAAGAATCATGGGCGCGTTGCCGACCTTAAAGGAAAGGGATAATTAAGGGATTGGGAAGGGGAGGGGATTTAGGCCTCCGGATATCCCACTCACCGTACGAAACGCAGCAGCAAGCTGCTACTTTACGCCGGTTTTCTGTGAGACAGTGGTAACGACCCGGACGAGCCGGCCCATTCATGCTGTAGACAAAATTGTCTACAGCGTGGCTCTACCACTCGTTCTACAGCGATTTCTCCGAATGTAGACCGATTTTGCTGGAAAAAAAATATTTCTCTAGAGTTTAGCTGGGATTTGGTGCAATATTAATTCGGTGAAAATCTGATGACGGAGTACGGAGTAAAAAAATGAAACTCCTCAACGGAAAACAGCAGGTATACTCGTCGCCGGGCTAAAAACAAGGCTCCGGGGCCAGATGGAATACACGGCCGCGTGTGAGTCTTGTGCTTTGGGACCCTAGGGGAAAAACTCCTCAGGCTGTTCAACGCCTGCTTGGAGTCGGGACGGTTTCCCTCCCAGTGGAAGACGGGTAGGTTAGTCCTCATTAAGAAGGATGGGCGCCCCGCGGAGTCTCCGTCCGCCTACCGTCCTATTGTACTGCTCGACGAGATCGACAAGGTGTTTGAGCGCGTTCTCGCGAGTCGACTCGTTGAGAATCTCGGAGGGGTGGGTCCGGAGTTATCGGACCGTCAGTTCGGCTTCCGAGCGGGCCGGTCAACGATTGACGCAACAAAATTAGTAGTGTTCAAATCAAACCACCTGGGTATTGGGTACAATAGCGTTCCCGCAGCCCCGACCGAACAAGCGCACCCGGAGGAACACCGTTGAGTTTTAGTCCGTGGGAGTCGGACATAACCGCCCCGACTGACCACGCGGTGGGGCGGTATCCATAAAGAGTTTGCCAACGTACAAAAAAAAAAAAAGTGTACTCGTCGCGATCGTGTTAATTATTGATCAACAAAAACCATAGGTACACCTTTTATTGATCAACTAAAATAGAACCGTGTAAATTTGTTATTACTACTTACTAATTTATTTTGTATGCAAAATTAATTGGTGCGAGGTTATTTTGTTCGGTATAATATAGACACAATAATTCAACTCATTTAATTCTTTTTTGTCAACAATGATAACTAAGGTTAATTAAACCATAACATACATATCTAATAATCTTATCAGAAAATGGAAGCTTGTGTCATTCTGTTCGATATCATATCAATGATATCGATGGTATGTTGCCACTTGGTAACTTTCATTGATATGCAAATGACAGCACAGTGCATGGGTGTTACTGTAGTAAGCCTCCTGGTAGCCAGCGAGACACAGAGGTAGCGAAAGAATCTTGGCCTTGTTACTTTGCTCCCTCTCCCGGGGCTGGGTGGTAGTGATAAATCGCTATTTCACGCGACACCAAAAAAAACGTTGGCCTGTCGTAACAACTACAAGACAAATCTTTCTATAATACGAGGCATGCCTTTTAAGTTCTGTCGTTTCCATATTTCCCGGCAATTTTGAATTTGGAACTGTTCTGTATTCGAATGTGTTTAAATTTCGAATTTCAAAACCGTTGAAAGTATTAGGATTTAATGCTATTGTTTAGTCACAGCGTCGATTGGAATCTGTCAGGTTACGTACGAAAATGAATCTTTCTAAGGAAAATGTTCGTGCAAATATTTCTACAACTTTAGAAGAGGCCTGACACGGCTTCAGTGTTTTGAAGAGCTAACATCTGTGTTCAGTGATGAAGCCCCATGTCTGCGGATTGTCGAACGCCGGTATTTAGAATTCCCAAAATCAAGAAATCCCAAGAAGGACGCCCAAAATCCGCCTTCACTGAAGATAACATCATTGCTGTGAGACCACTAATTCTCGAAGATCGTCATGTGACGTATCGAGAGATAGAGGCTCTATTAGGCATCTCAGGGACAACCATTCAGAAGATCTTGCATGAAGCGCTTGGTGTAAGAAAGCTAGTTTGCCGTTGGATACCGCATCTGCTTTCCGACGATCACAAGGCGGCCCGCATCAGATGGTGTAAGAAAACTCTGCAAAGGTTCAACCGAGGAGAGTCAAATCACGTCTACGACATCATCAGTGGTGACGAATCTTGGATCTAAGCCTACGATCCTGCTTCCAAACAACAATCTACAATCTGGGTCTTTCAAGACGAGCCAAAGCCCACTAAAGTTGTTCGTTCTCGAAGCACTTCAAAGAAGATGATGGCCACGTTCGTTGGAAAAACCGGCAATGTTGCGACTTTTGCACTTGAAGATCGTAGAACGGTTAACGCAGAATGGTATACCACAGTTTGTTTACCACAAGTCATCGCCGAACTTCGAAAATCTAACTCAAAGCGACGCATCACCCTGTGCATCACTCAACGCCAAAATTTGATATAGGTCTATGTACCTATCTATTCTATGTTTTCCCGGGTATATAATTTCATGTCACACAAATGAAAAAGTTATTAGGTAAAACATAAAGAGTACAAAATTAAAGGGTTCTTATTATCCCATTCACGAAAAATGCCAACCATTATATTTATTTGTAAGTTTTTTTAGTAAGTTATCTTAAACGCTGGAGAGGGGCGCCACTATCATGTTTCTGCCTCGGTTCGAAAAAATCGTAGATCCGAGGATGACCTTACTCAACGTATTAAAAGTACAAAATATATATCACACATACAAACTTCCATTACTGATAAGATAAATTATGTGTTATGGACTAATTAACCTATGATATCTTTATGGTCAACATAAACGGACGGAACGAGACCAAATAAGGAATAGAAGATCGAGGGGAGGTGAGTTATATACAAACCACCCCCATTTTCGCAGTCTTTCGCTCCTTTATAGCCCTCTCCAACACCAGCACAACACCCCACAAATTGACCACCGATTTGCAGCAGACTCATGGAAACAAGAATGTTTATCTAAAATGTATGTAAGCATGTAAAATACATCTGCGTCTATTTTTACTTCATATCATGAAGAAAAATGGGATTTAAATTAATCAAATCCACAAAATGAATTGAAGAATATTAAAAAATATATGTACTTAATAGGAAACTTTTTGACATTGTTTCTTTTCTGTAAATGGCAAGAATCGCCAACTACGCAAACTATATGTAGGTACTCAAAATTATTACGTGGCGATTCGTTATCCCAGTTAAAAGTAACGACCTGGTTTATATAAGTCTTTATTTGAGTATTTAACACAAACATTTAAAGGTAATTAAATTAAAAAATAACTAATCATTCAGCCAAATACAAACTATACGAGTAGCTAATGCAAATTACCTTGGTTTTCAATCCATTACACACTTAGAGCAAAAAGCAAAAGACCTTTAATTTTCAAATTAATTACTTTTTAACCCCAGTAATATAGTCTGCAAGGTTATCAAGATTTACAAGATAAAATATAAGGTATTCAAAGTAGCTAGTTCAGAATGAACGGAACAACTCATTACTAAAACACGTTATTTTCACATCTTTCTTGAACAACTTAGAACCGCAATTTTATATCTTTTTATTTAGAACGGAAACGGACCACGGAAAATCCCTGTCGACAATCCGATCCAAATAAGATTAGGAATGACTTTCGGCTATTATTGTGATTTGCGACGTGTTAGTCTTGTTAAGGTAAATCTGACTATTATTCAATTAATAATATTTAACTAAGTATAATAATTATTATCTTTACATAGTATAAAACAAAGTCGCATTCCGCGTCTGTATGTCTGTCTGTATATCCGATCCGATCTGTACATGGGCGGTGGAGATCGCTTACCATCAGGTGACCCACTTCCTCGTATGCCGGCCTATACTATAAAAAAAAAAAAACCTAAAACACGCAACGGATTTTTAAGAGGTTTTCACCATCCGTAAGATTATTTTTCTCTGAAGGTTTATGTATATAAAAAACCTAATTAAGTTTTTGCGTAAGTAGGAAAAAACAAAAAAAAATTAAATGGCTTTTAGGACAAGTCTGAACCTACAGAGATACTTTTGTTCTTTAATTCCATCTTTGAATTTTTAAATAGGTACCTATTTCAAGAATTGCCGGTATTGACATGACTCTTTCATTATTTTGTTTTTCAAAGGACAATTTGTTTGTTTGTATGTGGGGAGTAATCTTTGTAACTACTGAACTGATTTCAAAAATTCTTTCACTATTTGAAAGTACATTATCCCTTAGTAACTTAAGATGTATTTTACTGTCATTTGTGACCACGGTACCCCCTAGATATCAATTGTATAGTCAATCGAAATTAAAACTGTATGCTATAGATATTTTTTGTAATCAAACACTTCCGTACCGTTTCGTACTATTATAAATACGAAAATAAGTCTGCTAGATCCGATGTAAGAATTGACGATTGTATTGGAAGTTTTGTCATTTTGATTTTCTTTGTTTTAATGTCGATTAATCGATTAGTCGATTTTAATCGATATTGTAGTCTCAAATACGTAATTTTATTTAAATACGCTTTTTTATGTGTAAATCTACACTAATATTATAAAGAGGAAAAATTTGTATTTTTGTATGTAACGAATAAACTTAAAAACTACTGAACCGATTTCAAAAATTCTTTTGCCGTTAGAAAGCTACATTATCACTGAGTAACATAGGCTACTTTTTATCCTGGAAAAGGCCGTTCACGCGGGCGGAGCCGCGAGCAAAGGCTAGTCATAGATAAACGGATCATCATGCATCATCAGAATCACTAGGACCTATTTTCTGTGGGAATGCATAGTACATAAAATAAACGTTTGCATTTACTCACCTATGATGATTGTTTAATGACTGTAGCGATAGCTCAGTGGGGAGTAATACGGACTGTCGAGACGAAAGTCGCAGTTCCAGTCCAAAGAGCACATCCCTCTGACTTTTCTAAGCTATTTGTGTATTAATTGTTAATTATCGCTTGTTTTAACGGGGAAAGAAACATTGTGAGGACACCTGCATACCTGAGAAGTTCTTCATAAAAATTTCGAAGGTATGTGTCTGCCAGGCCTGTCTAAAAGCCTGACCCCTCTCATTCAGTAGAGGAGGCCCGTGCCCTGTAATGGGACATTTATAATGCAGGACTAGTAAATAAAATTTAATCATAAATATCACTTACATATTTTTTATAATTTTTCAGTCCAATAGGTAGCCTATTCAATTTTATATTCAATCCGAACAGATGACATACATCATCATACATATCTTAAAGGTAAATCCCGAGTCATCCCATTGGGTTATCAACCAATGTCTATTATTTTTCTATAATATAATCATCACAATATAAAAAAATACAACAATTTAAACCCTTTAATATGTAAACATTTAATTATACATACCTTTGGAAGCCAGCCTTTGTGATGAAATTTTGTTCTGTACAGGTAAGTCCCGAGAGGTAAAAAATTACAGGTAACTTCACGTCTCCACCCTCAGCCTGAGGTGGCAAGTATATGGAGAAATTCATCTTGCATTTAAGTTCTGAAGATTCATGAGAGTATACTCTCTGATGACCCCCAAAGATCTTGTTTGTGGACACTTGTTCTAATTTGTCCATTTTTGTTTTCTGTAGACAACTTCTGATGATAAGATCAATGTTGGTACAAAATTCTGTTTCTTGAGTTCTCTAACTTGTGCTTATTATTTTGTGGCATGTAACTACTGACTACACCACACAGCACCTAAGTACAGTACAGACTAAGTATTATATCGACTGTCAACAGACATTGTGTCTCTCAATGGTCACCAGGATTATACTAGTATTTGTAGATTATACTATAGTCTGAAGTAACTATAAATACTTAAACTGGCTGTACCTGGGTTACGACATTGGTACAAACCATAATGGCAGGTTTTTACCATTTGTATGGTGGTCACTATCCAACTGGATAGTAGATAGAGATGGATAGTAGATTTGTACCCAATTGGGTACAAACATGTATCAGGCACCCTCCTAACAGCACACCTTCAGACACCACAATATCGAACCTTCAAACCATCGAAATAAGATAACTAGAATGATAACTCTCATGTGAATCTGCCAAAAATCATATGTTTATATGATCTATATTTCTTGACATCTTATTTCAATGTTATCTATTCCCGCCAATTTCAGAAGAGGCACTTTCAGAATTATCAAGTTTATCAATTGTAAAAAATATTATGTACCTATAATGAGAGTGAAACAACTGGGTAACGGGAGCCACAGGTAAAGAGTCAATTGTAATCATTTAATTACTAACTCTGCTAACTACACACATTATTTCGTGGGTACATTCGAAGTGTCTTGTTTTACTTAAATTTCTCGAAAATAACGTATGACCCAGCTTTAAGAATAGTAACAATATGATCAGTACTTAACCAAAATCCTATCAGTTGCAATTATTTTTGGTCCCCAAATCTAAATCCCAGTTTCTAGATCATAATCATTTATTATTTTTATTATTTACTGTGATGTAATTGACAGTCAAAGATTTTTTTTTTATGATATCTTTTAGACCGGGAAAGGCACACCGAAAAAATTAAATAAAATAATACGACACAAAAAAATTACATATACTTATGTCTACAAACAGCAACTTCGCTAAGAATAAATTATGTAATAATGTTAAGGCACTTCCTAACAATCAAATATTAAAAAATCAATGTTACACTTTACCTGGCCAGCTAGATTCAAGCAAAACACCCCCAAACAGCGCGCACTAGTGCATTAAAAACTCAATATCTTATGTCGTTCGGTCGTCAAGAGTCAACTGTCAGCCACGTTACTACGTTTATAGAGACATAGTTGCCCGGCGTTGCCCTATCGGCCAAACTATCGGCTGTCAGTTGTCAATCTCAAATTTAAAATAAGGCATGTCAACTTCAATGGTCAACTTACAATCTCAAAATCGATTAGCTAAAATTACGTCTAAAAATTAAAATCGTCTTCTTATATATTTTTTTTTTGTTTGTTCTATAAGGAACCGGCTAAGATCAGAGACCATGCTGCCAAGTCATTAGTTATATCTTTTCTTATATTCCAAGAACGATGAAACAGGGGTGTGGCCGATTTCAAGGTCTTGCTGGAGTTTTGGTGATAATTCCTTTCAGTTCAATGCTTCTTAGACGACTTTCTTCAAGCGAATCGAAAGCACAAGGTCGACAATACCCTTGATCAAAAATCACCTAAATCCACTTATTTCATTGTTTCCATACACTATTCATCATCGTTAATGATTATTGCACAAAACCACACCACTTTTATACAACAAACACAACTTTAAACCAGTTTAGGAAATAATTAAAACAAGAGAGCCACCGCACTATAAGAATTCCCGCCAAAAACTCTCTCGTCTTCTTATATCCTAATAGTCTTCTTCTTCTTTTAAATATATGGCTCCACCGTTTTATCAGTGATTTCGCCAGTGTCAAAGTAGTATATTAGTTCGATTCTTGACATTGTTTCCGGCCTGAAGTTACCTACTTTTGGTTATTCATACAAAGGCTTGGTATTGTGGGCGTACAGGTGCTCGTTTCCGACCTAAAAAAAAAGACGAGCCAGTGAACCCACTACCAAAAGGATCATGGGCGCGTTGCCGACCTTAAAGGAAAGGGATAATTAAGGAATTGGGAAGGGGAGGGGATTTAGGGCTCCGGATATCCCACTCACCGTACGAAACACAGCAGCAAGCGGCTATTTTACGCCGGTTTTTCTGTGAAACAGTGGTAACGACCCGGGCGAGCCGGTCCATTCATGCATTTGTACACTATAATGTTGTTGGTCAGAAAATAATTGATACATTTAAAATGCAATAAGTACCTACTTACATATAAGTTTCGTTAGGACATAACAAATGGACTTACGCACTTGGAATTTATTGTTTATGGGGACTTACATACATTTACTTGGCTAAACGTAGTTTTTAATGAATTCGTCGGCCTAATTATCAAACATCGTAACTCCATTTTGACTAATTTTACAGGAGGCAGTTAAAATAGTGTAGGTACTTAACTGAAATATTTTTAAGGCACTATATCAAGTTTTGTATTGTATACAAAGAGTTTAATGTATACTACTAGACCGGCTGTCTAGTACATAGAAAGTGAGCACTTAGTTACGGTCAATTGACCGGAACTCATATAGTCGACAGCGAGTGAGCGACAGGAACGGTTGTTATCATTTGAGGCTATTCGAACGTTGAATTCGACAAAATAACAAGAATTTGTTCATTGTGACAGTCTTTGCCCTGTAAGAAACATTTAATTAGAGATCTTGAATTGATTAAATCTTCTTCACAGTAAAACAGCTTTTCACTATGTTATTTTTTTAATTTCGTTTGTTTACGTTAAAAACGTCACGATAATATCACATTGCACAAATATTTGCGAGTAAGCCTTATTAGGGGCCTTTTACGAGTAAAAATATATATTCTCTATTAATACTTTTTACGAGTAAGCCTTATTAGGGGTTGAAACCCCGTACGAAAAGCGAGCATAGCGATCCTAGGGGCGAAGCCCCTAGTAAGTTAAATTATCTATGTGTTTTTAACTAATAATAGATATGAGATTATTTTCGCTTGAAAACTGATACTAGCCTAAGGCCCGTATTATAGAACGACACATATGTAATCTCTTTGCTACGTTTCGATTTCAGTACATGTGAATTGTGATTGGTCTATTTTTGGCACCAATCAAAAACGGACCAATCGTGTACATAAATCGACACTTGAGTGTTGTTCTATAATACGGGCCTCAAACCCAATAAATAAATGTACTTTGTGTCTAAAACCCACAAAGTCTGATTGATTATTATGTGCAAAAATCTTACACTTGTTTAATCTAATTCATACGGAATAAACTTCAAAAACATATCTTCACTAAAGTCACAACTAAAGTGTAGCCAAAGATGAGTGTAGCAAATAGCAATATGACTGGAAAGTGGTCACCCTTCGTACATGGGGCACTTACGTACAGTGAATATTACAAAATAACCAAACGGAGTATAAGCAAGCGTTTCCTTGTGTGCATAGACTTTGCGACTGCCATGATGCTTGCCGAATATTACACCAGTCGGTCCACTCTGGGTGAATTGACAAGACAATAAGTGTTTTCGCGCACGTTGAGTATTTTTTTTTGTTATAGTTTACGATCTTATTGTTGGTTCAGTTTTTACGTTTTTTATAAGTTAGTAATGTTAAATTCATGTTAAAATTGTCTATTTTGACTTCTTGTTTATAATATGTCTCACACTAAATCCTAATAAATATGGGATTTTATTTTAATGTTGTGTAAGGGTTGGGGCAAATTCGGATGGTACTACGTGGGGCACATTCATACGCGCACAAATGCTCCTTTTAGTAAAGTATTTTTTTTTATTGCAGAATCAATGAATTGTACAATAATAAAACATCAACGTTGAAAATTTGAGTAAAGAAATTAAAAGCTGGTGTTAGCAATAAGCATTATTTCCCTGCAAATTCACCCCCACTCACTTTTCCCTCCAAATTCACGAACATTCTACTTTTTACATTGGAAATATATATAACGAATTGTTATAAGATGCTTTATGGTCTCACAATGCTTCAAATTCCGAAACTTAAAGTATTGCATGGTATTGCATTTGAAGTGTCCAACGTACGAAAGTACCCCACGCGTGGGGCACATTCGTACAAATATCTTATGCTAGAAAAATCACTATTACTCATTAACCTTTTATCGTAACAGATTCACATTATTTTATAACTATCTGCGATATATTTATGATACTTACATATTTACACCAGAGATCTTAGTCGATTAATTTTGAAGTAAAAAAATAAAACGTAAAAAGCGTACGAAGGATGACCACCTTCCCCTACATGCAAGGTTTATTGAAATACGAATGATAAAATTTCAGATTCTATATCAAAAAACTAAAATAATTGTTAAGCAGAGGTGAATTCTGGTTGAGGTGACTTAAAAAGAAATGTCCTGACTATACGCGTACATATATTGGACTTTGGAGTGTAATTGGCTACCAACATCTTAGGCCCAAGGTAAACCTCACCTGCACGTGGTACACTCTGCTGATTAACGGCCGAAGCAATGGCGAAACTTGGTTCTCGTTGCGGTTTATGGGGGTCAGACGGCGGATCGCCCTATATCATACCAAATACCGTCAAATCTATGGTAAGACAGGACCGACCCGGGAATTAAACCGAGATAATACAAGGTAGAAAGAAAGAAACTACGCCTACATACATCATCTAGCAAACTGCCGAGCACGACACCCGAAAGATTAATATGTGAATTTCACAAAAGGGTCTGCGAATATTTCATTGTGGAATGACACGATATTTCTGGACTAATGGCGACGGGTGTGTTGGCTGTTATACCAATTAATAATCTTTAAATAGTAACATTTATAATGATTAGGTGATGTTGTACTTCTGATGAGTCTAGACATGTTTTTGTCGGCAACTGAAGGGCTCGATAAGCGTGATGGTGAACAAGAATGTTTATCAATTATGAAATTATTTCTGTTTTGATATTAATGTATACCTAATATACATTTATGGTCTTATTGGTCTAGTGGCAGCATATTAAGGCTGAGAAGCGTGAGATCTTGGGTTTAATTCCCAGATCAGTCACAAGTCAGGCAGTCACAATTTGTGTTTGAGCTTTCGATTCGAAATTCAAATCACACATGAATTGCCCGGGATTGGAATTTGTGGCCGATATGGCGATCGGCTCGCCCCATATCTCATCATGGGACGGAAATAAGCTCGGCGAATCGTGGGTGCATTAGTTGCATCTCTACCTACCTCTTCGAGGATAAAGGCGTGAGCTTATGTATGTATGTAATTTAAGGAAAGCTGTGAGATAATATTCTGTAATGTAATGATTAAAAATACAGAATATAGGACATGCCAAATGCAAACAAAATGTGACGTTTTCTTATCTAACTGCCGCACTCGGTGACATTCGTTACTATAATCCTCAGTCAGTAATTTCTTCAATAACTTAATGCTTTCTAATTTCTATTAAGATTATTTCTGTAAATAATCTTCAGAGAAATGTCTAATAATAATATAATTCCATGGAATGTGAATCAAAATTAATTGACGTCCTTAAGTGCAGCATTAAGACATGTTGATATTTCTTTATTAATATTTATAATGCTTCATTGTTCATTAGACAAATTCAGAGAGAAAAACTATACATACACCTCAGTGATTCCATTTAAACAGTAAAACAACAAACCTGTTGCTGTTATATTATATTGTATGTACATTAGGATTTATACCATCATAATTACTCAGAAATATTATCATAACAAAAATGCTTGTTTCCATAAAATGTGTTATTACCTACTTTAAACTTGTTTCAGAATTAAAAATATTGAGTTTCATACATAATATATCATTGGTTACCTACATATATATAGTCTTTCAACTTCATCCTCAATAGGCTTCTCAGTAGTTTCGGCATCGCAGATCACCCCTGCAGTTACTGATATATTCTCATTGAACCTGATAGGTTGGAATCCCCAAAATCTTAGGTGGACCCAATGAATTTGACATCAACAATCAGAATCCTAGGATATTTGGTTTAACAATATCTCATATAAATATGTTTATGATAAATGAGTAGTGTTAGTTATCTGGATCTCAGTAACTTGAAAAATAAATTCTCATTGAATAAATATTATCCATAAAAGCTAAAATGGGTCACTATTAATTTAAATAATCAATTATAAATTCATCGTCACATTTTATTTGTATCATTGAAATCACACAAATTACAAAACCATGTTGAAAGTTGTTTGTATGTACTTTTACAAACTTTTTAGATACCCTGAAGCTTAATATTCATAAAGCAACATTGACTATGAACTACAATATTATTATATCTTATTCAGATCAGTTACATACACATAAATATACTAATTATCTAGTAACCTCTTACTGTTAGTTTTCCATGCGAGGTATGTGTTCCAGAACAGAGCAACAGACTGCACAACCAACACTTGATACTGAAGTGGTACAAAGTAAAAGTTCACAAGTTGTACCCATGGCCAAATATAATAGTTTGTTTTTAATACATCAAAATAATTTGTGTGCACATCCCTTTTGATAATATCCCAAGTTTTACCCTGCATAGTTCCAACACAAACCAGAAGTAGACAAAGAAATGATGGGGCAAATACCATTTGATCCACCAATACTTTTTTTACAGCTACTGTTTTTCCTTGAGAACCTAAGTGGCGATTCAAAACTCCATACCACATGCGTAATGCTGGACCCTGCAAATAAAAAATTATTTAATATTTGAAAAACAAATTATCGAGAAATAACATAAGTATGTAACATATTCTCATACTGGAATTACTATCCACTTCCTATTTACTTACACCAATAAAAAACCCAATTGAAGCAAACTTTAGCGACCTCTTGTAATCCACATATTTCCAGGATTTTTCTTCAAACAAAGTTTGAGATATAATATCTCCTGCACCCATTAATGTTCCAGCTTGAATTGCCTGCATTAAATATGGTGTGCGGCTCAAAGCCTCTTGATATAATTTAAAAAACCCGCGCACCCTCATTGTTACTAAATGCATAATTTTTCCATACTAGAAGAAATAATAAAATACATCAAGTCTCGTCAAGTAATTCTCAGTCAGCTACTTTGTTGATAGTAAATAACTGCAAAAAAATTACAATACAACGCAACGTAAGAAATAACTATTGAGCAAAGAATATAATCACAGACTACTTTTTTTTTTTGTTTTTTGTTCCATAAGGAACCGGCTAATATCAGAGACCATGCTGCCAAGTCATTAGTTATATCTTTTCTTATATTCCAAGAACGATGAAACAGGGGTGTGGTCAATTTCAAGGTCTTGCTGGAGTTTTGGTGATAATTCCTTTCAGTTCAATGCTTCTTAGACGACTTTCTTCAAGCGAATCGAAAGCACAAGGTCGACAATACCCTTGATCAAAAATCACCCAAATCCACTTATTTCAATGTTTCCATACACTATTCATCATCGTTAATGATTATTGCACAAAACCACACCACTTTTATACAACAAACACAACTTTAAACCAGTTTAGGAAATAATTAAAACAAGAGAGCCACCGCACTGTAAGAATTCCCGCCAAAACTACCCTCACAGACTACTATAGAGATTGAATATAATACTCTCTGAAACAGAAACCAGAAACATTATTTTTTTTGTTTGTTTGTTCCTTAAGGAACCGGCTAAGATCAGAGACCATGCTGCCAAGTCATTAGTTATATTCTTTTCTTATATTCCAAGAACGATGAAACGGGGGTGTGGCCGATTTCAAAGTCTTGTTGGAGTTTTGGTGTTAATTCCTTTCAGTTCAATGCTTCTTAGACGACTTTCTTCAAGCGGGTCGAACGCACAAGGTCCATTGATACCCCTGGTCAAAAATCACCTAAATTCACTTATTTCAATGTTTCCATACACTATTCATCAGCGTTAATGATTATTGCACAAAACCATACAACTTTTATATTGCAAACACAACTTTAAACTAGTTTAGGAAATAATTAAAACAAGAGAGCCACCGCACTGTCAGAATTCCCGCCAAAAACGAAACCAGAAACCAGCTATCAAGCCACAGACTACTATATAGATGCTACGCTATCAAGCTTTATTTATATTTTGACAGTTCACAGTAAGGATGGGTAGTGTATAATCGTTTATGAAAGTATTCAATAATCGATTACTATTCTTATAGAACTTGTTATCGATAGTTATTATGCTGTATGTTCAAATTATAATTTCATTTTTTTTAATGTTACTATGCTGAGCTATTGGGTAGATTGTTTATTTGTTGCGCTAAGCATCACAGTGGCGCATTCTCCTAAGGTTTTTTTTTTATCGCATGACTAAACCAATAACACGTTTTTTTATAAAAATAACAATTTATTAATATGATTATAAAAGGCCTCTTACCATGACGATTTCGACTCAAGCATTTTTTATTCGGTCAGTCAGCATATTCAGCGTGAATAACGCCCGAGGCGAAATTGTTTTTTCTGAGGGTCTACAAGGTGAAATGAAACAAGGAATAAAAATTCAGTTATTTATTAACCTTTACGCGCTCTAGAAATAAAACTTCTTGGAAATAGTGGCAAGTATTATGGTTATATTAATAATCAGATTCGACTTTTATAGTTTAAAGTTTATCCATAATATAATTTACGTTAAGTAACAAAAAGTAATACACTTTACGACGTTTTACAAAAAAAAAAAAAAAAAAAATGCCGCCACATTGGATTTGAAAATGAATGTCATATTTTTATTCAGCACCCCAAGAAACATGATATGGTATAATTTGTGGGAAACCAGAGCAAGAATTAAAATATAATAAGAACGTTTTATTAGTTTATTTATCTAATAATATTACATACACGCGTTCATCTCACAATGATTAAGAAACTGAAGCTATTTTGTAAAGGATTAAATGTAATATTAAAATTATATGTAAGGCTTAAATAGTTATGCCCAATTCCCACAAAGTGATGAACACATTTATAATCAACACAATCTTGTAAATGACACTCATATCAATTTGTTGAAAAAACAATGTCCACCATCTTGGATTTGAAATTGGATGTCGTTTCCATATTTAGCACCCTAAGAAACCTCGTTAATGATACTAATATCGATTTGTTGAAAAAAAGAATATGATAAACCTAGAACCCAATTGCAGCGCCGAGCCACCTACATCATAACACTATATGGATTCAATGAAAATTTTGATTTTATCACTTATTGAAGTGAACTTCTTTATCGGCGTATGGGAGAAATTTTATAGTGTAACATTTTTCCGTTACGCGCCATTTTTTTTTCTAACACTATTTTTAATTCAAATTTATTAAATTAAAAATTATTTTCTATTTTAAAGTGAAACTTTTTAAAGTGCAACTTTTATTAGATCGTCTCAAATTTTTTGGCCTGTGTGTTGCATGTTGCGTGACGGTCGGCCACGGAGTAGGGATAAAGTGAAAGGCGCTCGCCAGAGCAGCCAAGGCCAATATGGCGGCGTCTATAGTTCGCACGCTATTTTGTTTTGTAGAGGAACGGGTGCTAAATGTTCCTCCGGCGAAGGGGAGATCTTCAGTCAGGCAGATGTTGTACCTGACCGGCCGCAGCCCCTCCGACGGTTGATGTTCGGAACTTGTATATATACTTATCGTCGCTAGCGTTTGCTAGCGCGATTCAGCATCTGGTTAATGTTGCATTGTGCGGTGCGCGCTGCCGGTCAGGTACAACATCCGCCTGACTGAAGATCTCCCCTTCGCCGGAGGAACATTTAGCACCCGTTCCTCTACAGTTTGTTTTTGTTAGTGTTTAATGTAATAATAATATTTCAATTTTTTTTAGTTAAATGTCTATAATGTGAAAAAAAGTTTCACTTCTATTGGCAGTTCCCAAAGACTGCCCCACATGTTTTTTTTTATTAACTATGGTCTATGGACAGGGCGGGTTAAAATATGATCGAATCTTTTACATATTCTAACGATCATACGTCGTGTATGGGTTGTGATTGAATTTTAATGTCTCAATCGATAGTGATCGACACAGTTCTATTTTGGGTGCCGTTTCGTTCGTTCGTTTAACTTCGTTTTGCCATTCATTTGCATTCATTCATACTTTATCTGTGATTCATTCATCCGTGATCCGATTCCTCATTCCGTTCATAGAATATTGTAATCAGAATCAAAAGTAATTTCTACTTCTAGCCTTTGGAGATACGTAGCTTTCGTATAACTCCGTGTTAGTACAATTAAATATCAACGTGCAACATGGATAAAAGGAAATTATCTACGGCAGGGGACAGCTTATATGAAATACTTCAAGTGCCTAAAACTGCAACGGCGGACGACGTCAAGAAAAGCTATAGAAAATTAGCATTAAAATATCATCCAGATAAAAACCTGAACAACCCAGAAGCGGCCGACAAATTTAAAGAAGTAAATCGGGCTCACACCATACTTAGCGATGCGACAAAACGCAATATCTATGATAATTACGGGTCGCTCGGTCTTTACATCGCAGAACAGTTTGGCGAAGAAAACGTCAACGCCTATTTCGTAGTAACAAGCACTTGGTGCAAAGCATTGTTTATTGTGTGCGGCATTCTTACGGGTTGCTACTTCTGTTGTTGCCTGTGCTGCTGCTTCAATTGCTGCTGCGGCAAGTGCAAGCCTCGTCCCCCAGAAGAGTCCGGTGACTACCACACGCTGGAGCGTGATGATTCTGACGGCGTGCAGCCGGTTACGGCACAACCTGGCGGCGAAGGCCGCCCCAAAGGTGAACAGGCACCTCCCATCGCCATGCCTGCGCCACCTCCTGCGGGAGCTTCCGAAAACACGGGCTTGAACACAGGTGGGGTCAATTATGGAATTTCTCATTAACATAATAAGTTTCATCCTTCTTTAGTGCTTAAATGTATAACCTCGTGTTTGTCTACTTGATAAAAATTGTTTTCACATAAAATTTTCTCCATATATGTCACTGATTTCACTTAAATCACATTCTATTGTAATATATGATATCAATGGTAGCTCAATGATAATTATTTCATTAAATATTGATAGGAAATTAATTGACGAATCATGTTTATCCTTGCTGTTATGTAGGTACAACAGTATGATTTGAAATCATTTTCTAGAAAACCTTATTACCTATTTATAGTGAGCTATAACACTAAAATGCTCCCAAGAAGGTATTACCATAAGACTATTTAATTTTATTGGAAATTATTCAAGTAGACACTGAATGAATAAGATCTAACCTCAAGTGAAAAGATAATAGTCATCAAAATTACTATGCATAACTACATTGTTATGTTATTTTTCATTATATTTATTTTTATAGCCATGTTGGAAGTGTTTGTTATATAAGAGTCTAAACTTCAGTATTTGAAGTGTGATTAGTTATGGAATCATTAAAATGTTTCATGCCTTCATTTTATGTAACAGTTAACTTAATGATATATTTGTTGCAGCTTAATTTCTCATTACTGGCTGGTATGTTTTTAATATTACTCGTTTTTCTTACCTACTTGAACACAATAGTTTACATCACATTGATATCTCCATGTCACACTTTTAGCCAATATGTTAAAAAACAATTAATACTATCAGGGAAGCACATAACTGAGAAAATGCCTGTGGTAGTGAAACAGAGTGGGAAGGTGACATAAGTAACAGCGTTGTTGTGTTGCACACATTATGAATACAACACACCAACACCCTTATGCTGCAGGAACCACCTACTCAGTTATGCTCTACCCCTATAAATGATAGACTTTTAGAGTTTTGTACCTTGATAAACGTTAATTAAGCACCTCCTCAAAAATGTACCATATATTTTTCATACTTTATAATATTTTATATTGTCAATTTCTTTAAATCTCTTACACACAGGTACAGTCTGCCGATATTATATCAGCATTCTTGTGATACATTAATACATTTCATAGTGGGATGCACACTTGTGGAGTTAATAAATAGCATGACAGTGTAAAATGTACTAAAAATATCACAATAATGCCATTGACAATATTGCAGCTGTATGAAAGTGGCTTGAGTGTTTTAATAATGATGATCTTGTGTATGCTACTCCTAATTGCTCAATAACTACCTACCCATATGTTTAAAACCATAACATTCACAATCAATATTTTTGTATTTCTTGAAAACTGTTATATTCACAGTCTATGTGAATACAAAAGTTTTCTAAAGCCTATGGTTGAGCAGTTTTACTTCATAAACAAAGTCTTATTTTAGAGAATTCTTTTCAGTACCTAATTATTATGAAAATTTATTTTGTTTATTGTTGAGTGAAATTTATGAGGTGGAAGGTATAATTAACTCTTTTCTAGATATGAGATGTGGCACTATGTATTATAAACTCATTTACTTGTATATAATGTGCCATTGTGACTCACTGACTGGTCTAAGGACAGAGTTTAATGGTAATTGACTAATGCCTAGTTTCACCAAACTTTCCATTAGTTAACTTTTAGGGATTGTTACTAGTAATCACATATTGAAGAGGTACAATGTTACAGTCAGCATATTTTTGCATTGTGATTGACCTCTTTGATGAGTTCTGACTGTTAGAGATTTGCCATAGGATAAGGATGCCTAGTAAAAAGGGGTTGTCAGTAACACCTATAATGATTTCTTATGTTATCACGAATATTACACATTAAAATAAAACTAATTTATACAGACTTCTGTTGGTCCTGATGTTTCAAAATCTTTTCAGCCTTTGTGGTCAGTGATGAGACTCTGGTGTAGGTCAGCTCAAAAATTGAATGTTACATTGCCTACCTTAATTTTAAAGTTAAAAGCTTATTTTTATTTTCAAAAAGTTACTTAATGCTAGTCCTATTTACACAGAAAAAGCTCACGGTATCTTGAGGCCTGGCAGTTTGTCTTTTGGGTTCCGATTTAATTAAATGTATAATTGGATCCTAGGCTTGTGCAAGCTTCCAACCATCTTCTCTATTTAAATTTGGATGGTTTTTAATTGCCACATGACCACAAAGGCTGAAAAGCTTTTGAAACGTTGGGACCAAAATAAAATTAAACCGCGATAATATCTGTATTAATTAGTTTTATTTCTAAGTAACATCTATTGTAAAGACGAGACTTATTTTATTTTGTAATGCAATTCAATATGTACGAGACAATATACAACAAAGAAAATGAGGTTATCAGTGTTTATCACTGATCACATCCACAGTTTTCAATATGGTTAGACAACGAATGTATAATCCAATTTTTTTATGCTAATTAATATGGATTCATTTAAGCATGCAATTAGCAGACTCTGCAATTTAATTTTACTATCTGACAACGGAGTTGAAGTAAATCAATACCTTTAATTAAAAATTTTGTATGGGACAAACGTCTAAATATCGCTTACGACAATTGAAATTACGGTTATCGAAATTCAAATCTGATTTGTCGGCCACGGCCCACGAGAAGTCTCTCCATTTGGTCTTAACAAAAAAAACCAGATTACAGACGAGGGCCTTGGAAATTTGGCAAAAGTGGATTCATCGAACCCACATGGGCCAAATGCGCGACTGCGCGCCTGAATGCACCGTCAGACTTGACGGTGCATTCAGGCTCGCGCCAGACTATGACGCGACGTATCAAATGCCGATGATGTTCCATTTTAAAATTTTGTATTGGAAAATTGTACACAAATTGAAAATGGAACATTTTCAGCCTCTGACTCGTCGTCGTAGTCTTTCGCGAGCCTTATGCAACAACACTTAATTTTATCAATATTTAATATTTTATTTGTGTATTTATGCCAAACACTTAAAATTTGTTGTGCATCTTAAACTTAAAATGCATTATTTGAACATTCCAAATAAATTGTTTAAATAATGATAAGCCCAGTCTGATTTATGTGTGACAAGTTTTTTTTTTACACTTTGATATAAATTCTGTAAGTATATCACACCTTCCTGACATTGATGAGGAGCTATTTCAGGATAAGTAAACATTTAAAAAATATAGATTTAAACAAACGCTGACTAATCAGTTATTTTAAATTTTGAGTGGCAGAGCCATGCTGTAGATAGTTTCGTCTACTGTGCTGGCTCGACCGGATCATTCATTACCACTGTCTCACAAAAAACCGACGTCAAGTAGCAGCTTGCTGCTGCGTTTCGTACGGTGATTAAGATATCCGGAGGCCCAAACCCTCCCCTTCCCAATTCCTAATTATACCTTTTCTTTAAGGTAGGCATCGCGTCCATAATAATTCTTCTAGTATTGGGCGTACATGGGCAGTGGGTATCACTTACCATCAGGTGATCCATTTGCTCGTTTGGACTGAAATGTGCGTAGTTTCCCATATTTATCTTAACAAATGTAACAACAGCAGTAGGTCATCAAATATGTTTTGCGTAATTGATTCCATTGCTTATTACACCTACAGTGACATTATTTGTTTAACAGTATTTTATAATAATTTTAGCTAGTATTTAAGTTGGTTGTAGATAGCTATGATATATTCATATCTTGTTATTAAATTGTAAGTGTGTTTTCTTACTGGTTAAAAACAATACATTTGGTAAAGTGAGACAATGAAAATGCAGCTTTTGTTCACATTTAATATTTGTTAGCGTAATGACTTATCATTGACCAAGATGAACTTATGAGGTAATTTAATAAGATTGTAGACATTATGAAAATTAAATACATTGTTTCATTAAAATGCTAGGTAAGAAATGCTTTTTAAATTAGCTGCACACTGTTTTAGCGTATCCTAATACAGTGTATTTTACGTGTAGTTTTATTGATTTATTATTGATAAAGTATAACACAGTAAGGATATTCATGTATGTAAATGAAAATGTTCTTAGCATTCTTTGTAAAATTTGTTATATGAATTTATAAGATTAAATATATATGATTACTAGTTTTAGAAATATCCTAAAAAAATATTTGAATTTATTTACAATAGGCGTAGCTCTGCGTGTGGTAAAAAAATTAATAGTATACTCATATACAATACTAAAGGAAATCGTTATCGTCGCTGCGCTTCTAAAATCCGTTTGTAAAAAGGGAAGCAAAATACCTTACTAATTATTAGCAGCTTACTATAGTTATTTTTGTGAATTTGGCCACAATAGTGTATTTTTAAATACCTACTGTGTTGATGATTTTAGGTATCTTTGAAAGTATTTTTATGAAAATGAATTGTGTTCACTAATGAAGTCGCCACTATCCTCTCTAGTTTTCACTCTACGAATGCAAACTTCTCCCACAAATATCCCCATTACACGTTCTTGCCTACACTACAGACATTTTTTATAGCATTTTCACCATTAGAGTGTTTACGAGAAACTCAATCTCCATTAAGATATTTTTTCCCTAGTCTTTCTTCTTTCTGAATGACGTTATCCCGGATGAATGCCAGAGTATTATATATTTGGGGCGACCCGCCGTTTGATCTTCCACAACCCGCAATAGGAACCAAGTTTCGGCATTGCTTCGTCCGCTAATCAGCAATGTGTACCACGTGAGCTTGGCTTCGGGCCTGAGGTGTTGGTGGCTCACTATATTTTATCCTTACAGTGATTTTAGTAATTTCCCGTGTCATCTTCTTAATTACTTCGTGTTCCAATTCCTTGAACCTTTCATCTTTGTGCAGGGTTCTTACAAAATACCTACGTAGCCAAGTGAATATGTTCACAGCCGCATCCATTTTCCAAAGCATTTGTCGCACGCTTTTTCATACCGATTCTCTAACCACTCCCGTAGCTTAACTTAATTTGAAACTTCACTTTTGAAAAGTACCTCCTAAGTTGTTATTATTAATTGTTATCATTGTTGGTCTAACTGAACATATTATACCGAATAATTGGGACTTCCACTCGATAAAAAATCCGAGTGCAAAACGTGATAGCGTGCAGATACATCCTTAGAAATAACGGTTCGCTATATGGCCTTTTACACATCGAATTGTGGCCATATAATTGTTTATCTCCAAACCAATTCTTATATGTTTTTACAGGCACAACACACATTGAGAATTCTAAGATTAGATTCTGTAATCTAAAATCGTTATAGGTATATACATACCTACAAAGATTTCAGAAATGTATCTAAAGTTCCAAGCTCTAAAGCTGCGATATATGTAAATACTAATAAGTACGTATTTATACTACTATAATGAATACCAATTAAAAATGTTTTTTTGCGTAGCGACGTTATTTTATGCTATTCAATAACCATAAATAACATTTAAAACATTTACTCTGGTTATATTCTATGTATATAGAAAATGTGTAACGAAAGTATAATAAAGCGTATAAACAATGCACATTGTAGAGCCATCGCATACCTGGCAGAGTAAGCTCGAGCATACACGCGCATTTTTCTGCTCGTTTTTTAACATAAAAAAATCGATAGATTCAAATTTCAAATAGAGTTTAAGATAGAATGTAAGAAATGCTGTTTTTAGTGGACATCAGCGTGTAGTCGCTAAGGTCTATTGAAGGCTATTTTCATCTATATACAAATGGTATATGGTCGAAATTTTATTATCAGTAGTAATATTTATATACATAGATGCATCTTATCCTCACTTTTTTTTTTTTATTCCTAGTATATTTGTTTTTATTTACTTCAAAATGCTAATATAATACCAATGACACCGGGGAGTGCCTTGTGTGTTGAGATACCTACAAGTTGTTAATTTAGTTCGGCATACATATGAATAGTATTGATATGACACAATTTTTTTATTAGCATGAATAAAGCCCAGAGGAGTTGATGTCAGACAGGCGGACGGTCATAAAAACTACAAGCCAAATCTTCTGTAACAAATGTTAAAAATTATGTTACGAGCCCACTGCGAGTCGGATAAGGGCAGGTCGAAGAAGATTAGCATGAATGACGTAACGAGAGAGTCACTCACATGGTAAGCGCCTCGCCTGCCCATAAACAAAAATAACAGCACACAGAATTTTAAATTAAAAAGCGCTGTACGACACTGGACTGAGTTCGTCAATCTGAGACATAAGTTAAGTTTTATGTCCTTCAAACCGAAACACAACCTTGCTTTCACACTGCTGTTTGGCGGCAGAAATAGACTAAGCGGTGGTACTAACCCACACAGCCTCTCGCATACGAAGTATAATGTTCCAAGTTTCATCGTCGTAAAATTTTCTTATTTTTATTAAAATATTGTGCACGTAGCTTAGATCTCCGCCAAGTGTGCACTGGCTCTTACAATATTGAGTACAATAATATAGAATGGAAACGTTGTGCCCAGTCGATTTATTTCTTACTTATTTACTTTAGCTACTTTAAAGATGATTTCAAAATAACGTACAATGAGTAAATAAGGTAAATAGGATGAATAAAATTTATTTAAATACGGAAAGTATAGCGCAAATATCACCTATAGCGCTGATTGAGAATTCATTTCCTCAATGGTGGTCTGTTGCAGATGGTATGTGGCTACAGAATCACTGTTCTGGCGGACGTAGTCTTTTCTAGTTTGGGTTCGTTAATCGCGAATCTCGATGACTCTCCGGATTCATAATAACCTTGAGCTAGTTCATGCATCTTAAAAACAAAAGAAATTAAGTATATACAAAACTTTTTCAGAAAATCTATTTTTTATTCTTGAAAATCTTCACACAAGTGTACATTAAGAAACTTTCTATTCCTAGATTTTCTTGAAATGTACTTGCGTTTATATTATTAGAACAAATCAAATATTAAACGCAAATAACCATAAAACGTTCCTGCGCCGACCCCACTGCGAGTGGGATAAGGGCAGGTGGAAGAAGAAGAAGCAAAATAACACTAATTCAAATCAAACACGTACACAAAAGTTCTTTTTTCTTACAGTTGATCTATACCTATCAATGATCTATAAAGTTCGATGTAAATTTCATGTCAACTTAATATTATTGTCTCGACTTGTTTACAACAGTAAACATTGAGGAATACTATACAATTTCTATGTGTGATTTCATTAAAATACCCGAGTATAGATATTTCGGTGCATATTTGCACGTTATGCTATGTGTGCTTGTACCTGAATATGGAGCTAATTTGTGACAGTGACATCTCAGCCATCCTATTTCAATGATCCTATTATACATTAATGTCAATAGTATACCCACAATAATTGTCTTTACAAATACCTATAGCATACGTGCAAGGAGTTAAATTATCTGTAAGAGCGATGGGTTATTATGTAATTTAAATCATTATATAACCTACTTCGATTTAACTTCATTTTAATGTTTTGTCCCACCTTTTAAATTTATGAGATTATTGGCTGGACGCACTTAGGACTTTTTCTCTGTCACGTGGGTTTTAACTGCGCGCGTGCCGCCCGCATGCCGCATGCGTGAGTTAGCGGGCAGTGTGACTCCCCACGGGCCGCATGCGTGTGTATGGCATACATGACAAGAAAAGTATCTATGAAAAAATACAACGCGACAGCGTGCATGCGTGCCCGACACGCATTTAGGCACAAATCCGCGTGATGGGAAAAATGACCATAGCTTTTCCATAATAATTACTTACATCTGTTTTCTGTACAAGTCTTTGTGAGATAATGTACATGTAATAGCAAGATTAATACTTCTATTCCATAGTATACAATGTAAACGAGAGCCTCGATCCATGATTACATATGGACACATATACATACATATACACAGACATGGATCCAAATAAATATCGCAAGGGAATATACCTAGTAGATATAATTCGCGTGCAGAGACGAAGTGAGATCTTGCGCGCGCGTAATCTATATGCACACGATGTTACTGCAGTATGATAAACACAAGAAAAATGTCTTTCTGTGTCGTAAAATAGATTTTGTAAAACTCTTAAGTGTATAAAGGTGTTGCGGCACTCACAAAAAATTGTTCTTGTGACGTTACAGCAGGTAGATGTGACATATTTGGTTTCTTACAGATTAAAATACTTGCGTTATCTACTTAGATGTATGTCTGTGATTTACCATAGTTGGTGGTTTTAACTATTACATCCTGTGTGTTATGGTACCTACTAGTCAACGAGTATTTATAACGAAAGTGTTAACTAATTACGACATTAAAATGTAATTTAACTTTGTATATTTCAATTAAATAAATCTGCATACGAAAATATTCATCTCTTATTGAATCATATCAGCATCACATTTTAATTTTATTCATGAATTGGTGATCTCATTTTCTTTTCATTACAATTTTGATATCTAAAATACCACAGTTCTATTTATATATGTTTTTCTTATTTACAGGCAGCAGTATTCCAAAATACACATGAAGTATTAATAATAAACTAGTCTAATTCTTAAATTGTAAGAGAAATGGAGAACTGACTTCTATAACCGTCAATATTAACATTGTTAAGCTTAAATAGCTGTTATCTTTCATCACTTGAGACATTTTTATAGTTTTGATGTTAGTATTTATGGCTTTCATTGCTAAAATATATTTTATAATTTTTAATATGAATTTTACTGATCTAAGATTGTAAAAAAAAATCTTGCCATTATTAAGTTATAATCAAAATTAATACGTCCTTAGGTGTTGATTCATAAAACTAGATTTGTCAAACATTTATTTTGTAAAATATAGTCATAGTAAGTATGTATATCACAAAAGTGTGTTGCATTTTTTCAATGCTATTTAACGGATTAGGTTACAGGTACATCAACTATACATAATTATACTAATTGTTCAATTACCTTAGTAATTGTAATTTTGTACTTGCATGTCGTTTTTTTATAAACTACGATATATGCCGTCTACTTAAATATTATAAACACCTTGATGCTCTTGCTGGCTTTTAATCAGGAAACACGTCATTGCTCGAGCATTTGCATAGATAACTGGTTTTCCAACATTTGTTATAAAGAGATATTTATGTTGCTTTACGGCCAAATGTTTTAAGACGTGAATAAGTCATTGATAGGTTGTTGGATTGAAAGTAAACCTGGAGCAATTTAAAGACGGGCCGTACTAATGAACACCGATTACAAGACTTGTATAAGTTTTATCTTGTTTTGTCTTATTACGTGTAGTGATATTTTCGGCAGCAAAAGCAGGGCAAACAAGTACCTACACTATTACAATTCAAGTTATGCGCTTCGGTAATCTTAATTTTTTACGGAATGGTATTAATATCCAATGAATAGCTGGTCATCCGGGACCGGTTAGGAAAAATAATGTAGGTACATAATCTGTAAAAATAATGTTATAGAACAGGGTCTGTAAATAGGTCATCATCATGCGTTGGTATTTATTAAATAGCCGAAGATTACTGAAGCGCTTAATTTAAACCGTAGTAAGTACCTACTCACTGCAATGTTTTTATTATTACACGAGGAATACAGCGTTATCAGTAAGACCCAAGTAAACTCTGCAT
This sequence comes from Mimas tiliae, assembly GCA_905332985.1. NCBI lineage: Eukaryota > Metazoa > Arthropoda > Insecta > Lepidoptera > Sphingidae > Mimas > Mimas tiliae. The sequence continues at coordinate 9,303,576 of HG995242.1, read as the reverse complement.
CACTTTGGAGACGGACGGAACTTAATAGCGTCCCTACACTAATAAAAATAAACAGCTATCTAAGATAATAAAAGGGCCTGGTACATCAAGACACGTTGTATTGGAGGGTTAACATCTTAAATACGGCCTTGCTTGAAAGTAAAATTAAATGATTTTTTATATAAATAGGAGTCTAATGTTTGGCTTTCAAGTTCCAATATATTAGGTGATAGAATTTAAGTGTCTTAAAACTGTTGTTGATTGTGTATTGATAAATAGAATATACATACCCACATGTTGTGCGATAGCCGCATAGGCATTTACTTATTAAATATTTCTAAGCTTAGTGTTATGGGCTTCAGTCACGTGATCATTCCGAAAGATTTGTTACTATTATAATTATTAGCGTTCTTTAAAATACATATGATATGATATATTTAAAGGAAAGTATATTTATATGTGACAACAATATAAAATATCTTTTAGTAACAGGTAACATTTCAAAGAGTTAATTGATTGTAAATCTTACTATAGATGTAGGTCATTAAAAGTTGTGTAACTGTTAATCAAATAAAAAAAACAATACCTCTAGAAGATATGCTGTTTTTTTATTTAATAAGATACTATTAATATTATTAGTTAGAATGTCATAGAAACTAGGTGAGCATTTGAGCCTTCAGCAATGAGCATACGACTTAGCTCATAAATATTATGGACAAGTACAAATTAAAATTAGGTAGAGACACTAATTATATATTATTTATTTATAATTTGATCTAGGTATTCTGTGGATGATGTCCGGGGATAAAATCTTAGGACGGACAATCACAACTTGTGTTTCGAGCTTTAAACAAGCATAAACTTGGCGAACCGTACGTGTAGGTATGTACTAGATAGTAGTTCCACATCTGCCTACCAGCTCGGAAATATAGGTGTGAGCTTATTTATGTATGCTTAATCATTGAAAGAGAAAGAGGATTTTCTGAGATTTTAAGCCTCGTCAACAGGTATCATGGCAAACGGTAATCCAAATGCTCTAGCTCGGAAAGTATATAGCCAACTACTATTTTATTAGGTGGTAGGTCCCTCGTATGCGAGAGGTCGTATGGGTTGGTACCACCGCTTTATCTATTTCTGCCGCCAAACAGCAGTGTGTTAGCTCTGTTGGGACATAGGGCTTTCTCAAATAGCTTCACGGTCTTCCGCTTCCGCTTGCCAACTGCTTCCCGCAACGTTTGTCAGGTCACCAGTTCAGCAAGCACATTTCGGCCTACACTGCAGTTAGACAAACGTGGTCTCCATTCCAATACCAACAGCCATCATTGCGAAGAAAAATATGGCCAGCCTACTGCCACTTCAATTTACAAATTCCGTGGCCCATGATCGCATTTCGGATCGCATCACGAGATACTCCAAACGTATCTAACACGCTCCATAGCTTGTTGAGTGATCTTAAAACGTTGACCTTCATGGCGGATCAGAGGAGCACGTTTGTGGACCTCATCGCAGACAGCTGGCTTGGGAGAGTGTGAAGAATGAACGAGCCTATGCTTCTTGACTTCTCGATTTCTGCGAGGATCTCTGACCTAGAGATAACGGTTCTGTTGTCCGATGTCTACGGTGTCGTCATATGATTCCTTCCCGACAACCGGTCAAATACGTTGAACCCTTGTCCGCTGTATCGCTTCCTCGATGGGATCGAGTGTTATATTGGCGCAGATCAAAATGAATTTGCCTTTGAGAAGGAGGAAATATGACGATTTTGGGGACATAGTCACGCTTGAAATCTTGGACACCTTATTCTTTTGCTCCAGCTTTCAAAAAGCCATGTCCACCTCGCAGTCTCGAGAGGTCTATCGGAGACTCTCCTCTGAACAGAGTGACTGCGCTATAATATGCTAACGGTATTGTTTTGTAGGTACTATTAAACACTTGTATTGGGTACCAAATTTCCCATATTTCCCGGTACAGGTGCCGAGCTGGTACCGGGAAATTCGTAGTTATCCTCAGTACTGCAATCTTTATCCTGAATACAATTGCTGTGAAGCCGCTCGTGACTAACTTTAGGCCGGCTAAGTTACCTATTTTGCGAGTATTGTGATCTATGTAAGCCGCTATTCGTGTACACTTGAACCGAGTTTACCCTGAACGTGTCAACGTTACTTTACGGACTACTTACTAAGCGCAACAACACAGCTGCCACTTTACGTCGTTTTTCTGCGAGCCAGTGAAATCACCCTACAGTCTAAGCCGCCCTCCATGCTAGAAACTAAACTTTACAGTCTGACTTTAGAACTATTAAACAATCTTCTTAAGTAATTCAAGTTGACTACGGCGATACATCCAACATTGCGACTAGCAACACGTAGCTAGGAGTATTTGCCGTACTCGCGTAGCAAACATGCAACACCTAAGCGGAACATGTAGGGTGCATAGTAATAACGCTACAACCTACAAGCATGCGGCGCCACACACCTGTAGCACCAGAGACCACAACAGGTGTATGGCGCCGCACTCATGTCCTTGGTTTTTGTTATAACACGCCTAGTGTGTGGCGGGTCCCACAACACAACTAAGATCAATACTATGTTATTTTTAATTGTGCCCGGTATGGCAATAGGCTCGCCACCTATCACTTTTTGGGACGGAAATAATCAAAGCGAAATGTGGGTGTAGATACTGGTTACACCTCTGCCTACCCCTTCGGGGATTACAGGCGTGATTGAGTATGTTCTTAGTCACTAAGTTTTTTTTATGATTACCTACTTTTATTTACTAGTCGTAGCTCACGGCTTCGCACCTGAGTCTTTTTCTGGGACCTAAATTAGTTTTTATAGCCTATACCTACTTATGTTTACTGGAGCTTCCTTCGCCTATCATAATAGTGGAACCTTCGTCAAAATCTATCAGCAGTAATTTTAACATGATACGCGAATAAATTGACAGGCCGTCAATTACCGTTTTATTCTTTGTATCTATTTTACATCAATCTACTAGTGTCTTCCACAAAAATAAAATTAGACCGTTGGGTCTAAGGTACACCCTACACTGGTGATATCAATTTATTAAAATTTCGGCGCATTAGGGACCCCTCCATTTCCCGGGGCGAGAAGCGTCCTGATCACAACCGCCGCCAATGTTGCTCAGAAGTCTCTGCGCATCGGAGGTTGCCCTCGAGATCTACGGAAGTAACAATTCCAACCACCTACATTACCGTCTATCTCAGGTTCGCACGTTACCGCATGACCTAGGTATGTATTCAAACTAATCTTTAATATGTAAAAAGGGCGCCACAACAGCCTCCCGTTCCGCATCCACTACTCCCGATGGCCTTATTAATTAGATTAGTCACCTCTTACAACGACCTGGCTGTATCTCAGGCGGCGTGAGGGTTCAGTCATAGTTCAATGTCAAAAGTGGTACCTAAGTATTAGGTTTTTCTATTACGAAATTCTCAGTATCAGCCCGGAGTCTAGAAATGTGCCCGGTATGGCGATAGGCTGGCCCCCTATCACATCGTGGCAATAAGCTCGGCGATATGTGGATGTACTGATTAAATCTCTGCCTACCCTTTCGGGAATTACAGGCATGAGTGCGTACCTATGTATGATGTATTGCTTAGGTGAAGTTAGTGTTCATGACTCGTGCCAGCAGATAAATAGGTTTTTTTATTGCATCTGATGGTAAGTGATCACCGCCCATGTACGCCCATAATACTAAAAGAATCATAGCCACGTTAACGACCTTAAAGGATAGGCATAATTTAGTGATTGGGAAGAGGAGGGGATTTGGGACTCCGGATATCTCACTCACCGTACGAAACGCATCAACAAGCTGCTACTTTACGTCAGTTTTCTGTGAGACAGTGGTAACGACCCGGACGAGCCGGCCCATTCATGCTGTAGACAAAACTGTCTACAGCGTGGCTCTACCATTAACAAAATCGAACCTAATTTAATATTATTTGGTTTCATAAAGATTTATTATTATTGTATTTGATTTTATTAGATAATAAAATTATAAACTAGAGCACAAAATTTCCGTTCATAAGTGTCAAGTTCCACCAACGTACAAAAAAAATGTAAGGCCGGTCCACCACTAATTCTAACTCTGGAGCTTGATCCCACTCGATACCTAAGACAAAAGAAGCATTATTATAATAGCAGACAACAATAAAGAATACTTATGTATAACATTACAGAGAGTGGCAAGAAGGGTATTTTTCAGTAACTTGCTAACACTGGAAACAAATATTTTACTCAGTAGGTACTTCACCAATTCTGGAGTTTTATAGTGAATTGCACACGTAACAAAAAAACCTTAATTTTAGGTAATGTTGTGTTTACTGTTATGAAAGTTTTATTGAAAAACATGTTGAGTTACCAAATTAGTCACGTTACCGGAGCGCCGCCGAAAAGAAGAGTTATGATCTTTATCGCCTCATTGGACTACTCTAGTAATCTACTTAGGTTGAGAAAACGTGAGCTCTTGGGTACAAATCTCAGGTCGGGCACATTGCCCCAGTTGCTCGGGATTGGAAATTGTACCCGGTATGGTGATAGGCTCGCCCACTATCACATCATGGGACCTAAACAAGTTCGGCGATTTGTGATTGCACCACTTGTTGCACCTCTGCCTACCTCCTCGGAGATCAAGGCGCTATGTTTTATGTTGAGTCGTGAAAAAACTTTAATTAAATTTAATTCACTTTGGCCAACTTACCCTGTAGTTTCGACATGTGTAGGTACGTCACTATTGCGGTTCCTACACGAATGTAATGCTGCTATTTGTTCTTTTACACGTCGGTAGTTGTCAATATTATAAGAACTTCAATGGTTTACTAACGTACCAAGTGACATCTTATGCTACTGTAGATGCAAAAATTCTTGTAGAACGCAGCAAGTACCTACCTACTTACACACACACCCAACAGTCACACATATAGTCCTGAGTCCTGACCCTACACTAAGTTAACTTGTATCGTAGGTATCATGAACTACGAGGGACTTGCGGTCCCACAACACCCAGACCCGAAACAAATATTTGTGGGTCAAACAAACATTTGTTTCGGTGCGGGAATCGAACCCACGGCTTCACGCTTCGCAGCCGGCTACTCGCCCACTGCGCCACGGAGGCTTACAGTTAAGCATAGATATTGCTTTTAGAAATGAGAACTCAATAAATGCGAAAGAAAATTAATTACCGTCATCTTTGAACGCATTACGTCCTGCTTCCGCCCAGAACATGAGTCGTTGTACGGCATGTGATAATGTCAAAGATCTCGGCGTAGTATTATTTCTATCGACCAAACGCGATATACCCATCTGAAATTAATACAAAACAGTCTTTACAATATAAATACCTACTTCACACCTGTGTCCCTAAAATACACTTTCGGTACCTACATGAATAGATAATCTGTGTTCACACATCCGTCACTATAACTCCTTACTGATATTGACAGTGACAGGCAAACGACCCCGAGCAATGAAGATCGGGACTAACAATTGAGCATGTTTTTAAAGATGTCTACGTTTTGATCTTTAATTTTAGATATTGGCTATTATAATACTTGACATTGGCGAAATCATCGAAAATCTATGGGGAAAATGAAAATGAAGATCGGCGAATAAGTAGGTAGGTATCTGAAAATGTGAATCTTTACCCCGCTGGCCTAATATGGGGTGGTAGACTTCAATGGGGTGGTAGACTTCACATGGCAGGTATCTTCGAAGAATTACTGATATATGAGACGATCATTCACTGAACCTTAGAGAACGGTTATAATAATAAAAACTTATTAACAAAAAATATAGGGGGCGAGCCTATCGCCATACCGGGCACAAATTCCAGGCTCCAGGCTGATACTGAGCTTTTATCCGACCCGGAGATCGACCCCGAGACCTCAGTCGTAACGCGTACGCATTACAACTGCGCCACCGCCTGTCACCAAATAGTAATTTATCCCGAAAATTGCCGTTCACGCGGGCAAAGCCGCGAGCAAGCTAGTACAAATTAAATATACAAATATCAGGCGAATTGAGATCCTCCACTTTTTTCATCGACTAAAACGTAATCAGCCGACGCGTCGGGCCACAGCGCAATTAATCAAATTGAAAAAAAAGGAGTTGGAAATATACATTTGTATTTTCTGCTGTAAATAAGGTATTAACAATTAATTAGAATCTTGCTGGCAAAAATTCCAACCTTCCATTCTTGCTAACTAACGTAACCGGGAGCAATTTAAAACCAGGCTTACTCCAGAAAAAAATATTCTTATGCCCTTGAAAAAATTCTATAGTCGGTTGAACTCCTTATTTACCGAGACTAGAAGACATCGTATACATACTTACAGCTTGTAGTTTGTTGGGCAGGAGTAGAGTCATGCGCAGTGTGTACAAGGGCATCGTGACGGCAATGCGTATTGAGTGCATTCTCTGTGTGATGTAATAGATGCTTGTGGTCGCCACGTGGTCAGCCAGGCGCCTCAGCGAGTTCTGACGAGGTACTAGCATCAATAGACTGAGACCCGGAGTTGCGTAAGATATTTCGATCGCCTGGAAATTATTTATTTTACGGATTTCAGAATGAGGTAATAATATCTAAATATTTTACTCGTAATGTTCCAGTTAAAAAGTTTTTATATAATTAGGTAAGTATGTAATTCAAATAACATTAGCTATACATATTTTTCTGTTCCTTCATAATATAAATCTGTCATCAAATGGGCGGCCCATCCGTGTTTGCGTTGGAACAATCAATCCCGTTGTATGATTTTGTATTGCTCTGTTTTAGTCTAGAAAGTGAATATATAATAGTGTATTCGGTTACATTTTTGTTAAAACTAATTTAACACATTCCTTTTACTTTATATACCTATGACACCTAATACACCTATAAGTGCTGGCAGTACTAAATAATAACACAACGGTTATGACGTTACACTTTTATTGTATGACGTTATATTGTCTGTTAAATCCATATGGTACTCTGACTTATTTAATTATTCAATTATAAATAATATACACGTTATTTAGAACGATCTAACATGTTCAATAATAAATATAATTACTAATGTGAACTATTTGTGAAAAGGTATAAATAAGGTGGAATATTTATTGTCGGCAGTCAGTCGGTTGCTAAACGGAATATAAAGTGTTACTCTGCCCAAATAAATGGAGAAGGTCGTGTACATTGTGTTTCAATTGTTCTACTTCGTTACATATGACACCTATTATGACACCTATTATAGGTAATGTAACTTTGATGTTCAATAATTAAAAATTCCACACCGAATGTGTTCACATGTACCATTTTTTTGTTTGGTAGTCAATTACATTTACTTTACCCGACTTAAAATGTAAACAAAAATTTCATATCTTTTACATTATCTACATCAAAAGTAATCTACCAGTTGTTTAAAGTACCTGTTAATATTATATTTGTCGGATCAGGAGTGCCGAGCGGTATACCGTCAGGATTTGGAGTTCCTATTTTATTGGGATAAACAAGACTGTATAAACAATTAAAAGGTTTCATTACACTATATTAAAAGGAAACACAATATTAATGGTAATTCCAATCAATGCAGTTAATCGAACAAACCCTCATGATTACAGTTCGCATATCGACCTAAGCCACCGAAAAGCATAGTGTATTTGTTTGCTATTAGCAAGCCAATATAGCTATGTCAATATACAGCAGCGCTGTATCACATAAACCGACAGTTTTGTCGAGAGCAAGGAGCTCTTTATTGAGTCGAATCCGAAGATTGACTGACTGTCATACCAAGTGCACGCTCTTTTATAAGACGATGCCCCCACCTTGCAATCCCTCCCCGACAACTCTGTCCGATGGCGCACGGAAGTACGTCACGTGTTTACTTGATACCAAAACACTACAGTGTGTTAAATCTAATAAGACTTGCATTTGTAAAGTAATCAAATAATAAAAGAATATTTGTCGTAATAGATACTTCACAAAGTAAATCATTTAAAATCTAACAAACATGTCATCAATTGTTTTGAACAAAACCATCAGTTATAAATATCGGAATAAGTTGCCAAAAATCAATTAGTGCGTACACAGAGTACTCAATAAATTATAGCCCGATTTATTTGACAATAATTGATAGTAAATTCACTTAAGTTAAATAAAGAAAATTACAAAGCAACAAATTTTGTTGATTACCCACAATCATAATGAACAACCAACTCCGACATATTTATAATGTACTTACTTAACTCTGTATATATATTTTTCGACTATTTTATGTTTTCATTAGGTACAAGTCTTTTTTATATATGTGTATTATTAAGATTGTACCGGATCAATGACCTTATACCTCAGTAGGTATTATCGGGTGTATATACCAGATACTAAAAATATTACGATATATTTTTTATTAATGGAGGCGTGTGCACCGGGCACCGCCCACTTATATTTTAATTGCAGATGAGATAAAAATAAAATAAATATACCCAACAGTCACACACAAAGTCCCGACCCCACACTAGGTAAACCTGTGTCGTGGGCATCAGGAACTACGAGGGACTTGCGGTCCCACAACACCCAGACCCGAGACAATTATTTATAGACATTACCCGCCTTCTGGCATAATTAGATAAAGACAAGCAAGACCTACGTGGCAAGTGCTATCTATAATTTGGTTGTGTTTCCCTTCCGGCACTTACCTAGGCCCGCATGTTGGCTGATATTCCGTCTATCTGACTTGATTATTACTAATGTACCTGTCTCCCCAGAGGGGTTGACGCCAGGCGGCCGGTCGTAAAAACTACAATCAAAAGAATGCTGTAGTTCGACCAAAGACTCGGATCGAAGATACATGTCCCCGATGATGTCAACACAATCTTTTAGTACACCTTGACCCTCAGCGCCCACCAGGAAGAAATTACATACGCTTTTTGGGGAGGGCCTGGTTTAAAATAATTATCGAGTTGATAGTGATTGTTGGCTAGGCCAGTCTCCCCTGGCCAATCCCATGCTACGCCTAGGGATTAAAAAAAATAAACTCCTCAACGAACAACAGTACACTCGTTGCGATTGTGTTATTGTATTGGGATTTACATGCTATTGTTGTAAATAAATATAATAATTAGGTGTATGTAGATGCTACAACTCTTTTATTTGATATAAGACGACCAAGATTCAAGTCAACTTACGATTAACCTAACACTAAAAACTTACATCGAAATGTTCTTCACAAAAATACATTCGAGATCGCCTTGCATGTTGTAGCCAATTTTTCGTATTTGTTGCTTCTTGGGCACATGAATAAACAGTTTATTTAGTGTTTTAATTGTTATATTTTTACATAGAGGCACTATACAGTACTTCTAAAATGTAGAATTTAACAAATTAAGCTCAACGAACAACAGTACACTCGTCGCGATTGTGTTACTGTATTGGGATTTAAATGCTATTGTTGTAACTACCACTTAAATTTAATAAAATAACGTTTAACAAAACTTAGAAACCGACTTCGAAATAAAAATCACTGAAAAGTCAAAAATAACAAATTCTATAGGTCTCTTTGAATAAATAGAAATTGTTATTAGGTTAATAGTTAATAGTGGTAACAGCACCCGTAACACTACATACTGCAGCGGGATATCCTTACCGGACATCCGGAACATGTAGAAAGGCACAAACCAAGTCTCCCTGTTTAAGGCTGTAACTAAGGCTAATACGGAAAAAAATATGCTGGGTTACAAAAAAAATGATAAACCTGTCGACCCAATCGCTGTCCAAAAATTATTTATGTAATATACTTTCATTAGGATTTTTTTTCACAGGAGTATTTGTGTGAGAGTGCTCAACGTGTGCAAAAAAAGGTTCGATAAGTACTGCTTTTTTGTAATTTTTAAAGCATAAATACTAGTGAATCGAGAAGTCGATTCACATGAATTCAACACCAATATACTCGAGGTGATCGAAAAAAAACGCGATGTATTAGGTACTTCTTTACTATATTCTATACAAAAAGTTGAAATAAAAACCATTAAAAACGATGTCACCGTGTATCTCGATTCGGAAGATTGTTGCGTGGTGCAAAATCGCCAAGGTCATTGGCGTGGGGTAGAACCTTAACTAGTTCATTAAAACAATATACAACCTATCAAATATAGGTACATCATTATTAGAAATATATTATTTACATAACGCTGGCGAATGGTATTTGTTATCATTGGGGGCGGCTAAGCGTATCATATTCCTGGCCAAATGGAATAAATATACTGGTGTATAAGCTGACAGCAGATGGTCTACGTACAACCATGATACCGCACGTCAAATCTTGCTTAATTATAACGGTAATTCTTTTCGTTGGGATAAAAGCAGAGTGTCCCGCGGATCGTGAGGAACAAAGTCACGAGGAAGCACAGCTGCAGAACGACTTGTTCTGTGCATACAACCATGAATTTCGACCAGTTAAAGATCATAAAAGCGCCGTCACTGTCAAAGTACGATTCGCAATCAAGTACCTCACCTTTGACAATTCAGAAGAAACATTCACTCTACACAGCTGGGTAGCTTTGACATGGAAAGATGAATTTCTATCATGGATACCGGCCAACTATGGAGATATAAAGGAAATTCAAGCTGAGAGTCACCTCATTTGGACACCGAGTATGGCTCTATTCAATGCCGATGCCACTTCTGTAATGTACCAATCGGACCAATTTTATACAACTTGTTTACTTTCGAGTAGCGGCACGGTGACCTGCGTACCGCATCTTGCACATACCGGCATATGTCGCACATCACTTCGCCGTTGGCCCTATGATTTGCATAATTGTACGATGTATTTCGGTTCGTGGATGCATACAGGTGAGCAGATTAATTTTACGTTCTATCAACAACAACCAGTTATCCTGGAAGATTTTCAAGATGGTCCCGGATGGAAACTAATGAACGTATACCATGAACGGTTGCCGGGAAACTATCACTGTTGTCCGAATAGCACATATCCCATGTTAAAGTACACTTTCGAACTAAAAAGAGAAACAGCAGGGCCGGCAGCTGTCGTAGTGGTGCCTTCGATCGTCATCGTCATACTCACGCTCACTTCTCTGGTGCTGAGTGTTAAAGACACTACGAGATTGCTACTGATATGCTTCAGTCTTTACGGGCATTTTATGTTTCTCACTGAAATTGGATATGAAATCCCGAAACACAGTGCGGACACACCGATCATTCTGTTATTCCTACGTGATTCTATGATGATTACTTTAACGGGAATCTTGGAAACGTTACTGCTGATGTACTTACGACGCCGAAAATCGCCTGCGCCAACATGGATTGTGACTATCAACAGACTTGTGTACCGAGGAGCCGGTAAGTATGTTGTGTTTACCGAAATCGAACCGACCGACACAACGGACACCAAGTCTCTTACCGGAGATATGACCGTGGGAGAAATCCAGGCAAAGCCAGATACCTCAGACTGGATTAAATTGGCAAACTTATTGAACAGCGTACTTTTCATCGTCGTACTCTTAGTTTACCTAGTCCTTATATGTACATATATACCTTACGATAATTAATTTATATTTTTATGGCATTTACGAACTGTCAAAAGATATTTCGGTTTATATTTTAATTACTTATATTACCATACGTTTGATTAAATGTGGGAATACGATTCGGACCTAAGTAAGTACTAAATTGAAAATGTATTTGTTTAAGGACGTGTTTCACCATGCTCATTTAACGTTTAACTCCCAGATACCGAATTAGCTAGCCAATTTAGGAAGTACGTAGGTACCATTTTGACATACATTTCTCGCTCTCTATTGAGACTTAGATTATTTTGTATTTCATTGTAAGTATATTTTATATGATTAATACTGGAACTTTTAGTTGGATATTGTGAAACACGTCACAAGTATAGTTAAGTTACTAACAGCTAGTAAATAATAATGAATCGAGCTAAGCTAGAACCTACTTATGTTTATTGTATTAAAAACTAACTATCTTTATAACTTGTATAAAATAGTAACGATAGCCCAGTTTGTAGCTACAATAAAGATATTTTTGAAAACTGATTTAATCAATAATTATTGAATGGCGAACATTGAGGTGAAGAATCTTTGCTGCTAGGAGTTTTTCGTAAGTAGAGAAGAGTAATAGTAATACATTTGGAAGTTGTTGGAAGCGGAGATTCCGCTTGAACTCTCTTTAGTAGGTACATAACATCACAGGCTGTAGAGTGTTGGTATATTATGCCATATTAAAACAGTGGTTCCTATACCACATCAGTTATGACGCGGACAGATTTATAGATAAAACAGTAAAAGCTAACAGAGCTGTTAAACATGTTAGGGTTATTAAACATGTATACACCAGGTAGGTATATGAGGTAGATACCTACCATGAAATTTGTTATGTTATGGTCTGTCATATTTTATCCTGTGTTGCATTTTTGCCAAAATTAACTTAATGATATAAAAATGCACACAAGGTAATTTTAAGCCCGACTAAATAACAATTCCATGGTGCCTCAAATACATACTTGAAAATGTCTGCGTCTAACAATAAGATCCAGCCTTGCGGCTCGCAAGTCGTAACACGTTAGATGTGTTTTCCGCACTCGCAATGGCACGGGCGTAGCGAACACGAAGCTATGAGCATACAGCGCGGCGCAGGGTAGTGCCAGGTGTTATTACTCTATGGTGCCAGGTATAACTCAGAACAGTTCCAATAAGACGCGATCGTAACAACAGCATACTGTTGAGCTGCAGTGCAGTCAATGTATTATCAGCTCTCGGATCATAAGTTAATAAATAAGAATAATAATTTATCATTAAATACCTCAGCATCCCATTCAGTAAGATCGGCGTATCTCATAACGTCGTTGATTCTAATACATCGTAATGAGCGAGAGGCAGAATCTACGGTGTCTCTGAAAAGACGGGAGCCGTTCAACAGAGTCGGAGCCGAGCGCCACCGTCCACGAAGGTACAAAGTTGTTAAAAGGATTGCTTGAGCGCCTTCCGACAAATCATCTTCTTCAAATGTGTTTCGTATTGATCCTCCAGAATCTATTTGTACCTAAACAAATAATTATCTTTAAATACAATTTTCATTTGGAATTAAGTGGGCCACAAAGCCAACCTCACGTGCGCGTGGTACACTCTACTGATTAACGAACAAGGCAATGGCGAATCTTGGTTCCCTTCTTGTTGTGGGTTGTGGGGGTTCAGACGGCGCGGCGCGGCGGATCGTCCCAAGTAATACCAAATACCGCCAATCTATGGTAAGAGAAGGAGGACCCTGGCATTGAGCCGGGATAACGCTAGGCAGAAAGTAAGAAATATAATTTTAACGTTTCTACAAACATTAATGAATTTGGACCTATTATAAATAACTATATTATTAAAATGAAAATATTGTAAATAGTTATACTTAGCGTTATTTAGTGATAGCCCAGTTAACTATTCTTTTAATTCCGTCGACTGTGAGTAGATAAATGTAAAGAACTTACGAAATTATTAAGAATTTCTGCAACTTTCTGAGGTGTTTCTGTGCCATTAAATGAGTCGATGTGCATTTGCAGTGTTGTAGCGGGCCCAGTTTTGAACTCTTCACTAACTGTATGGTTTGGCCATAGTATTAACCGGGATGACCAACGGAATTTCAAATTGTTGGTTGATGGTGGAAGCGAGCTCAGTATTTTATTTATGACTGCTGACAACTTATCCTAATAATATTGAGAAATTATAACATAACATTTTAAACTAATCAATACCTATATTAGACGGTTAAAATAAAATCTACACTCTATCAACAGTAGTATCCTTTTATCGTGAAATAACCAGTTAACTGGTTATCTCTATGTCTATCGATGCTGGATGCACTAATGGCCGTTCCCTATATTCTGTCTGTCTCTAGTTTTGCTATACCGGCGATAGAAAATTTTATCTATTTACCGTGTTACCGTCCCAATAAACTTATGGCCGTTCCCTATATTCTGTCTGTCTCTAGTTTTGCTATACCGGCGATAGAAAATTTTATCTATTTTCCGTTTTACCGTCCCAATAAACTTACTAATGATAGGTAATCCTATTCTTCATTGCTGTCTACTGATGAGAGGACTGATAGCTGACTACAGATATACAACACTATGAAAATGACAGTTCAAGCGTCCCAATATTTTTTATGTGCTATCTGTCGATAAAGTTATTTCGTTTTTTCTTTATCGGTAGATTTTGACCGATAAACAGATATCCTCGGCTGTAAAAAAACGAACTAAATAACGCATTTTGAAGAAATAGCCATGAGTATACAAGGCTTACATGACACTTGCACTGCAATACAAAAAACTAAATAAATTATGTAAAAATCTAAAAGAAAATATAAAAAAAATCTAAAATTCCCATAAATAAAAATAATGCACCGTTTTGATAATTAAATTAAGTGCAAGAGACATAATATAAATCTTTGTTAATGCGAACAAAATAATTCCCCACTTCAGTAAAATCCCCCAAATTCGCTTGGGATTTTTGTTCAAAGGACTTGTATTCAGAGCCGTAATGTATTGACAGTAAAACGTTTCGTTATTACATTGTGTTTTGCAACATAATAAGTATTTCTTGTTATTGTTATTTCATTTACAGTGGTAAAAATTATGAATTATAGATAAATGTTAAATTAAAACTTATATTTCTAATCTAAATCATATCTTCATATTTTCTAACATAAATTAAACAATAGTTCCTCTTTCTCAGCTTGTATGAACATAACGCACAAGAGGGCCCAGATAGACTGCCTATCTATTGCTATCATAGTATCCGACGTACATATCTAAAAAATAGGGACGATTCCAAGCAGTAGATAGAACAATGCGGATGTTTGACGATAGCTATCTATCGTGAAATTGAAGATTAATATTGGGAACGGCCATAAGACTACTAGTTATGCCAAAAGAAGAGATAAAGCGTTCGACGCCGATCGCCATAAATGTTTCTAGTACATTTTATTTATTTTACGGACTATTATTACAAAAAAATGAGAAATTAGATGTGTTGTAAACATGTTGCCATTTACAAGCCTCGACATATATATTTTTTTTGTCACATTTTGTTTGGGATCGTGCGCAATCTTACATGTTGCATTCTAGAGGCCAGCGATCCTAATGTGAAGCCGCGTTTCCGTGCGATCCGCGATCTGGGCGCGCGTGATCTTACAGATAATGCTGCCATCCACAATGCGGTAAGTACCTATATATCAAATTGTGTTTGATACCTACAAAAACTGTATTTTAGATGGTGTGTTTTTAATACTGTTTTTTTTTAAATCGGGGAATCATAAATGTATTTACCTACTTAATTGCATACGTACCTAATGCATTTTTCCATAAAATACTCTAATATTTTTTGTATTTAATTCTGAAAAATACTATATGAATAGTGGGTCACCTGATAGTAAGTAATCACCACCCATGATTATCCACAATATCTGAAGAATCATAGAGTATGGACGCGTTGCCGACCATAAAGGAAAGGGATGATAAAAGTGTTGGGAAGGGGTAGTTCGAGCCTCCGAATACAAAGTACCTACATCATCCAGCATCCTACTCGTATTTAAAATAAATAAACTGTACTTATTTGATTACTTACAGATTCAGTTAGCTGAATGTTAATGCATTTTTCGATTTCTTGTCTGGTATAAATATCTACTTCAGACGACAGCGCTATTAAATTCAATAATAAGAATATACCAGACTGTACAAAACTTATTCCATTTTCTTTCCGATTCACCGGACTTATCTTGGTCAATTTGTCAAACGTTAACTGAAATACCAAATTCAGTTTTTATGGTCCCATATGTATGTCTACGAGTATTAAGTACTATCATTACGTCGCGCGCGCCGGCTCTGTCTGGCCCAAGAAGCTAGAGTAAAGGTGGTGGCAACCCTTATAATACCGTAGGCGTAATACGTAGACAGATCGTATCTGTCTACGTATTATACCTACTTGTAGCACAATTTTGCCAGTTTGTGGTCCGATCTCTCTTTCTATTAGAGTAACAAAGATACCCTTGGGCTTGACGGATGAGAGAGATCGTACCACAAACAGTGAGATAGCGATACAAAGTGAGCTTCAAATAGGCATTTTATGTGTTACCTCCAACCCTTACTCTATCTTCGTGGTTGGTCCTACCTTTAAAAGGCTCTTAGAGGCACGATGGGGCTGGCATGTCTTTGTGCTAAAAATCCCAAAAACAAATTTGAATAAAAAAGGCTCTAATTTTTTACCGTAATATGTTGCCGGTTAAAAATTTTCTTAGAATATATTGTGTTATGGATATCCTAATAAATAATAATGAAAATACAAAGTAAAAATTTAAGGCTGTGGAACCCTCGGTGCGTAAGTCCTACTCGCACTTGACTAGTTTTTATAAATGCCGCAGTTGCGCCTACATGTAACATTAAGTCATTTACGGCGCCGCAGGACACGACGCGACGCGACGCGAGACGTAATGTAGACAAGTTTCCGATCTCCCGTCGCGTAATGTGTTGTAAAAAATTAATAATAATAAATACACCCAACAGTCACACACATAGCCCTGCCCCCACAGTAGGTTAACCTGTATTGTGGGTATGTCGTAGTTCCTGAACTACGAAGGACTTGCGGTCTCACAACACCCAAACCCGTAACAGATATTTATGGACCACACAAACATTTGTCTCGGTGCGGTAATCGAACCCACGGCCTCTCGCTTTGCAGCCGGTTACTAGCCCACCGGGCCACGGAGGCTGTCAATCGTAAGATCTTCGCGAGACTTACGCGACAAATCTTCGGTAAAATATGGACAGTGTAAGCTGTTTGTACGGAATGATGTAGATCACAAAGTGTAGATATTTAATAACACGTACTTCGATGCGGGCGGTAAATAGACCGATGTACGTTCTACTTAGGTAGGTATGTTACGTCGTTAAATAGCGAGACCTATAGAAGTAAACTGTCATATGTTTATCAGAAATTACCACAAGTCATTAATAATAACATTGCGTTGATAACAAAGCGTAGATAATCCTTCAACCAAGGTAGGTACCTATTATGTGTTGATCACACGTTTAATGTACCTACTCTATCGAGCCTGGCGTAACTATATTACACTATAATCTAAATACCTACCTAGTTATTGCTTAAAAAAAATTATAGCATGGGCCGGCAAACTAGCCAGTGGGCTACCTGATGGTAAGTGATCTGCACCCCATGCCCATGTTCCCCCACAGTGCCAGAAGAATCATGGGCGTGTTGCCGACCTTAAAGGAAAGAGATAATTGAGGGATTGGGAGAGGAAGGGGAATTTGGACCTCCGGATATCTCGCTCACCGTACAAACGGCAGCAGAAACTTTACGCCGATTTTCTGTGGGTAATGGTAATGACCCGGTCGAGCCGGCCTATTCATACTGTAGTCAAAACTGTCTACAGTGTGGCTGTACCACTAGCCACTCTTCATCCAAAATATTTGGGTGATCCAAATAATATCTACTACCTACCGCTTCCGTTGAATACCAGCTCAAGTATACCTATGACACATTTATTAGGACGTGAATACCACATAGTTCTAATTAGTACCTAATTATAGTCTAAATATAGTAGTAATTGTACCTATTAATGTTTTTCTTAAAAATAATACCAAATGAAGATCAAAAGGCTAAGCCGAAAAACTGTCGGATCAATAGCATCGTTCGAATCGGCAATTTACACATAGGTGGAATATATAGACCTATACCTACACTCAGATAAACTGTTTTAGTATGGATTTTCAAATCCACAAACCAAACGAACGAAAGCTTGGATTCATACAAAAACGAAGCTCGGTATTAGTTTTAAATTTTTTGTAGGTAGGTATAGCCACAGGCCGGTTTTTGCAAAATCAATAGGAATATATGTAGGTACATAGTCCCAATAGGGTCCGCCTAGCTAAAATAGCATTTAGAACTTGAAGACACAGCGAGAACACTTGCTGCTAAATATTATTATAGCTAGACCAAACGCTACCGTTTAGAATCATCAGGGATACCCCCTACCGATAATGCGATGGAATTTCATTAAGTAAGCATGAAAGCATAATTGTAAAATAGTTGATTATTGTTGTATGCTGCTCTGGTGCGTGTCTTGCATCAAGTAGGTACACCGTTGCTAATCAGTCATGATCACAACTAGAGTGCTGAATGGTGTCAACACATACTCCTCTATGTCATTTTAATTTTTCTTCCACTCGCAGTGGGGTCGGCGCAACATGATTTTTAACACATGTTACAGAAAGATTTGGTACAAGCAGTCTGTTTTTACGATCGTCCGCCTGCCTGACGTCAACCCCTCTGGGAGAATTTTAATTATTAAAAACAAAATAAATATACATACCGCGTAAAATTTACGTTCCAAATGATCAAGCCCACGAATAAAATCACTGTATATATCAGTCGGCGTTACAGTTTGCTTTAGAGACATTGTAGATGTTTTTGTTTGCTGTATGACAGCCCTGGTTACCGTCGACTCCCCGGATCTTGTGTTAGGATTGTATGAGTAATTATTTTCAAAAGCAGAAATGAGGTTCTTTGGACTAATTGGGTTTTCATTTGCTGAAGATTCTGAGTATTGATTCGATGAACGTGAGGACTTGGCTGGTACATTTATATGTATTGGCAAGAGGTTCAATGAATCCGCTATTTGTGGCAAGAAACTTCTTCTCAAACCATTAAGAATGATTGGTTGACTAGTAGTTAAAGTATTGTATCCATCACCATTAATAAATTGTCGGATCACTGGATTACGAGGTCGCAAATGTGCTTCATACACAAAATCTTCGTTGGGTATAGCATTGATTACATTTTTCGGGTTGGCATTATGACAAATGCCCCACTTATTGTTCATAATATTATAACATTTTGTATGCGGAACTTGTGAAGGCAAATTCAAATATTGTGGAGCGATCGGTGTGTAGTCGATATGACTCATTGGTGTTATAGGAATGTTATATCCTGTGACGTATGCAGTTAAAAAATATAAAATTAAAGTCTGTTTATTCGTTGAAGTCATGATAAAATTCGTGGAATTTTCTAAACTGAATACTTAAGAGTTATTCAGGTATGTAATCCATTTGTACAAGTATACATGTTTTAAAACATTATATCTAAACAAATCACCATAACTTGGTACCATACAGACCGCGAACACTTATCACACTGCAAGTCGTTGTAAATCATGTATGTAAAATGCAAGATACACACATGCACACGCTCTGTAACATGAAATATATGCTTGACGGCGGATTAATGAGAATAATTAATACACCGCAGAAAATAAAGTTGATAACATTGTTAGGTACTTGTATCGTTTGGCGGATTTAAAATTTAATTTGTACCTTTGTAGGTCACAAAGAGAGCTATCCCATACCAATATAAATCTTTGTAACAGTGACATCAATTGAACAGTGATAGCCGATAAGAATACGCCACTTTTGCTTACCCACGACACAAGACTGAGAATCTCTGAAGAATCTGTAACTAAAAAAAAGTGTCGAGAGGAGTACAAGCGGATGAAGTGCCTAACTTCAGGCCAGCCATGTTATTTTGTATTGGACCGCCCGCGCCAACATTTGGATTTGACATTGCTGCATCGTCATGATTGAACGTCGTTTCAGCACGATCGCATATCAAGAATACCGGCTGAGAGAAACGACTCACGCGTCAAGGGTTCTTTACCACCCTTTTACTGTATGTATGCAGTATGTTTCTAATACATATTTGTTTTTACATTCGTCATATTAACACATATCTGTGAAAATTTCAGCCGGCTACCTAATATGGTTTAGATGATTTTTCAAGGTGATAGGTCCCTCGTATGCGAGAGGACGTATGGGTTGGTACCACCGCTTTGTCTTTTCTGCCGCCAAGCAGCAGTGTGTACGCACTGTTGTGTTCCGGTTTGAAGGACATTGAAGCCAGTGAAAGTGCTGGGAATTATGAGACTTAACCTCTTATGTCTCGGGGTGACGAGCGCAGTCCAATACCAGCAGTGCTTTCTAATTCAAAGTACTAATTGGTAACGCTTTCCACGGCTCGTTTTATCATTCAAGCTAATAAAAAAGATACCGAGACCCTTGAAGGTAGGACAGACAGACAGACAGACAGCGCGGCACTGGCGTACACTTTGTAATAGGGTTCCGTTTTTGGGTACGGAATCCTAAAACTCAAAAATAAACCAGTAAGTACCTATAATAGTATGTATGCAGCGAAAACACAGGTAAAAACAAGTTTTTTCGATTATATTATTGATCTCTTCTGTAAGTAGCCCAAAACATTGTTATTTTCTGCCGCTTCAATATAATTAGGAAAGGGTGATCAGCTGAAAATTCTGTGTCCGATAAATCAAGGCAGAGCATCGTCACACTAGTACCTGTGAACGAAACGTTCTTTACATTATAGTCACCATTCCGAAGGTCTCTCGTGGTTGCTATGTGGTTGGTATGGTATCTTACTCAGGTCAAGAGTCGGGACTATGTGTAAGGCTAGTCTTCTATTCTATTTTTAGTATATGGCCCGATCAATTTGAATACTGAGCTAAGGTGGTGTTAGTTTCGATAAACACAATGTAGAGATTGCTATTGCTCGAGAAGACGAGTTGAAAAAAAAACATTTTATTTTCTTTATTTTCTTCTGAATGACGAAAAGAGCACGTAGCTCGCCTGATAGCAAACAATGCACTGTATGGCATTGTACTGCGCTCATCGTTTCGTCGCCCCGAGACATAGGGGGGTTACGTCTAAAGATGCCCAGTAATTTCACTGGCTTCAATGTTTTTCAAACTGTTGTGTATCGGCACAACAGTGCTTACACACTGCTGCTTAGCGGCAGAAATAGATAAAGTAGTGGTGCCAACCCAGACCGCCTCTCGCAAACGTGGGACCTACCATCTGGTAATGTCATGTTAAACGCGCTGGTCGCTGTAGACACCGGGTTGTTAACATTTTCTTGACTGGAAGTAGCAGCTTTTCGTACGGTGAGTGATATAATCGGAAACCCAACCTCTTCTTTCTAAACCCTTAATGATCTCTGCCTCTTGAGGTTGGAAATGTGGCCATGATTCTTCAGGTGCTGTGGGCGTTCATGGGTGATCGAGATACCATCAGGCATCAGGTGACCCATTTGCTCATTAGCCTATCCTATAGAAAACAACAAACTTCTAGATCTGACATTATTTTACAGCCTATGTGTTTTAATGACATTAACAGTAAGCAACTTACGATGCTGTTTACTTACATATTTAAGATTTGTGGCACATAGATCGATCATATAATATTCAAGGATACAAATATGTGGCTAATAAAACAACTAAATACATGATAAAATATATAAGTATTTTATTAAATAAATAACTTATTTAAGTATTTATACAAAAATATAATTATTTATACAAAAGTACATAAATAAAATACAGAAGATAATACATTGTGCATGTGCTAAGTACAATAAATGCTTACATAATACAAGTACGATTCGATATCTCAGTTCCAAAGTGTAACAAGTCATAAATTAAGCAGTATCGAATCAAATTTTTGCCAGTTAAACTTTTTGTGATGCTGTAACAACATGTTCTAGGATTCATGCTATATTCTAAGACCTCAGATCTTAATAGTAGCAATGCTGTAATAATATCTCGGTAGAAATATTTCATCTAAAATAAGTCGCGCCTCCAATCAATTCCTATTGCTTATAAGTTATATTATGATCAATTTAAGATCTATTACCTCATGGGTCTAGTGAAAGCGTGCTTAGGCCTAGATAGCATCAGGTCAGTGGTTTAAATCTTAGGACGAGCAATCACAATTTGTGTTTGAGTTATCGATTCAAAAAATCGTACGCGTGACCCGGTATTGTTATAAGCTCGGCCCCTATAACAGTGAGACTTAAAAAAAACTGCACTAGTTGCACTAGTTGTACCACTGCCTACCTCTCGGAAATACAGGCTTAAACTTAGGTATGATCAGTTTATGTGTGGTACCAGGATTGATTTCGCAATCATTTTGGATTAGACAGGCTTATAATGCCTACCAAATTTTCGAATTGTTACACTTTGACTGAAGTAATCAGTTAAATCAACGGGTGTGTTGTCATGTAAATGCTAAAATTATTCCGAGCTTTTCCGTATAGCTGTAATACTGAATCGAGTAAGAACTATTCCTCATTGCCACGATGCGTCACAAAGAAGAAAGGTGTGCCATCAATGATTATTGCTGCCAAGAAGGGATGGTCAGCTGTGAAATGAGGGACCAGCTCTTCACCCACCATAGCCGAACAGAACGCAAATGCCATTGCTGTAACGTAAACAATTATTATAATGATTTCATTGCTTGTATAACGTGAAACAATAATATGTACCTAGATAGATAATATAAAAATAATTATAGTAAAGCATCATCTGACGTAACGGTAATGAAAATAAAATATAAATTAATTCCACCACAAAACGAACATTGAACATAACACATAGATAAGACAAAATCTAATGTTGCGTAGACTGACGGTGACCGTGGCGCAGTTGCAATGCGTGCGCGGTACGACTGCTATGCTGAGATCTCGGGTTCAATCCCGGGTCGGGTAAAAGAATTGTGCCCGATATGGCGATAGGATATCACATCGTGGGATGGAAATCTCGAAATGTTGGTTTACTGGTTACACTTCTGATTGCCCCTTCGGGGATTACAGGCATGAGTGCCATATACTGTTGCGTGTAAAACATTCAACCTTAGATAAGTACAAATATTTAAAAATGGTAGACCCTAGTTGTGGCCAGTTTTATTTACAGTATGATTGGAGCCGATTCAACAGTTCTAATACCACTGTTTCTGAAGAATACTGAAAATAATACTTAGTAAGTTTGTCCAAAAATAATAAGAAACTATTCTTTTCCTTGAAGGCTTCTTTTCCTTCTGTCAATCAGACAATGAATCGAAGGCGTGGAAGAGGCGAATCGAGGCAAATACTACACTGTTCACCACGCTTCACTTTCGCATTTCTATGTGACTGGTTTCAAACGACTCCATACATTACAAAATAAGAACGCCCCACGATGACTTCCGTTCGTTGTCCGTTGGACAAAGGCATCGACAACGCACCCAATAAAATACCCGCTGCATTTTGGGTTTTCATAAGCAATGGTGATCTTTTACCATTATATGAGCTTGTTTGCCGGCCGGGCAAATATGCTACCTATGCTGTGCAGGTAGGTATGTATCGAGGTACATATAAAAACAATCCACTTATAATTTACAAAATGACTAAGTAATCACAAATTATCAAGAATTTAAAGCTTGCAAACTTGAAATGTGATAGTTAGGCTCCTTATAGGATCGAAACTATCCAGCTCACACGACACACACTCGCCAATGTAGCTGCTATAAGCCGGGATCGGTAATGTAGGATATAGACATGTGCTAACAAAGAATTTAACGCAAGTCCACCCCTCTTATTACGCCTGCCTTTATCCCACTTGCAGTGAGGTCGGCGCAACATGCTTTTTAACATATGTCACAGAAAGCTTTGGCTTGTAGTTTTTATGACCGGCCGCCTGCCTGCCGTTAACCCTTCTGGAGAGAAAACAACCAGACCCGAAATAAGTATTTGTGGATCAAAAATTTTGTCTCGACGCAGGAATCGAACCCGCGGCCTCTCGTTTCACAACCAGCTACGCGCCCACGGAAGCACGGAAGCTGTCAACGCAAATCCATCCTTAATGAGAACAAATGGAGGGTCGAGGGTTTCAACCTCCCATCCATCTGGGACTATCACGCAGGCAGTGTCGTGATCAAAGTATAATGGTATCAAAAAGTTGCTTAGTGATATTTGATCGTACAATGCTATAGGATCATGCGCAGATAGTAGCGGTAAACCGTATATGCATCAAGTGCATCAAGTATAATTTGTGGTTAACAGTAAAATGTGAGTTGTGACAACTTGTTAATCTCTTTTGTACGTGACCACATGCTTATTTAAAACAATGTTACTTGTTACACACAACACAAAACAAACGCCACTGACAACCACAATAAACATGAACACTAAACACTATTGCATTTCAGGTCTCATTTAATCAAATTGTGTCACTAGGAAGATAAACGGTAAGTTCTTTACTAAAGTAGTTTTAAAAAAATGGTCATAATAGGAAATAATTTGAATTATAGTTTATAGCATAAATATTGTTCATAATTATACAACTTGTTATAGAAAGGTGTGTTCAAACTTAAACAACGTATAGTATACGACATAAATATTTAACCTCCCATAGTAGCAAATCCGATTGCATTGCTAGGACATAAATAAATCATTTTCTATTTCATCGAATGAGGATCATGTCGATATTCGACTTGCAACTTTGGACAACACTAAGTGATAAACAGCTGAGCTTTTGTCTCACTCCAGCATTGTTATTCTCGCTTACGCACTACACTTCCTTTATAGGGATGTAACCGATCTTATCGATTGTAACAAAGTAAGTATTAAAATCAGCGTGAAATTTTAAGATGTCTAGATTTTGATAAGATCCGGTACATAAAATCTCTCTGTGAGGTGTATGTAACGATCTTTAATTAATATGATCATATCTTTCTGTAACATATTGTATATAACATATTCTTAAATATTTTATCATATATTCTACTATCTGCTAATTAAAAACAGAAATAACTACTTTACAAATATTTAATATATGTGTATATGTATATATTTTTATATCACAAAAAATCTCTTATAGTAGAGGACGTAAAGTTTTACCACAATATTAACCCATTGTGGCATACGTGCTTAATATTCGAAGCATTACCTTCAACAATGCGTGTGAAAAATGTGAATAAAAAATTACATACAAAAGCCGGAAAGAACGTTCGATCGCACATTAATTGGCACGATAGACGCCGATGAAGAGCGTAGCACGGTCGGAGCCGACGCGGAGCAGGTAAAGGAAGGGATGGTCTGCATAGAAGCGCGGCGACGGCGGGCGGGCGCACCGGAGCATCATCACCATCCCTGGCACACAGCACACACTATAGCTCGGAGTGCGGGGGTGGCGGAGGTGGCGGGTGATGTGCGGATGGCGTCGGACGGTACACCGCCATGAACGTAGGCTGACTCGCTACCAACACGCACCACAGCGCGACGCGATCCACCACGAAATCCTGCGGCCTCGACGCACTACGACGCTTACGCACCCGCAAAGCTGTCGACCGCACGCCCACAACGCACATTTTCAAACGCTCACAACATGACTAGAATGGTTTATGGATTGTTCTAATATGAGCACCACACATTGTACCCCACATCATTCATGTATGTATATATGTCGATAAATAAATATTAGACGTGCACACACTCATGCATTAGTAATCATCCCAGCTCGTACCGACTTGATCATGTTAGTCCAGTGAAGTCTAGAATAGGTACACATGCTACTAAAAATATGTTGCTACTATAGTTGGATGACGGTAGGATGGTACGATGGTCATAAGAAAATACTAAATCATCAGTCAGTCTAGCAGCCTAGCGCCGCACCGTGGCAAATGTTTTTTTACTAGGCTGAATTACGAAACGACCAGGTAGCTCGGCTGATCATAAGCGCTACGCCTGCACATAAACAAACACAACACCACACAAAGCTAACCAGACACAGCGGTGGTACTAACTCATACGACTCTTCGTATACGAGATACCTACCACATTTTAAGCAAACCGCAAACCAACTATAGCCTGAAAGTAGCATGATTTGGTGTTACAAAGAAGCATGTCTGTTCTAGGCGTTGATGTATGTGCAGTCAAGAAGCAACTTTAAAGCTTTGACTTTCCAATGAGTGACGATACATGAAAATGAAATATATTACGCAGTTTACAACAATGGCATCAGAACAGAATTTCAACTAAGCACATATTTTTGTCATGTTCAGATGAAGCATGATTTGAAGCCGCGCTGTCAGTAAAGCAGTAGAACCAGATCTTAAAAGTTAGTATCAATTTCATTAGTGAATACTTCTGATACTTTGGGTATCTACTCATGAGCAGTGGTTGCTTAGAAATGTAAATCCATACTATCCATACGAGATTCAGTCAGTCTATACCTGTTTCACGGCTAAGCGGATGATCCGATATTGATTTTTGTCCACCTCTCAGGGGATGAAAGTAAACGACTGAATTGTTAAGGATAGAACTTAGAAATTTTGAGAGTGTAGATTTTATATTGAAGGCATCGTTAAAGAAGGGATTTCTCGAAATTCTACCGGTAACGGGAGGAAGAATGTTGCAAAATCTGTACGGGAAATAATATTTTTTGTTCACATTGACTTCGCACGGGCGAAGCGAGTAAAGGCTAGTATTTAGATCGTTTATAAGTAACCACATTATCAAGCCTGAAGGACGGATAATGAGGATGACGTTCGTGGCTGATGCAAGAAATGCGGCTAGTGCAATAATTTGATATTTATTTATATCTAAATTATGTAATTTTATGTAATCATTTATAATCAGAATATGAATCAGTACTTAAGCTATAGGAATCTACGTAAACGTTCAGTTGCCCATTTGTTTAATCTAGTGTGATCATCAATGATAAAGTGCCATAGCGACAATAAAATTGGTTTTTTGTTTCATTATAAAATCCAATAAGTACTTACTTATCGTGACACGGCATAGTGACTACACGGTACCTGATGGTAAATGCATTGCAGTCCAAATATAATGTCGACTATCGAGAGATGTTGCGTCAATACTGTAGTCAGAATTATGACGTGTAAGCCGGCCTGAAGTGTACTATACACTGGTTAACCCCGTAAACGAAACGCGACTTGCCGGAACGAGCTACTATAGCGGGACTTTCACTGTGTGTATATAGGCGAACACAAATATGAAGCAGATACCCACCACCGACCAACGAAGTGTTTCTGTGTGAAGGCATACTTCATTAATAACAGAAATATAGAACATAGAAACAATACAGAAATGTAGAACATGCAAGCACAAATAAAACAAGTATCGACACATGAAAGATAGTGGAAGAACAGGCCCCGGCCGGCACCACCGCGAGGGCGTCACTAGTGTATAAGCGAGGGATTGAGGTGACGGAGAATGTTTGTCCCGCACACACTCAATCTAAGACACCCACGAACGTAGTCCCAATCTACATATTATAATATTGTGTATGTATATGAAACATCAAATTAAATATTATATTAATCACATAGCTCATGAGATCGTCACCAAAGTACACATTTACTCATGCGAGAACTAAGTATATGTATATGTCATGTTAAAAATGGGACTAAGTATAAAACAACCTATAGATTAATTTTACGGCGATTTGTAAGCGAACACAAACGTAGTATATTTTCTCACCTGTGGCAGCAGCGGCTTCGGCGCCTTCCTCATTCACTTCGATGTATGCTTTCTGCACCGCCTTTGACACGTACAAATGCTCACCGGTATTCAAGATCTTATTTAAACCGGAATTATCACGGTCAAAGATTGCTGTAATACCGAGCTACAATAGATAGATAGATACTTTTAGTTTTACATACTTGTTTCCTTTAAATTGTTTAATGAGTCACAGCAACTGGTAAAATATGACATTGAATATGGAACATAATATGAAACCTATGCACCCATATATTAAATTAGTGTTTATTTCATCATAATCAACAAAAATCAAATTATAGCGATTTCAAGTTTCGACCGCTTTTTTAATTTACGTAGTAAGTACGTAAGTACTTAATTTCGGGCTCGGTGTGTGGCATCACATGACGAGCCGTATGTGTAAGTATAAAGCTCGCAGCTTATACAAGAGACAAACTATCAATAGGTACCATAAAACATTTATTAAACGTGTAAATTACTAGTATTTTATTTATTTAGTTAACTACTTCATTTCATTTGGTGGAATGCCATGAACCTGGCCGTGGAAGAGCATAAATACCTACTTATCCAATAACAATAATATGTACCTATATAATTAACAATAAAACAAAAGAGTATTGTCCTGTCATATAAAATTATGTAACTCCTGGATTTGTATTACGACAAATCTAACCCCCCTGTGTAGTGATAGATAGTACCTAATAATAATAATACTAGCCCTGTATTATACACGTCCCGCTGCTGGGCACGGGCCTCCTCTACTGAATGAGAGGAGTTAGGCCTAAAACCACCACGCTGGCCTAATGCGGGTTGGCAGACTTCACATACCTTCGAAATTCTTATGGAGAACTTCTCAGGTATGCAGGTTTCCTCACGATGTTTCCTTCAATGTTAAAGCAAGTGATAATTGACAATTAATACACAAGTAGCTTAGAAAAGTCAGAGGTGTATGCTCTTGGGACTGGTTTCGAACCTGCCACTTTCGTCTCGACAGTCCATACCACTCCCCGCTGAGCTATCACTGCTTAAGTATATATATAAAAGTGTAATACCCTTCACTCACTGATTAATCACGATTTGTCAAAAACTACCACGTACTACTACATAGATACTACCTATGAGATTCAAATGTTAGAATTAAGTAAACATTAAAATTAACAACTTGTTTAGTATTCCATAAATAGGTATATTTGTTATGATAGCCACATAGTTCACAGAAGAACTTTAACGTCATTAAGAAATATGAAATACATTTACCTGTGGCAACACTGTCTTAAGGTCAATTTCAGTTTCGATCTTGAACTTGGGAAGTGTGACCTTTACCTTCGTCGAGAACATTTTATCCAATTCAGATATGAGATCGTAACCATCGGCCAATTTTTGCATAACTGCGTCAAGACCGTCGATCTCGTTGGGCAACACAATTACCATACTCGAGTCACCTCCTTCATAACTCATCTCTAGCAACTGTAACATACAATAAAACAACAATTTGAATGAGTACTTATATTATCAAATATCTAGTTATTTTTGTTTACATTGTAATTCAAATGACAAAGCCACACTGAACAGAATGGAAAGCCTAACAGCTCAATCTATTTCAATTATTGTAATAAAATAGTAAAATAATATTTGTTACTAATGAACTGGTTCTGAAAATTATTTTTTTAATAGATAGTTGCACTGTCCCTGAGTAACATATACGCTATATTTCATTGCAATTTGTGATCCCCCCAGATATTGTTTTTGTAGTCAATTTGTATTAAGGGTGTAATCTTCGGAACTACTGATCTGTTTCTAAAAAATCTTTCACCACCAGCTACACCATCCCTAAATACATAGGAATTATTTTATTTTGATTTGTGACCACTGTGCCCAAATTGGTTTTGTAGTCAATCGGCATTAAAACTTTACGTATGTTATGGACATATATTTTAATCTATTCCATATGTCTATATTAATATTATAATAGCGAAAGTAAGTCTATGACAGATCCTATGTTAGAATTAAAAAGTGATTTGTTTTGTTTTTCTTTGTTTTAAGGCAGATTCACTTCAAAATCAATATCTGGGGTGCCCAGAGTTACAAATGACAGATCCGATGTTAGATTTGAATAACTGGCTGCCATTTTGATTTTCCTTATTTTAAGGCAGATAAGTTTCAAAATCGATATCTGGGGTGACTCACAGATACAAATAATAGATGCATATACTAAGAATTAAGTGCCCACAATTTTTTTTATTTCTTTGCTTTGAGCGGATTCACTTATAAATCGATATTGTAATCAAACTAAAATTACGATTAACCAATAAATGCAACATGAAATATTTTCAAATGGTGTGATATTACTAAATTGTTTTCAAAGAGCTCTCAAGGTCTATTTACATTATGTGGTGTAAAAGAGTTGTAACATGTCTGCCTACTTTGAGCTATTAATAAATTCTATTTATACCTGAGCTTGTAGATCGGAACTCTCGCTGTATCTAAACTGTTCCTCTTGAAACATCATCGGTACATTGACTGTAGTTTGAGAGTTTATATGGAATGGTTGCTCCATTGTGTTCAATGGATTGAACTGACTTTTCCAATTGCCCTAAAAATTAACAAACATATATTATTCTTGGACAAAACAAGGGTAAAGTGTAACCACCAGTCTTGTACCAGACATGCAAACAAATATCTACCAATTTTTTATTGAAACATTATAACAAAGGAATCGTTTGAAAATTGGATAGCACATTTAACAATAACAGCTTTTTATTATATGGTACACTTAATGTAATATTTACCTTGAAATACAGTGCATTGATGAGAACCAAACGAGTATCTGCATTGAAACTGTCTGAAGACAAAAGATCCTTAATTTTTTCATTTGTCTTGTTTTCAACCTTTAAATAAGTAACAGCATTATAAGACATGTTTGCAATTATTATTCTCTGAATGTACAAAATCATAACATATTTCTTTAAGTTTTTACATACCCATTTATTTATAAGGTCAGCTGCAGCTGCACTATTTGCAAAGTCAACTTTCTCAAACTCAGCATCAAACACTTTGACAGCATCTTCTTTTAATTCTGGTACTAAATCATATTCACCATCTTTTAAATACACCTTGTTGGCCACATTTAATGTTACACCTTTAATTTTTCTCAATTTAGCTGAAACTGCACTGAACGAGGATCGGATCTGCAATATATAATAATTGTTTTATTTCAAGTAATTTTTTTACTGACCATACAATGGTCTATTTATTGATGTTTAGGACTTATGAATGTAATTTTAATTTTAATGAAACTTTGTACTTCAATGTTCTGTGTGGTTGTTACTGTTTATGGTCAGACATCTATTAGGCGAGCAACTTGTTTGTCTCGTCATTCAGTTGTTAAAAAAAATTTTTTTTTTTACATACTTATACATATAAAAAAAAATTATCTCAAAAATACATAAAATATGTGTGTTGTAATTACATATACTTGAAAGTCTTACAGAATCATCATCAGGGATGGCCAGGGCGGTAAGCAGCTCACTATGGGCAGGTTCTGTTGTACCAAGAGCCAGCAATGCCAGTAAATACTCAGCCGACAGAGGTGAAGATACTACACTCTTAGATTTATCTAGTTCCTGTAAAATATTATAATTATCTTTAAAAATTGTGTAAGGAAAAGTTTATTAATAAACTTTGAACAATGAAAGCTTTCAAATTCTTTATATTTTACATACAATCCTTTAAATACCAAAGTTGATTCATAAAAATTATTATCTACTAGTGTTACCCACGGCACCGCCCGCGTATATGTATTTTTCTAGGATAAATGTTATCTATGTTCTAATTCATGTTCATCTACTTGTATGCCAAATTTTATCCAAATATGTTCAACCGTTAAGATGTGATCATCTGGATCTACAAACATCCAAATTTTCACATTAAATAATATACGAAAGTTTCACAATTTTCTGAATAGTTTTAAATTTAAACTAAACAATGAGTCAATTCAAATACTATTTAGAAGTGAGTCACTTTAACATAGCAATTATATAGAACAAAGAGTAGTCATTATTCACATGAAATCACCATCCATGGACATATTGATAAATGGACAAATATAAATAGAACATTAGTCATGACTTAAGTAATTAAAGCATCAAAACCTTAATCAGTCATTGTTATCACAAGGATTCTCGGAATTTGGTTTAGTTATCAAGAATATAAAAATGATTAATAATACACCATACCTGTGTTTTTCTTATAATAATAATAAAAATTTATAAAATACATGGTATACACCTTAGGTATACACAAACAATTATCTCAGATTACTTAAATATTACCATGTACTTTTGAACTAATAATTGTAGCTAATAACTATTACCATAAACTATGATACTACAGTACTATTGTTTTAGTAGAACTTTTGAGGCCATTCTGATGCTCACAATGCTATAATAATATACTGGCTCCTTGTTTTATTATAAACTTTAAAAAAGCTGATTATTATGTGACATACCCACTGGGTACTGAATTATTTGTTTATTAAACAAATCTAAATTGGTAGGCTTTAGATTTAGAGTACTTTTAGTGCAAGAATTTCAGGTAGGTTATTATATTTACTTATAATATATTTATTATCATAAATTACGTAGGTACTTGTGTTATTAATATGATCATTATGCTATATTTAAGTGTGCTGTAACTATTACACTTCAACAGTTATTAGAGGAACTACAAGAGAATGACAATTTATGTAGGTATGAGGTAGGTGATGTCATATCAGTAAACTTTGAGAATACTTTAACAACACTCCTCATTTTTCCCTGGTAATTATATGTGCAATGCTATATAGATAAATAGCATTGCATTATTTTATAATGGAATAATAAAAAGGAAGATACATAAATACTTACATTACAGAACTTGGCAGAAAATTTAGCAACTGCAGACGATAGTGCTTTTGCGTCCATGTTAGAGGTTGTACTGTTCACTTGTATTAAGAAAAAGGGAACTGTAAACAAAACAAATTGGATAGGATTTATCCGATAACACGGAACACCCACACTACAAGAAATCCTGCCGTGAAGTGGAACTCTGCACGCGTACCGGCAAACGTTATTGCGATTGAATATTGGATTTGATGATATCATCCACTTGCCAAACTATACAGCAAACAGCGCCATAGTTTCGTGAATACAAAGATGTGTGTGGGTGGGGACTTTTGTCAAATATATTTTACTAAGTATTTGTAATACATACAAAAAAATATACTAGAATTACTTACTTAGCAGACACAATGCCCTAGTGGGAAATGGTAACATTATAGTAATTACACGCTTTTAATCATTATTCCACTTCGCATTCCACGCTATTGATAAACAAAATATCCAATCGCAGCACATATACTTATATCTTATCTAGAGAATGAAATGTGGTGTAAAATATGGGTTATCCAATCAATATTACACTCATTTTTCACTTTTCTCATTGATTGTAACGTACGGGCGCGTATTTTATTTAAAATCTATATTATAATTAATATATCTATGTACGATCGTAAACACAAAAAAATATCAATCAAAAAATTAAGACAAAAGTGACATTAAAAGTTTTTTTTTTTGAAGTTGTTTTTTTTCGTTCCAAATTTTTGAGGTTTGCACCCGTACTATTTGGACCACTGACCCACAGATTAAGGATTAGTTTGCACTGACCGTTTGGACGTAATAACAATAATTTGATCAACGATTTTGATACTTAGCTTCTATTTAAATATTTCATCAATGCTATCTGTCTTTCAGCCAATCTATATTAAGTCGTAGCCTGATTGTAACATACTTGTTCACATCACAAATGTCTATGAGGTAATAGATCTAACGGCTAACTTTAATCACTTACTTACAACAACAAAAAAGAAACTAGCAAATACCAATGGGCTTGACCCTTAGCCCTTACCGGTGAAAGCTAATTTCAAATGGCGCCACCATAGCTGGTTTCCTTGTCATTGTTACACGTAGATAACTCATAGGGATAGATTAACTCACGTTTAATTTATTAGTCTGAAGGTAAATAACGCAGCACCAAAATGGAAATTAGCTTTTCGGAGAAAAAGAAATGGATATATTATTTACCTTAATCTAGAAATCGTAACAAAATAATATTGTTTTTGAAACTGGGACATATTTAGCCTTTTCGTCCAAGGATTTCCTTCTTATCAGATTGGATAAATTACATAAATATTGAAAAAGAAGAATATTAAATCTGTCGATAAAAAATATGTTATTCTTTGTGCTTCAACATTATAATATACTAGCTGTCCCGCGCGGTTTCACCCGCAACTACAGCAGCGCCACCTACCGCGTCCAATTGTGAATCTAAACCATCCAGGACGCCACCCAAACGCATACAAAAAATTCATTCAAATTGGTTCAGCCGTTTAGGAGGAGTTCAGTCACATACACACGTACAGTACAATTATATATATAAAGATGTTTATATCACCTTATTGTTCTAGTGGTAGTGAACCAAAGGCCCTGGGTTTAATTCCCATTTAGGGAAATCACAACTTGTGTTTGGGGTGTCGCGGTCGATTAAAAAAATCACACTTGAAATGCTGGGATTGGTTTGGTATTTGTGTAATTTTATGCGAAATTGGGTGCGACTGCTCGCCCCCTATCACATCATGGGACGGAAATAAGCTTTGATACGTCCATGATTCTTCTGGTATTGAGCGTTCATGGGCGGTGGAGATCACTTACCATCAGGTGACCGACTTGCTCGTTAGCCGGCCTATACTATAAAAAAGTAATGCCCAAATGTGATCTAATCTATTGATTTTACGAGCTAAATGCGGGAAAAGGACCCCACAATCAATATGCCCACAATGTGCTGAGCGGCACGTATGCCATGCCGATGCAGGTGAAACACAAATTATCCTCTAATATATTTTTAGCTTATGTAGCAGCTGGTTAGTACCGATTACCTACTAAGAATGCGTATGCTTATTAATTCACAAGGGGCACACTAAGCAGCCTTATTTTAAATTATAAATTAATAATTTTAAATTATTTTTAATTTCCAAAAATCCTTTCTTGGCGGGGCCCCTACATTTTATTTCTTATTCAGCACACCCCGCGCCCGCCGAACGCTGCCAACCGGGACGGCGTGGAGGTACGGACCGCCAGCAGCGCTGTCCCAGCTTTTTAAATATCTGATATCATTTAAGATATTCATTTTAATGATATGCTGTAAAGGGCAATTTTGATCTACCTACATGAAATGTACAACGTATTTAATTGAATAAGGAATAATACTGTATTATGTAAAATAGCTTGGTAAATAACACATATTTTTTTGTAATATGTAAAAGATGGTTACTGTGGTTTATCCTTTAGAGATAAATATATACCATCGCAGACGTTTTTAATCGATCTTTTTAAGATATACAATTCCGTAGTACATTCATTTGATCTATCTCGTAAGGTATAGCCAGCGTTATCGATTTAAGCGCACAAAAATGTACATACATACGCACTCACGCCTGTAATCCCCGAAGGGGTAGGCAGAGGTATGACTAGTACACCCACATTTTGCCGAGCGTATCTCCGTCCCACGAGGTGATAGGGGGCGAGCCTATCGGCATACCGGGCACAAATTCCAGATTCCGGGCTGATACTGAGCATTTCGTAATAGAAAAACCCAATATCAGTTTTACCCGACCCGGGGATCGAACCCGAGATCTCTAACGTCAGCCTCAGTCGTAACGCGTACGCATTACAACTGCGCCACCTAGGCAGTTGATTGGCAGAGACACAAAAATGTTTCTTTTATAGTATAGGCCGGAAAACGAGCAAGTGGGTCACCTGATGGTAAGTGATCTCCACCGCTCATGTACGCCCACAATACTAAAATAATCATGGGCGTTGCCGACCTTAAAAGAAAGGGATAAGTAAGGGATTGGGAAGGGGAAGGGAATTTGGGCCTCCGGATATCTCACTCACCGTACGAAACGCAGCAGCAAGCTGCTACTTTACGCCGGCTTTCTGTGAGACAGTGGTAGCGACCCGGACGAGCCGGTCCATTCATGATGTAGACAGAACTGTCTACAGCGTGGCTCTACCACTCAAAAAACGACGACATCATATTACAAATCTTTGCATTTTTCGGCTTTTCTGTATGTAGGTATGT
The DNA here is from genome assembly GCA_905332985.1 of Mimas tiliae. Lineage (NCBI taxonomy): Eukaryota > Metazoa > Arthropoda > Insecta > Lepidoptera > Sphingidae > Mimas > Mimas tiliae. Next base: position 9,267,994 of record HG995242.1, on the reverse strand, counting down.
ATGTATTATCATATAAACCTTCCTCTTGAATCACTCTATCAATTGCTGAAAACTGCATTTAAATCCGTTGAATAGTTTAAAAGATCTAAGCGAACAGAGAGCGGAAGCGACTTCATTTTATACTATGTAAAGATTACTACGACCCCATCCATACCCACTTCGCTGCGAAGGAAGTAATCCCTAAAATTGCACACTTTCCGGTCATGTAGGTCCTTAGCATTAAGTAAACCTCGACGGCCACATCTCGGCGGGATGTACAATCTCATTACCGACGATCGAGGATGATGCATACGATGTACAGTAATAGTGTTCGGACCTTTCGATCCAGAGCGTCTAGCTCAGTCTGATTCCATTTGAGCATGCCAAAGTGTACATAAGCACACATAACCCAACGGTTGAAGGCTCTACTGATGAGTACTTTTGTCAAGCGACTGAAGAAACATTCCTTTACCAATTGCTTTACATCTGCACTCATTATACCTAAGCCTTGAGGCATACCCAGATATTTGTAGGTTTCCGTTTCAGAGAGGAATCGAGTCGTATAGTCTCTGAAAGCAGTATGTCAACAGAGTCGTACTATAATCTCCCCACGCTCTACATGGATAACCGCATACTTATTCAAACCGAATTCCATATTAAGTGAGCTGTTAAAATTTTCTGTTATTTTTAACAACTCAATCAATTCGGTAATTTTAAGAGAATAACTTAAGATTATCCATGTAAAGTAAATGCGATATGGGCACACTCCCTTTCCGTAAACCGTATCCTTACACTGAAGACAATCCAATCCAACAACAGAGTGCTGAGAGGATTCAGGGCCAAGCAAAACCATAAGGACTCAGATTATCACCCTGGAATGTAGCACGCTCAATCCTTATCGGCTCATCACAATCGGAGAGACTCGTACCACCTGGACACCTAAAGACAGTAGTCCAATGCGGAATGCCCCATACATGCCCCAAGAAAGGTGCATAAATTTACATCTATCTTATACAAATCCAGCACCTTCATGAACCAAGTATGGGCCACCGAATCATAGGCCTTTTAATAATTAAACCAGGCTAAATTCCTACGATTCTGACGAGCTTTTAATAACCGACCGCATTTATGGATCGTGATGTGCATAAATATTTGACTGAAAAAAATAACTAAACTTAAATGTCATTACGACATCCAGAAAAAGCTGATTAAATAAAAATGTAACAACTGGTAACAACAAACATAACACACAAAGAAAACAATAAAAAAACCTGCAAAAGTAAAATGTCCGTTAAAATACTGAGCGTCCGCCCTGTAATAAAAGTTGTAGGGCGAAATGATGGAGGGCAAAATTACAGTTTTTGTTGCCCACCACGGCCACAACTGGAGCAATGCGGCTGTCCACCACTCGTACCGGGTGGCGGTCGAAACATAATGCCACCAACTGACTGCAGACCTGGACCTATCCCGCCCAATCCGTGCGTGCCTCGCTTCCACCACGGAAAGGATACATGGAAGAAGTACAGAAACCTCACCTTCTTTTTCCTGTTTCCACTTATCTTAATTCAAGCATTTCACGCATCGGGACATGAGATACCATCAAAGGAAGAGTGCCGTGATTATGAGTATATGCGAATACGGACTAAGCGATATCCATGGGGCGATGGAGTTAAAACATTCTTTCACAATGACCGTGTAAATCATTTACCTGGAGATTGTGAGCTTCCGCCACTCGAATGCGACTAATGATTTCAGAATTTGGTAAATGACCAACTTTGTAGCTTTGATATTTATGTGAAATAAAGTGACCTGAACGCAAAGCTAATTTTTTATCAATACATTTGTTATCCGATTAACTTAATAAGTGATTATGTAAAATATTTAAAGCTTTAAATATGCCAAAAAATATGAAAACATTATACCATACCATACAACGAAATATAGTAAAGACCAAAAGGTTTCGTACTACTTACATAATTTTCATGACTTGCAGACCTGGTGCAGAGTCCATAGAAATGTTCTATTGTTTATGTGCGTTTTGCATACAAATTAAAACTGTATCTAAACAGCTCATTTTATTTTTACGCTTACTTTAAAACTCTGGTTATCCGAGTATCACGCAAAGCTACTGGACCGAAATTAAATTAGGGAAGACTAAGTAGGTACTTTTAACTCCGAAGCAGGTTCGATTCTTCCGCTCTCGATTCTTCTCCGGAATTTTATTATATATTTTCAGGGAGGTGATAATTAGGTGTAGGTACTACATACTTATTTATTGTATAGGACACAGTTTCCTAGGGCAGTAGTCGGCAAACCGCGCCTCGCAAGTGGCTTTTTAGATTCAGCTAATATTATAATTGTCTGTTTTGCAAGATATTTGGCTATATTTTGGTACACATGATTTTGCCGATCACTATTCACTGCCTTAAGGTGCCGATACACCTAATTTCGCAAGGGAAGTTGCGGGCAAAAGTAGTATTATAATTATTATTAAATAATTACTTATATTATTATAAATTGCCTCGGTTGCGCAGTTGTAATGCGTACGCGTTACGATTGAGGCTAACGCTGAGGTCTCGGGATCGATCCCCGTGTCGGGTGGTATTGGGTTTTTCTATTACGAAATGCTCAGTATCAGCCCGGAGTCTGGAATTTGTGCCCAGTATGGCGATAGGCTCGCCTCCTATCACATCGTGGGACGGAGATAAGCTCGCCGAAATGTGGGTGTACTGGTTACACCTCTGCCTACCCCTTCGGGGATTACAGGCGTGAGTGCGTATGTATGTATTACTTATATTATTATTAAAGCAATGTAAATCTCGTTAACAATAGGTATACTAAGCGGAGTGAGGTATCAACATATAATTGAATGTTTACTGAAATTTGTAATTACTGAAGTTTTCATATAGAACAGGTAAGTACACTATAGTAATATAGATAATGTGATCTACATCATATCTACATCACTAGTGTACCTGTAGTAGAAATTAACAAGTTAAAAGCCATATCGGTGTTAAATAATTGCACAGTGTGTATTTCAAGTGCTATAATTGTGTTGAAAGGCATTATCTTTAGTTGAGATAGATACTTGCAGGAACAGTTCACATAAGCACTTGGATATGCGCACGCATGCCATAAGGAGCACAGCGCGGCGCGGCGGCGCGTCAGGGCGGGCGGTCTTCCAGCACAACAGGGGATCAATAAAGCCGCTGACGTCAGCAGGCCAGCGCGCGCCATTGGCTCGGGCGGCATTATTAAATAAACCTCCGTCGGAGTGGCGACTGGCGCGGGCGGGCACAGCACCGCAGCACGCGCGACGCGGCGAGCCCGCGCACCGGGCTCCGCGCACCGCGCATTGCTCGCGGCTCGCCGCCGCACGCCATGGCCGACATGCCGGACCTGTCGCACCTCACGCCCGAGGAACGTGCCATCATCGAGGGAGTCATTATGCGCCAGCGTCAGGAGGAACAACGCGAACACGAAATCATGAGGTGCGCCCACTGTCCGAAATACCTCCCTAATTCCCTCAGACGCCTGTGCGCCTGTGCCCTGCCCTCTCCCCGCGTTCATCTCCCACTCGACTTGCATTTTCTAAAGATCACACGTAATGCACCAAAACTGTATATTTTTGCATTGTAATCCTGTTTTTGAAAAACTTCGGTAGATACACACGAGAAAGCTTATTTAATGATTAAAAATGGTGTTTTGTGTAAAAAAATAGTACGGCTCGATAGTTACAGATCGGTTCAAGTTGCATACAATAGATGTCTCGTGACTCGTCCATATGTCGCACGTCACAAACCATTTTTTTATCATCTGCGCATTCTCCCATTTTCATAATCAATGCAGTGGCTCCTAAAATACGTTTTCTGTGTTAAGATCAATAAATTATTACAAAGAACTTATGGGAAGAGTGAGTCATAAGTGAATATGTGAGTTACAATTGTATATAATTTACTGCATTATAAATAGGTAATTTAATTAGCTAAATATATAGAACTGTAAAATCTCACAATGGCAAATCCCCACGTAAAAAATATATTTAGTGACGAACTGACTACCATCATGTTTAAGTAATGTACCCACTAACAATTTTAGAATATTTTGTCCATATAGGCACCTATTTTATATACAATAGGTACCTACCTAGTTTAGGATATTTACTGGAAAAATGAACGGACACCTACCTAAAATAAACTATATAGTGTTATGTGAAAGCCATTAACGTGGTAGTTAAGATTTTTCAAGTATATAACATACATAAGCTCTCGCCTGTACCTACCTATCCCCAAAGGGGTAGGCCGAGGTGCAATTAGTATTGCCCTTCGGTTTGCCGAGATTATTTTCGTTCCATGATGTGATAGGGGTACGAGTCCGCCACATATTGGCCACAAATTTCCTAGCAACTCCTGTGTGCTTTTTCAAATCGCAAACTCAAACACAAATTGCGATTGCCTGACCGGGGATTTGAACCCAGAACCTCACAGTTTCTCAGTATAAGTAGGCTGCCACTATGCACCATAGATGATATTTATTTTTGTCTATGACTACCTACACCAATGAGACGATTATTTTTTAAGTAGTTAGTAGATTATATTAATAACTAGCTATCCCGCGCGGATTCACCCGTCACATCTATCGATTACAGCGCCACCTACTGGGTCCAATTGTGAATATAAAACATCCAGGGACCCAAATACACAAAAAAAAAATAGTCGCCGTTTTTACGTTTTAACAAGAATAACGAACAGCAATTGATTTTTATTTAAAAGACGATTAACTATTGCGTTAAAGGATGAAATACATATTTAGCTATAAATCAGTGAAGCTTTGATAACAACAGGCCGTTAAACATGCAAGTGGGTCACCTGATGGTAATAATTCCTACTGACCATGAATATCTTAAAACCAAATACCTAATAATGGCCCCATCGCAGACTTCTAAGGAAAGGAATGGGATTTGGGCAGATGAAGGGAATATTTTGGGCCTCCGGAAATCTCAGACACTACATAGGTTTTCTGCGAGTTAGAGGTAGGTACCACCTTGGCCAAGCCAGTTGTCTACACTCTATCTAAATCATGAATGTATATGTTTTTGATTATATGTGATTATCCCGCCCACACACCCGCCACTTTTGTCAGGTGGTAGGTACCAGAGTGGTTGGTGCCGCCGCTTTGTCTATTTCTGCCGCCAAGCAGCAGTTTGTAAGCACTGTTGTGTTCCGGTTTGAAGGGTGTTGAGGACAAAATCGAAAGATAGGGTGGAGTTACAAATATACATTTTTTCCACTTCCCTCCATAGCCAAAAATTGGGTCCCAATTACAAATCCCGTAATTACCCCGTTTCTTCAAGGTCGCCAACGATCGAGTTCACTGGATGATAAGTGATCCCCACCATCCATCGACGTCCCCAATACCAGACGACCCACCTACAAGTGTGGCTCTACCATTTACAAAAATAAATATGCATAAGTAATGTTTATTTCAAAGACCTTATACAATCTTAAAGTATCACGATCTTAAAACGGAAATTAAAAATGCAATTTCAAAACAATATTAACGTCGACTTTCTAAGTACTTCTTCAGAATTCCTCTTAAGTTATGATGAAAAAAAGTACAATTTAATTGTTATTGACAGACGTAAACAAGATGAAGTCGCTGTACTGGAACAGACGATTCGTACGAGAAACGAGATGCAACGCGCTGCAGGCGTTGAGTTAGCAGCCACGTGCCACATTTGTCTCAAGACTAAGTTTGCAGACGGGGTCGGTCACTCTTGCCACTACTGTAGAGTAAGATGTTGTGCTCGATGTGGTGGGAAAGTCACTTTACGCTCCAACAAGGTTAGTTTCACTGATTGTTAAAAAAACTTTACTAGATGGTAGGCCCCTCGTATGCGAAAAACCGTCTGGGTTGGTACCACCGCTTTGTCTGTTTCAGTCGTCAAGCAGCTGTGTTTAAGAACTGTTGTGTTTCGGTTTGAAGGACATTGAAGCCAATGAAGTTACTGGGCATTATGGGACTTAACATCTTATGTCTCGGGGTGACGAGCGCATTGTAATGCCACGCAGTGCGTTGTAATTCAAAGTTCAGTGTTGTGTTGCTTTTGTTTATGGGCAAGCATGGTGCTTACCATCACGCGAGCGACATGCTCGTTTCGTCATTCAGGCTAATAAAAAAAAGTAAAATGGATAGATATACTAGAGCCAAAGAGAAATGATGTCAGGTACAGGGCCGGCGTTGCCATAATATGGCAAACAGAGCGGCTGCTACAGGCGGCGAGCTGGGGGAAAGCGCCTTATTATGTCCATTCTGAGTTCAGGCTTTACACATACAAAAACATTGGCAAGGGACATCCCATCTTGATCTTGTTTCCTCGATCAAATTGGTCTCTGGCCACTGGTCTCTCGTTAAAAACAAAACTTTTATAAAGGAAACATGATAGTAAATATTTAAACTTAAATAACCTGTTCATGTACTACGTAGTTTAAAGTACGGTAATAGAATATACACATCATGATTTTATGTATAATAAATTACAGGTTATATGGGTGTGCATACTATGTCGCAAAAAGCAAGAATTATTATCCAAAACTGGACAATGGATACATAAAAGTGCTGGTCAAGATTCAATGTTATGGCGTATGGAATCGGATCTGCGTGATTTGCCACCGCAACCCGACGGTACGCTTGACAAAAGACCGAAGTTGGAGAGAGCGCATAGTGCCGCCGAAAAGGAAAACCAGCCTTTTCAAAGATCAGGTAGCGCTCTACGTCGTCAGTATAGTCAACAGGAGCCGCGATGCTACGGCGAACTGGAGGGGCTAGCCCGGACCCACCCGCATCTGGTGCACCCGAGACAAAAGGCTGCGTACGGTGTAGCTGACGCAAACGCACCGCTCGCACCGTCGACGCAGCTTCTGCCGCACGCACCTGTCTCACATCCTACTCTACCACCTCGGTCGTCTTCGTCCGACGACGAGGTGCCGGAGTGTGTGTCCGATGAGAACGACGAGTATCGAGATCGCGGTAAGTACACACGCTTGCCGTTCACCCATAGTCCAATCCTGCCACTTCTAAAAATAAGTATCCTACCCATCCGAATGAATTTTGGTTCTGGTCCTTTTACACTAACACAAGAAAGTGCACATTAACACAACATTGCATATATCTATTTACTCAAACTAACACACAGACATGAACCTACAAAATTACACAAAAACAATATCTAGTGAGGGTATAATTGCTAGGTATACGAATATGCGTATAAATGGCACATCAATATCATTTGAAGTATTATAGGTATTCAATGGTAAAGTTACGGTGTTCCGTGCGAGGGTTTACTAGTGCCACTAGTTATAATAGTTGCAGGTTTTTTCAGGTCATTTATTTAAGTAATTCACAAGATGATATATCGAGCACGTAGCTTAGTCTCGTTTCATCATATCAGTCCATGTAGCGTCAACCCACTTGTTTTATTGTGATGTTGTATTGATAACTACTACCCTTTGTACCTACATTGTTATTAAGTTATTTTCAGATAGTCAACCACTAGGATCCCTCAACTCTATTTTCAAAAATAAATTCACAACAAATCTTATAAAATTTCAGTTTAAAAGTATTCAGTATATTCCCCAAATGAAAGTATGTTTGTTGGTGCGTACGTGTTGCTTTACGTGCCCCGGTTACGCGCCCGGTAGCCGCGTTACTGCAGACTGCAATACAATATCTGCCACGGATTCCCAAGCTTCACCAGACCGTCCACTGTTTACAGGTCCTAGTAGAGATAGGAGCAGTTCCGACAGCTCCCGAAGTCAACGTCAGGCGATGTTAAATGAGAAAATGAATAAGTTTTTATCGGTGAGAGGGCGTGTTTTATCGGGAACATGTTTTTGCGTTGTAATGTAATTAATTATGTTGCTGGATTTTAGATGTCAATATTGATTATAAGTACCTATTACTGTTTTAGCAAAATCCTTCTTCCTCTAAGTTTGTCAAACTATGATGGCTGTTAATTAATAAAATATCTTGGAAGACTGCAAGCCTTCATGTTTTCGATATACATAGAGTACATTTACAATATTCACAATCAATATGAAATTACGCTTACAATTTTGTACTACTCCATCGATATAATGTTATTAATATTTTCAAGTGAATATTGGATGTACCTACTCCTAAATTTGAACCAAAACTATCCTGTCTGAAATTAATTTACTTAATAGCGATGAATTCTGTTTCAATCAATATAATCTTTTATAATAATGTAAGTAACTAGATACCTACATTCAACTAACTGAACAATTGTGAAGCTAGATATTTATGGTTCAAATAAGAATCGCATGCTTGGGCGAAAAGAAGTGTACTTAAGTACTTGTTAATATGTCTATTATAAACTGTTAGATTTGTGAATGCATATTCCTAATAATTTTGTGGTGGTTGTCTATGTTTCTTGGATAAGCTGACACATTCTTTCCGCTTGTGCGTGATCACCGCTTTCGATTAATTTGTGTAGTACAAATGTGACATTTTACAGCGTTAACATCACTATTACGTACTCACTTGTTAAACCGCCCATACTTTTATCGTTTGATCGCTGTGGTATTTCTATTAGAATTCTCCCCAAGAGTTGAAAATTGTGCATCACGCATCCGTTTAAGTCGTTGCTTACGATTTATCTAACTAAATACATTGAGTGGATATGTAATTATACATTAGTAAATAAATCGGTTCCGGGCGCGTAAGAGCGGGTAATTAAAATACTAAATAAAGCAATCCGTTACGTGAACCTGTAGACATATGCAATATATTTTGCTTTATATAGAATATCGTTCTTAGGACAACTAGACGCATGTGGTTCTCTTCGGCACCCGCATCTGCGCAGCGCCAACGTGGCTGCCAATAATTATTACAATTTGACTAATCATTCGCCGGTCGGTTACGAAACGGAGCCGCGCAGTCATTTTGAAGTGAGGACAGCTCCTGCGGGAGGACGCAGTTTCGATTCTGTGACAGATTGCCGATGGAGAGCTCGTGATGATAGTGAGAGTGCGTATTTGCGGCCGTACGCACCAGATCTGGGACCGCGTCCCGATAGAACCGTGTATAAGAGTGCCTATTTGTGGGAAGACTCCGCAGACAATAGACGTTTTACGGAGAGAAGAAAAAAAACTGTTCGTTTTGATGGACATGAAGGCGCTGCGACGTTTCCACGTGGAGGACGTGACGCGTCAGGTGCCCCACACGACTGGGCCTCTCTGCGCTGGGAGTCCGAGCGACAGACCAGCCAAGACTCTGCGACCAAAGACTCGGGCATTGATACCTCTAGCACCTTCACCTCCAGTGAAGACTCAAACAGAGGCGATTGCCCAAAGGTACAACATATATGATATACAACTCATATTGCAATGATTTCTTATATTTATAAATTATGTACTCGTAAGTCTTACGGTTAGTCTCCAAAATGAAAAGTTATTCCAATGGCTCCCAACTGTTAAATATAGGCGTATTCGCATGTGATAGTATAAAAAATTGCTCTGCTTTGTTACAATATTAGGAGTAGGAGTAAACCTAGGTTTATCGGGTAGTCCTAGAATTATACAAACTCCTTGGATTAACGCCGAAATAAGTATTACCTATTTGACGTTTACCAGTATACACTTATATAGGTGTAATATTAGATGTTGCAAGTAGCCACTCAAATTAATTATTTCCAAAAACAAATCCACTGATTTGATCAAATATCTAAGTGGAGATATTATTGAAATTACAAAAATAACATTCGAAAGCTATTACGAGTATATAAGATCTGTTTAGTAAACTAAACTCTCGCTCGCGGACATATTTTCACAGATAGAATCTAATCCAAGGGATCTAGGTGATTTCCTATAAGTACAACATGGTCTAAGAATCTACTATTATCGAATTACTTATATAAATGTGAAAGTTTGTATATTTGTCTGTTTAGATGTTTGTGAGTTTCGATGTTTGTAAGTTTGGATGTTTGTGAGTTAGTGAATTGGGATATTTACATACGTAAAATGTGTAGATGCACCTCCCTGAAAGTAATCCATGGTACGTATTAATACATCAAATTTATTTTAATGTGGTAGAGCCTCAGGTTGTAGAGTTTCTACAGATTGAGAGAGCTGCGCCACGCCGGTTCGAATAGAAAGTACTGTCTCACAGAAAACCAAAGTGATAACTTGCTGTTATGTTTTCGTACAATGAGTGAGTTTTCCGAAGGCATGAAACACCTCTTTCCTCCAAATTAGCAACGTATCCATGGCTTTCTAGTTTTGTAGGTGTTCGTGGGTAGTGGAAATCCACTTGCTCGTTTGCAGGCTTTCAGCTTATATTAATGACTTTACTTAATTATGAAAATTAATGAAGTAAAATAAATGTAGTTCCAATGTTGTTTATCCAGAGCTTGGGTAATTTCAGATACTCATATCCGGATAAATCCAGGTTTACTATATTTTCTAGTATCTATGAAGTAACCATATAACATAATTCTATTATAGCCTACAATCTGCATAATATGTCCACTCTGAATTTTAGATTTTCTTTAAGAATGTTCTTTTCCATCAACAGTAGATATCCGATTTAAATACCTAGGTATGTTTGTAAGAAGTAGGTGTCGGCATTTAATATTTGGATTAAAAGTCTCTAGCCGTAAACATGTATTCTAATTTAAAACTCATTGATCTCGATTCTTCCTCATTCATTACTGTGCATACCATAAATTATTATTACCTAATCTCTTAGTATATGTACTCGTATGTTGAATTAACTATAATGACTAAGTATGTAACGTGTTTTCGTTTGGCTGAAGCATGATATCATTACGCATGCTCTGGCTGCCTACTTCTGAATGTGCACCTTTGTGTTTTTCCCCGTGTATAACTTTGTGTCAATACTTATCGTGATATTAGATACGGTTTGATATATTTCTGAAATTATTTAATGTGGATATAAGTTTTTTGTATCATAAATTGAGATTCTAATTGGATAAAAAATAGAAATTGACATTTGTTACCATTAAACAGTTTCCGCTGAGCTGGCAAATGTCTGTTGACGGGACACGCATGATTGGTCACATGGTACTCCGCAAAAGTGTGGTGGAGGGCAGTTCACATTCTTCAGCAGCAATCCTCGGACTTAAAGTCGTAGGAGGTAAATTGCTACCCGATGGCACACGCGGGGCAGTTGTAGAAAAAGTCAAAAAGGGATCTATAGCTGATTTAGAAGGACAACTTAGAATTGGTAAGTATGAGACACTTGGACATAGATTAGTAATGTTTAATATTCTTACATTTACTATACTGTTCTTCAACTCCTTGTTAGTCAAGTCCTACTGTTTTTTTGTTGTTTATAAAAGAGATCATAAGCATTTAATGCTTTGTAGGTGACGAAGTTTTGCAATGGAATGGTGTACCACTGCAAAACCGAAGTTCAGAAGAAGTAGCCGCAGTGGTTGCGGATAGTAAGCACGATTCTCATGTAGAGCTGGTCGTGTCTCGCCCGCTCCCACCTAATCGACCACCCGCACAGCCCTGGAGGACTCATAAAGGTACTTTGTTCTAGTTACGTTTTGATAAATAATGTAATATACATGAGTATATATATTAACACGATTATGATATTATGTTCGAGCAGAAGTATACACGGAAGTTATAGGCGGATGTGGCGAAAAACCAAGTGTCCTTGTAACATCTCCAGGCTCCCCTGATGTACATTCTCGTCGTCGGCCGGCACGGCATAATCACCACAATGCCAATGTTGCTGGACGTATACAAGTATGTTACTTTCAATATTTATGCTATAAAATATATTAAAAAAATTGTTATTAATTAATAAAACGTTTTTTGATGCAGCTAAAAATATACTTCGACATTTCTGCTCTACAACTCCTAGTAACGGTTGTGTCCGCCAGTGGTCTTAACCCACGCCCTGACGGCTCTTCAAGATGCCCATATGCCAAAATATTTTTGTTACCAGACAAAAGTGAAAAAAGTAAACGCAGAACTAAAACATTAGCAAACACTTTGGAACCGAGATGGAATCAAACATTCGTCTACTGTGGTATACGTATTACCGACATAAAGAAAAGAACATTAGAGGTGATTTCCGAATATTTCCGCAATCTGACAGACATACGCACTTAAATCACTTTATTAATAACGGTCTATTTATTCTAGGTGACTGTGTGGGATTTAAACCGTTACGGTCCAAATGATTTCCTGGGAGAAGTGTTACTCGATCTTGACAGTGTCATCGTTAACCATGAACCCAATTGGTACATACTAAAACCTCACGAAGAGACATCAGGCTTTAGTGTAAGTTTATATTATTACTAAAAAACTACTAGCTAGCTATTCCTCTTAGTCAATAACCATGAAACCTTTTGACATATACAGAGATACCGCGAAGAAGAGGCGGATGGAGAACATTTATCACCGCCTTCAACGTCTACTTCACGGCTCTCAGACTCTGACACGCCTAGCGAGTGTGACCTTCGGCGACACCATTCTCTTTCAAGTCTCGCTTCGAGCTCTAGTCCTCCACCATCAAACGACGTGAGTACACAATGTTAAGTGAAAACAATTGAATTTGAACAAATAAAGTGGAGTATTCATGAATGATTACGTCTCACAGCGAGTAGAAATGGATGGAGTGCGATGTAGCCGACGGGATATGTCTCCAGCAGGCCGCGTACGAGCAGCCGGCATGACTAGAGAAAGGGTCAGTGACTACTCTCTTGGAGTATTTGCGACAAATGATTAAACATGATTAGTGTAATAGAGCAAGAATGTTGTATGTCGCAGAGCGCGGGATACAGCGTGGCGCGGTCGCAGTCGGCGGCGGGTGTGGCGCGACCGGCACGAGCGCGCAGCAAGTCCCCGCGACGCTCGCTGTCTCCGCCGGCCGACCGCGACGCGTGGCGCTACACAGGTGTCGCATCCGGCGCCGATACGACTCTACCAAACAATCCATTCACGAAACGCCTATGAAATGGAATCGCATCGGCGTTTTGACCAATTGTCGATTGGTCCATGGACGTTGAAGTTGACAGCGGGCTCTGACCCCGCACGGAACACTGTTGAAACGTGCACATTTTCGTCGCGTCTGCTCATCACTTCACTCTACCACTTACTGTTTTGACTTCCCCGTTTTTGTTTCACATTATACTTCACGCATTTTCCGCTAACCCATTCTTATCTATCAGATAAGGGCACGCTAATCTTTTTAGATGTTCACTCTGCCATTTTATGTAGATTTTGATATATAAAATTATCCATGAGTGCTATCCGTCGATATTTCGGTTAATTTTCCATTTCATCTGATACTTGTTACTTGTAATGCATGTGTCATATTCTAAATGATTTTTTATCTTACGGCTCATATTCTACAGCACCTATGTATGTATCGTTACTACTCGATCTTTCTTTCGTGTCTGGGGCTGCTGTATCTTCTATCAATCCCGAGTCGTAGATTCACTTCATAAGATAAAAAGGAGAATGGAAATATTACAGCAACTGAAGAACGAGGCAATGACACGGCGCGTCTACCGACACATGCATACACTCCGCGGTTCCAGTCGCGGTCTGCGACTGCCACGCCGACCACTAGTCCTAAGAAACGTCAGCTGCCGCAAATACCACATCAGGTACAAATCAATTATATTCAGCGCGGCAATAGCCGTACTATTAAGCGATTACTTACAATGCGGTTTATAAATAATATTTTCAAATGTTAAAACAGAGTGGCCAAAGAGCTGTGCGAGCTCAGGTGTCGGCGGACCTTGAAGAACGTAAGTGGATCGCCCCGCACCACATTGGCGCCACTCTCACGTACCGCAGCACCCCACAAGGTCAATACACGCATAGCCTTACCTGTGAAGACATGCCCCTTGATACACTAAACATGCTTTACAACCTACCTGTAGCCTACCTGCCTATTGCTCAGCTTTCAGTATCGACTAAGACGACTAAGTAGATTCCTATTAAATAACGAGAGGTCCTACCTACCAAGAATCTATCCCTAACAATAAATTGGGTGAAGCAGTATGAAACACTTTCACATTTATAGGTACATCATTGTATAGCCTTCTTACTTTTCTAAGAACACTTTATTAGTACCTACTTAGTTAATATCAGTCGAGGTTGAAATGTTAGCTGTCTAAAAATGTACATTTACGTTTTTATATTTTTATATAATTTACCTATTAATTTATCAAATGTACCATGTAAGTGTAATGTAAGAATTAAGAAATTGCAATTAGCGTACATACCTAATGGGTAATTACAGCATAAGTAGGCACCTAGGCAGGTAGTAGGTACATAATAGTATATCCGTAGCGACTAGCATCATTCATCCAGTCATTCTGTATAAGTTGCGTCTCACAGGATACAACGGAAAAAATGGTAAATAATATTATGACATTCGATTGAACGTTTCAGTAAAGATTGTCAAATAGTCGAAAAAAACTGCTTTCTACCCAAAACAAAATATATTATGCTGAAATTACTTTAAACAACTCACCACTGTGTTCCATCGTGAAGGTTGGGAGCGGCACTATGCTGGTCTGTCCGACTCTGAGCTGGCCGCACGTAGTGGCGGGACGTGGGCTCCGCGACGCCGGCTCTCGCCCGATGCCGCTGCCGCCGACTCAGACCTGGAGTCTGTCGCTTCAGTCACCTCCAGCGCCTTCAGCACCCAATCCGAACGGCCACGACCCACTCGCATGCTCAGGTAAGCGATGTCTCAGTACAATCATTACAAAACCCATGAACCTTTAAGAAGTATAGATATTACTTAAAGTTACTTCCTTTTGAATACTACGATCAGAATAATATTACATTCATTGATAATTCGCGTAATTTTACAGCCACAAACGAATTCTCCCACCCAATAGCACGTCTTCCTCTTGCGATAGCGCTACTCCCATCCCTGAAACATGTCGCCATTTCGATCGATTACACCGTCGTATATTACCACATGTGTGCGTGTCGGCTGGGGTGGAGCACGTGGTTCGACGACGACTTAGATCTCGACGGGATTTCAATACGATGCCAATGCCCACGTCGTACCGCGGCCGCCCCACTCGCCGATTGCGTCGCATACTTGCCCGCAGTCGTTCGGCCGGTGTCTGCAGAGAATGCTCTTATCGTCACACATATGAACGAAGTCATAGCTGTCCTGAAGAACCTGTGTATACCAACATGTATAAAACTATAGATAACAGAAAAGAATACATGTTCCAAATGGCATTACACCGAAATCCCAACAATTGCAATTTCACTCATTCTTTTGACATTGCAGATAAACATCTAAAAAATATGTACCATGTTACACCACAAAACTACATAAAACCATGGTCATACAGTGATAAAAATAGAGTGCATAAGTTGCCTAATGTAATATCCTGTGATTTTAAACTTCCATCATTAACACATCTTAATAGTCATGAATTTAAAAAATCAAGTGAAACGCAACGACGACTACCAGATATAGAAAGTTTTCGTAAATCAGGTGTAAGATCTCTTCCTAAAATACCTTCTTCCATTGGGCTCACCAAAATGACTGAAAATCATGTAATTAATAATATTGATAGAGGGGAAATGAGTGAAAGTGTAGAATTAGTTCAAACTGTCCGCTCAATTTCTCAATATGACATTTCTAATGGCAAGGATAAGGAAGTTCAATACGTGGACCACGTTGATAAATCCTGTAACAAAAATCTAAAGCAGTCACACCCAACATCATTGATTATTGATGATGCAAAAACTGAATGCCAACATGAGTTAGATATATTACATAACAGTAGGAAAAAATATTTATCTCTTGATTTAAAAACTGCTTATGAGTCGGATGGTGTCGAACAATCTGTAGACTCAGAAACCAGTAATAAAAACAAAACTCAAGATAATAATAACATTGTTGAATCCCAAAAATCTCTTCATCGTATTCGTAGAGTTAATTCTCAAAGACGTTATTCAGATTCCCTACTCATAATAAAAGGCTCTCCCGCCCTGACAACACCTAACGAAATTACAGATCTGTTTAAAAAAATGACTCTTCCTTATAAGCAAGACATGGCTGAAGAAATAAGCGATAAAAATAAAAATCACGGTCATTCTGTAAGCATCAATGAAGTTCCAACCTTTCTAGAATATTATTCACCTGATTCTCAATCCCCTCAATCCAGCATAGATTTATCATTACGTAAACCCTTACCTTCCATTATGAAAAAAGCTCGGGCCCGTTCACGGTCTTTAGTGTCCAGTAATCATTTAGATCATGAGTTTAGTATTATAGCTAATTCTTTGTCTGTTGCTCTTTCTCCTTCAACCCCTGGCTCACGTCAACGTCGTGCGCTCACCCCCACCGCCTCACACCTGCCACTCGACGACACTCATCACAATAATATCGACGCAACGACATCGCCTTCTCCGGATCAATCGACCATCTACTATAATGCTCAATCACCGCAATTGTCGCCAATAAAATACAAACGGCATGATGGATATTACAACAACCAACTGCCTCCAAAATCATCTACGAATAAACAACGCGACAAATCGATGAGGCGACGGGAACCGAACCACAGCAACGATTACGGTGGTCGGGAGAACGGACGAGGGAACAATCAGCCACAACAATTGGAAAGGCGGGAATCTCGACGTGGGCAATTCACGCGCAGTCTCAGCAACGCCGATGTGCCACCTGATGAGAAAGCAGGTAATTGTTTTTTTTTCTATGTACAACACTTTCCGTATAAAGAATTAAAATGTATGGTCTTTGTGTATATTTTCAAAGATGGAAGTCTAAGCGATACGGCGCTCGGCGGCACCAGCGAACTGGAGCCAGTCAGCGACGACGTGCTTTTGAAGGCGGAACCCCGCGACTACTTCGGTCCCGGTATGGGCAAGAAGAGTAATTCTACTTCACAGCTTTCAGCCACAGGTGAACTCTACACTACAAAACTTACTCACACTTGTACTTTTTTATCCCCTCACTTATATTATTAAGTACATATTATAAGCACTGCTGCAACAAACCGTCAGTGACTGCGTTCGTGGTTTCTAGAATATACCCAACAGTCACACACATAGTCCCGATCCAACCGTAAATTAGATTATCTTGAGCCGTGGGTAGCAAAAACTATTAGGTACAGACTTTCGGTCATACAACACCCAGACCCGAAACAAATTTTTGCAGATCACACAAACATTTGTCTTGGGCCAGGGATCGAACCCGCGACCTCCCGTTTCACATCCAAATACTCACTGCGCCACAAAGGCTCTCCAATCAATGGAGTGAAATTTTCAAAGTTAAATTATATTGTAAATAAAATCATCGACAGGACGAAAGCGGAGGTTAGGTTTTGGTAAACGTGGCAAAAATTCATTTACGGTGCAACGCAGCGAAGAAGTGGTACCCGGCGAAATGCGAGGTGGCGCCGGAGTGTCGCGAGCGTCTTCCGCTTCGAGCGAAAACGACGATGACAGGTTCGCGGTGCACTTAGTACAACCAAACTACATTGAAACAATAGTGCACGCGGCGGCCACAGCCGGGCGGTAGATCATGCGGCTTTTTACCATAACAACACACCACTCGTTTCAAAAATGTAAAAAGAGAAACGAGAGGGAAAATCTGCATGAAACCTCACAATAAGATGAGAATAGCATGCCGGAGAAACAAAACAAACTAATCTAGTTCAATGTGGAATGTTGCTTTGTATATTTAGCAATGCAAATGTAGTCCGCTGTACTTGTCAATTTTGAACAAGTAAATTAAAATGGTACCTTTTATATGACAGGTTAAGAAATTAGTATGTACTCCAAAAACAGACAAGTAGGTAGAGACCGACTACATAGAAAATATGTAAGATTTAGAGCAAGGGAGGGCGTGACGCCCCATCAAATTAATTTCCTAAAAATAAAGTGTAATAAGATCGCAATTGACAATGCAAACTGAAAAAGACGCACAACGCTTCGTCGCTGGGCTCTATTGCAAAACACATAGATAAGATGTAAGAAGACGTGAGACAGATTGTATTTTGTTATTTGGAAATACTTTGAAGGCGTGCTCATGCCGCATTCTCACCCCTTCTTATATCTTATATGTGTGGCCCGCACTTTAGCGTGCAGCTGCTGTATAGTTCAGTGTAAGAAAAAAAAATACTTAATGCAATAAAAAATCTGGTGCTTCTACCTGAATTAGCTCCTCGCTATTCGTCGCCGGTGAGACAGATGCCTTAACGTAGTTCATTTTCTTTAAAATGTCGGTGTATAATTTTATATCCCTACAATTATTTCTACACAAACAAAATCAAACAAAAGTTAATTAAATAAACATTCATCGCGTCTGAATAGTTTAATTAAGATAAATAGTTCAATCAAAAATATTATTATAATTAATACTAAAACCTAAACAAAATGGAATAAAAAAAACTATTTCAATTGAACA
Source organism: Mimas tiliae (assembly GCA_905332985.1). Taxonomy (NCBI): domain Eukaryota; kingdom Metazoa; phylum Arthropoda; class Insecta; order Lepidoptera; family Sphingidae; genus Mimas; species Mimas tiliae. The sequence continues at coordinate 9,249,541 of HG995242.1, read as the reverse complement.
AAAAATTATGTAAAAAAATCGCATTGTCGCATCGCAATACTTAACCATTCGTGTTGTTTTTGTGTCATGTTAAAGCCATTTTGCACTTACGTTTGTTTTTTAACGTAAAGATTTTTTTTTCGTTACAATCATCTTTGAATCAGTATTATGTAGGCGCAGTCGTCTTCAATAATATGTATTAGGTGCACACTATATTTCCAAATGATGTACCGCATTAAACATGATATGATATAAGATGAAATAAAATTTTAGAATTATGAAATCAGCTCTGGCCCTATTATAATACAACATGTTACAGGAAGGCATGGTCAAATTTAATCAACGTATAGTGTACGGTAGAAGTACTTCACCTCCCGCAGTACCAAATTCGATTGCATTGCAAAGATTTCATTTTCTTTTTTATCGAATGAGTAACATGTCGATATTCAATTTGCAACTTTGGGCAAGACTAAATGATAAACAGCTGAGCTTATGTTGATGTTATTCTCGCTCACACACTCCACTTACGTTATAGGAATGTGACCGATCTTATAAATTGTAATAAATAATTGATTCAAATAAACGAGAAATTTTAAGTTGTCTCGATTTTGATAAGAGCCGGTACATAAACACTCACTGGCAGATGTATGTAACGACTCTTAATTATGACCACACCTTTCTGTAGCACGTTCCTCCACCTGCCTTGATCCCACTCGCAGTGGGATCGGCGCAACATGCCTTTTTTATAACATGTTACAGAGATTTGGCTTTAGTTTTTACGTCCGGCTGCCTGCCTGATGTCCACCCCTCTATGGTAAAATCACCCAATTCCGAAACACAAACGTTTGTCTCGGTGCGGGAATCGAACTTATCTGTAGCACGTTTTATAATATAAAATAATATCTATAGATACAGTAAAAGTAATGTAATTACGTCGTGGTGGTGGCGAACGCAGTACAATACAGTACTTTATTGGCATTGGTGAGCCGCTCGTCTCGTCATTGAGACGAATAAAAAAAACATTAAATAGTACTTACCTACTTAATTAAAACAAATGTGATTTGTTTACCCTTGCTTGGTTAGTACTTAAGAGTCATATAAGTATTGAGCGTCGTTATAAATGCGGCAATATTTTTTTTCGAAATATAGCGTACCTTCCTATATACATATTATTGCAGACCACCTCACAACTCGGTACTTATCAGATATGTTTAAAAATCATAGAGTAAAATATCATGTTAACAACATCATCCGTGTGATAAAAAGAATACATACCTATTGACAATAGGCTATTGTAGTTTATTGATTATTCATATAGGGTAAATGAGTTTGGTGTGTTATGTGTATTGAATGTAAATTGCGATGTGTGTGGTGGGGCGGGTCACGGCGTGTGGCGACTCTCGTGACTCGACAGCGCGCGCGACTCGTGTAGAAGGCGGCAGCGGTGCGAGACGCAAGCGCTCCGGACCCGCGACTACGAGCTTCCAACGCTCACACGAGGTGTGCGCAGTCAGCCTCGTCTCCATATCTAGCTCGGAGGGATCTTCGTAAGTCGCTCGCTCGTCCGCTCCGTTCGTCGACAAACTCGACTCGATTCCTCTATGTGCGCATCGATGTTGCTCTTGTCATTAAATCTTCTCCTCTCTGTTTGCCTTACGTCTTTAAACGCATGACGGTCTGTATTGATGTATCTCACTCATTCTCTTTTCTGTTTAGCACGCAACGATAACCGCATAGGCAACGCACCCTCTCGACTGCCATGCATTTCGAAAGCTACATTTATCTCCGGTATACCCCATCGATATTTATTTTGTTTCGTTTTCAAACACCGATGGGCTAGACGAGGTTCTACAGGCCGGTATCGTATTCAGGGAACCTTAAACTTAGTAAACATGCACGAAAATGATTGGACGATAAATGTTGCCTGGAAGATTGCGATGTTTTGCACATTTTTGTTGTTTGAATTATTTGGTCAATATACCTACATTTTGTCTAATCGATGTTACACATAATATATGTACACATCCTACAAAATTACCATATTGCATGTTTCACACCCACAGGCATAGATTTACAAAATAATACAATCCTTATAGCAGATATTACAGGGATATTTAATTGAGCACATATTGCAGAAATACTGCTCATACATTATAAAATATCTACCAATATGCAGTTTAAACACATTATGATAAGCATTTTTATTTGTCATAGATTTGGGCCAAACCAACGCCTTATATAAAAATAATACTAATGCCGGTTTTCACCGTCCTATACTTGACTTTAATAGACCCCTAACGATCATCACGCACCAAATCGGTGCGACGTCAGTTTATTATTTTTTAGCTTTGTCGTGTTGGTTTTTAAGGGTCGACTAGAGTTAAACATAGGTTGGTAAAAAAGGGCAGAATTATCTTCTAAATTAGATGCAGATCATTCTCTAGCGTTTCTCTAGCACCTTTTTACAGTTTAATATTTTTATACGATTCTAATATAGTACATAGCAACTGGAATCCACGTATGTTTATACCTTACTACCTAACTTATACATCCGAAGACTACCGCCCTTTTTCACTATTGTATCAATGTTGTTGTTATAATATAGTTGTATTTATCTATTGTAGTTGCGAATATTATAAACTTGTGTTATGATGCCGTTAACTATAGATCCATCCATGTACCTACCTATATATTTAACAAAATATATATTAATCTGTCTCTTACTTTTTTTATAATGAAACAATATGATAGACTAGTTTTTATAGTATGTTTTTTTAGATAATCTCTTTCTTTAAATACTTGCAAACCTACCCTACCAGTGACATATAAAATATTTTTGTGGACTTTATCATAATTAGTGTACCGTACTAAACGGAAATTAATGAAATCATCATCACCTCAAAGTCTGTACATCTAGAGTATTCTATGTAACATTGTACGTTTATTTAATTTCATATAGTACGGAACACTAGTTGTGGAAAAACGACGTGCACATCTCGTTTTTATGGATAATGAAGACTTATTATTAGAATATAATGTCAATAAATAATACATTAAAAAAAAACAAGACAATATTCATGAATTATAAACAATATAGGTAGTTAAAGTAACAAATATGAGCTCACATATAAAATTCCTTGTATTATCTACCTCTATAAGCTTACTAGCATATCAAGAATAACGTCATAACTTGAACGTCCATATTTTTTTAGCCTTTTATTAAATTTTCTTTTTGGAACTTAATAATACTGAGACTATGTTAAACTTTCTATATCAGATGGTCGCCTGGAATGAGAGGCTCAGGGTCTTCAGACGGCGGCGGTTTATCAGACTTTATCGACGGCTTAGGGCCTGGTCAACTTGTGGGCAGACAATTACTTGGTGCGCCTACATTGGGAGATGTGCAACTGTCTATGTGCTACCAAAAAGGATTCCTTGAGGTTATAACTTCATTCACACTATTTAAATGTTATATTTTCATTTATAAGATCATATCACATTCATGGATTAGCTCAGACGGAAAGAGGTGGCGCAAAGACTAATTCGATAACCACAATTGCAGCTCAGCTATCTGCGCTAACCATATTACATTAAATAAATTATTTAAACCGCTTCATTAAAACCACTTAAATAAGTAGGTAATCTTATACATACATACGTACATGATAAATTTATTATACTACGCATTACAGAAAGGTGTGGTCAAATTTAAGCAACGTATAGTGTATGATATACGTATTTACCCCCGTAGTACTAAATCCGATTGCATTGCTAGGAAAAAATAAAATATTTTCTTTTTTATAGAATGAGTAACATATTCGACTCGCAACTTTGGACAACATAAAATGATAAACAGCTTTATCTCACTTCAGCATTGTTATTCTCGCTCATGCACTTAACTTAATTAGAGATGTGATCGATCTTATTGATAGTAAAAAACTGATTAAAACTTGCATGAAATTTTGATGACTAGATTTTTTTATTTATTTAGACTGCCTCGGTGGTGCAGTTGTAATGCGTACGCGTTACGATTAACCTAACGCTGAGGTCTCGGGTTCGATCCCCGGGTCGGGTAAAGTGGTATTGAGTTTTTCTATTACGAAATGCTCAGTATCATCCCGGAGTCTGGAATTTGTGCCCGGTATGGCGATAGGCTCGCCCTCTATCACATCGTGGGACGGAGATACGCTCGGCGAAATGTGGGTGTATTAGTTACACCTCTGCCTACCCCTTCGGGGAATACAGGCGTGAGTACTTATGTAGATTTTTATAAGATCTGGTACATAAACACAGTGAGTGAGTGAGTCAGGTGTATGTAACTATTCTTAAATATGACTACACCTTTCTGTGACACAGTGTATACGTAGTAGGTAAATGATTTTATGATATTCTTAAAATTGACAACCTCTGCCAGAGAAAAATACCCCATAATGTGTCTGTCAGTATGGAGTTTCTGCTTTGTGCATTAATATTAAAGTAAACTAACAAACGAAACACTATTTTAACGAATTATTAAAAGAAGATAACGATTAATATGAAAAATAATAAACATGTGCACGAGACTATCCCTAAACCAGGGGGCTTAGCATATGCAACACGAGATGATTTTGTCGACTCGTTTTGTCGTGGAAAGCCTGTTTTATCTGGTTATCTATGTCTATCGACAGTAACATGGATGCGTAGAATACTCGACTCGGTATATCAAAAGTAAAGAAAATAGTACTTTCAACCTCTGTCGTATATTGTCTACTAACGAACTACATGAGTAAAACATTTATATTGTTATAATTTGGCAGGTGGAGGTGATCCGTGCCCGGGGGTTGCAGGCTAGACAAGGCAGTCGAACACTACCGGCGCCCTACGTGAAAGTGTACCTCGTCAGCGGCAAGCGTTGTATAGCTAAAGCCAAGACGAGCACAGCACGACGGACCCTCGACCCATTGTACCAACAGACGCTTACGTTCAGAGAAAACTTTAAAGGATGTGTGTTACAAGTGAGTGGATAGTATCAACTTGTGTAACAACAACTTTAAAACAGCTGCTATAAAATTGAACACAAAGATTATTTTTATCGAAGCAATGGCGAAACTTGGTTCCCGTTGCGGCTTATGGGGTTAGATGGCGGGTCGCCCCCTATAATACCAAATACCGTCAAATCTACGGTACGAGAAGGCGGACCCTGACATTAAGCCGGGATAACACCAGGCAGAAAAAAGACACTGCATAGCTTGCCAAACCGCAAAAGCCGCTAAAATGTATTTAACTGTAGTATGAGTAATATTATTATTGAGTTTGACGCTTCTCATAACAATATAATAAAATACTATGTCGATTGTTCGTAGGTAACAGTGTGGGGCGACTACGGACGCATCGAAGGAAAGAAGGTGTTCATGGGCGTGGCACAGATCATGCTCGATGACCTTAACCTTTCCAACATTGTTATAGGATGGTACAAACTCTTCGGAACGACGTCCTTGGTACGTTAATTCATGGCAACGCAGAAATTTTTATTACTTTACTATGCCCATCTGATAGTGAGCGTTGGTCGCTACTATATGCACTTGGCAACACACAAATCCCGATTCTACCTCAGCTGAAACTGTTTAGTTTTATTCTTGAACTTACGTGCCTGACCCTCTCGAACAAATAGGAGTCACGTGTAGCGCCGTGCGTTAGAAACAAATTCACAAAGTCGACCAGTGTTGCCAACTTACGGTCATTACAATAAACAATCTTATCTTCGCCTGATAGTGTATAAAATGTTTATTTGCTAGCGGTTGTATTGTAATTTTGAACCGTGTTTGAGTATGATTATATTTCCATCAAGAATTTTAAAGAATCTTTATGTTAGTAAAATAAAGTACTAAGTAAAATACTTACCTTTAAATTTTTCTTTTGCTCAGTTTTACCATATAATTATTACGTTTTCATTACTACAGTTTTATAGATAATAATATAATAAGTAGGGATCATCTGAATCAATCCAAAGCTGGCTTATCGATTCTTAAGAGTCTATTAACTTTTCCAAAACCCAATAAATTATTGCTATAGAGTTTTAAAGAAGAAAACATAAATAGTAAACTTACTTACCTATTCATTTATCTGCAAACGATGGTATAATATAGAGATATCTAACTGGTTTTGTTTTTGTTTTCAGTAACTACTACTGCAGCAGTGTCGGCGCTGTGTGAAGAAAATCAAATATCACCTTAAAAAACTTGTCCAAATAACATTTATTGATGCTGCTTTAATATCATCATAAAACGCGAAATATCTAAAATATAGTAAATTTTCTATAAAAAGATAAGAATAATGATTTGTATTTTTCATTTTGAATGCCTGCCGGAGTTTTGATTAGATAGCATTTTATAGCAATGAAACAAATGAATAGTGTACTCAATAAAATATAATTAAGGATTAAAACCAAATGGAAATCCTCTATGGTTTCTTCTTCACCACCTACATACGACCCTGACATTATTTAGGTTCTTACAACTTTATTTCTTTGTATTCCAATAACAAATATGGAACCTTAACATAACATGTCTTTCATTACTACAGGCTCACAAAAATAAAATGGTTGTCTCACAGTTTATTTTATGTGTGTAGAATGTTTAACATTATCAATATTCATTCCATCAACATCATTTCATATAATCAGTCAATTGTTACCGTCATATACATTCCTGACGGAATTAGGCACATACATATAATAGATTTTCAACCACTCGGTTACAACATTTATCCTTATAGAGGCAACATATTATTATACGGAATAAAATCATTCACGATTCAATAAAATAGTGTAATGATTATGTAGAAAGAGGTGGTGTGTACTTAAGTTTTAATACGAACATTATACACATAGTCATTATTTGTAGATGTGTTCCTAATTACTGAATACTATGCCGAGTTTGAAGATTTAGTGTAGTATTTGTTTAGGTTGTTTGGATGGCGAGGCGCCGGGCAACCTCCCCTCCCCCGCTCTCTTCACGCCGGTCGACTTGATATCTGGAAAAGATTGTCCCTCACTGTCACTACAGGACTCAACCCTGTTTCAAATAAAGGAGATGTTTCATTTTGGGCCAGGTCTATGTACAGTGTACAGAAAAGCTGGAAATAGGTGATAACTAATTATAATTTTTAGGCAGCCATGACAGTTGATTATATTATCGTTCCAAAATTGCGTGGACACAATATTATGGATGGCGCTATACTTACCATCAGGTGTAGCGTAGTCACTTTGCCGAGCCAGGATAAAAAATAAAAAATAAAAATAATTATAAAATTCCAATCATTTTGGATTTATAATTTAACATTTACTTATTCTATTAATAAATAGATAAATATATTATGACTAACTGTCCCTCGCGGCTTCGCCTTCGTGAATGCCTTTAACGCGATTGCAGCGCCACTAGTTAACCAAATGCGCTAACGATACCAAAAAGGATCAAATTTCTTTAAGGTGCCGCTAGTCGGTGTTATTTCCATACAAACGTTTCTGAGTGATTATTATTTAACATCCTACGTCGAAAGTTGTTATTGTTGTTAATAATTGTTAACATGTTATTAATTTATCTTACCGTTATCTACGCCTGAACGTAAACGTAATTGTATTATAAAAAGTAACTTGAAAGTTATAAGCCCTGAAAAATCTATATTACAACCCTCATTCCCGCACAGTTTTGAGCGTAAATAAATAACATAAGGACTATGAAATCTTCGAAACGAAACTCGTACAGGAATAGTTTAATTATCCGATAGTATAAATAACTTTATATTGAATCAGTCTATAATGAGTTTTTCGTAGAAAGGCCAATTCGAAACGAACCCCAAACTCTATTCATAAATATATGATGTAAAGGACAATTTTAATCTATGTTAAATGGCCAAGGTTACTAACATATTTAACTGATAAACTGGATCAATACTATATTGGTCAAAATAGCATCGCAATGAACCTATTATTTTTTTAATAAACAAAATAGATAAAAATGGTTAGGTACTGCATGTCAACCTTAGGAGATATACACATGTTATCGCGGTCCAGTGCCCAACCTATCAACACTTAAAATTTCGACTATATCGTATTTTATTTGATCCGCCATATTTTATTTTATAGTATTACATTTTTTGGGCGAATCAACTTAATTGTAGAAAAAGACAAAGTAATATAATAAAAAATAACTAAATATAAAACGGTTACTACATATTTAGCTATAATTGTACTGTACAATGACATGGCCCAGGCTCTATACACTCCTGAAACAACTTCTTTAATTATAATTGCTATAAAATTTATTTGCGGTTCTAAAACACGCCACCCATAGTTTGCGAAAGCTACGCGACCCCAAAAATTATTTATTATATAAAAAAATATTGATAACACAAATTATCACGTGCATAAATATGCCGCTCGTTCAACCATTCACCCTATAGATATAGTTAGTATTGGCACGGACAGTAACAACGACATAAATTATGCACTTTGGCAACATTCGGTTTTTACGAATTTGTACGAATGCACAATGATTGCCTAATAAGTACATATTCTAATGCTATGTATTAATTATAAATTACTGGACTTAACACCTTATGTCTCGGGTTGACGAGCGCAGTCCAGTGTCATGCAGTGCTTTGTTATTTAAAATTCTGTGTGGCGCTGCTTCTGTTTATGAGCAGGCGTGGCGCTTACCATCAGGCGAGCGACCTGCTCGTCTCGTCATTCAAGCTAATAAAAAAAAGATCAGCTGATGATATGTTATTTCCACTGCACATGAATACCAGAAGTCCTATGCCATGCCAACCTTGAATGATAGAGAATTAATTAGAAGATTGAGAAACGAGGATTTGGGTCACCGGATAACTCACTTATCGTACGAAACGCAACAGAAAGCTGCCTCTTCAAGTTGGTTTTCTGTGAGGCAGTGATATGTGGTAACAACCCGGTTGAGACGGCCCGAGACATAAGGTGTTAAGTCCAGTAATTACGTATCATCAATACTCTTATATAAAAACAATATTTTTAAACATGCGACGATTGCCGAAGAGGATAATTTAAACCTTAGTACTGTATAAACATAATATATGACACATATGTATAGGCCATAGGCTGTTGCAGAAACTATCAATAAAAATTGGACTCATTAGTAATTTATCGGTACACACAAACACACGTAAATCTCATAATTTCTGAATTTGAAAACCAATCCAAAGTCTAACATATATAATTTGAATGGGAACGTTTCGTAAGAGTGAGTATATAAGATAGGTCTCACCTTGCAGCCACCTGACTTGCGTGGCGGGTCCGTATCCCTTCTCATTGCGAGCGGCGATGCGGAAGATGATGGCCGGCTTGGTGGAGGAGTCCACGTGTGCTGCGCTCAGCGACGACTGCGGCACTACGCACGTGTTCGCTTTACCGCAGTACACGCGCACGAACGCCAACTGAGATTTTGATGCCTCCTACAAATAAATGTATTTTGTTAAAAGCGATCAAGCGCGAGTTCGACACGTGCACTGAGTTTCCGTACACACAGCCTTAAATTATTACTTTTTGTTTATTTTACTAGGGGCTTTGCCCATGTTTTTCCACAAAACATAAAATAAAATAAAAAGTCCGACGAATATGAGACATATCATGTATCTTACTTTCTTCCCCACATTATTCGACATCGATTGGTATCGGTCTCGACCCCATACCCCCAGCGGTTTCGGAGGAGATAGCGTGACAAGCTTTTGGCAGCGGCGGCGGCGCCAGTTACTTTTTTTTAGAATAGAGAGATTATTTGCTCGAAAAAACGAAATATCACGTATTCTATGCAAATTTCAGGATTCTATTGGAACCTTTTGATTATGGAACCCTAAGAACCCTTTAATTGGTGTGTACTATAATAGACCACAAATAATATAGTAGATATGATATATACGTCGAACTGCATAAATAACCAAGCATGCCAACTTTTATTATGTAGACTGACGTCACCACGACAATAGATTATATAGTGAACCTTTTTTTTTTTTTTTTTACTAGCCCTTTATTATATACGTCCCACTGCTGGGCACGGGCCTCCTCTACTGAATGAGAGGGGTTAGGCCTTCAGTCTACCACACTGGCCTAATGTGGGTTGGCAGACTTCACATACCTTCAAAATTCTTATGAAGAACTTCTCAGGTATGCAGGTTTCCTCACGATGTTTTTCCTTCACCGTTAAAGCAAGTGATAATTAACAATTAATATACACATAACTTAGAAAAGTCAGAGGTGTATGCACTTGGGGCTGGTTTCGAACCTGCGACTTTCGTCTCGACAGTCCATACCACTCCCCGCTGAGCTATCACTGCTTCCTAGCTATAGTGACCCTTGGCGCGTTGTATTACATGCAGTGTTTTTTTTTTTCTTATTGGGAGGACTCCCCCCCGGCTGCTCCCTCTGATACTTTTAATTCAGAGTATGTCTACCTGATTAATTCACATACCTTTATTTAAAAAACTCATCAATATAAAAAATGGAATTTAACATCATTTAGTATGCCTGGAATAAAAAGCCTAAATCTAACATACATGAGACATACTTTTAAAACTGAGTTTATATTATTTAATAAAAATTACATTTAGTACAGTTACATACATGCTCTGTTTGATTGCGGCACGCGAAGAGAGTACATAATATACACATCGTACATATACGTTGTGTATATATTATTATAGTTACGATTGAGGTCAACGCTGAGGTCTCGGGTTCGATCCCCGGGTCGGGTAAAGTGGTATTGGGTTTTTTTTTATTACGATATGCTCAGTAATAGCCCGGAGTCTGGAATTTGTGCCCGGTATGGCGATAGGCTCGCCCCCTATCACATAAGGGACGGAAATATGCTCGGTGAAATGTGGGTGTACTAATTACACCTCTGCCTACCCCTTCGGGAATTACAGGCGTGAGTGCGTATGTATATATTATTATCCGTGGATAACATAACAACCCACAACCCACTCCCCAGAAGGGTTGACGTCAGACAGGCGGCCGGTCGTAAAAACTACAAGCTGAACCTTTCTGTAACATGTGTTAAAAAACATGTTGCAAGGGTGAAATACTTATATTGTACACTCTCTTCTTCTTTCACAGAGTGGTCGTGGTCTATGATAAGCGACGTTGGGTTATTGATATGACGGTGTTTCGCTACAAAAGCCTTTACGATGCGTCTCCACCGACTTCGGTTGCTTGCGTCGCGAGCGCATTGCACAATGGATCGTACAATATACGTTGTTTAAATTTGAGCACAGCTTTCTGTAACATATTGTGTTGATATTATACGAAGTTGAGAGATTGTGTCTAGCTGTACATAGGTCGTACCGCACCTGTTGTTGTATAGTAAAGTATGTATATGTAGGTAGGTACAATACGCTCGCACCGCATCGGTTGTTTGTCGACGCGCAGTGACTGATTGATTATAGTAATAAATGCACGTCCTTGTGATCCTAAATTCTATCGTATTGTTTGTCCCTGAGGCTACTCGCGAACACATTGTATAGTATACACTTAAAATAAATTCGGTAAATTGCGGTTCATGGGTACGCACTGGTTGTACCTTTGCCTACCCGTCCGAGGATATAGGCGTTTGCTTGTATTGTGAGCTGTTATCGGACCTTTGTTTTTTCTTTCCACCTGCCCTTATCCCACTCGCAGTGGGGCTGCAACATGTTTTTTGACACATGTTACAGAAAGATTTGGCTTGTAGCTTTTACAACCAGCCGCCTACCTGACATCAACTCCTCTGGGGAGGCCGATTTGTTAATATATATTTGTCGATATCTATACCTTTAAAAAAGTGTCCATATTTTTTGCACTTGCACTTGCTTACCTTGGGTTGTGAATTAGACCGCACTGCAAGATAGACTGAATACTCGAAGATGCCTTCAGCAGCCACTTGGGGCGGTTCCCACGACAAGTGGGCACCTTCCACTGATTTAGATATTTTAATAGCCGACGGTGCGCCGGGAAATCCCGGCAGACATGTTTTAAACGCTGAATCCTGCAAATGAACAATATTTTAGTCACTAGTGTTTGAAATATAGTAGAAACGGGAAACAAGCAAGTGGGTCACCTGATTGTTAAACGTTCACCACCGCCCATGAATCTCTTAAATGTCTCGTCAAAATTCGATTGAAGTTTTGGTACAATTCGAGAACAAAAATAAATTAAAAAGAAACATGGAATCCTTAATATTTTTACTATAATCTTAAGATCGGGCGAAGTTGAAACGTTATACGTAGGAAGTCGAACTTTGACTAAATGCCGGGATACCACCAAGCAGTACAATCAATCACGAATTCATTGGGTATATATAGTATTTAATTTGATAATACTAACTTCGCTAAATTCTCCCTTGCCGCAAGAATTGATGGCAGCTATTCTAAATTTGTACGCCGTTCCGTGTTCTAAAGGGGTTGTCGCCAGTTCGGTGAGATCGGGCAGATTGTCCAATGATAGATTGGAAAGGTCCACATTAGGATCGGCGATGTAATTTTGCACCTAAAATAAATGTTTATAAATGCACCAACTTCATAAACAACGTTAAAAAAGAGACGGGGCGAGGACGCGACGCCCTACAAATTATTTTCATACAAAATACAGTATAGTTAGACTGCAAATTGAAAGGCGCGGATGATGCAGCGGCGAATGTCCCCGCCCGGTCCTCTCTATTTGTGGTTTACATTTCTATTTGCAACCTTACTATGCAGTATTATACAGTGACGAATTGTTCATGTACATAATACAATTCCCACTGGTTAACCTTTGCAAACTTGTTAAAACTATTAGCCAGTTATTTTGTGCAAAAAATGTTAATTAAAAATATTTTGAATGGGAGCCGCGGGCCATGTTCTCTCCACAATTTAGTATTTTCTGTAGCGAGCGCCTAAACGAATTATTATGCTACTACTATTAAAAATGTACTTTTATTATACGAAACATCGAAACTCACAAACATACAAATTAATGATATGGACGGATATGATATGGACGTTTGTGAGTTTGTGAATTTTGATATTTTAATCACGTCATTCAATTAAGGGCTGAACAGATCCGGATGAAATTGGCAACAGATAGACCACCATGACCTGGATTAGGACATAGAAATCAATAAAATGTACATACCGTAAACGTAGTGCCCTTCACGATGCCGACCGTATACCAAGCATCCTCATCATGCTGTTTAGGCTCTTCCGGTTCAGCCTGGAAACATACCAAAACTGTGTATACCGTGTGAAACGCTTCCGAAAACGAAAACAGGAAATACGATAACAGTAAAAAAATCGATAAATAAGTCTACATATTTATTTTTATTTTTAGCTCACTCTTGTTCAGTCAAATAAATACAATTTTATTCAAATAACAATTAAAATCGTATCTTCTTAATAACTTAGTGTAAAGCCAATTAAAAAATCCGCTGACGCTCGGAATCAACTGTGCGGAGTCAATATTCAGTCGATACGCGCTAATATAATCAGTATTGTTTTTTTAGAATGTTTGGTATTGTGGGTGTTTTGATTGTAATCTCCCTTCATGGTATGTGTACCATCAGGTGACCCTCTTTTGTTTATTAATCTCTGAAATAATATAATCATAAACGATAGTGTGTAGTCGGTGCCGGAAAACTGTACCCACTACAAAGAATTCCACACTAGTATTGTAGTATAGTAGATACCTGTTCGTGATGGTGTAGCGCGGCGCTCGCGAGCGTGGCGAGCGCATGCGCGGCGTCGGCTGGCGGTAGTGGCGGTGCACCGTTAGACCCACCACCACCACCACCACCACCACCACCGCCACCACCAGCCACCGAGCTGCTCACCGCACCCTCGCCCTCACCACTTGCCATCGCAGCGGACCCCGTCCCTGTCCCACTTGCCGTGGCAGCACTACTCGCGGCACCGCTCGCCGCCACCGACGACGACACTCCACCCGCGCCGCTCTCTTCGCCGGCCCACGGGCCGGTTGTGCTGTCTAACGTATATTTGATTTATTTGAAAATTTTATTTGAATTTTATTTGAAAATGTTTAATACTTATGTGTTATCCATCAATATGTCACAAAATCCCTATTGGGCATTTTAACTGTGATATCAGAATCGATATGAAAAATCACGCAGAGTAAAATTGGACTATAAAAATAATCATATTTATTATTTAAACTGTAATGAATTTATTATTTGTAACCGATTGATAACCACTGCAAGAGCGATGGCTTGGAGTCAGAGTGAGATGGCAAGTTGCGGCGTCTACGAACATCAAACGCGCCGAGCCGCGTGCGCGCCCGGCATCAGTCAGTTGTTCATCATTTTTCAGATGAAAATAACATTTTTTAAATATGTTCCTATTTCTAAGCCACCTGTGTAAGGATAATATCCCACTTCTGTTTACTTTTTTTTATTTAACTATTTTTATTAAGCTTTCTATATGTCTATACATCACAAAAAAGGCCAACTGGGTTTTTGTTACATACTGTATAATATGAATATCAAATTACGTTAAATATTATTAAATAAAAAATCACAATGAAGAATATTCTTTAAAAAATAAATCCTAATTTAAATGTTATACCTTGCAACAAAGTAGGTGAAAGCAAGGCAGAACCATTGGTCCTGTCCGACCCAGTGCTGAGCAGCGGCATGGACTCGCTGACGGTGGGCATCGTATCTGCACCACCCTCTATCTCAGACGTGTCGGCGTCACTGAACCTGGTCGAGAGAAATTTCAAATATCTATTGAAATTTAATATAATGTTCAAGTATCGCTAATAATCACATTATACTAACTCATTTGCCGTCTGTTGCTGTGGTGTGAGTGAGAATGAGTGCAGCACCGCGGGCCCGTTGGCTGTGGATGATATCAACGGAGTCTCCGACTGGCCGCTACTTGTAATGTCCGCGCCGCCTTCTGCTGTGCTTGAACTACAATACAAAATTGCGTATGTACTATACAAACTTTATGTGGGAAAATTATAAAAAAGCCGACGCTAGCCTTGTGTCTATATAATGTTTAACAGTTTGATTGCGGCTTTACAATCATGGATTCATGCAGATGAAGCAATATGTACACAATTTGAATTCACAGGTGAATTATCAGTTATTAGTTATAATAAATAACCTGAAACAAAACAGAATATTCCATATTGTCTAACATGGAATTTCCTAACATAACATACCTGATACCAGTACTGAGCACTTCTTGCGCGGCGCTGCTGATATCGTTGACGTCATCACTGCTGGCGACGCCTTCACCGCCACCCATGTCCTCGTCCATGGTACTCGACTCATCTAGGGACAAATCCTTATTTACATTATCAGTCACTTTAGTAGTATTTACTTCTTTATAAGTACCTACAATTAGACAGAACTGTCTCATGTCGGATAGGTAGGTAGACAGACAGACAGATGGATAGATAACATAATCATCATAATATAAGGGTGCTATTTTTCCTTTGAGGTACGGAACCCTTATACTATGATTTTGTTGTCCATCCATCAGTCTCTCTGTCAGACACTTCTGACTACCTGTCAGGCAGGTCTGTCCGACTTCTCAAATCAAAAACTAAAATATTTTTAAGGATTTGACATAGAACTACATTCTTAAAATATGCCACACCCTCCGTGTTATGGAATAAGTGAGGAAAAAAAGTTCAACAATTATTAATTTCAATTGAATTAATATGAATATTCACCAAAATTCAAGTTTACCACTAATAACTGTAGAATTATGTAATACAACATTTTTTTAACATGTAAGTGTAAAGTATTTGAATCCTACTAGCATTTAACTGGTTTTTTATTTATTTCATTAATTTTGTCAATTAATTTTAATGGTTTTAATGTCCTTTAAACAGAAACACAAAACCCTGCTACTTGCCAGCAGAAATAAACAATGCAATGATACCTATCTAAATATACCTACCACCGAATGAATTATCCCATCGAAAATGTGATATTATTTACCATCTTGCACAATTGGTGGTTCTCCTCCTTCACCTACACCACTGTCAGTGGGCATTGCGGAACTGATTGACTGATCAGGAGATTCCTCTGCAGCAGCACCCATGCCCTCTGCCTCGTCCAGTACCGGATCCTTCATCATAGGATCCAACTGGCTCTCTGTATCCTGACAAATATACAAAAAAATTACCGTTTTGTTACTTTGTGCAATATTTCATATTACAAATACAATTATACAAACAAAATAATTACATGTTTCATTATTATTTTATACTATGTTTGTATCATACATTATCAGGTTCCTTGTTGAATTTATGGTCGTTCCCTATATTCTATCTATCAACAGATTTGCTTACTGTCAATAGTGTTTTGACAGATCTTCCATACAAAATGTGTCAAAATTTTACTGCTTGGTTGGTAAGCAAATCTGTCGATACGACAGAATATTAGGAATGGCCATTAGTTGATAGCCAACTGTGAAATGATATGCTGTGGGCTTTATCTCCACATAAAGACAATTGTTTGTGTATTAAAGGATTCACGAAAATATTGCCTGGGTGTTGTAAGATTGACGGTCTGTCAAACTCAGGTCTGTGTTTGTGACTGTGTGATATTTATTTAATATATTAATAAGGACATCGAAACTAAGATACGCTGTTTTGTGAAACAATGTGAGATGCTCATAAGTCATAGCCAATTTTTACCATACCATAGGCCAGCAAATGAGTAAGTGGGTCACCTGATTGTAAGTGATCTCCACCACCTATGAACGCCCATAATTTCACAAGAATCATAGGCGCATTGCAGACCTTTAAAAAAGGTATAATCAAAGGATTGGAAAGAGGTACGAAACATAGTAATAAGCCACTGCTTTACGTCAGTTTTCTGTAACAGTGGTAACAACCGGGTTAGGCCGGCCCATTCTTCATGTAGACAAGACTGTCTACAAGGTGGCTCTACCAATGGCACAAACTACTCGTACTTGTAAAACAATTAGCAAGTTAAGCAATCCTTACATAGCAAAGTCAGGCTGTAGTCAGTCTATTACATACGCATACGCACTCACGCCTGTAATCCCCGAGGGGATAGGCAGAGGTACCAGTACACCCACATTTCGCGGAGCGTATCTCCGTCCCACAATGTGATAGGGGGCGAGCCTATCGCCATACTGGGCACAAATTCCTGACTCCGGGCTGATACTGAGCATTTCGCAATAGAAAAACCCAATACCACTTTACACGTCCCGGGGATCGAACCCGAGACCTCAGCGTTGGACTCAATCGTAACGCGTATGCATTACAACTGCGCCACCGAGGCACGCACCGAGGCGGTTGTCTATTAGAACTGGCCGTATTTTTCCGAAACGCGTTTGTTAGGAAAATCGAATATGGCAATTTAACAAATAATGAAAGATGTATTTATGACTTATATTCTACATCTTATATTTGATTTTAATATAGCATTATAAGGATATTGACATTATTCACTGAACGACATTATTATTCATTAACATAAAATATATTTTAGATTATTTAACGTTGCAATTCAATTAAAGTATACTGTTTTACATCTACTAGTCATAAGTCAAAATCATTTATAAACATATTAATTATGAATACCGACACTGGCTTGAAATTGTAGATATTACGATGTATTTTATATTGTGTACCATCATTCATTTCCTTAAATTGAGGGTGGTTAACATTATCTGGTAGTTTCTTGGAGTGGAAAATTCTGATAAAAAGAGTGGTCTTGTCATTCGGAGGGACGGTCCGATTTAGTTTGTGTTTCAGGGCGAAGCTCTGTTAGTTTGCTCTTTATTATATTATAATAATTGTGGTAAAAAGTAAATTGTTATATACAGCAGTAAAATAGTCTTGGATACCTATGTGATTGTTGAAGGATTACCTAAAGCTAAGTATTATTTGTGACTTATGTATTGGGTGACAATAGTTTTGTATATACATATATTATGTATAGAGATATATATTATATACTGTTGGGTTTTTCTTGCCACTTCTTTTCCCACAGTTATATACTTCCGAAGTGGTGGTAGTTTATTAAAAGATATTAACTTTATGTTCTATGTTTTATTTCCTGTTTTACCTACTTATTTACTTGCTCAGAGAAGTTCAAATGTCGTAGTAAATTACAGATAGTTACAAATGACTTATCCCTGATGGTTTTATAGCAATGGAAGTATTTAATATACTCTAAATCCTGACTATATACTTTTATATTGTTATATATTATATAAATCTACATATTTTTCTAGCATGTTCCTAAAACGCATGCACTGTTTATCAGATACTAAATTATGTTTCAAAACGAATGAGCGAAACTGGAAACAAAGATCCTCATGGCTCAGAAGAACTAACTGTGAACTTAAAACATAAAAGGTTAAATCTCATTATGAGGACTTTGTTCTCTCATTTGTTTCAAAACATGTGATTTTTTATTTAAGATAAGTAACTACCTTATGACTGTTGTTTTGATACTAAAAAGACAAACCAAAAACTTTTTTATACCATTTTTTGGAACCGTTTTTCTATTGTGAAAAAGTTTTGTAACATTTTGCAAAAATATTAGAACAACATTATTAGAGTCTATGGATGAGTGACCGCTTAGTGGTACTTAACTGAGCATCTTCATGCTTCAGTGGGCATTTAACAAGTTGGTCCTGAATGTTATCAACTGACAGCATTAAGTCATTAAGTTAAGTCAGAGAAAGCAAAAGTAAAGCAAAGAAGAAGTGAAGCAAATGCCTTTTGTCTAGTTAAAAGACTCATATGGCGAATATTGTTAATGTGATGTAGTTTTACTTTATCTGGACAGCCAATAAGTAATGACTTACAGGAGTTGACAAGCAATTATCACCAATGTATGCTGACTCGTCAGCTGCAGTGCCTGCAGTAGTGTCATCTATATCCATTTCTTCCTCAGCTTCATCATTGGCTGAACAAAAACAATGAACAGAGTATAGAGTATATTATTTACTACTTTCTATTAATATTAATCAACATTTTTTTTCATCTACAAGATAATTTGTATTTCTGATGGGGACCTTTACAAGTTACACAGACAGGTTATCAGCTAATCAAGACCTTTGAGAGAACTCTTATACCACTGTAGTTTGGAGGTATGGATAATATGAAATCTTGCCTTTCAGATCATTAAGTTGGAACTTTTAAAAATCTGTAACATTTGTAGTACCTTGGTCGGCTGCTGGCTGGTCTTCATCGGCAGGCTGTGCAGACGGTTCTATATCCAAAGCATCACTGCTGCTTGTCGGACCTCCATTAGCAGCTATGGAAAAATAATTAGGACGTAGCTAAAAATAGTTTTTCTATGTGATGCACCTATTTTAATAAAAAGATTATTTTGGCGAATAATTGATAAGTACTTCAACGGTAGACTAATTAACGGTAAAGTTGGGTGAGGGCATTGTAGGCAGGTACTGCATTACTGTGGATACAATATAAAACATAAACTTGTACCCGACTCTTCAACAGCAGCAGCTTCATCGTGGCTCGTTACATTGTTTTCAGATATTTCTCCTACTGTATCGGCAGCCTGATTTTCGGCAACAGGCGACACTTCCGCGCCATCGTGTTCACCACTGTGAGGAGAGGAATTTGACTCCATCGTACAATAATATTTAATACCACTTTATTATAAACCAACCTAAATTGAATTCTAACAAGAAATTAAGTATCAACAATAAACATTTTCAGGAATATTCAGAAAATAATTATCTTTTTTGGCAGATTACTACACACATAGCTATTTCTTTTTTTTTAATAATTTATTCATAGCCATGGCAACATATCCTTTAGCCCAAAGCTCACAGACTACTATAGAGATGCTACCCAAAGCTTTAGCCCGCAGGCTGATTATGTATGTAGCAGACGATTAGCAACAGCAACAATTGCTGGAAATCTGCTGTCAAAATTGAATTTCGTATTTCATAACTCACAACAAGTTAGCAATCAGCAAAAAGCGACAGTGCTGCCTCCACGTGTAGCAATCATAAACTATATGTGCATTCTTTGTATGGGCAATCGCTTTGTTTCGTATTATGTACTTTATTTGACAGCGATCGGATAGCAATTTATCGCGTGTTGTTTATATTATCCAGCAACAGCCATTTTAGCGTTCGCTGAGCATCTGCTGACTGTCTGCTGCTAGTAATACATTATTTGTTTGATTCTTGTGCAGTAATTGTGACTAAAGTACTCTACATTTTGAATAGGTAAGTTGATTTTGATCAATAACTTAGGTAATTTATTTCATATCTGCAGTTAAAAGTACAGTTTAAATGAAGTGGATAACATAACCTAGCCATATATACAACATAACGTAACAATTATATTAATGCAGATGGCTCGTGCTGCGTTGATCATCGAAGCTCTAGAAATGCAAGATAGAAGTTCCGCGAATCTAGACACCGCTCGCCTGAGACGCAGCCTTCGACTTAGAGCCAAAGCTTTGGAGCTTTCCGATGAAGAATTCGGCTCACTACAGGCTCTCTAAGGAAGTATTCTTAGCTGTGCTCGGAGCTTGCACCTCTTTTATCACGACCTAGAAGAAGAACTAAAGTTGCCGCTGAAACAAAAGTGAGTGAAATTTGATTAATTAAAACATTAATAAGTACCTATTTTAGTTACATTTTGATGTGACACATCTAATGCGGCAGGTTGGGAGACTTAGTTTGTATTTAGATGAATTTAAAGCGAGATTTAATTAAAATTGTTTATATCTTCCTATGACAATTTTGTACTGTCTTCACTATGACTTACTGAACGTAATTATTAACCGTCTTTAAAATGAAGGAGGTTCTCAATACGTATTATATAATATAATTTTGGTATTAAATCAATAGCTACGTATGTATTTTATAATATATTTTTTCGTTTAATAATATCTGGCCTAGGCCTAAACTCCTCTCATTCAGTAGAGGAGGCCCGTGCCCAGCAGTGGGACGAGTATAATACAGGGCTAGTATTATTATTATAATAATATCTGAATATTTTGTTTTTCGTTATGCCATATTTATTTCTTTTAATAAACCATTCTTTCAAGCATATTTTCTATACAAAACAGTTTTGATGGTTCATATCTGCCAGTTATCCCGTGATGGCTCATTTTTCAATTACATACAATGGAAGTTCGGTACCCACTGACAATTCAGCCCATGGTTAACTAGTATGAATAGTAAAGAAGACTTTTATAATTTACAGATTTTAACAGCACTATCATTCTTTGCCTCGGGTTCATACCAAAAGCCAGTTGGAATGAGTTTTCTACATGGGCTCAGTCAAAGTAGTGTGTCAAATGCTATAAAAGAAGTGACTGCAGCTCTAAACGACCACAATATACTCAGAAAATATATAAAATTTCCTAAAACTAGTCATGAGAGGCAATTGATTATCAATGGGTAACTATCAGCACACTTTTTTTTAAATATCTAAGATAAATACTAACATACTGGAAGCTATGCACAGCAGATTTCATATAAATTATGTGATTATTTTGGATATTAAACTTTGTGACATTCTCTTGTACTTTCACAATGACCTTTGAACTTTTCCTTCCCTACACTTAGTTGGCAAATAAAAGTTTGAAGTATTTTAGGTAGTGTAATATGAGAGTGGCCTTTTAATTCATTTTAAAATATATCGCTTCCAGATTTTCAGACAAGTTTGGTTTTCCTGGTATTCTTGGCTGTATTGATGGAACACATATTGCATTAGTACGACCCACAGAGCATGAGGAAAGATTCTTCAACAGAAAACACTACCATTCTAGAAATGTTCAGATCGTAAGTTTATGTAAATGTAATCATAAAGTAAAGTAGCGGCCACCAGCTCAGTTTCATACGGTGAGTGAGATATCCCCCTCCCCTTTCCAATCCCTTAATTATACCTTTCCTTTAAGGTCGGCAACGCGCCCATGTTTCTTTTGGTATTATGGGTGGTGGAGATCACTTACTATCAGGTGACCCACTTGCTCGTTCACCGGCCTATGTTATAAAGAAAATAGATGCCACTTTTTGATACCTAAAATATATATCTAATTAATCTAATGTACATTTTGCAATATCTTATAATATAAATTTATTTCAGATTTGTGATAGTGATTTAAATATTTTGAATATTGATGCCACTTTTGGTGGAGCAACACATGATGCACACATTTGGAAAACAAGTGAAATTAACATGCACATGCAACAACTCCACCGCAATGGAGAAGTAGTTTGGTTCCTTGGTGGGTACAATAAAATATCATTTAGTAATTTATTGTATTCTAAATCATGTTGCTCTTTATTTTTATTTAAATAAAACTGAAAACAAATAATTTTGTATCAAGTAATTTTGTTTGTAGATGTTTATGCCTTCTTGGGCAGGTCCAACCACCTTACTTGAAATTTTCAAATAGCTGATAAGATGCACTTGATTAAAATATCAATATTTTCTTTTTCAGGTGATTCAGGATACCCACTTAGACCATGGCTTTTGACACCAATTGTTAACGCTGAACTAAATAGTCCACATGAGCACTACACAAATTTACACTGTAGGGTGAGGAATACTGTGGAAAGATGTATTGGGGTGTTGAAGGCACGTTGGCGTTGCCTTCTGACTCACAGAGTGCTCCATTACGATCATCACACAGTAGCCAAAATAATTAATGCGTGTTCAGTGTTACACAATATTGCGAATCACCATCGAATACCACCACCGGAATTATCCGTTGAAGAAGTGCATCAGGACTCTATCTTACAAGTTCCTCGTTTATTACCTGTAGATAGAATAAATGAAAACGAGCATTTAGAAAGAGGTCGCCGTCATCGAGATGTTATAGTACAACGCTTATGGAGAAATAGGTCTAATAGTTAATAATATATATATACTAGCTTTTGCTCGCGGCTCCGCCCGCGTGAATAGACTTTTCCGAAATAAAACCTAGCCTATAACCGTCTCCAGGGTCCCATCTATCTCTACATCAAAATTCATCAAAATCGGTTCAGTGATTAAGGCGTGAAAGCGTAACAAACAAATAGATTTTTTTCCTAAGAAGTATCCTATGTTACTTCTTATACCTCCATGAATATGTGTACAAAGTTTCATGATGATCGGTTAAGTAGTTTTCGCGTGAAAGCGTAACAAACAAACTTACATTCACATTTATAGGATTAATATGATGTAATACTTCTAATTAAATCGATTTAATTATTTTTAAACTTTCTCACTTAGACATATTATAATTGAAACACGTATACTTTCCCCTTGGTTTCGGCTGAATAACATCAACCACGGGTGGATGATAATCACGAATAAGTCCCGTTTCAGTTATAATAGATTTAATAGCTGTAGATACAAACTATGTATACTTAGCATTTCGTAATTATTTAGTTTTTAGGTGTAAATATAAACGATCTATGACTTTTTTGTAATAAAATAATATTTTATTTATATAAACGTAATAGATTTAGTTAGATGTAGATACATGCCAAGTAAGTAGTTTTAGTTTCTCTATATCAGTTATTTTTAAGAGAAATGTCTGCAAAAAGTCGTGCTCTTTTTTATGTATTATTATTATGTATTACGTAATAGTAACTAACTAGTAAGCCGGTTTGTTTATACTGATGAATTGCTGGTGGGAGGGTACCTAACACCTAATATTTTTGTACTCGACTGGATAGCTACCACCATACACACGGTGAAATTCCCGCTGTAGTGTTTAAGCGATTCGCGTTCCGGGATCAGCCAATGTATATCCAGTAACTTCAGGCCGGTATAATTCTGCCGAATTTCGGGGGACCCAATGTCTCTTGACGGTCGATATTATGTTTGGACTGCACTGTACTTAACATCAGATTAAGTACAATCACTGCCGTGCCAGGATAGAAAAAATGCTACTTTTATTAAGTATCAAAATGATAAAATATTTGCAATTTTATATAAAATATTGAATAAAGTGTTGTCAGATCACTTACCTAAAGCAATGGATATCTATGTATATATTTTTTGGTAACTAATAATTGTAAATCGATATAATATTTTGAATTTAGCATCTTAAATATTACCTACAGTATTCCATCCATGCACTTTCAGGTGCTATAATTTTATTTAAGTGGACTTGGATTAAAATTATTGTTATTAATGTCATGTAAATATTAATTCTAGAAATAATAACGAGCATGATCACAAGGTAATTAGAGCAACCCATATAACAACTTTATGGACTGTAACATCATATCGGTAATAACTTTCAGTACCTATACGTACATAGCAATTTCGTCTTAGATTTTGAGAATGACACAAATTACATTTAAAGATTAAACACGTTTATTTTCGGATTGTTTCTTTTAAAACAGTAACCATAGACGCCATTGTTTCAACATGTATTTTAGACGCTTCTGCTTGTATTTTTGCAGCCTCTGCCATCATATATACTGCGTCTGCTATCTTCTCCTCGGCTCGTACCCGACGATTTTCTAAATCTACCAGCCAAGCAGGTTCAACTTTTTTTTGATTTTCTATAAAACAAAGTGTAAAATTAATACTAAATAAAGTAATCGGACATAGCGCAATTATTTTAATTAAGCATAATACATTTGATAACAGAGGGAAAGATTTTATTTTTATTCATATAAAGTTAACATAATTGGTGCTCTTTTTACTTATTGGTTGTTATTTATATCATATGAATTATGCGTACTGATATATGTACTTAATTTATTTTTGTAGCATAGGCCGGCATACAAGCAAGTGGGTCACCTGGTAAGTGATTTCCATCATGTATGCCAACAATACCAAAATCATGGGCGCATTGCTGACCTTAAAGCACAGGAAATAAGTTACCGATTTTATTTATCATAATTGAAATAAAATTGAGTTATATTTTTATTGCAGTATTATTACTCACTTGATGTACTGGACTTAGTCTGCGAAAATAATCTGCGTTTGGCTGCAGGTGAACGACATGGTGAACCTAAAATAAAATGTAAATTTAATATGTATCTAGAAATAGGTAAATAGAATGTTACTTTTAACATATGTACCTACAGACACACATTAAATATCAATGTTGTATTAAAATACGATACTACTGTTTATTTACTAGTATGTATATATATTATTATTATTTTATATTATTAAATACACCCAACAGTCACCAACATAGTCCTGATCCCACACTAGGTT
The DNA here is from genome assembly GCA_905332985.1 of Mimas tiliae. Lineage (NCBI taxonomy): Eukaryota > Metazoa > Arthropoda > Insecta > Lepidoptera > Sphingidae > Mimas > Mimas tiliae. The sequence goes on along the minus strand of HG995242.1, from coordinate 9,224,370 downwards.
AACTCGTGAGTATCAGGAACTACGAGGGACTTACGGTACCACAACGCCCAAACCCGAAACCGATATTTGTGGATCACAGAAACATTTTTCTCGGTGCGGGTATCGAACCTGCGATTTCTCGTTTCACAGCCGGCCACTGGCCCGTTGCGCCACGGAGGCTGTCAATTATAATGCTACCATGATTATAGAAAAAGTTTTTTAATTATTTTTAATTGGCGATATAAATTTCGTTCTTACTGTAGGTGTGTCTTTGGACGATTGGGTGATCTCTCTTGCCCGGAAGCCTGCTCGAACCCATATCACCAATTATCCTGTTGGGACCAAGTCCGATCACCGACTGATCAAAAGGACTAGATGTACTGGTATTAGCGTGCGGAACTGGCTGAACACTGGTATCTGTAGTAGCTCTAGGTGGTAATGCATAGCAATCTGTAAAAATATGTCACTCTTAATGTGGCATTTTCTTGATTTTGGTGTTTACGTATTATGGTGTTACAAACGCAAATGGTTGAATAATGCTTTGGAAAATAAATAAATGGTGTTTTCAGAAAAGACTTACGAATTATATCAGTGTGGCCTCTTGTTGAAGGTGATTTTACACCTGGTATATTTTTGTCTATAACTGGAATATATGAAAACATAGTATGTTAATTTCAATACTAGGTAATTGCTGTTAACTAAAATAAACGATGAATTTGAAACCTTAATGATTTTATTTGTTTATACCCAATCTGTAAAATCCTTCAAGGATAAGGTACGGTTTCTTGGAGTACATGTTTATCTAAGCAGCCTAAACATAGTTTTTCAATAACACTCGTAAACAGGATAACATTAATGTTTTGTCAGCCCAGCTAAGGGTTTTCAACCTACGCCCACTTAAACCATGTGTGATGTGAGTGTTCAAGTGCTTTGCAGGATCGAAACCGTGTGAAGCGTATAAAAAACTTGTTTAACTCTGTACTTAAGAACCATTTTTTGCAAGTTTATGGTTTGAGGAATGTTTTAAATTAGTAACAATATTTTACCTGCTCCTATAATAACCTCTTCAGAGAAGTTCACTTCATTGGGATTTATTATTTGTTTGGTGTCCTGTAAAATAAATGAAATAAATAAATATTAACGCATGTACTCACTTCTCCAGCTTCAGGAGTATCTTTAGTATGAATACCTATCTTTATTATTAAATTTTTTATTACTTACAAACACTGGTATTTTGTGTTGAGTATCTCCAAATACAGCTGCATCACCAATTATATTAAGGATTTTCTGGTGAGTGCCAGTCAAACTGTCGACTTTTGATGGCCCACCACCAGTCCCACTAGCTTCCTGCCTCAAAGCTGAAGCCCTGGCTTTTGCTTTATGTTTAAGGTCAGACCAGTACTGCAATAAGAAGTAAGTAGTCTTAAGTCAATGCACACTTCTAACTAGAAGCCACAAGGAGTCTGTTAGTGAGACTACCCTAAATAATAAATACACCCAACAGTCAGACACATATTTCTGAGCTCGCACTAGGTGAACCAGTATCGTGGGTATCTGCAACTACGAAAGTCTTATGGGCCTACAACACCCAGACCCGAAACATTTTTTTGTGATTCACGCAAACATTTGTTTCGGTGCGGGAATCGAACCCACGCCCTCTCGCTCACTGCGCCATGGAGGCTAAAATTTTGCTTACGCGTTTCCATCTGAGGCCACTTTTCGATGCACCCAAGCCGTGAGCGTTCAGTCTATTTGATATTTCATTCCAGGCACGATCCATTGCTTCTTTGGACCGTCCACCCATACCCACACCTTTAGCGAGAAGCGGATGTTGTGCCAAGTAATCCAGCAATTCCTCCAATTGTGCTTCGGATACTTTGTCAGCAGCTCTGCTTTCCATTTTCTAAAATATTTTAAACTTTTAATCACATGGAGCACATAAACGACATAAACATCATTAGCATGTATTCACTTGTAAAAACTTATATACTTACGAGTTGAACAAAAAAAAATATTTAAAGTTAAAACACAGTCTTCCCAATCACAGACTTATTTGAACTGTTTATTTTTCCCACCAAATTCTCTTATTATACTTGAACCTTTATTCCACAGATAATCTAAAAATATAAGCTCTGTAGTCTTTAGTTCCATCGATTGCTACCTCATTGCTGTGGCGCTGTAACTATCGCTGAAAGTGCATGCAGCAGCTAGCGAGCGACAAGCAAGCGATCGCTATGCGTAATTCGATTTTTTTTGACAGATAGCAATTAATTGCTAGGTGTCTGCTCGCTGATTGCTGATCGCTAGCTGTCTGCTGATTTTACATAATTGGCCGGCCGCTTTAGCCGGACACTTTTTTTTTGTTTGTTTGTTCCATAAGGAACCGGCGAAGATCAGAGACCATACTGCCAAGTCATTAGTTAGATTCTTTTCTTATTTTCTAAGAACGATGAAACGGGGGTATGGCCGATTTCAAGGTCTTGCTGGAGTTTTAGTGTTAATTCCTTTCAGTTCGATGCTCTTCTAGACGACTTTCTTCAAGCGGATCGAACGCCCAAGGTCGATCGATACCCTTGGTCAAAAATCACCTAAATTCACTTATTTCAATGTTTCCATACACTATTCATCAGCGTTAATGATTATTGCACAAAACCCTCTATCGATGACAAAACCCGTAGAGGGAGAATACCTAGAGAAATCCATAGCTTTTGTCGCATTCGCACAAGAAAAAGAGCTACTTATGGTGATATCGTATAAAAGAATGAAACAGAACGATTATATTTTTTGGTTCATGACGAATGTTTAGTATTTGAAGTATATCAAATAACTTTCATAAACAAAGTTTGACAGTTGACGTATATTTGTCTATCGTCTTCCTGGTAAAATTAGTTAAAATTTATGTAAAAGTACAAATGCATGCTATATTTTACTGTTGATAAGAACTTCGTATAATTATTTATATCATTTTCTATGAAACTATGGTGCGGTGTAGCATTATAGGGTGAAAAAGTGATAGTGGAAAGAAAATGCCGACTTATCTTTTCATTCGTAAGTACACCACGCTTTATCAGTAATAAGTGTTAGGAAGAAAATAGGTTTTATATAATTTCATATTTGACTTCTTTTTCCTTCTGTATTTTGATTTCTTTTGTTGTTGACATGTCTGTTGAAAAATCTGAATAAAACTAATTTGGGTTCTACTTAATTAGTTTTTGTTTGATAAAACTATCTTTACTAATAGGTTATGGACCCAGCATGTAAGTAATATCTACTGAAATGTCTAAAATTGAAAGTGGTACCGCGACTTCTAAGAATTCAACAATGACACCAGAAACTGGAACTTCGGGAAGTAGTGGACTGCCATCAATGGAGAAATTGGACGGCAACAGCAATTACGCCACGTGGAAGTTCATGATTGAATTGTATCTTTTACATGATGACTTGTGGGAGTACACGAGTGTTACACCCGCAGCCACGGATGCTTCAGGTACGAGAAAGGATCAAAAAACTCGAGCAAAGATTTGCTTGATGGTCAGACCTCATTGTTTGGTTCACGTGCGTAAAGCTAAATCAGCTAAAGATGCTTGGGATGCTTCAGACAATCCGAAACAGAAAAAGGAAGCCATGCAAGCTTACGCACTCGGAACGACGGCGAAACCACAGGCAGATGACTGGATCATAGACTCTGGAGCGTCGTCACACATGACGAATCGTGTAGCTTGGTTTAAGGATTTAAAGGATTCTCTAAAGCCTTTAAGGGTGACATGTGCAGATGGTAATGAGGTATTGGGTGAAAGTGAAGGAACGGTAGTATGTGAGTCAATAGGTTTGACTATCAGCAATGTTTCGTATGTACCTAAGTTAGCATCTAATTTATTGAGTGTGAATGCAATCGCGAAAAAGGGACATGTGGTGGTGTTCACAGAAAAAGGATGTGAGATCTTTAAGAGTGATGATTGTGAGGTAAAAGGAAAGGCTGTTGTGAAAGGTATAGAAGAACGAGGCATATATAAAATCAAATGCTGTTCACAGGGTTCTGCACTTGCTTCAGCGACTGAAGGTGACAAATTGATGTTATGGCATCTTGGTATGAGAAACCTCAAATTACTCAGAGATAAGATGGCAAAAGGGGTAAGTTTTCCCAACACTTTAACTAAACTTGAGTGTATACCCTGCCTTATGGGGAAACAAACAAAACAACCGTTTCGAAAAACGGATGCTATGAGAGCTAAGGAAGTGCTAGGGGTTGGTGCACTCCGACGTATGCGGACCTATGGAGGTGCCTTCTGTCAGTAAATCCAGATATTTTTTGACGTTTATTGACGATTTTACACGTAAAACGTTTGTATATTTTTTGAAACTTAAGAGTGAAGTTTTCGAAAAATTTCTAGAGCTTAAGGAATTTGCCAAAAATCAAAGTGGTAAGAAACTGAAGGTCTTACGCACAGACTATGGCACGGAATTCGTCAACAAACGGATGGATAACTATCTAAAGAGCTTCGGAATTCAGCATCAACTAACGGCGGAATACACGCCAGAGCAGAACGGTGTTGCAGAACGTGCAAACCGAACAATCTGCGAGAAAGCAAGAAGCATGCTTCGAGATTCTGATTTGGCTAAACGTTTTTGGGCAGAGGCTGTCCATCATGCCGTATTTTTGAAAATCCGATCACCAACGCTTACGGTGAGGGATATGACACCGGAAGAGTTATGGTTAGGGAGGAAGTGTGACCTAAGCATGGTGAAAACTTTCGGATGCAAAGCTTTCATGCACATTCCTCAACAAGTGAGGAAAAAATGGGATCCGAAAAGTAGAGAACTAATTCACACAGGTTTTTGTGATAATGCTAAAGCTTATCGACTTGTAGACCCTACTACTGGTAAGGTGTTGAAAGCCAGAAACGTGGTGTTTTTCGAAAACCAGAAGCATAATAAGCAGTCGAACTTAGAAGAACCTCAAGAGGAGACACTCGAACTGTCTAAAGAGAATGAAGAGGAAAGTGTTGCCAGGAACATAGAAGAGTCTGCGTTTCTGCAACTACCTGAGACTGATAATGATGAATTAGAGGCTCATCCTGGGGTGGCACAAGATAAAACAGGTTGTGTTACTAGAGTGGAACAGGACAGAATAAATGAACTTAGTGAGGATCTGGAGGCTGTAGAGATAGATCAGTTTGAAGACTGCGAATCAGTTTCAACTCTCAACGAACAAGATGTTCAGCATATTGGACGGAGGTACTCACTAAGAGATAGGAGGGCTAAACAGTTTCCTAATTACGTTTTGTACCAAGCTACTGAATCAGAACAGGATCCGACTACAGTTCAACAAGCATTGTCTAGGAGAGACAGTAATGAATGGAAAGCAGCAATTCAGGAGGAGCTGAATGCGATAAAGAAAAACAAGACTTGGATCTTAGTCAAACGACCGATCAAATGCAACGTCGTTGATTCTAAATGGTTATTTAGAATAAAAGACGAGGCGGGGAATAAGAGAAGATATAAAGCACGTCTTGTGGGCAGAGGTTTTAGTCAAAGATTTGGGATCGACTATGATGAGACATACTCGCCGGTCGTCAGACATAGCTCGCTCAGAGCCTTATTAGCGTTGGCAGCTGATAATGGTTTAAACATCGATCAAATGGATATAAAAACGGCATTCCTTAATGGAGATTTGTCGGAGACTGTCTATATGAAACAACCGGAAGGATTTGAGTAAAAGGGACAAGATTATGTGTGTCTTCTCAAACGATCGCTTTATTGATTGAAACAAGCTCCTAGAGCATGGAACAACAAATTGAACAATGAGTTGTTACAACTGGGTTTCCTACGATCTAAGAATGACCCTTGTGTGTACACAAAAATAAATGACAAGAGTGTCATTATATTAGCAGTATATGTTGATGATATGTTAATTTTTTGGAATAATAGAGAGGAGCTACACAGAGTGAAGAGGGATCTCATGTTGGAAGTTTGAGATGAAGGATCTCGGTAAGGCCGAGTTCATCCTGGGAATGCGTATTACGCAGAACGACAGAGAAATCAAAATCGATCAAGAGAAGTACATTGTCAAAATATTGAAGTATTTTGGGATGGTTGATTGCAAGGTTGCGTTGGTTGGTGTTGCCGAAATTTCAATAAATGATTACCCTATATTATGGGAAATATTAATTTTGCAGTATGCACAAATAATAAAATTAAATATAAGAAATGTATTATTTATGTATAATAAAATGACTCGTTTCAGTTTTCCTGAAGATAATATTTTACTGTAGAATTGGATTGTATCTACAAGACATTGAAATTGGACACCAAAACCATCATCAATAATTTTTAGCAACATTTAGAGAAAAATGTATTATTCAAAAAGAAGAAACTGACTGTACTGCTTGGTAATGCTGTACCTATTCTGGTAAATATTTAGTTTAAGCATGTATAGCAATAATCAATAGAAAAAGTACTTAAATTAATTATATTTTCAATATTATTTTATTTATTAGGATCACAAACCGATATATAATGGTATTTATATTAGAGTAAAGGCTTTTTAATATAACAATGGTAATTCTTGTTACAATAATAAGTAACCACAGAATTCAAATATTCAGAAAATACAGTTAAATTAAATACGCACTCACGCCTGTTTTCCCCAAACGGGTAGGCAGAGGTGTACCTAACTAGTATACCCACATTTCGCCTAGTTTATATTCGTCCCATGATGTGATAGGAGGCAAACTTTATCGCCATACCAGGCACAGACTCCGGGCTGATACTAAGCATAGCATGATAGAAAATCCTAACCCGGGGACTTTGCCTGACCTGGGGATTGAGCTCGAGACCTCAGCACAGCAGTCGTACCGCGTACGCATTACAACTGCGCCACCGAGGCAGTCGAAAATGTATGTAAAAAATTCTAATTTACATTACAGATCAATAATATAAACTTTTGATATTAATAAGTTATAATCCATGTTTGGTCCATATGTTTTGAGTTTGACATTTTTAAAACTATTATGTACATTGACCTGCTTCAAACTGCTATGATGTATATTTTATAGACAAATAAATTACTAAGGAAGATTTCTCACAAACTACATACAGACCACCGTATGCGAGAGGCCGTCTGGGTGGGTACCACCAGTTTGTCTATTTCTGCCGCGAAGCAACAGTGTTTTTTTTTTTTTTTTACTGTGGGGCTATTTATTTCCCCACTCTAGTACCCCCACATGTGTAGATAGGGCCTTTTTTTTACTTTTATATTTTCCTATTTTGTGTTGATTTTTCGATTCTTTTTTCTCCTCTTTCTAACTACTTCTTTTAGCTATTACTTATTTGTCGCATTTACTATTTTTATGTTGATTTGTTTGTCGAGATTTTTCGATCTACTATTACTTTATAATCCGTTTACTTATATTTTCTCCACTTTCTCTGTTCTTTCTATGCCTAGGTTATACTTGTTTATTTTCTTTGTAGTTTTTTAATTTATTTTCTTCTTTGCCAAAATTCTTTATTCCTGTTCCACTTCACATTTCTGCTTCTCTCTTCTTGTCATCTTAGTTCCATTTCTAAATTTCCTAATCCATCTGATATTACCGACTTCCTTTTTATAATTTCTAATTAATTTGTGCTATCTGTTTAAGTTTATATGACCGTTCTATCTATGTACTATATTTATATAACTTTATGTTATATATCATAGTTCTTATTTTACATTTTATAATATCCATCTTTTATTATTTTACACTATCTTTATATCCATTGTATCTATTTTATCCCGCTATTCGCTGTACACTGCAAAAGGTGGCGTCAAAACCACTTTGCCGTTTCCTTTTGTAACAAGTTTGTTTTGTAGCGTTCCTCTCTCGATACTTCCATTCCAGGCCGAGTTTTTCTTTTGCTGTGCCATCTGGTTTTGCCGGTTTCATCTTAACAATAGCCTATGCACGATCTAGCCAGTGCGTCCCACTTTTTCCTAACTGGACATACCTCGCTATAGGCGTTATGGCCCACGTCCGCGAGTTTCGCCCTTTGGCAGTTGCAGCAGGTCGATGGCTCTGCTGCTAGCCAATCCGCACACTCGGCCTTTTTGTGTGGCCCGCCGCAGTGACTGCAGGCCTCCAGAGAGGCATGGCAGAATCGCCTCCCATGTCCATAGCCCAAACACTTTGAGCATTGGACAAGGGGGGACTGGTCCTCTACCTTGACTCTCTGGACGTCCACAAACACTGCGCCGGTATCTGTGAAGATCCTCCAGATTTCGGGCGACACTCGCAGGATTATGTGGGCCATAAGTGGGTTCCGGGTTCTTCGCCTATAGGTGACCTCTAATCTCTCCTTCTCCTTTCCTATCCTATCCAGTAGGTGCCTGTTTTGCTTTTTTTATTGCGTTTATTACTTCATCGTCAGTGTGGCTATTCATTACGTGTCTTAGAATTACTAGTGGATCCTTATTTTTAATATCCTCGATGTTTAGAGTCTTCTCGTTCTTGATTATGTTGTTTTTAATTTTGATTAATTCTTGTTTGTCTTGGCATCCAACTATTACTTTTCTATCCTTTGCTTTCTTTATTCTATCTACTTTTATCCCTTCCTCCTTTGCTTTCACAGCTTTCCTTATCTTCTCCATCACTACCTCTCCCGTTTCTAGATCGTCGTTGGAGGTCACCACGATCGAGTGCAGAGCCGTAGCCACCTCAGTCGTTTTGACTTTGGGGGAACCGGCTACTGCACTCGCATACGTCCTTTGGCTGGCTAGATCTTCTCGGTGCCTACTGATTTCCTCACGCATTCTTTCCATGGCCTCTCTCGTTTCTTTCATTACCCTTAGATGTTCTTCTAGCTTTCCTGATAGTTCCTGTTTTAATTTTTCTGTTCCCCTGCTTCCTTCAATTTCCTTTATTTCTTCCTTTTCTTGTTCCGTCTGTGTCTCCTTTGTGTCTTCCAATCTTTTATACTTCCTTCCTTCCTCCGCGTCCTTTACCAGCTGCATCATTCTTAGCGCTGATTCTAAAATTTCATTTTTAATTTCTGTCTTTGTATTGCGGCTCATGTTAATGGACATCCTTATTCTATTTAGACGGGCAGAGGCTTCCGTTGTCCGGTCCTTATACGTGCCTTTCGGCTTGGGCATCTGTCGCGCCTGCTCGGTGGGTCTTGGGTCTGAGCTATCCAGCTTCGATTCAATACTACGCCGAACCTGCGCGACGGTTGCTCTTGCCGGTTCCTCGGGACTGGACTCCGGTGATAGTGGTTTGGCCGCGCCTCTCTTTGCAGGTGTTCGGAACATTTTTGTTGGGGGTACGCGTCACTGTTTATAATGTTTTATGTGTATACTAGTGTTAAATACAATTTGAGTCTGTACGGGTATAAGGCTTACGTGTCGGTCACTAATATTATGTAAAAAGAAAATTACATAAAATAAAATTTAAAATTTAAAATTATTTAATATTTTCTTCGCAAAAGAAGTCTCAAGTATTTTTATTAATATTTATTTTTACTGCTATAATCAATTTGACCAAAGTTTATTTGAATTAGACTTGAATTTAAAAATTTTGAAAATGATCGGTACCGAATCGATGTACCAAGTTGGGGGGCGCAATTTTTTTACTTTTCCCGCGTATTTTGGGCGCGCTTTCGCACGGATCGGGTCGGGGGCCCAGAGGGGGTCCCAATAAATGGTTTTTGGATTTTAGGGACGGTAAATTTTGAAAACATTTACAAAAATATGGTAAAAATTAGGTAAATTAATATAAAATGTGTGTTTTTTATAATATTCGGCACAGCCGTACGCGCAACGTCGAGACAAATAGATCGATATCAAAAACGATACGATTATGTCAAAAAATGACTTCAAAATTTTTCAAAAAGTCAAGGAAGCAGCAGTGTTAATACTGTTATGTTATTGTTGAAGGACATTGACGCCAGTGAATTTACTTGGCATTATGACACAACACCTTATGTATCTGGGTGACGAGCGTAGTTCAGTGCCATGTAGTACTTCATAATTCGAGGTTCTGATTGGTGTTGCTTCTGTTTATGGGCAGGTGTGACGCTTATCACCAGGTGAGTGACTTGCGCCTCTCATCTAAAGCTAATAAAAATAATAATTAAATAATAAAAGGTAATTGAAAATAACCATGTTGTATTATTTACTCACAAAAGCAAGAAATTATTTCTCAAGAAATTGTAGTACATGACGTCACGTAAAAAAACAAATTGTGGGGTAATTTGTTTTTGATGCGGTATCCCTCGAAATTGTATCCTTGTCTCTTTCTGCGACACCTTAGGTAGGAGTCTTTAAGATTCTGAGTCAACGACCCATAACGAAACACCAGGCTTACCAATGGATGAAACTTATTTTAAACTGTTGGGGTCCTAAAATTATAGAAAATTTATTTTCAGGATTTTGTATCCTGGTAAAAATGTGTATTTATGAGGAAAACAAAAGAAACACAATGCAACATGGACTAGAAGTTACAGTTAGTTTTAACGTAAAATTATTTTATTTTGTTGCTTGTACCCATTCCTAAGATCCGTGATACAAAGGGGATACAATCGACAACCTAATTGTACTGCTACTGTAGTAACCTAACTGTACTGTTTTGTATCCAATTATATAATCTGGCAGCCCTGAAAAACACCATTGCCTATGGCGTCAGTGATACCGAATTGGGGGATTTAAGACCTCATGGGGAATTATGGAGGTATAAAATCCCTGGGGAGAATAGGCTAGTTGACTATAATAGTAGAAATTTAATAAATAATTGTTTATATCCTACAGTATTTGGTTTAAGGAACACAAATATATCAATTTCAATACATTAAAGTAGAAGATGTCTTTAAAATTCAAATTACAAAATATATTTTTTATCTATATTTTAAAACATCGAAAACGCTACCGCCATGATCGTGACGTCAGACAATATGTAAACAACTAAATGCCATTCGCAAATCGCATGTTGTGGTCTTTTGGAGCAAAAATAATAAGATATTATGTAAGTACTTACATCGAAGTGATCTTCGCAAAAATAAATTTGAGTTTCAGTCGATATCTAGTTCGCATAGGTTATTTCGTGTGTTTATTTACAATAATGTGTCGTCATTGCACAGATAATCTATAGGCCAACATGGCCGACGGCGTTTTCGTATGTACATGAAAAAAAAAAATTGAATTAAAGTTTTGTTGTTTTATAAGTCTCAGAAAAATACGATACGCTCTTCACAGCTTCAGCCCATCTGTGAGCCTGACCACCCGTGATGAAAACCATATTGCGTTCGCTAATCAGCTTCGCCTCAGGGTGTAATGCAAACCACCACCCGCCCCCCCCCCCCCCGGGCTACGCAAGTATCGTATATTGAATTTATCGTGTATATTTATATTGTTTGAGGTATTTACATTTTTATTTATGAAAAAAATACCGCTTTTGTGGGTTTTTCATGAAAATTCTGAAATTTGAGGTTTATACGTAAGACTGGAGGGAATGGGTGACGGTCATCTGGCAACACTGGTCTCCAGTGATTAGTGAACTTTTGTTTTTGCACGCTTCCTAGTGTACCCGTAGTATCTCTAAGTAGTCTGTGAGTGTACCCAAATAAACCTACAGTGGTACCTACGAACTTTCGCGATTTGGAGACCCTGTAAAACCCGAGACCCTGAAGGTGGATAGCCCCGCCCATAGGCAGCTACTGCATAAAGAACAGCAATTTTAATACCAAGCTAATTATCTTTTAATTAGCATATAATATGCATTTTGAGTCGGTTATGTATATTTTTCGCTAAAAAGTTTTTTGAGACTTGGTTTAAGCTTTCGCAACTGGATTCTACAATTGAAAAAAGATAAAACTCATTATTCATATTAATAATTTATTATGTACACGTAAAATAATTATCTAAGAATTTATTAACTACTTTTCGTCAATCCCATTTAGACTTCTTCTTTTCAAATATTTCTTTTCCGTTTTCATCAACAGCTGCATAATATCCCATGCCTTCATACTTTTTTCTCATGTATGCTATGTATCCAAGTGTGAGACCAAAGCATGCAAGGCCTATACTCATAATTACTATATTCTGAAAAAAGAAAAATTACTTCTAGTTTTAGTTTAGTCATTATGTGTTGAGAGGACATTAAATTTAGCATGGTTTATAATAATTACAATATTATACAAATTAGCACGGTAAATGTGTGTTTTGATCTTACTTTGATTAGATGAGTTTTGCTGATGAGGATGGTATATTATTGACCTGTAGCTAGCAGCAAATATTGCTTCTAAAGGTATTATATGTACCAAAAAATGGTAGAGCCACACTGTAGAGTGTGTGAGTTTTTTCTACAGCCTGAATGGGCTGGCTCGACACACAGAACAATTTTACTATTTTTTTACCACTACCAAACGGAATACCAGCATGAAGTAGTAGCTTGTTGTTGTTTAGTACAGTGAGTGAGATATCCAGAGGTCCATTCCCCCTTCTTTTCTCAATCCCTTAATTATCTCTTTCCTTTCAGGTCGGCAACGCATCCTTGATTCTAAAGGTATTTTAACATGATGTTCATGGGTGGTTCATAATCGCCCAACGCTAAGCCAAGCCGAACTTTAGCCCGGCCAAGTTATATACATACTGTATTACAACCTATTGCATTGTAATTAACTAATTGAGGCAGAAATGCTACTATTAATATTTTATAAACTTACAGGCTTTGCATATAGTTCAAAATTTATTAATCTGAATGCTGTTGTTGATCGTACTGATCTCAGTCCATCTCCTGGTTTCTCATTGTTAGACATTATTGGTGTTAAATATTACGTAGTTGAATAACCGCCAGTAAATTTATTATGTATGTATGGTTTAAAATGCATAAATAATATCAAATTAAATTTGACAAAGGTTACGACACCAGATGGAGATGACCATAGATTATACCAGTGTCATAACAGTAAATACATTTATTTTTCGTAGGGATTTGAAGACATTGTAAAAGTTCATCCATATTGCAGCAGATGTCACTATTTTAAAATTTAGGCGTCGTAAAAGGAAATGAAAATACCGTTCCGTCTTACGCTAATTATTATCATAAATCAACAAATGAAAATTTATAAACTTACCTGACCCCGATAATGTATAAAATTGCTACAAAAAATATTTTTAATGATTTCTTTATTTCTTGTTTTTTTATTCTATGTCTAGGGACGGTTCTCAGCAGCCATGTTGCATTCCATGTTGGATTTAATTTCGTCTTGTCAAATGTCAATGTCAAATCTAAAATGTAATTACCACTCATTACTTTACACTATATAATTTTGTAACATTTTGCGTTTCTTTTGGCCCTTTTCGTAATAGCTCGAAATAAAAGGATTAGCGAATTATTTAGTGAAAAGGAAAACAGCCATAATTTAATAAGTCTTTACCTGAAATTACCATTCTGTACGAAAAAAGTTAAATTATTCTTTTTTCATCGTTTTTTATTTCTAATAATCAAATTAACCACCGTTCATATCGATGCATCCTTGCCAGCGCTGTGACAATTTTTTAATTATTTTGACATTGCGATACTGTTTTGATCAAAATGTAACTTTTCAAGCAGTCTTGTGTAACTTTTGATTCTCGAGTACTTGCAACACTGATCGTTTCGTTTGTGAGCCGTGCGGAGTTTTGGCGGGAATTCTGACAGTGCGGTGGCTCTCTTATTTTAATTATTTCCTAAACTAGTTACTACTAAAGTTGTGTTTGTTGTATAAAAGTGGTGTGGTTATTAACGATGATGAATAGTGTATGGAAACATTGAAATAAGTGAATTTAGGTGATTTTTGACCAAGGGTATTGATCGACCTTGTGCGTTCGATCCGCTTGAAGAAAGTCGTCTAAGAAGCATTGAACTGAAAGGAATTAACACCAAAACTCCAACAAGACCTTGAAATCGGCCACACCCCCGTTTCATCGTTCTTGGAATATAAGAAAAGAATATAACTAATGACTTGGCAGCATGGTCTCTGATCTTAGCGGGTTCCTTAAGGAACAAACAAACAAAAAAAAATGTGAGGCGTGAGTGTATTTCGTTTATCTTTTATTTATTTTTTCGTTAACTTTGCTTGCTACCTGGACTCCTTTTGTCGAACTTACGTGTGAAACTCTGGACCCCGATTTGGATGACAGTGATAAAATAAAAATGTCTGGAAGTAAACCTATTAAAAAACATACCATTGCTAAACTTTCTTTTATTTGTTTAACCTCTATTTCTGTTTCACAAAGTAATTTCCAAAAGCGTACATAATCGTTATTGAAATTATTTGTCTTTTGGGAATTACTTTGTGAATTATAAATAGTTAATTTTAAAATATTGAGCAGCACGGTTTGCTTTAACATTTCAGTCCTGATTTTCTAGGCATCGTGAACAAGAATCGGAATCCGTTGAATACAGCCATGTTGAATGAGAATATTATGGAATTACAAACCGAGTTCAACTTTTAGAGGGAATCAAAGTCAAATGTAAGCCAAGTCGTCGTTTTAATTGATCACACAAATAAATACCACAAAAGAAAAAGAGATAAGAATGGGTAAGAAGGGTTCATATTATTGGTAGGTGTAACAGGAATCACCGGAATCTTGAGGGCTCTTCGATGAAGTTATTTTTAAATATAGTAATAATTAAAATATATCTATATAATTTGTGGTTATTTTTATAGCATAGGCCGGCAAACGAGCAAGTGGGTCACCTGATGGTAAGTGATCTCCACCGCCCATGTACGCCCACAATACTAAAAGAATTATGGGTGCGTTGCCGACCTTAAAGGAAAGGAATACTTAAGGGATTGGGAAGGGGAGGGGGTTTGGGCCTCCGGATATCTCACTCACGAAACGCAGCAGCAAGCTGCTACTTTACGCCGGTTTTCTGTGAGACAGTGGTAAATGGTCCGGATGAGCCGGCCCATTCGTGCTGTAGACACAAGTGTCTACAGCGTGGCTCTACCACTCAAATTCAAACTCAAAAATTGTGTGTTTTCTGTGTTTTATTTTTAAGAGTTAAATAATTAGTTTTAGAACCAAATCGCTTTACTCCTCTTTCGATAAATGTGTGAACGTCATAAATAATCGATCTGATTAAAACCGGAATATTTAATTATCTTTCAACCAAATAAATAAATCATTAATAATAGAAAAAGAAATCTTTATTATAAAAATAAGCACCATTTATAATGTATGATGTATAATTATTAAATGTGAGATTCAATAGGAGCTACAACACAACGCCATCTGTCGCAAGTAGACCATAAGCCAAAAAATAAATTTCAATTTGCGTAATCTCAGTTAAATGTGTAATAAATATACGGAGCATCTCCCCTATTCACAGCCGATCACAGTTGTCAAAGTCAGTTGGAGATGTGAACCGATTACAAATTTGAGAACCGGTTTTAACCGATAACTTTGGAGAAAGAAACCGGTTTTTTAGGTTTATAAATTTAATCTAAAAATAAGAACTAAACAACATTTTTTTTAATCAAACATTACTCTTCACTTGCACTGCAATGTTCGGATAAGTACTTTTTAAATGAGCCAACATATTAGAAGTGCCTCCTTTATTTTTTTACATATCATACATATCTTTATACAATATGTAAAAAACCCTGTCCGATTCGTGAAGGTGTTATTTGGTATCGAGATAAGGTTCTATTGAAGTAATCCTTTTTGCATAAATAGTAAAAAAATACATACATACATACGCACTCACGCCTGTAATCCCCGAAGGCGTAGGCAGAGGTGCAACCAGTACACCCACATAATCCGAGCGTATCTCCGTCCCATAATGTGATAGGGGGCGAGCCTATCGCCATACTGGGCACAAATTCCAGACTCCGGGCTGATACTGAGCATTTCGTAATAGAAAAACCCAATAGCACTTTACCCGACCCGGGGATCGAACCCGAGACCTCAGTGTTAGCTTAGTCTTAACGCGTACGCATTACAACTGCGCCACCGAGGCAGAAAAAAAAATACCATAAATAATTACACAAGAAAGTTTTTAAGGCAATACAGGCAGGCGGCACGGTGTGGCGACTGGCGCGCGACACCTGTTCGACAGTGACGTCATGACCCCAGTTGATCGTTGGATTACAGACGTTATAATTATTTATTATTATTCTTATGCAAATTTTTATGTATCATCCGAGTTTAGATCATGTGTAGGATCATTCGATGATCAAAAATGCACTGGCTGTGACGAAGTTGCGGTTCGATGTTTCTACCACCAACAGTAATACAGGTCACCACCGTCGCACAAAGATTGGTCAAAGGATGCCGACAACACGTGCCGGCGATGACTGTGCTGTCACATTTAAAAATTTACTAGATTTTAGGGAAATTCGAGTAATTTGGTTTACTAATGACGTGCATTTTGAAATACAATAACATTTTTATTTTCATGAATAATATTTTATATTTATTTTTCTCAGTCATTGGGATACCTATATGCCGCTTTCGAATCGGACAGGGTTTTTTTACATATTGTTTAACATAACTTATACATATATAGCAACAGGTGACCCACAGGCCCATGATATTTAAAAAAAAAGGGAGATTCACCATAACCCGTTTTCGAAATTGTTGTGTTATACATTTACCTTCAGAGTAGAAAATGCAGCTCGTAGATATAATTAATTGAAATTAACAACAAAAAGAAACAGAAAAGATTTTCTATTAAACTTCATAGTAATTAGATAATTATCTATATAAATAATAAATAAATACACCCAACAGTCACACACATAGTCCTGACCCCACACTAGGTAAACCTGTATCGTGGGTATCAGGAACTACGAGGGACTTGACTTGAACTACAAGGTGGTAGGTCCCTCGTTTGCGAGAGACCGCCTGGGTTGGTACCACCGCTTCTGTTTATGGGCAGGCGTGGCGCTTACCATCAGGCGAGCGACCTGCTCGTCTTGTCATTCAATCTACTAAAAAAAAAACTTGCGGTCCCACAACACCCAGACCCGAGACAAATATTTGTGAATCAGACAAACATTTGTCTAGGTGCGAGAATCGAACCCACGACCTCACGCTTCGCTACCGGCTAATCGCCCGTTGCGCCACGGAGGCTGTCAATTAAAATCTTTCAATGATTTACGCCTAAACTCCACTCAATTACTCAGTTCACCACCTTTCCAATTCACAGTAACTGAATAAAACATTTATGGAAATATAAATCCATAAATAAGACATCTGTATTCATCAAAATAAGATACCTAGAACGATAACTCTCATAAGAAACTGCCTAAAATTACGGCTCCACTTAATTACATGTATACAAAGGTAAAATCACACGTAAAACTCATACAAAAAAAATTATGAACGTTTAAAATCAACTTTATTTCATAAATGTTAATGTCTAAATATTACATTTTTAGATCGAGATACAACGTTCTGCACCGCGCAAATGTTAGACTACAAGTGTCAACTAGAGATTATTATGCACAGACTTTTATAGCCCCGCCCCCTTGCACAGAGTTTTGATGGTGTATTTTTTTGCTTGAGTTACGTTTTTGTCATGTTATTTCGACGATGAAGCCTAAACTAGCTAAGAGAAGTTACTTCAGATTCTTCAATTTCTGAAATATCAAAACAGTGATTCTCCGACCAAAAATAACACGAACTTGATCTAGAATTGGTGTTCGAGTACACGAAATACAAGTGCGTTCGGATTTTGTGGTATGGTATAAGTGTGGTATAATTTATAAACCACAGAGTACTTTAAAGTTTAAAAACGTCAGTTCTTTCTAAGTTGTCTGTGAGTTTAAACTATATCTTTAGTTCGCATACATGTTACGTTCGGATACCTATTTTTGACATGGACTATATAATTTGAGCATTATTAATTTTTCATAGTAAAACAATCGTTTTTTTTCTAAATAAAAACCGGAGATTATATTTGAATAAAGGTTTTACTAAAACCGGTTCACATCACTAAAGTCAATTTTATGAAATAAGTCTGTGGTGACTGATGGAATTTGTTGTGTTTTCAGTGGTTTTCAGTTTGACTGAATTTCGAGTTGCTACATTCATTATTTTTATACCATTTAACAATGTTTTCTGCTCTCAAAAAATTAACAAGGAGCAACGATGACCGATGTACCGCTCCGATGCCAATGTCTTCTTCCTTACAGAAGAAATTTTCAAGAGGAGTTCATTTTAACAGTACTTATTATTAAAACATCTTAACTTATAAAAAACACCTATACCTACTAGCAACCAAAATTATTTATTTTGTTTTTAGTGAAAATTCTCATAAAAGGCGATAGAAATGTCGGTAAATCTTGTTTACTCCAACGACTGCAAGGCGGTCCATTTATTGAAGATTATGTACCTACTGATCAGATTCAAGTCGCTCCAATACATTGGACTTATAAAAACACGGATTACATAGTCAAGGTAAGTGAATGTTGCTTAAAATTAGTTTGGTACCAAAAAACGTTAGTAAAACAAAATATTAGCTTCTAATCCAACCAATTTTGGGTTGGTTTGGTGCTATTGCCGTTTTATTGCACAGACTCTAAATTGGTTGGACTAAAAGTTGATATAATTATTTGCTATTCACTTCTCTTCTATTATTTTTGTTATAAAGTTCTCACTTATTTTGTAACATATAGTAAATGAAGCAACATTTAGTAAATGGCGAAAGTTTAGGCTTTAATTCCCCTGATAGTGGAATTTATGTTTCATATTAAAATTTGACTGAATTTAATATCCAAATACAAAAAGATCATCAAAATCTGTTTACTCAGTGAACATATAAGTGTGGTTGTATATTAAAAAAAGTATATTGAATCAAATTGAGAATCTCCTTTAACATTGTAATGCTTTTATTGGTAGGAGTTTGGTCTTTATCACAACTATACCACTACTTCATACTCGAAAATAAGCTCATATCTGTATCTCTGGAGGGGTAGATAGAGTTGTAACTAGTGCACCCATCATTCCCCAAACTCATTCTCATACATTATGTGGATAGCTGACACACCTAACACCATATCATGGCCACAGATTCCAATCCTGACAACACATGTGTGATTCTTTAAATTTAAACCTAAATACAAAGTGTGATTGCCTAACCTGGTATTTGAACCCAGGACTTGATGGTTTCTCAGTTAAGTATGCTGTCACTAGACCAATGTGGTAATACCAAGGTGGTAGGTCCCTCATATGCGAGAGGCTGTGTGGGTTTTTACCAGCGCTTTGTCTATTTCTGCCGACAAGCAACAGTATGTCAGCACATGGAACATAACAGTGTTCCAGTTTAAAGGACATTGAAGCCAGGGAAATTACTGGGCATTATGAGACTTAACATCTTATGTCTCAGGGTGACGAGCACTGTTGAAGCAGTGCTTTGTAATTCAAAGTTCTGTGTAGTGTGTGCTTATGTTTATGGGCAGGAGTGGCTCTTACCATCAAGCAAACAACCTGCTTGTTCGTCACTCGAGCTAATAAAAAAAAAATTAGACTACTGTATTTTCATGATGTTTAATTCAGGTTGAAGTGTGGGAAGTGGTAGACAAAGGTAGAACAAAAAAGAAACCTCCTCTAGGACTTAAGCTTGAGAACCAGTCTGCACCTGCAACACAGGATGATGGGTATGAGGCTCCAGTTTTGGATGCCACATTCTTGGATGTGTACAAAAATGCTAGTGGTGTCATATTGATGATGGATATCACAAAACCTTGGTAAGATTTCTTCCACTTAAGATATTGTCCACAGATCACTGATAATATATTACATACTAGCTTGCTCCGCCCGCGTGAATAGACTTATCCGAAATAAAACGTAGCCTATAACCGTTTCCAGGGTCCCATCTATCTCTACATCAAATTTAATCAAAATCGGTTCAGTGATTTAGGCGTGAAAGCGTAACAAACAAATAGTTTTTTTTTTTCATAAAAATTCTCCTATGTTACTTCTTCTACCTCCAAGAATATGTGTACTAAGTTTCATGATGATCAGTTAAGTAGTTTTCGCGTGAAAGCATAACAAACAAACTTACATTCATATTAGTAAAGTATGATGTTATACTTCATGGCGAAATTGAGCACAATATTTTTGCACATGATGTACTATATGTAGACATTGTTAAAAATGGCAACTTGGTTTCCATGCAGTGTAGTATTTACAGTGATCTATTAAATTATCTATGGTCTGTCCAGTGTTCACTACTTTTGAACTTCTTTAGGTAGTAATAAATTAACATATTAATGGCTATGATAATTTAGTGTTAGTTGCCTGAAGACGAATACTATGTTCATCATACTTTGTTTTCACTTTAACATTAAACTGCATAATATGAAGAGAAACATATTTCACATCAGACTCGATAGATAAAAATTGTGTTAATTCAGGGTATATAAATGGTATATTATACATGGTGGAATTGAAATGGCCTGTAATGGAAATTATCTTTTTCTTTTAAGTTTTGAAACACATCCATGATTATTATGGTTTATTGACAGCCTCCGTGGCGCGGGCGAGTAGCCGGTTGCGAAGCGTGAGGACGTGGGTTCGATTCCCGCACCTAGACAAATGTTTGTCTGATTCACGAATATTTGTCTCGGGTCTGGGTGCTGTGGGACCGCAAGTCCCTCGTAGTTCCTGATACCCATGATACAGGTTTACCTAGTGTGGGGTCAGGACTATGTGTGTGACTGTTGGGTGTATTTATTTATTATTTATTTTGTAAAAAGGCCAATTCAATTGCACCATATATATACAATATGTAACAAAAACCCTGTTGGGCGTTTTAACCGCGATATCAGAATCGATATTCCAACGTAATGAAACTCGCATACGAAAATAAGATTATAAAAATAATCATATTTATTTTTTATACTTAAATAATTTTATTGTTTGTAAACCGTATTTCGATTGATTACCTCTGCAATACGTAACATCAGTCAGCTGTTCATCAGTTTTTAGATGAAAATATCATTTTTTAAGAGGAGGCTCCCAAAATTTTACGTGACTTTGGATAAATATACTGCATTAAGTATATATCCAATCAATGTCAAATTTTGATATATGTTTTTTCAGGCCTTATTCTATCGGTTTTCAAGCCAGTTACGCAATTGGATTATTTTTCCTCGATACATTTTTATTTCGAAAACGATGTCTTTTCGGGAGAATTTGACATTTTTCTAATAAACGGCTTGAGTTTAGTATTTAAAAAAAATACTCAATGATAGTAAATACAGTTTATTATTTGCCATCAAGCCAAAATTTATCTAGATCAATTAAAACTCATAATATAAATTAAAATAGATTTGCGACTTACGTCATTTACTCCTGTGCATAGTTAAGGTTCAACGGTGCGCGCAATATTCAACCTAATGTTTTTACTCTTAGTGTGTTATAGCAGTGCTCGCTAGCGGCTAACTCAGTACCGCCCCGTGCGCCAAGGAGAGAACACGTGTTTTATTGTATGCCGTACGCTCTGCCCGAGTGTTATTAATTATTATACAAAATAGTAACATTATTTCTAAAATAGAATTAAATTATTTACATTATGAGAACTTATTGTTAATACGATCATAATAATGACTTGTTTACCGTTTTTTGTAGAAAAATAATTAATGATAAATCGTTATGGTTTCGGAACAAAGAAAGCCAGTGGAGTCGCCTCCGCAATTATTTGATTTAGTTGCTACTAATGTGATAGCGGATAGGCGGACTGCCTCCGTGGCGCAGTGGGCGAGTAGCCGGCTTTGAAGGGAGAGGCCACGGGTTCGATTCCCGCACCGAGATAAAATGTTTGTGTGATCCATAAATATTTGTTTCTGGTCTCGGTGTTAACTCCCCTTAGAGGTTTACGTCAGGCAGGCGGTCGGTCGTAATAACTACAAGCCAAATCTTTCTGTAACATGGGTTAAAAAGCATGTTGTGCCGACCCCACTGCGGGTGGGGTAAGAGCAGGTGGAAAGAAAGAATACAAATTTCATATACAACGTATTACAGAAAGGTGTGGTAATATTTTAAGGGCATTACATAAAACTTACAGTAAGTATGTACCGGCTCTTTTCAAAACCCAGACATCTTAAAATGTCATGTTAATTTTAATCACCCGTTTATTAAGATCGATAAGATTGATCACATCACTGTTCATTATTTATCGTGGGTTTTATAAGCAGTGGAGATCACTTACCATCAGGTGATTCACTTGCTCGGTTGTCTGCCTATGCTATAAATAAATGGATAAGGATGAAAATTATGATGATCTTGAGTGGACTTGAGGCTCATGTATAGACAGTCAAATCTACCCGCGATCATTCCCAGAATGGTCATTCCCGATCATACTCGCCCTAATCCTGCGCACCAGAGATGCACACCATTTGCGCATAGTGGCGTAGAAATTGTCCACTCTGGCCTCGGCAAACATACCCGATTCGCTACAGAAACGTGGCAGTCCCAACAGTATCCTGAAAGCATTATTATACTGGATGCGAAGAGCGTTGTATACTTTCTGAGTATATCTGGCCCACAAGCTGCACGTATAAAATGAGCTTTACTAAGTTCTAAAGAGTGTGATCTTTACCGCTCTTGAACACCGCGCAAACCTGCGAGCCAGCATGTTCGCTCTTACTGACATCGCTCTTCGTTCCCTCTCCAGATCTTCATTTTGAGACCTGGGGTCAAAAGATGGCTTAAATATTTAAAAGCATATACTCGCCTTAACGGCGTTCCGTACAAATACACAGACGGCATTGTTTTCGGACTTTTACCCCTAGACTCAAAGACCATGATCTCACTTTTTTACGTTATAAAGGAGCCCATGGCTTTTGCATATATTTCACATATAGCTAAAAGTTTACGCAACCCACAGGGTGAGGCGCCCAGTAATGCCATATCGTCCGCATAAGAGATGTTATTGACACATGTACCATCTATGTAACATCCGACCCTGGTTGCTCTGATCTCTCTGATCAACTCGTAAACGTATAAATTAAAAAGCGTAGACGATGTTAATCCCCCATGCCTTACCCCGCATTCCAACTCATACGAGCGCCCTACAGCCCCTGCACATCATACGCTATTAACCTGGTATCCGTACCAATATTTCAAGATATTAAACTTATGCAATTTTTTCCATAAAATATCGTACGGAAGCAGGTCAAAGGCTTTGGAAAGGTCGAGAAAGCAGCAATAGACTGAAGTACTGCACTTCGCGTAATAATTGACAGCATGCTTTAGATACAGAATAAAACTCCGTTGAAAGCGTGGGGCGAAGACAAATAGATTTTCATGAATTTTAATGTGCTTATTTAACTAAGCATTAAGCATGCCGTCTAACACCTTTGCAATGACAGTGGCCAAGAAGATTTATTTTTGTCAGATATATTGCCATTAATATTTTTTACGATTTTACTACCACTGTACGCATGGTAGACCTGGGCATGTAACTATGATTGACCCAGAAAAAAATTAAATGTCTCTTTGCTGTTAGCTATGGAGGTAATAAACTAAAAGTGGAAATTAACAAAAGTCGCAATTAACATTAATTTCTTTAATGAAACTATATTTTTGTAATCGCCGGTGCTGATAAAACTAAATTGGACTGAATTCATGATGACTGGGCTACTCTAGTATTCTGAATGAAAGAAATTCGTGTTATTTGTCATTGTAAGTTTAAATTTTAGAAGTCTAAAACTTATTAACATTTTAGGCTTACCCACTTTTCTAGGAGATTGCCAACTTTTACTCGTACTCTTTCAAGTGTAAGTCAAAGTCTAAAGTCAACCTCACCTGCACGTTTTGCTGATTAACGGACGAGGCAATGGCGAAACTTGGTTCCCGTTGCGGGTTGTGGGGGTCAGATGGCGAGTCGCCCCATATAATACCAAATAACGTCAAATTTAACCACCCTTCTGCTGAAGGTGCACCCTGGTGTTATGCCGGGATAACGCGACAGAAAGAAAAAAGGCTTTCATCATAGCTAAACTCAAATTATATGGGATTTTTTATGAGTGTTTAATATTTTTGTTAAAAGTTTTTATTTCACAATTTTTAGTGAAAGAATCATCCGAACCGGTGTATAAATGTCGACGGTTTAGTGTTTTATCCCTCGATTTCATAACCCTTAAGTTTCTTTCTTCATAATTAAACGGTACCACCATCTCAGTAAGCAAATACAAAATATTTATCCAAGTCGGCGGAGTTGTGCGTGAACATACTTAAAAAATATATACATAATTCACAGACGATTGATTACCATCGGTAAAAAAATATGTGAAAATAACATCAAATACTCTAAGTTTAGAAATATGGTAAGAAACTGCGAAAGTCCTGTCCAAATCCATTCAATGGGTTTTGTATAATATACGCACAAACATATAGACCAAATAATAAAAAATTGTAATCAGTATCGAATACATAGTCAATCTTTATCATTCTACTTCCACCTGCCCTTATCCCACTCGCAGTAGGGTCGGCGCAACATGCTTTTTATTAATACATGTTACAGAAAGATTTTGCTTGTGGTATTTACGACCGTCCGCCTGCCTGACGTCAACCCCTCTGGAGACTGATTTATCATTACTTTTTAAATATCTCAAATACGGCTCGGAATACTATTTTTTTTATATTATCGACAAAGTATTTATCTTTAAAAGCAAAACATATTATTAATAAAAAATAGTCGCATAAGTCTCCATGTTTTTATGTTCACTATTACAACTTCAAGAGCGCTGAGACGCCGCGCGACGTATAAATTGAGCGGGTAGCGGGGTGGGTGGGCGGAGCTAACGGCTGGGAATATTTTTGACTGCATGGTCTTAAATATGTTCGTTTTCTAAGCTACCTGTGTAAGGATAATATCTTGCTTCTGTTTTTTATTAAACTATTTTATTAAGCTGTCTATATGTCTATTTTCACGACCTAGAAAGGGCCAACAGGGTTTTTGTTACATACTGTATAAAGTGTTAAAAACTATTTTTATGATCTTTTAGGACTTTTGAGTATGTGGTGAAAGAATTATCGCAAGTTCCAGCTGATCTCCCAGTTGTGGTTCTTGGCAACCATTGCGACATGCAGCATCACAGACAAGTACATTCTCACCATATTGAATCTGCACTAAGCCATGCTAAGATGGTCAGGTAACAAGTTAAAAAAACCTTGAATTTTTATTAATCATAAAAATCGAACGCCAATCGTAGCATTACGCGACAGGGACAAAATTTATATTGGTACAGTTTGATTTTAATTTACAACTCGCGCGGTGGCGCGATAATAATAAATCGTTATTTACGCGCGGAAACAAGAAAAGGTACAGGCTACTACATCCACGTCTCATGTTAATATTTATTATGTATACCTACGCAAAAACGCATTTTAAATTGGCTGTCTTATTCGTTATATGGCGATAAACAATAATTATAATACATTAAAAAAAACGATCCTAAACAAAGACTTTAATGTATACTAGACAAGCTGCGCGGTACAAAGAAAATGTATCACTAAGTTGCAGCCTATTGACCGTAACTCAATATTACCATCTCGCTTACTCTCGACTAGAACCCGTATCGCGCTACTTGTTTGTGAGCTGTCAAACTTCCGCGTTATGTGACGCAATTTTTCTTCTAAACAGCCCGTCTAGTAGTATACACTGAAGTCTTTGGTCCTAAAAGATAATTATTATTTTCTACAGGACTGCTCCGATTCGTTATGCTGAATCCTCCATGAGAAATGGTTTTGGTCTGCGTTTACTTCACAAATTTCTTAGTATTCCCTTTCTACGTCTTCAAAAAACAAGCTTATTAGAACAACTGCAAAGAAACCAAAAGGATATGGAAGAAGTTGTAAAGGAACTTGATGATTTTCAAGTATGGTTATTTTTAATATAATCAAAAAATAATGATATTATTATCATTTAATAAGTATACTAAACCAATTGTTACAGAATTCTGAAGAATCACACTATAATCTATTTTTAGATCGTTTGGCAAATAAACGAAGACAAAGTCAAACAGAAATTAAGCCTAACAATGATCGCTCTCCGAGCATTGTACTTGGAGCTGGAAAACCTATTGTACCAGCTAATGTTAACCCTCTTGTATGTAAATTGATTTATATTTTTTGCAAACCAACTTGAATTCATGCTTTATATTATAGTGAAGACAAATAGTTTTTTATTTATGTTTTTTCTAGTTGGCACAATCATTAAACCCAACAACAAAATTATCTACTCCAGAACTTAAACAGACCCAATACGTCAATCCGGAATTATTGAAAATAAAGCCGACAGTGAGTATGGACACCACTCCATCGCGAAGTTTACAACACGATAGGTAAATACGAATATATTTGAATACTTACATAATGGATGAGCTTAATATTTCAAAAAGCAAATATACGCCTTAATACTAGACTCCACGCCAATGACCTGGATGATTTACGCCATATAAAAATCAACGGGAATGGTAACGGCGGCAGCGTTTTTAATGGTTTTAGGGTTTCGTAGGCATATGGCAAAAATGTTACCTTTTAATTTCGTATTGTCCGTCTGTTCGTCCATATGTCACAGCTGTTTTACTCGGATACTATCAGCACTATAAGGATGAAATTTGCACGGTCGGTGTATTCTATGAACCACTACAGAAACTACACAAAAGTGTACCAAGTGAAATTAAGAAAAAATAAATAGGGGTGGATGTGACGGATGTTTTTTTTTCAATGCCACATAGACATTTGTGGTATCATTGGATTGTTTCTTAAAAGTGATGTACGAGGCTACTAAATGTTTTTATTGTAAGTGATTGGTTTCAATAAGCTTGGTTGTATAGTTTTTACCTATAGGATATTTTCGGTTACACAATATTTTAGTTTACCGACCATAAAAATAATTATGTTTTTCAGTGTATGAGAAATGGAAACTTATTTTTGTTGCCAATAAAATGAATATTATACCTACTTATAATGTAAATATTATAAACTCATTTTTTTAAGTGTGTATCGTGTATTTGTTTAAAACAGTGAATGTTTATCTTAACTACAGAACCTTTCACTGTGCGTGGTCTGACACCCCTTGACAAACTAGTAACTTGTGAATTTATGAATTTCAGAAGTGTCAGCACATCATCAGACGTTAATGCCCCTACACCTACTGGAACTTTGGATGAATTTTATGCTGGAACTCTAGATAGCAGCTTTTTGGAAGATTTAACACCATTGTCTTCTGAAAACCATGAGAAAAACTATGATTCTGATAGGTGATGATATATTGCTGAGGTATCTAATATTCTTTACGTTTCTTACTCTTTTGTAAGGTGATTTCCATTTTAAAATTTCAGTGACGAATATGAAATTGGAAATCCGAAGGTAACAGTGGATCAGGATGATTTCGACATTGAATCAAACACCGAGATGCCATCACAAATAAAAATAACTTCGGAACATATATTAAAACCAATTGAACATGATAACCAAATAGATACTTTACTAAAAAGGGTTACAATATCCAGAGATTCAGATACTATTATCAAAGAAATGGATAATGAAGAAATGTTTGAAGTCGATCCCAATGAACCCCTGACATTAGATAATGACTTTACACTATGGGTAGGTGATTCTAGCGCAAGGAGATCACCAGAAGGTAAATAATTTAATTATTATTGTAGCATGACAATTTGCAACTATTGGAAATAAATTGTAAACTTCCATTATAGGTGGTGAAGACCCAGACGTGATTAAGGAACCAGAAGACAAAGAAAAGGTATCTTTATTTTTGTATTATCTTTAATCCTAAACTGGCTTTATAATACGCAATATAACGTACGTATGTGTTGTGGTTCGCACCACAAAACCTACCTGTCACAGACACGACGCGCAACTGACAACACCGAAAACACCGATCTCTTTTCTTTAAGGTCCATTACTCTTCTGGTATTGTGGATATCTATAGACAGTGGAAATCACTCGACATCGATTGAAGCATTGAAAAAAAGGATGTACAAGTTATATTGACTCGCATAACATTTTTAGTTACCTATATTAATTTAAGTCGTATAACACTTGCAAAGAGGGCAATGTAAGTGGACCACCAACATCTTAAACCCAAAGCCAACCTAACCTGCATGTGATGCATATACTCAGCTGATTAACGGACGAGCCAAGCCGAAACTTAGTTCCCGTTGTGAGTTGTGGGTAGTTAGGCGGCGGTTCGCCCCATGTGATATAATGACCAAATACCGTTATAAATCTATAAAGAAAAATAAAATAGCAGTCTTCCATAAATTATAACCAAAAACATAGTTTTATTGATATTTTTACAATTAAATCAAATTTCGATTCCATGTCGATAAATTTGAGTTTGTGCCCGGCATAAGCTCGTCGCATATCACATCACTGCCGGCTGGAAAGGTTTCGCCGCGTCAATTGCAATTGCGTCTGGACACTTTATTGACGTTATACCTTTTGGTGACAAATAAATAATTTTATTGTATTAATATATTTCAGGCAGAGAAAAAGCACAAAAAGAAGAAGGCGAAAGATAAAGACCGAGGAGATTACAGCGACAAGTCTGACAGAAAGGAGAAAAAGAATAAGCACAAAAAATCTAAAAGCGATAAAAGAACATCAAATCCACAGCAGGATTTGTTGGAGCCGTCGTCAGCTTCAAACTTCAATTATGAAGAATACGACAGTATTTAACATATTGAATTGTTTCATAGTGATTATAAAGGCTTCTACAGATGACATTCCATGGGAAGATTGATGCGAATTATATTTACTTAAATTACTAGCATAATTTTTAAATTTGTACTGTATGACTACACAATATTAGGACGCCAAAAAACAGACTATGTATATTACAATATTCCATCCCCAAAGTGAATTAAAAATAGATATTGCTAGTTGGAGAAAGTTTAACAAGATGATAAGCATTAGTGATAAACGATAGCAGAATCATTAGTATCGTAAAGTTAATTTAGGCGGGGTGTCGTTATCGCATGGTGTGTAACAGTGTTCAATAATACTGAGTACTGAAACCATCACTCTACGATATATGGCACGTCCACCCGTACTCACGAAAACATGTAATGGTTAGGGCTATCCCTAACCATTAACGAATCCATGAGCTAAGGGGCTCAAGCCCAAAAGCATTTGGGTCCACCAACAAATCTCAAATTAATCTTGACATTATTCTACTTTCTTAGTACTAGGCACCTACAATATCATTTATCATCGCTAATCATCACTTATTCCATTTTAAGTAGGTATAGTATATTCAAAATTTTATTAATTACAATATTGGGTCGGGCGCTCTATTCGCCATAATAATATGGTAAGGCCGAATATAGACAAGCCGACCCAATTCTGCCCATTATATTTGGATTGCATTGTACTTACCAGTTAACGTCAGGTGCAAAGTAGTCAAATAATATATAGGTACTTCACTTACGAGTAAATTAAAAATAATATAAAAGTTCCATTTTGTAATTTGTAACAATGTAGTGCGAAGATTTAATATAACTAAATTTATTCTTTTGTAAAAAATTGGATTTCACGCATAAATGTTTTTACCATATAAATATAAATTATTTGGAATATGCTTGTACTATGTTTAACATTATTATGTGAAATGTGTAGGTAAGTGAAGATCTGAATGTCTTTTGTCAAAATATTGTTCTTGATGTCTAAGATTACGATATACCTACGTGGGGGCTTAGCCTAAGCAACGCGACATAATATCTCGCGCGCGAGAGAGATAACTATCGACGACAAATATCTCAGGTAAAAGTGTCAACATTCGATAAAATTACGTCGTCATGGTCGGAGTACGTAGACAAATTACTACAGAGAGATTGATAGTACTATTTTCTCTAAGTTAACCAGATAAAATTAGTTTTTTTACGACAAAATCATCTTGTGTGCTAAGCCTCGTGGCGTGGCTATTATATAACGATACGGACGCTCCTACAGAAGACAGCTGTTTAGCGTGAAGAATTCTATTTCGAAAACAGTACCTCTAGCTTCTGTATACAAATCCGTATACGTGACCTACGTTCGCATTTGTTTTTTTTATTTCCTCGAAAACATGTTGTGTAACGATAGAGCAACGAATTGTTGTGAAATTTCACTTGAAACTTGGAAAAACCGCCAGTAAACTTATAATTTACTATTATTTCACGTACTTGCTGAACTCTGTGAAAGAATAAGATTAAAACTACTAGAATTTTGTTTTTTTTGTTTGTGGAAGGATAACTCATGCGTTCTTCAACAAGAAAATGCGCCGGCTCATCCTCATTGTCTGTCAAGAGGTTTTTAGCAAATACAGCATACATTTTAGACCATTTGTCTTATTCACCGGATCTTGCGCCGTACGAGTTCTATTTGTTTACTAAGGTAAAATTAAAAGGAACGAAGATTTGAATTAAAGCTGTGAACGAGAAAAGCGGCACGTGTCCTGAAGGTGCTGATAGAAGAACACTTCCAGCACTATTTCGAACAATGGAAGATTCGTATGGAGCGTTGTAGGAGTGCGTATATAGCACTATAGCATGACTTCATGATATTGGAGTAAGAATTAAGTATGAAATCAAAATAAAATGGTTCACACTGTCAGTCTCTTTATTTAACAGCCACAGGATGTATAACCGGTTGTTATTATAAGACTGCTTAAGGAAACTTACGAAAGCACCATGTTTAGGAATTATAAAAACATTGTATGTATCTTATTGATGTCGAGTCAGAAATGTTAAGGCAATTAGTCCATAACACAACAAAGCATTTTTTTCGAATAAGTATAGATAAAATAATACGTCTAGTTATGTCCAGATTTATTTTAGTTAAGTACCTACTTTATTTTAAACATGTAGGTTTTGATAATAAAATTAAGACATTTGTCAACAGAAAGGTAAGTAAATAAGATAATCGTGAAAATGGTACTTTAAATTAGCGCATTGTGAAATTATAAATAGTTTTTTTCCAATTATATAAATAAAATAGGAATAATAATTAATTGATGTAAATACGGTAGGATAGGTTATATGTACTTTTCATGGTACTTTTTCAGATAGCTTCGGAGTGGTTCAAATTAAACTGTGTCATAATTTGTAACTTTGTAATCAATACACCGATTAAAATTGATTTAGACATACTGTTGTAAAAATATATTAATCTAATGTGTTAGTGTGCTTTAGAGGTTTAATGAGATCAGCTGTTATTGTTGCGGTAATAAATTATTTTTATCGTGATTTAGTTTTTTATTTATACGTGCTAATGAAAACCATATGGTACCAAACATGAACTGCATTAAAGAACTTCAGCCGAAAATATATCCATTGTTTACACGGAATTGTAGATGATTTAGATTTAAGTTCCATTCCATTATTCCCGTATCAAGTAGATACATTATTATGATTATCAGTCCTGTAATAGGTGGGTATACTGCTCTACTGCTGGGTACGGGCGCCTTCTATGAATGAGCGGTTAAGCCGTCCACCACGTTGGCCTAATTAGCAGACTTCAAATACCATAAACAATCTCATGGAGAACTTCTCATGTACGCCGGTTTCCTCCATGCTAAGCTGCCATATTAAAAAAGTAGGTAGGTTACAGGAGTTGAAAGATGGGATAAGAGAATGGTTTCAACAAAAGAAATTTAATAAATACATTCTATTCAAAATGTAAATGTACAACCACATCGATATTTTATTGGTTAGATTATAAAAATTGGACCACATGTGAAGTCCACGCAGTACTGCAACAATATTACAAACAAAAAATCTCTACATAACAGAACTTAAAGATATTAGTCAACTTTATTTTATACATACTATAATACACGACCAATTAACATATTATCATACTTAATAATTATATTTATACATTCTATGTATAGAAGATAATATTTTCATTTTGTAATAAGTTAATAAAACTATAAAATATTTTTCTTCAGTTATACATTAGGCAATTCATAAGGCTAATGCACGAATTGGAAACAATATTTGGTTGTTTTCGGTTTCAATTACAACATGGATTATGTACCTGTTCAGGTAAATTACATAATATAATAATTTACTCAAAGCACTTTGTACTTGCTTTCATTTCCAAATTTTTATATGTTTTTAGATGTCTTATAAAAGAAAGTCTGATAAGATTAATTAATTAAATTCACTATAGTTTAAATGAAACACATATAAAAATATAAAAAAGGGAAATCTTGAAATGCATTCAAATTAGTACCAACCCAAAGTATAATTCCAATTGGTATGCGATTTACTTAAATATCTGCAGCTCGGAAGACTGATTACGGATAATTTATTGATATCATATGACGTGTTATTAAGCTTTTTTAAATTAAAACAAGTGCTTGAGATTCTATAAGACCAAAATAAAAATACCATAGATTTTCTGTTTTTTTGCGAACCATTGATATCGTCACCACTAAACAGTCTTCATAAAAATATAAATAAATGTTAGGTAATTCAATCGAAAAGACACAATGGCGTTATAAAAATCACAAACCTCCTTATTCATTTAAGTTATTATAGAAACAATCACTAAACAATCTTAATTTCGATTGTTCACATCATCATCATGTTTAAATACCATTCAATACCCTATCACAAAATTGACCTAGACATTTAAAAACAATTTTGCCAAGGATTGTACACAATTGTACATATAAGTTGTGAACCGAATGATCGGAAAAACATGTAACTGTAGGTAAATTGTCCAACTTTTATGAATATTATGCAACGTCTATTATATATTGTAAATTGTGCAATTAAATGACAGGCATAAATTATATTCATCCTAAAAATATTTTCCCCGTGTATAAAAAAGAATATTTAGTCACAAAATAGTTATATATGTATATACCGAATATTTTTCAGATCGACTAGAGGGAGCTTTGTATATGCAACACCACATATCTCTCTCGCGCGCGAAAGAGATAAATATCGACGACAAATATCCCGGGTAAAAGTTGTTGAAAACATTCGATAAAATTACGTCGTCATGTTAGGGTTCATAGACAAAATACAACAGATATAATGAAAGTACTATTTTTTTTACATTATCTCTATTTTATGTCTACTTATTTCACAACGAGTAGAATATTCTGTGTAACCATGTTAGCCTCGATAGACATATAGAGATAACCAGATTTTGGTTTGGTTTTTCACGACAAAACTAGTTGACAAAATCATCTCGTGTTGCATAATATGCTAAACCCCCTGGTCTTTTGTAAAGATTTTGTCTAGTAAGCAAGACAAATAAATCGACGCGACATAGACTAACCCCCGGTTTCTGAAAGGCTGATCAAATCGACATTCAACTAACAGAACTTTGAGTTAACATTGCTGTCAAATCAATTCGAGTTGCTGAAACGTTATTCAATGAAAAAATTTAAACATACGATTTTTCATATTAATTTGAATGTTATGTTAGCTAACATGTGTGTCAAATCAAAGGTGTTGATCACGCTTCTAGCAACTCAATTTCGACTTGACATGATATTTGACATTTGATTAGTTAATTTAACATTGGTCAGCCTTTCAGAAACCGGGCGTAAGTCTTACATGACAACATAATCGTGAAAACACATACGCACTCACGCCTGTAATTCCGAAGGTGTAGGCAGAGGCGTGCCTCTGCCTAGTTACAACTACTACACTCACATTTCGCCGAGCTTATCTCAGTCCCATGATATGATAGGGGCGAGTCTTTAGCCATACCGGGCACAATTCCAGACTCCAGGCTGATACTGAGCATAATCCAAAAACACGTTTTTTATTATTATTAGCTTGAAAGACGAAACGAGCACAGGTGCTCGCCTGATGGTAATTCGTAAGCCTGCTTATAAACAGAAGCAAATTCACACACAATTTTGAATTCTTCTTAAGCGACATAAGTAGTCGATGACAGAATCAGAGATTTGTAGGTACTCTAGATTATCCTGACTACCACTTTCGATTCATCTACTTTCACTAAACCCTTAATGCTTTTTCATTGTTTTCGACTTGTAGAGTACTCCTAAGGGGAAACTAGAGATGCCACGAATATTGAGTAGGCCGAATAACGAAAATTCAATTTGAAGCCAAGGGCCGAATCTTCGGCGAAAATGTGTACATTTCGTTTATGCTCTGATTTATCCGCCAATCATTCGGTTCATAACATGTAGGTACCAATGTGTAATTGGTACATCAATATAATATTATATGGTGCAAACGTTTCATAAAACAGTTTTTACAGATATATTACTAAATCCATTGCCTACTCTAATACATCACCAACAATATAATATCCGTTCATTCAATGTTAACAATATCTAAAGCATCTAATTTATGTTTAATGCAACATTTTATTGCATATTTAGTGATTTAGAAAATGTAACATGTAATGATAAATTCAAAACTGAGATATATAATATATAAGGAATGTTCAATGTTTGTATTCACTGTAAGATTTGTCCAGTACTGTAATTGAAATGTATATATTTGCAAACAAAACAGAATAATATATTCCATTGTGCATGCAATGAAATTCAATCAACAAATCCCATATAATACAAAAATAAATATTAATATTTTGGCCTTAGTGACAGATTTTGGCATTGAAATAAACAACTTGAAAACTTAATTCATGAGTATACCCAAGAAAATACATCGATGGATGAACATTTTAATATTCTTAATAATTTAAACTGTCTTTAACACTTATAGAATCCGCTGCGAAATAGATTTATACATACCTAGCTCCATTACTCTTATTATTTAACTACATAATCTTATTTACAAAGTTATTCATAATTAATTTGTTATAATTACGTCATCCTAATTCTCTTTTGTTAAAAAAAAAATCATTTATCAATAGAAATTGTCCATCGAAACAAACTTTATTCGAGACACAAGATGGCAATTGTGGACGTGAACGTCAGTCTACGCGAGATGTTTCTGTGAACCCGTCGTCCAAATAGCTCGGTAATGCTGGCGACACATGCTCCATGTGGCGAGAACTCAGCGACTCAAAACTAACGTTCTGTTCTACGAAGTTGTTGTGTATTTGGTGCGGCTGTTCTAGACGAAATTGACCTACGCTCCATGGATCACTTAACTCATCGTTGGTTCTCCTAGAACTGTTGAAGGAAGGCAGCTCAGACCAAGTTTGTGGCGGTGGAGTGTTGAGCAAAGGGGTATTGGATATATTGTCGATGCGCGATGTCATCGCCGGTGGCTCCGCGTTAAAGGACGTAGCTCCCCAAACCAATGAATCAATAGTCGATGTGGGTGTGGATAGTTGGAATTTATCCATTCCCCACGAAATATCCGTCGGAGGCACGCTATGTATCAAATCTGTAACTTTTGACACTGTTCTTCCGTATAACTCAGGTGTTCTGCCGTGCGCCGCCGCTCTCGATACGGGGCCTCTGTCAGGGCTGGGCAAATGATAATCTGGACGCATCATTGGACTATAGTTGCCTAGTCCAGGACTCTTCTTATTGCTATAAATAACATTATCTACGCTGGGCCTTGGCGAAAAAGGACTGTGATGCATCCTATCCTGCCTCGACATGGGGCTGTACTGGCCAGGAGTCTTACTTGGGTTGTTTCTCAATGTATCCCCTTTCATTCCTAATCCTGGGTCAGGACTCGGATGTGTGGACGGGTGAGGCGAAAATGGTGCGTGGTGTTTAGTGTTGGTCATGGGGCTATAATTTCCAGTATTCCAACTGTTTGACTTGGGCAGCTCTGGTTTATTTATTTGACTAGTATCTGGACTCGGTTGCGCGGAGTAAGGACTAGGTTGCGACGAATAGGGGCTAGGTTGAGTGGAATAAGGACTGGGTTGCGTCGAGTATGGGCTAGGCTGGGCAGGACTGGGTTGAGCAGAGTAAGGACTTCTTTGTGAAGAAAACAAGTTGTCTTGTCGCGGCATAGGACTATAACTTTCATAATTCCAACTATTTGGATTCTTTATATCATGTTTAATACTATTGGTTTCAGGGCTACGCTTGTTTTCATGTGAGGTAGTCGGACTGCATTGTTCTATAACTTTACTGTGTTTGATTTTATTGTTGGTTTCGAATTTGTTTAGAGGACTAGCTTCCGATTTGTGGGTTGGAGTCGTTTTGAATTGTCCTAAAGTCCATGTGTTATTGCTTTTTAACAGTTCTGTTTGAACTTCAGGACTATTTTGTACTTGACTGTCGGGTTTGGAAACAGGACTAAAATGAGGGCTGCCAAAATCAGACTTAGTCGGTTCCGATCTCGGAGTCGAAGATGAATCTGGTCGAGATTGGGATGCGGGACTTAAAAGTTTTGGATTTGAGTTTCTAGTCGATCGTTTACCTTCCGGTAATAACGTCATTGAATCAATAGAGTCTTTGTTATAAGACCTTTCGATTGTTTTACTGTCTGATAAAGATTTAGATACTCTATCAATTGGTGAAGTTTGCTTATCCGTTAAGTTTGATCCAGTTTCTGAGACACTTCTGGGTTCCTGAAATGGGGAGGCAAGTGATTTGTTTAAGGTTTCAGGTTCGTCTTTTGTGACAGCTGTATCTGAAACATCTGAAGCTGCATGCACAGGAGACTTTGTAGCGTCAGTATCGGATTTCGAATCAGCTTCTGTCTTTTTCACAGCTTTTTTCGATTTTCCCTTTTCTTTTTCTTCTTTGGTTTTCACCTTTTCGGGATCTAAACTGTCTTTAAGGTCTTCCAATTCCTTCCCTGTATACAAGCGTTTCATGCCCCTCGGTAGTGCGCGGCACGAACTTAGGTTTATGGATTCCACGTGTGGGCACTTAAGAAGCACTTTTTTCACTGGCTCTAAGGATACAGATGAGCCACATAGGTTGAGTATTCTGAAAAACATTTCAGTGAATCAACCATTCTATTTTTTCATTCATATAATCAGGTTATTTAGTAAAAAAAATGGTTACCTTAATTTGCTATTGGGCGAATCGGCGAGAGCAGAAACAGCGTCGTCTAAAACTCTAGCAGCTGATGCCCACGAAAGATCTAATTCTATCAAACTGTGTGACCACTTCTCGCAGATCAGCTCTAAGCATGCGTTGTTCTGACGCGTTACGTTGCAACCTAAACAAATAATAATATCTTACGTGAACGCAAATTAATTACTTTATGATGACGGTTTATCGATTGTGATGACGCCAAATAGATTATGGTTTACGTCAAACGTTATGCAGTAGCGGTGGTTTGGAGCATCGGCTTGGTGAGCGGGATTACCTCAGGTGCATTTCGTTGCAATGTAGTGTCTCATAAATTTATTTGTATCTGGTTGTACTATTACCTTTTTTTATTCTGTCACGCCAAAATGAGCACATTGTACTTAATGACTGTTGCGAACCAGCCGCGCTAGCGCCTCGTCTCCGAGCCAGTACGAGACGGTACTCACCTCCGAGGAAGAGATGCTGCAAGTCCCAGGCGGGCACGCGCACGAGCCCCGAGTCGGTGAGACGCTGCAGGCCGCGCAGGTCGAGCAGGCGCAGACGCGTGGCGCCGCGCACCAGCCGCGCTAGCGCCTCGTCTCCGAACCGGTACTCCCCCACGACCACACGCTCCGTAGCCGCATCGCCCGCCACCGACAGCTCCTCCAGCATGCTCCATCCACTCGTCTCCATCTGTATGAACGTGGCTTATGGTCGCACGACACTGAACCTTATCCTTTTCACATACGGCCGATATTACTATGACACAAAATTATAGCATCAGCTACTCATTGGTGATGACAAGTGACAATCGTATGCTAAAAAAGGAAGGTTGGGTTTCAAATGCCTTTGCGTTCGGTTTCTTCTCCGCCCCCACATAAATCTGCTGTGACCCTTAGGTATGATGACGCACAGGCGACACAGCACGGTACATAGCAGGACATGGAAGATTTTCTTAAATATTACAAAATACAACGCCGCGTACATTGCCACGCAACTGCGTACAATGATATACATCGAAAATACATTACTTAACTTTGACATTTATACAACGTGTTACAGAAAGATGTGGACATATTTTAAGGTCATTACATACACAATAAGTACTTATGTACCGGCTCTTTTCAAAACCGAGACATCCTAAAATGTCACGTTAATTTGAATCACTCGTTAATAAAATCGATAAGATTGATCACATCACTATTAATTATTTTGAACGACACTCACTTTTTAATAAACTTGAACATCGTGTACATAATTCTATGTACGTAACTTACACCTGAAAAAGGCTGTGTGCTGATGATGGATGATATATTATCTTCTAGAAGCACTTTAAAGACTTCATTCTTGGGTATTTCTATGAATTTTGCTTAATACAGCCGAGGAGCCTCTTATAAGCTATTATCAACACAAAACACCAATTCATAATACTTGTTTTTAGCAATATTTTTAATAAGCAGCATCTGACCAAATATAATGATCGTAGTTTTAGTAGTTTTTGAGATTTCGGATTGAGTGGTATTTCGCATTTATACAGTGTGTTCCGGCTAACCTTCAACAGTAAAAACTCTGCATACATGATCTAAATTGATAAAAAATTATAATATCGATAGTCTTTCTTTCTTTCTATTTTGCGTTATCCCGGTTAGTGCCAGGGTCCGCCTAAAGTTAGTGAGTGAAAGTATCGATAGTATTTTAAAAAGTATTTAGAGTATATAGTTTTTCAAAATATTATTTTACTCGTTTTTTCTACGTAACTGCTACAAAAATCCATGAATTTGCCTGGAAATAATTTTGTTGTATAGTAAAACCATGTATCTATTATTTATTATCAAGAAAAAATTTGGTCTATTTTGGCCCGACAAATCCAAAAAAAAAATTGGCGTAAAATATAAACATATTTTTTGAACCGGGACAGAAACTTGATAGTAGCGCTCTTCTATCCAGTGTTTGAGATAAATTACTCTAAAAAACTCATAAATATGCGGGTGCCCGGTTTGCCCCCTCCCCTAGACCCGGGGCTGAGTAATGCGTTAATTAAAAAAACAAACCTATCGAGTAGGGTATCAAAATAAAGGAAATTAAAGCTAATTAAATGAAAGCTTTATTTTTTTTAAGGGCTGTTGATACTTTTTACACATTTTATAGATTTTTGCTGATCAATTTTGATAATGTATGCAGGGTTTTTTTGATCACGGTTATCCGGGAGACATTGTATACATAAAAGATGCTCTGTCGCGTCGTCTACGACTCAGCATACACGTAGCGTTATCCGCACGGAGCCATATTTCCCCAGTACTATCGCACAGCAGCATACATTTAAAATTATTTTAAGCTAACATCCGTATTATCGCAATCACGTAATACCAATGACTGTAGTCTCGACATTCATAACACTCGAATAAGGAACGATTTCAGCCGTTAAGACACATTCGTAGATGTAACGATGACGTTTTAACGATATTTAAAATTTTATAGTATCTACACTTGAAAGTATTAAGTATTAATTGTCAGCATAACGCATACTCTTTTACGACTCTTTTACGCATTTACTGTCAACTTACCGACTTCGGTCAGTGCCTTAGCGTCGAAATGAACAGGGTAAGTATGCGTTATAGTATGGGTGAAATGGTCCAACTTAAGTGAGCTGATAACCTGTCTGCGCAACTCGCGGACGTCCCTCTCATTAATAAATTAATGAGTTGATGTATTGGTTTCAAAGGCATATTTTATATTATTCTGACCTTAAATATATTGATTACTAGGTTTTGCTCGCGGCACCGCCCGCGTATATATCCTTAAGCGGGATAAAAAGTAGCCTATGTCCTATACCAGGTCATTGTCTACCTGTGTGTGTCAAATTTTGTTCAAAACCGTTAGCCGTTAAAACGTGATTGACCTACTAACATTCAAACTCACAAATATCCAAACTTTCACATTTATGATACTAGGAAAAAAAGATGCACTGGATTCAATGTCCTTCAAAACGAAACACAATAGTGCTGTTTGAGGGGGGAAATACTAAAAGCGGTGATACCTACCCGGACTCTCTCATATGAGGGACCTACCACCCTGTAGCGTGTAAAATACGTACCTGTTGAGATGTGGTTGCGTTGGCGAGTGCAAGTTGTGAGTTGGCAGCTCGGAATACCCTCATCTTGGGACATCCCTTCTGCAACGCCTCCAGCGGCACCGCCGCCGGGTGAGACGTAGCCATCGCGCCGGATATGTCCAACACTTCCAGATTTTGACAATGTGCCTGACAACACATATTACAATTATTATTTTGACAGCATCCGAGGTGCAGTAAGCGAGTAGCCGGCTATGAAACGAGAGACTGCGGTTTCGATCCCCGTACCGAGACATATGTTTGTGTGATTAACAAATATTTGTTTCGAGTCAGCGTGTTGTGAGACCGTAGATTTCTCGTAGTACCTGATACCCACGACACAAGACTCGAGTCTTACTGTGGGGTCAAGACTATGTGTGCAACTTTTGAGTGTATTTACTTACGAACAAATCAAAACTCAAATCAGAGACTTCAGCGTCAGCCTCAGTCGTAACGCGTACCCATTACAACTGCGCCACCGAGGCAGTAATACTATTATATACTATTTCATCAAGTAATACGATTAAAATTGCCCGTTTCGACATCTTAGGATATTTCGCAAACAGAGATATGTGACGATGATCACCTCATACAAACCTTCTAGAACATTAGATTATGCACTTATTTTTACCTCTTGAATAGCTGACCGGAACTGGCTGGCCGGGCATTCATTGTACATTCGTATAAAACCGAACGTTGCTAGAGCGCATACTTAATCTATGTCATCGTATTGTATTATGGGTTGCCGTCAGGCAGGCGGCCGGTTGTAAATACTTCAAGCCAAATCATTCTGTAACATGTGTTAAAAAGCATGTTGCGCCGAGCCCACCGCGATTCGGATAAGGGCAGTGGAAGAAGAAGACTGTATTATGTATTTACAAGCTCACACACACACACACATAGTAAGGCATGTCAAAATTAACCAATCTATCTATAGAAGTGATACATAACATATATTTTACGTAAACAAACATGCCTCAAAGCTCAATAACAACAGTATGTCAAACAGATAAGTAATAATAGTATAATCATACCGCAACCGATGACAGTATCTGTGGTAACGCGGTGAACTTGTTATTGGCTAACGTTAGGTGGGTCAGGCGATCGCCGAAGTTTTCAGCGATACGCGCCATAGAAGTTGCAGATAAACACGTGCTCGAACCGCCCGTCTCAGACTGTAATAGGTAATTATGCATATCATTATAGGCACATCGTAAATCTGACATTAAAATCACTCTTTTAAAATAAAATATTTACCGTGAGTGAGAGGTCGAGGCGTTGCAAATTGGGAAGGCCTTTCATCAGTTCAAATAGCTGCTCCGGAGTGATACGACTCCAGCCCGCAACGCTCAACTCTACCAAGCCCGGGCAGTAGTCCGCCACGCATGCCAGCACCCAAGACACGTTGCACACTTTCCATTGAGCTAAACACACACACAAACATAATCATTTATTTATCCAACTGCTAGTTCTAAATATCAAAGTTACAATACGCTAAAATACCTTGGCCAACAATTTTGTCATTTCATCCGCCCTCTACGCCTCCCGTTACCCTTCAGTCTTTAAAAACAAGAACCCTGTCACTGCTCGTGACTAACATCACCTCGGCCAAGTTATTTCGCGTGTATTGTGCAATCACAGTTTATTAAATTAATCAAAATACGGCCTGTCGAAACGACTTTGATTTAAAAACGATTGTAAATTTGGAAAGGCGTCTCTCATTGTAAAAGATAAATAAAAATTCAAATAGTCCTGATACACACTAAGTTAACCTGTATCGTGAATGTCAGGGACTACGAGCGCCTTAAGGTCCCACAAAATGCAGACCCAAAACAAATAATATGTAGATCACACAATTGCCACCTTGTCATGTACAGTTTTAGTTTATCACAACGGTATTGTT
This sequence comes from Mimas tiliae, assembly GCA_905332985.1. Taxonomy (NCBI): domain Eukaryota; kingdom Metazoa; phylum Arthropoda; class Insecta; order Lepidoptera; family Sphingidae; genus Mimas; species Mimas tiliae. Next base: position 9,182,459 of record HG995242.1, on the reverse strand, counting down.
TGTTTCTTTCTTCCTGGCGTTATCCCGGCCTAATGCCAGGGCCTCATTGTGTTCCATAATATTTTAATAATGTATTATTATTTAATACATTATTTTACTTACCAATGTTTAAAACTTGACATAGCGATAACCGATTTTCAAGAAGCCACACTAGCTTGTAATCAGTTTTGCATTTTTCACTCGTATATTGTGCAAGATCGACGTTCTTCCACAGTTCCGGGCGGCAACTGACGCTGTGCCACAATTTACACACTCTACCTAATCTGGAACATAAATGCATGTTCTTTATATATCTGTATTTACGTAAGTTATTTATAGCAGACGCGAATCAAGATATAGGAGAGCATTTTGTATATAAATATAAATGCACATTAAATACACATGGAAAGTCACTTTTGAACACTATTTTATAGTCTTACAAGCTAATATTGAAATAAAAAACAGATTTTATTTCGACCACTACATATTGACATTTTAAATAAATGTATAGCACGGCGGCTTCCAGTATAAAAGTTAGTATATTGTGTTCCATAAATTATATTAAAATACGAATACAAATTAATAACATTTTCGCAATATGGTTTTCCACCTAATAAATAAACTTAGAAAGTTATTGATATATAATAGTCAGTCCGGCGCTGTTTCACTCGCATGCTCCGCTCCCGTGGGTCGTAGCGTGATGATATTTACTTATAAACCATCGTCTCCACAAAACAAATATAAGGTGTGAATATGAGTTCTATCGGTCAAGTTATTTAAGACTGACATAATAAGACACAGACTACAAAGTTCTCTTTGACGAGAGGAATTATACAAAAATGTGAAACACGTGTCTCCTTATTTTTATTAAGCAATAATAATAATAATAATACCAGCCCTGTAGTATAGATGTCCCACTGCTGGGCACGGGCCTCCTCTACTGAATGAGAGGGGTTAGGCCGTAGTCCACCACGCTGGCCTAATGCGGATTGGCAGACTTCACATACCTTCGAAATTCTTATGGAGAACTTCTCAGGTATGTAGGTTACCTCACGATGTTTCCTTCACCGTTAAAGCAAGTGATAATTAACAATTAATATACACGTAACTTAGAAAAGTTAGAGGTGTATGCTCTTGGGGCTGGTTTCGAACCTGCGACTATTCGTCTCGACAGTCCATACCACTCCCACCTGAGCTATCACTGCTATAGCAATATTTTTACTCAATTTCATAGCCGTATTCCGTTCAGTAAAACAGTTTCATACAAAGTTCAATCCCCCATAAAATGTAACTTTGCCAAAATCCATTTCCATTGGGCCCCTACATAACCCAAAATATCATCTAACCAAATTTCATAATCCTAGCTTTAGTAATTTTTGAGATATCGTGATTAATCAGTGAGTGATTGAGTGGTATATCGCTTTTTTATACACGTGTTATAGAAAGGGGTAGGAAATTAAAGCTATGTATAGTGTGCAGTATAAGTATTTTATCCCCCATAGTAACAAATCCGATTTAAATGCTAGGATATAATTCATCGTCTTCAGCACACAGACTCTTTCAAGTGATAATTTATGTTTAAATTACAAGTTACTTTCGTATGTCCGTAGAATTACGTACATCTTATTCAAGTTTATTAAAAAGTCGAGTGTCGTTCATAATAAGTTACAGTGATGTCATCAATGTTATTTATCTTATAAACGAGTAATTAAACATTGAAATAAAACTAGTTTATACGGATTTTATCGCGGTTTAATTTTTATTTTTAGTCCCGACGTTTCGAAAGCTTTTCAGCCTTCGTGGTCACGGGAGAGACCGAATTTTAAATTAAACCGCGGTAAAATCCGTATAAACTAGTTTTATTTCAATGTGTAATATTCGCGTAAACCTAAGAAATCACGAGTAATTAAAGTTAACGTGAAATTTTAACACTATATGTGAGAATATTCACAGGCATATGACCTCAATTGGTCATGTTGTTCATAAGTTACACAATCACAAAGAAATGTACCCATCATTATATATATAAATTAATTACCTGATCACAGAAGGCAAAGTTCCCTGCGAAGCCACGACATACTCAAAAATTTGTTCCAGTATTTCTGAAGGCAATGTCGCCCATGGGCTCTGCGGCCCAGTATCCTTAGTTACCACTGCACTTATCCTATTTCTTTCAGTCTTTTCATTTTTGTCTGTAGTCATAAAAAATAAACATAATATGAATATTTGAATTTAACATTATTATAATTTTTCAATTTATTTTATGAATGAATTTAATAGCGGGAAACTAATAGCAGGTATGTTTTTTATACCAATGCCTTTAGCAATATAGTTTACTGAAATTTTGTCTACTATTCAAAATTATATTTAAATTGACATATAAATCGAATGGTACATCTATTCGATTCCCTTGGTGTCACAGGTTAAGTTGTAAGTAGTACTATTATTACACATAAACTCAGTAGAGGTTTCCACAAATCATAATTTTTGTTTTGACGTAAAATACACGCTGTTCAATATAACTGGCACACAACTGTGTATCTTTCCTTATCACCAAAAAGGAGAATATCTTTAATTTATTCAAGGTGAAAGGATTAGGAAGTTGTAGCTTTTATCATTTTATGGAAGGCCATGTAAATATGAGAAACTAGCTTTTGCTCACAGCTTCGCATCCCTTCAAAAACCTCTTTATGGTTCTCTATGTCATACGCTTTTCAAATCTAAGCTCTAGACATAACTAATGGACCTAACCATTAGTTATGTCTGGGCGTTGATGAATAAGTCAGTCAGAACATGTAATGTGTGTATACTGATATTATTAGCACTATCAACATTGAAGGGCACCTTCTGCTATTCGGACAGTAACAGTAATGAATAAAACCAATGTTAATAATCACCCTTATTTTTAGTGTTGTTAGGTTTACGAGTCTTGGGAGTTTTGGGACGTGCATGTCGCGACTTGGGCGCCGCGACACTGATGGCCGCTGCAGTGTCACCGCGGGATGGATCGTACTCCTCGCCAGAACTCTCGCTGGGAACCGGCGAAGCGGCACGCTTTTTCTTCGATTTCCTTTGCCCTATATCGGCGATTGACGTTGGAGTCGGTGTTATCTGCGAATAAAGATATTGATGTGACTATAACAATAAATTTAATAAACAGTTACTACTAACCATATTGTTCAACTAAACCAGAAGCAAATCAAGTATGAGTATAGTATTTATGAGTGGTAGAGCCACGCTGTAGACACTTGTCTACAGCATGAATGGGCTGACTCGTTCGGGTAGTTACTACTGTCTCATAGAATACCGCCGTAAAGTAGCAGCTAGCTGCTAGCTAGCCGTAGCGTTTCATACGGTAGGTGAGATATTCGGAGGCCCAACCCCCCTTCCCTTCCCAATCCTTTAATTATCCCTTTCCTGTAAGGTCGGCAACGCACCCATGATTCTTTTGGTATTGTAGACGTATATGGGCAGTGGAGATCACTTACCATCAGGTGGCCCACTTGGTCGTTCGCCGGCCTATGCCATAAAAAAAAGTTTTTGTTTAGAGCCGTTTTCAAAACTTTGTTGATCTTTGTATGAAACATTATTATTGAACGGAATACAACTATGAAATTAAGCACAAATGTTGCGTATTAAAAATAATAGTATATGATTCACTTGCAAAAAGGGGGAGGGGTTTGAAATTTTTATGAAACTACTTATTTTAACTTTTGAACGACTTCACTAATTAAGGTAATTTTTATATCATACATTTGTTTTGTGGAGACGATGGTAAGTCGATAGCATCAAGCTGCGACCCCCGGAAGCGGACTAGTAATCTACCCTATTATATAATAATTGTTTGTCTGTAAGGGGTAAGCTTTGGAACTATTAAACCGATTTGAAAAATAAATTCCCTAATAGGAAGCTGCACTATCTCTGAGTAGCATAGGCTATATTTCATTGCGCTTAGTAACCAAAGGTCCAACAGATATCGAGTTTGTAGTCGATTTGTATAGAGAAAAACCCAATATCGCTTATACCCGACCGGGGGATCGAACCCGAGACCTCAGCGTCAGCCTCAGTCGTAACGCGTACGCATTACAACTGCGCCACCATTGCTTGGGGTTTTCTATTACGGAATGCTCAGTAAATTTTTTCAAGGTAGGTATGCGAGAGGCCTTCTGGGTTGGTACCACCGCATTGTCTATTTCTGCCGCCAAGCAGCAGTGTTGTGTTTCAGTTTGAAGGATGTTGAAGACAGTGAAATTACTGGGCATTAAGAGACTTAACATCTTACGGGTAACGAGCGCAGTCCAATGCCATGAAGTGCTTTGTAATTCAAAGTTCTGTGTGGTGTTGCTTCTGTTTATGGGCAGGCGTGGCGCTTACCAGCAGGTGAGCCACCTGCTCGTTTCGTCACTCATAATAAAAAAAAATGGGTAGGTTAGGTATCTAATACTACTAGATTTAATTCAGCTCAATTCTGTGTGTTAAACATGTATTTACCTATGTAGGTATGTGTCTATTAGGGTTTTTCCTACGTTCCGGGTCCCGGGGAATCCCAGGAAATCGAAGGTGTCTTGTCCCGGAATTTAGTGTAGGGAAATTGCGGTAAGTCAAGAACGAATTCGTAAATAATAAATACACACCCACACCCAACAGTCACACACATAGTCCTGACCCCACACTAGGTTAAACCTGTATCGTGGGTATCAAGAACTACGAGGGACTTGCAGTCCCACAACACCCAGACCCGAGACAAATATTTGTGGATCAGACAAACATTTGTCAAGGTGCGGGAATCGAACCCACGGCCTCACGCTTCGCAACCGGCTACTCGGCCGCTGCGCCACGGAGGCTGTCACCTACAAACTACAAACCTACAAACTAGTAATTCGTAAATAAACCAGACTTATAACGCACACTCAATGCCGACGTAACGCAAGGCATTATACAACCCGCTTAAATATATATTGTAGGGGCAATAAGAAGTGTGTCTAACGCATACGTACGTATGGCATTAAGAGTATAATTATAAAGTGTAACCCATTTACATAGATCTATCAGACGCCTGTACTTACTTAGAGTACCGAAATCCTGCGCACAATTTTGGGTCGCATAGTGCGTACTCATGATTCTCGGTCGATTTCAAAAAACGAAATTGAATGAGCCAATCAGAATACAATAATAATGTAAGGTTACGAGTACAATTTAGTTTGATTTCTGGGATTTATTCCGATAATAATTAGACTAAGGTTTATTGAAATCGGCCATTAGTCTGTACACGGCGTTACCGCAGTAGGCTAGGGCATTTGCCGAACACACGGAAACACTTAAATAGTTCCATCTATTTATGTGCTACAATGCCACATACAGAAAATGGGGCCAAACTCATAACATCCCTCTTTATTGAAGAGGGTTAAAAAATGTGGCAAGCTTGGTTTTATACAGATTGAAGTACTTGCTGCTTCTATTTAGATCTATGTCTTTGGTAATTCCATAGCATACCAACCTAAAATATGAAAGTCATCCAAACTATATAATTAATTGAAATCTATAATAATAATGATGTTTCCTCAATACACTATAATGTTTAAAATGAAATCTACTACCACGGTGGCACAGTTATAATGCGTATGTGGTACGGCTGCTGTGCTGTGGTCTCGGGTTTGATACCTGGGTCGGGTAAAGTGATATTAAATAAATAAAATAAATACACCCAACAGTCACACACATCGTCCTGACCCCACACTAGGTAAACCTGTATCGTGGGTATCAGGAACTACGAGGGACTTGTGGTCCCACAACACCCAGACCCGAAACAAATATTTGTGGATCACACAAACATTTGTCTCGGTGCGGGAATCGAACCCACGGCCTCTCGCTTCGCAGCCGGCTACTCGCCCGCTACGCCACAGAGGGTGTCTAAATTATATATTGGGGTTCTCTTTCATGAAATGCTTAGTATCAGCCTGGAGAAGTGATATTGTGCCTGGTATAGTGATGAGGTCACCCCCTATCACATCATGGGACGGAAATAAAATCGGAGAAATATGGGTGTACTAATTACACCTCTGCCTACTCCATCGAGGAATAGGGGCGTGAGCGCGTATGTATGAAAAACTATGTTATAGCTTGACTCTGAATCCTCTACCACCACATAGACCGCCTCACTCCCGCCTTTTAGCCAGGCCATGTAATTTATGAACAGCACCTAATGTATATAAATGTGAACACTGTATTTGTCCAAAGTTCATGCACAAATAAATACTGTTTTATTTGAATTATATGGCATACTAAATATGTGTTAGAAAATATGGTATTTCTTAATAGTTCAATTCCTATGTTTGTTATATTTTCCCATATTTCCAAACTTTTGTCTAAACACAGTTAAAACAGTTTTTAAACAATTTTACGTATTATACATACTATATTATTTTATCTGCCCATTATTACTCCACTATACTGGCACTATAGGCACTGGCACAGCCCCTGATCTGAAGGGGGCCCCAAATTACTAACCTAATTACTATCTTTCTATCTGCCTGGCTTTATCCCGGCTTAATACCAGGGTCAGCCTTCTCAGGCCATAGATTTGCCGGTATATTATATTATATGGGGCGACCCGCCGCGCCTTCTGACCTCCACAACCCGCCACGGGAACCAAGATTCGCCATTGTCTCGTCCACTATCAGCAGAGTGTACCAAGTGCAGATGAGGTTGGCTTTGGACCTAATATGGTTGTGGCCTACTTACACTTCAATTTTTTATTTAAATCATGAAAACAATTCACTTAAAACTACTTAAACAGTAATATTGGTGGTGACATAATGTTGAAAAAGAAATCTTTCTATTTTACTTTCTAAAACCCAACATGAATATATAATTCAACTAAGATAATGTATGAACTCATAGTACTTTTTGTACATAATGAAATAGGCTTGTAAACAAATTATTAAAGAATGTTGAAGCAAGACCAAATTAAACATGTTTACCTCAGCAATAAAATTTATTATTTCCACTCACCATCAAGATATAAAGAAATAGATTAGACGCAATATCAACTGAATAAAAATAAAACTAAATAATGTTAATGTCATTACCTCGCCAGATTACGATTGCTAAACAAACTCTTAGATGTACTATTTATATAATATTTAGTTTGTATATGTGGTGTTCCACTTTATTTAGAGATTGGTCACTAATGTCAGCACTAGTTTATATGGAATTGGGAATAAGTTGAATGTTTCTAAGATACTAAATCTTGGGCCTGGCTAAGAAACATTGTTTACTTAATATCATAGTAACAGTGTTTTGTCTTACTGCCCCTGATGTTAAATGGCGCTCAATATAAGAGGACAAGATATCATATAACTACTACAGAACTTATACAATGTGTATTAGTTAGGTATGTTGTGCTAAATATTATGAAACATAGGTACAATACATGCAATATGACTCGGCCAGGATGAAGTTATCTTATAGGGGACAGGAGAAATGAGTATTTCTCCTGTCCCCTGCATCACCCGTCACATTTTAATTTATAAAAACAGTAGCTGTAATGCCACTCTTGACTAATGTTAAGTTATAGTGCATGTATTGTAATTACTGCTACTTACTGGTTCATGAACACTTGTTCTTCTAATTTTTATCTTTATAGTATTTGTGTCCACAATCTGGCTATGATAGGTAGCTGAACATTCAGACTTCTTAGATTTCTTTTTGCTACGTGAACAAATATCCAGCATGGACCGAGGTTTGCCACTACATGGAATGACTGCATGAGTCCTTCTCTCTTTGGAGCTCTTTTTACTCTTTTTAGCTGATAATTGACTAAGTTCATGACTGTAAGGTTTGCCACTCTGGCGCTGCACTTTATTTAAAGGTAACTTCACACTGCACTTGAGCACTTCATCATCAGAACTTTCACTTTCCTCAAAGCCTTCTTGTTCCTCCTCTTCCTCCTCGTCTTCACTTGGTTTCTGTTCCTCCTTGTCCCCATCACTCTGGCACTCACTGCTACTCACTAAATATAAGTTTTTTCCACTTATCACTTGTGATTTGGCGTTCATTGAATGTCTTTTATGGTGGTGTTTCTTCCGTTTGGTCTCTGAGGGAAGACAACCATTCACTGTTGAACTGTCGGTTTCACGTCGCGAGTGTTGCTTGTGCTTCCTGTGACGTGACCTTGCGGGAGACGATAACGACCCGTTAGCTACCTGAAGCTTCTGATTGGCGATCTCATCGATACTCTGCTCAAAATCGGTTTCGAGTTTGACGCCAGAGACTGCGTCACCAGAGCCTGACGAGTCGTCGTCGTCGTCATCAGGGCTAGCGGACGCTACTTTGGGCACTCGTATATCAGGAAAGAGGTCTTTGCGGACGGTGAGCCTCACGGCCTCGTAGCCGCCGTTCACGGGACTCGACCGACCAGACATGCCGCCCGCCTCCCGCCGCCCTCGCGTACCACTTCTACAAACCACTCACCTGTCCGCGAGGTAAACAATCAGTTTGACACATCACATTTTCACTTTAGTGACCGAGCAATGCACCGATCGTTATGCGATGGTATGAATATGTCAATGATTACCAATAATCAATGTGTATAACATTATCATTTCTTTAATTTGCACTTCTTGTGAGTCCCGAACATCTTTTTTTCTTCACATATTCGCATTTTAGGTCATCCATGTTCATGTAACGTTGTGATTGCGAAAAACAAAGTACAGATCATTTTCGCGGACACTTGGTCTTGAATATGTAGTGATGACACATAAAATACACAATACTTTGAAATATAAACATAATACACACTTATTTTTGATTATTTTCGACCACTACGAGTTGATGAAAACTGTTGACCTTGTTTAGAAGCTTATTATGTTTCAAATTTTAATCAACAGATGCAGACATTGTCACAAAAAAGTTGCTCTTGTCTGAACGCACTAACTTTGTATGGACGTCCAAAGTATGAAAGGAGCATTAAATTATTAGTAATTTAAAACCATAAAATTATTTATAAATATATAGAAAAAAAGGTTAATACTAAAACTAAGTCGCAAGTTCAGATTGTTTGTAGGTAATTTTTTCGAAATAACAGTATTAAATAACACCTCTTTTCAAAGATAGTTTGTAATGTCAAGTAAAGTTGTTGACTTTTGGTAGACTTTAATTATTAAATAATGTGCGAGATGGCAGCACTATCCAAATTTACAGAAATTCAATACGGCATTTTACAGAATTTTGCGTTTGCTTTGTTTCTCTTTCTTACAAATTGTACGATATTGCTTGACAGATGTTAGTTTTGAACGATGAATACTAATCAATTCATATTTCATTATCATATCGTAATCTTATTGAAATGTTAAAGTGTGTGCAATTAGTGACAACGCGTTTGTTGTATGTGCTATGTATGACGTTCATCAATAGTGATAATGATAACCTACACGGTCCCTCTTTAGCGAAGTACATAAGCGGTGAGTCATATTTATATTTATTACATTTGCTGTATATACTTATCGATGATCTCATACATAAAATTGTAATACTGGCTTACACTTCATTGCTATGCTTACGATGCTTTAACAATAACCGGTAGGTATGGTAGAATGTCGGTAGGTATGTTATACCTTCCTACTTAGACTGGTACTTTTACCTACTTTCTATTTCTTTCGATAGTTTAATATAGCTAGGTATTCTTAAAATACGATTTGAATATTATGGAGAACTATTTTATTCAACATTTGTCTAGGTGGTCCATACGTTGTTGTCTACCTACTTATGTTGACCAATTTGATAAATACCTGTTTGCTTAAGTACACAAAAACAATCGGTTAAAATGTGATTTTAATATGTGTGTGCACTAATCCCTCTCTCCCACGCTCGTTATGTTGCGCCGCATTTCCTGCAGCCCTCAAATATAACATCACAAAAAGCTATACTTTTCACTTGACTTCGCGATTACAAAGGCACCCATACTTTCTTTCTTTCTACCTGGCGTTATCCCGGCTAGTGGCAGGGTCCGCCTTCCTACTAAGACCCACTTCGCCCGATCTTGAGCAACCTTCGCAGAGCGACACCATTGGCTCTCATGCCTACCTCTAATATGTCAAGCCAGCGTTTCTGGGCCATCCGCAGGACCGTACTCCTGGTACGATCTGGCACGGGCATTTGCGACCGACGTACTCCTGTGGTTTTCTCAAAACATGACCAAACCACTTTAAGTTTATCTACCACGTCACGGACACCAAGGCTGCCGCGGATGTACTCGTTACGTATACGATCTAGTCGTGTAACGTTGCACATCCACCGCCGCATCTTCATTTCAGCAACGTGGATTCCCCTAACATTACGCTTAAGGGCAGGCCATGTCTCATACCCGTACAGAAGTAGGTACAGGAGGAATTATGGTCTTGTATGTATGATACCTTTAAGTCTCATTGGCATCTTCTGTCGCAAGTAAAGTCTGACCTGCTGGCACAAAACTGGGCATTCTGAACAGAGCGATGTGGTACTTGACGATATATAAAGCACAAATACGGCCCCACGTAGAGTTGTGCTCTCACCTCTGGGCAGGAGCTCCAAAATTCTTGCTGGCTCCACTTGGCTCCTTACAAATGCGGGCTGCTCGAATCGTCGATGATCCCAATCTCACGGATTACTTGGAACTTTTATAACTGCGGATACACTTTGGGTCTCTGTGTGTTTTATCATATGTTCCACGGGGAGGGCTCTTTAACTATTTAAGATGGTACCTACGTCGCTATTTTACCATCGCATCACCCGACACCGCAGTCGAGTTCATCCATATGTCCTGGAAACTATCCAGTCTACTCCCTGCCTCGGCGTTTCCCGAGCGTTATGACCTGTCCTTTAAGCAAAGTTTCCTCACATGTCACAGTAACAATGCGTGCCGTGTCCAACAATACCGCCTATCTGTATTGTTGTCTGTATCTGGCTGTGAGTGGCACTGGGGATGTTGGTCGAGGTTCTTTGGTATTGACCAGGCGGGTCGCCCCATGATAACAAATCCACCGTCAAATCATGATGGTAAGGCGGACCCTGACATTAAACCGGGATATAACGCCAGGCAGAAAGAAAGAAAATACTTCCTCGAAATGTATAAAGAACAATCTCAGACAGGTATACAGATGACTTATGACTTAGACTTATGGTGTTTTCTTTCTCCGGTACAGACAACAATAATAACTAACACTGAATGGATACATATATAGCTTAGAAGTCAGGTGTAGGAACCCTACGTTGCTTCAGTTCGATTTGATTTTCCGCGTAAACGGCCGGTATTCATTCATGCAGTACCAAATTCGATTGCATTGCTAGGACATAATTAAAACATTTTCTTTTTTATCATCGAGTTAGTAACATGTAGATATTCGACTTGCAACTTTAGGAAACACCTAATAATAAACATCTATGCTCTTGTCTCAGTGCAGCATTGTTATTTTCGCTCATGCACATCACTTAAATTATAGATTTTATCGATCGTAAAACGAGTGAATGAAATTAGCGTAAAATTTTTGAATGTCTAGATTTTGATAAGATCCGTTACATAAACAGTCACTGTCAGGTATATGCAACAACCGTTAAATATGACCACACATTTCAGTAACACGTTTTATATGGCTTTCCGTATTTTGTACGTCCTCTGAGGAGATATGGGATGGCTACGTTTGGTAAAGGCGTAAACAATTTAAATATCGTACGCACCTAAGTACGCACTATGTAGTTTAGGCCGGCTGGACCGGGTTGTTGCCACTGTTTCAAAGACGACCGACGTGAAGTAGCTGGTTTTTCTACGGCGAGTGAGACATCCGGAGGCACAAATCCTCCCTCCCCTTCCCAATTTCTTTAGCTATCCTTAAAGGTCAGAAAAGCATATTTTATTCTTCTGGTATTATGGGTGTTCACGGGCGGTGGAGTTCACTTACCATCAGATGACCCACTTGCTCGTTTGTCGACCTTAACTTGTATAAAAAAACCTCAATGAAACGCCATAATAAAATTATTATGGTATGTTTTTATCCTACGTAAGTTAACTTCGTACTGTGACTTTGTACCTACTTGGTAGGTTAGTAAGTCATACAAGACATTTTAAAGGATAAATAAATAGGGTAAATAACACACGAACAGTTAAGTTAACAGACTGTTAGAAAGTGCTAAGGACCATTATTCTTAGTTTAAATAAACCTAACACGTAGAAAATCAAGTTAGATAATATTGCTTATTAGTCTTATAGGCTAGATTGTAATTTATTATTAAGAACCTAGTTCTTTATAACAAAGAATAAAAACAGGATGTCCAAGATTCAACCTAAACAAATAGTAAAGCACACAAAGCGGCCGGATAGACACGAAACTGAGTGGCCGGGTAAAGACCTGTATAATACAATAACTTATCTGCTAAAAACCTCCGACTTCAATTAGGAAAAGACCTGTAATATCTAAATGGCTGAACATATTTAAACATAACTAAAAACCATAACGAATATACTAGTTTTAAATAATAAAACAACAGCAGCAATAGCTCAGTGTGGAGTGGTACGGACTGTCGAGACGAAAGTTGCAAGTTCGAAACCAGTTCCAAGAACATACACTGACTTTTCTAAGTTATGTGAGTATTAATTGTTAATTAGAGGAGACCTGCATACCTGAGAAGTTCTTCATAATAATTTCGAAGGTATGTAAGGTCTGCCAACCTGCATTAGGCCAGTGTGGTGGACCAAGGCATAACCCCTCTCATTTAGTAGACCCGTGCCAAGCAGTGGGACATGTATAATACAGGGCAAGTAAAAAAAGAAAAGAAAAAAAAACATTCAATTCGGTCCACCCGTTGAGGCGCCACGATGCTATAGACAGACGAACAATGGGGTCGCCCCTTTGTCGGGGCCTACAAGCTCAGGCCAATTACTTGCTTGCAAGTTTTTTTTTATGGCATAGGCTGGCAAACGAGCAAGTGGGTCACCTGATGGTAAGTGATCTCCACCGCCCATGTACGCCCACAATACCAAAAGAATCATGGGTGCGTTGCCGACCTTAAAGGAAAGGGATAATTAAGGAATTGGGGAGGGGAGGGGTTTGGGCCTCCGGAAATCTCACTCACCGTACGAAACGCAGCAGCAAGCTGCTACTTTACGCCGGTTTTCTGTGAGACTGTGGTAACGATCCGGACGGGCCGACCCATTCATGCTGTAGACACTTTTGTCTACAGCGTGGCTCTACCACTCATGAAGAATTGTAAAAGCAAGTGTTGAGAATACAACCTTAATGAAGCTGTTTTTTTTACCAATTTCAATAAAGGAGTATCAATTCGGTGCGTAGTTTTTTGTTATTGCTTTTTGTTTATGTATATACATCGATTTCCCCGCCAAATGTAGACCGATAATAATGAAACTGTTTTTTGTTCCGATAGGGTTTACTTACCCTTTGGTCCCATATAAATTTGGTTAACATCTGATGACAGAATATGAGTGAGAAAAGTTAAACTCCTGAACGAATAACAACGGCACTCGCAATTAATAAACAAAATTAAAAAAAATAAGCATAACCAAAACTTAAAACCAACTCCAAAATTAGCAATGAAAAGTCTAAAATAAAATTAAATCATTGTAGTCTTTTTGGTGTCGGTGCAATTTCATAGGCGGCGTCTCTCTTGTAGTGTAGCTAAGCCCCATAACTTATTTCTTCTTGACGTAATTGGCTGGCCAGTGTGTTTTACTGCTTCTTGAAGATTGATATTCTTTATAGCTCCTTTAGGTGTACCAACGAATAAATGCGTGCTCTCACAATAAAAATGTGTGACGATAAAAAATTTAATTTTATAATTATCCACATAATTAAAATAAATTATCACTTTTGACTAAAACGTTTTAAATCTTTAGAATAAGATTTTTTTTTTTTTTATTAGGTTGATTGACAAAACTGAGTAGAACTTTGTATTACAAAGCAATGCATGGCACTGGACTGCGTTCGTCACCCTGAGACATAAGTTGTTATATCACATAATGGCCATAAATAAATTCACTGGCTTCAATGTCCTTCAAACCGAAACATAACATTGCTTACACACTGCTGCTTAGTGGCAGACAGATAAGGCGGCGCGGTGGTACTTATCCAGACGACCTCTCACTTAATAGGGACCTGCCACCTAGTATTACTATATTATCAAGTCTATTAATTTTTATATAGATGATAAACACATTTATTTTCTTGGAAATTGTGATTGCGAATTACGACTTATTGCATGTCTACAAGGATGAGGCCCTGGCTGCGGTTTATTTTTTTTATTAAATCATTTCACTATCCGTGTAGGTAGGTGACTACATCATATATACATAAGTTTAACTCATTTCAAGCAGTTTATTGCTTACCTAATACCACCATTACCAGTAAATTGACACTGCATGAATAATAACAATTAACAATGGGACATGTTTGCATGGATATCGGTAGTTACGCATGTATTCGCATCATCTGGATAAATTAATATTGTTATGTTACATGGTAGGTTTTGTTTGTTTCAGATATTATAATTATTCTGGCCGCGCGTTTATAAACTTATAATACATACCTATATATTGCCCGTATAGTTGTAACTTGTAACCGCATACGTATCGATATCAAGCTGCAACCTCGGGTGATTGAGTGTCGGGCACGGAGCTGAGGTTGTGAAGCAGCGAGGGTTGTTGGTACTTACGTTGTGATTGTGATAGATGATAGTGGTGTAGTGGGTGGTGGCGAGTGGTGAGGTGACGGGGCGAGGTGGCGCGACTTGCGAGTTATGCCCGTCGCGGTGATGCAGAGGCATGGTAGACGCGGCTGCGGAGCGCCGGGCCGCTGCCGCTGCCGCGGTCTGCGATGCTACTTCCAGCCTCACCAAGTGAGTACTAATTATTGTTAAACTCATTTCATTTTCCTTTTCATTTCTCCAGCTATATTTATTTACGTGTTTATTTTTCTCAGTGACAGCTAGTGATACCTACCTACCTATACTTATAGCGGATTCACATGATTTGATTTTAGTTGAGCAACTGCTAAATTTGTGTGCGATTTGATCTGTCTGAACAGACTTTCAATCGAATTGATGAATAGAAACGTTACAGATTTTGTTGATTCAAGTCTCTTATGTAACATGAATTATAAGGTACAATAGGGTTGGTGTGCGGACAAAAACCCTAACAAACAAAGAAAATTAAGGATTTGTGTAAATAAGATTAATTTCAAGTTCAGGATTAAGGGAATTCATATTCACATGGATTTAAACCATTATGCAAGCACAATGAAAGCCCACCTGGTGAGATATTGGGTAAAATGTTTGTTTACCCAATGTGCATGTCCTATTAAAATTTATACTCTAATGCGGTGTAAAATAAAAGAACGTTACTTATTAACGTTGTGTCCTTGTTTAATGAGATATGTAAAGATAGAGAAGATACCTTTATACTAATGTATTTGTGCGGTTACATAAGTAACACTTAGAAAACAAGTATTGTTTAGTCGAATTACGGGTGCAGTGTAAGGACGACTTCCACTGCACCGGTATTTCCGTTTGATATTAAGACCATGCAGTCAAAAATATTCCCAGCCGTTAGCTCCGCCCACCCACCCCGCTACCCGCTCAATTTATACGTCGCGCGTCGTCTCAGCGCTCTTGATGTTGTAATAGTGAACATAAAAACATAGAGACTTATGCGACAATTTTTTATTAATAATATATTTTGCTTAAAGATAAATATTTTGTCGATAATATAAAAAAAATAGTATTCGAGCCGTATTTGAGATATTTAAAAAGTAATGATAAATCAGTCTCCAGAGGGGTTGATGTCAGGCAGGCGGCCGGTCGTAAATACCACAAGAAAAATCTTTCTGTAACATGTATTAATAAAAAGCATGTTGCGCCGACCCCACTGCGAGTGGGATAAGGGCAGGTGGAAGTAGAATGATAAAGATTGACTATGTATTCGATACTGATTAAAAATTTTATTATTTGGTCTTTAAGTTTGTGCGTATATTATACAAAACCCACTGAATGGATTTGGACAGGACTTAGTTTCTTACCATATTTCTAAACTTAGAGTATTTGATGTTATTTTCACATAATTTTTTACCGATGGTCAATCGTCTGTGAATTATGTATATATTTTTTAAGTATGTTCACGCACAACTCCGCCGACTTGGATAATTATTTTGTATTTGCTTACTCAGATGGTGGTACCGTTTAATTATGAAGAAAGAAACTTAAGGGTTATGAAATCGAGGGATAAAACACTAGAACGTCGACATTTATGCACCGGTTCGGATGATTCTTTCACTAAAAATAGTGAAATAAAAACTTTTTAACAAAAATATTAAACACTCATAAAAAATCCCATATAATTTGAGTTTAGCTATGATGAAAGCCTTTTTTCCTTTCTGTCGCGTTATCCCGGTATAACACCAGGGTGCACCTTCAGCAGAAGGGTGGTTAAATTTGACGTTATTTGGTATTATATGGGGCGACTCGCCATCTGACCCCCACAACCCGCAACGGGAACCAAGTTTCGCCATTGCCTCGTCCTTTAATCAGCAGAACGTGCAGGTGAGGTTGACTTTAGACTTTGACTTACACTTGAAAGAGTACGAGTAAAAGTTGGTAATCTCCTAGAAAAGTGGGAAAGCTTAAAATGTTAATAAGTTTTAGACTTCTAAAATTTAAACTTACAATCACAAATAACACGAATTTCTTTCATTCAGAATACTAGAGTAGCCCAGTCATTATGAATTCAGTGCAATTTAGTTTTATCAGCACCGGCGACTACAAAAATATAGTTTCATTAAAGAAATTAATGTTACTTTTGAGTGTTAATTTTTGAAGTTGGTTTTGGAGTTTTGATTTAATGTATTTTTACTTTGTGATAATGGGTATAATATGTAAATAAATAAATCAATAATCTTTAAAATTTACTAAAATTTTATTTGTCAATTTCTAAAATATCAATTTTTTTGAAATCATCAGATTCAAATGCTTTTTCACCGTCGGTGCCCGTTTCTTCTTGCGATTAAATTTTCCTGCAAGTTACATATTCTGGATCCTGTATCATTATTTTCTTTGGATAGAAGGGATCTACTAACTCGGGTAGTAAACAATCTATATAAAAAGAGACAAGTTTAGGTTCCATTTCCTTTCTCCAAAACGCGTCGTCCTTTTCAAAAATTTCCACTTTTAGTTAATACCTCCATAGCCAACAGCAAAGAGACACTTAATTTTTTTCTGGGTCAATCATAGTTATATGCCCAGGTCTACCATGCGTACAGTGGTAGTAAAATCGTAAAAAATAAAACAGGCAATATAGCTGACAAAAATAATTATAGACCCATCTTCTTGGCCACTGTCATTGCAAAGGTGTTAGACGGCATGCTTAATGCTTAGTTAAAAAGCACATTAAAATTCATGAAAATCTATTTGTCTTCCCCCACGCTTTCAACGGAGAGTTTTATTCTGTGTCTAAAGCATGCTGTCAATTATTACGCGAAGTGCAGTACTTCAGTCTATTGCTGCTTTCTCGACCTTTCCATAGCCTTTGACCTGGTTCCATACGATATTTTATGGAAAAAGTTGCATAAGTCTAAATTACCAATATGTTGAAATATTGATACGGATACCAGGTTAATAGCGTATGATTTTTATTTTATTTTATTTTTATACACCCAACAATCACACACATAGTCCTGACCCCACACTAGGTAAACCTGTGTCGTGGGTATCAGGAACTACGAGGGACTTGCGGTCCCACAACACCCAGACCCGAGACCAATATTTGTGGTTCACACATACATTTGTCTCAGTGTGGGAATCGAACCCACGGCCTCTCGCTTCGCAGCCGGCTACTCGCCCGCTGCGCCACGGAGGCTGTCAATGATGTCAATGATGGGCAGGGGCTGTAGGGCGCTCGTATGAGTTGGAATGCGGGGTAAGGCACGGGGGATTAACATCGTCTACGCTTTTTAATTTATACGTTAACGAGTTGATCGGAGAGCTCAGTGCAACCAGGATCGGATGTTACATAGATGGTATGTGTCAATAACTTCTCTTATGCGGACGATATGGCATTACTGAGCGCCTCACCCTGTGGGTTGCGTAAACTTTTAGCTATATGTGAAATATATGCAAAAGCCATGGGCTCCTTTATAACGTAAAAAAAGTGAGATCATGGTCTTTGAGTCTAGGGGTAAAAGTCCGAAAACAATGCCGTCTGTGTATTTGTACGGAACGCCGTTAAGGCGAGTATATGCTTTTAAATATTTAAGCTATCTTTTGACCCCAGGTCTCAAAAATGAAGATCTGGGGAGGGAACGAAGGGCGATGTCAGTATGAGCTCGCAGGTTTGCGCGGTGTTCAAGAGCCGTAAAGATCACACTCTTTAGAGCTTAGTAAAGCTCATTTTATACGTGCAGCTTGTGGGCCAGATATACTCAGAAAGTGTACAACGCTCTTCGAATCCAGTATAATAATGCTTTCAGGATACTGTTGGGACTGCCACGTTTCTGTAGCCCACCGGGTATGTTTGCCGAGGCCAGAGTGGACAATTTATATGCCACTATGCGCAAATGGTGTGCATCTCTGGTGCGCAGGATTAGAACGAGTATTATCGGGAATGACCATTCTGGGAATGATCGCGGGTAGATTTGAGTGTATACATGAGCCTCAAGTCCACTGAAGATCATCATAATTTTCATCCTTATCCATTTATTTATAGCATAGGCAGACAACCGAGCAAGTGAATCACCTGATGGTAAGTGATCTCCACTGCTTATAAAACCCACGATAAATAATGAACAGTGATGTGACCAATCTTATCGATCTTAATAAACGGGTGATTAAAATTAACATAAAATTTTAAGATGTCTCGGTTTTGAAAAGAGCCGGTACATACTTACTGTAAGTTTTATGTAATGCCCTTAAAATATTATCACACCTTTCTGTAATACGTTGTATTTTAAATTTGTATTCTTTCTTTCCACTTGCCCTTACCCCACCCGCAGTGGGGTCGGCACAACATGCTTTTTAACCCATGTTACAGAAAGATTTGGCTTGTAGTTATTACGACCGACCGCCTGCCTGACGTAAACCTCTAAGGGAGTTAACACCCAGACCAGAAACAAATATTTATGGATCACACAAACATTTTATCTGGGTGCGGGAATCGAACCCGTGGCCTCTCCCTTCAAAGCCGGCTACTCGCCCACTGCGCCACGGAGGCAGTCCGCCTATCCACTATCACCGCTATCATTAGTAGCAACTAAATCAAATAATTGCGGAGGCGTCTCCACTGGCTTTCTTCGTTCCGAAATCATAACGATTTGTCATTAATTATTTTTCTAAAAAAACGGTAAACAAGTCATTATTATGATCGTATTAACAATAAGTTCTCATAATGTAAATAATTTAATTCTATTTTAGAATTAATGTTACTATTTTGTATAATAATTAATAATACTCGGGCAGAGCGTACGGCATACAATAAAACACGTGTTCTCTCCTTGGCGCACGGGGCGGTACTGAGTTAGCCGCTAGCGAGCACTGCTATAACACACTAACCCTCGTATCTATAAAGGAGTCATTACTTGTTCTTAAGTAATTTCTCAACTAAGTCATTACTTGGTCTTAAGTAATTTCTTAAGTAAATTATATTCTATAGACAAGTAATGCATATTACTCACTTGAGCAATGCTCAAAGTATTACTCAGTGCTTGAGAATCTTTTCGAACTAAAAATATTGCGTCTAGCGTTTTGTTATTTAAATACACAAAGGACAAAAGACTTAATTATTCATCATATTTTAGTTTTTATGTTTATGTACTGATACAACATATTTATATATATATTTTATAATAAAAATAATGTACTGAAAATAGTTTGTGGTAAATTAATTAACGATATAACTGTGATGCTTACACGATAAACTAAACGTTTATACGCGGGTAAAAGTCTTATAATGATAATAAATTTGGAAGGTCTCTTACAGCGTTTGGTTAGCATGTTGTAAAGTGCATTTTAAATATGTTTATAATATGCCCGTTTTAACAGCGACATTTGTTTGTCAGTATTTAAAATTCATCGAAATTTGTTTTTTGTTCACGGTTATCATTGCTAATAGTTGTACTTTGTAAGGTACGCAAGAAATAAAAACTTTTAAAACTAGTAGTGATAGTGATAAAAATTAATTACTGTAGAAGGATTTATTTCTCAATATTATCCAGAAAAATGAGAATATTTTATCGTGCAAGCAAACAAACACCACCAGTGCCTATAAAAAGAAAACAACATGGGAAACGATAAAGGAGGAGTTTAACACACGTCCAAGCCTCTCAAATTCTTCTTTAATCTTCCTTAAATCTACAGGAAACTTAATATATTTTTTCATTTGGAGTGCCAAGGCGCGACTCACTCGTTTGATAACTGTACACACAGGTGATTGTGCAATATGCATTGCTTATATCCCCACAAACAATCTGGAAGCTACTTGTTGCGTAAAAACGTAACGTCATCAGAAGTTGGCATTCTGGAGTAAAGTGTAGTGCTCTTATCCAAACGTAGGTCATTTATAATCAATGATAAAAATATTTTTTTACGACGCTCTTAGTAAATCTAAACCTTTTCTTAAATCAATATTCCGAATAGTTACAATACGGTCCACATCGCGCAAGTAGACTCTCGGAACACTCACAAACAAGCTATTTTCGACTTAATTTAATACATCACTGTCAATATTGTCTATAGCGAATACATTTTCAATAGCATCCATTTTTCAAAATAATGTTTTTCAACACCAAAATGTATCCAATATTAACGTCAATATACTTTCATGCGAGCCCAAGCAATGCTTAAGTAATGAAAATGGCGACTATTACTTGGCTAAGAATTCTAACTTTTGACAGTTCTTACTTGGGCCAATTTCTAAACTATAGAATAAAAATCGTGACTCAAGTAATTACTTTTACTCAAGTAACACGTTTTACTTGTCTATAGATACGAGGGTAAGAGTAAAAACATTAGGTTGAATATTGCGCAAACCGTTGAACCTTAACTATGCACAGAAGTAAATGACGTAAGTCGCAAATCTATTTTAATTTATATTATGAGTTTTAATTAATCTAGGTAAATTTTATGGCAAATAATAAACTGTATTTACTATCATTGAGTATTTTTTTTTAAGACAAAACTCAAGCCGTTTATTAGAAAAATGATAAATTCTCCCGAAAAGACATCGTTTTCGAAATAAAAATGTATCGAGGAAAAATAATCCAATTGCGTAACTGTCTTGAAAACCGATAGAATAAGGCCTGAAAAAACATATATCAAATATTGACATTGATTGGATATATACTTAAATGCAGTATATATTTATCCAAAGTCACGTAAAATTTTGGGAGCCTCCTCTTAAACTTGTCACTTATATCCTTATATTCAAAAGCAGTTGTCAAAACGATTGATTTATGCATTCACCTGCACTTGATGTCAGCATTATAATAGACTTTCAAAATAAGTCGGTTAATAATCACTATCGGACGCATGCAAATAAAGTATTTCTTGGCAGCAAAATAAGAGTTTTTAATTGATTCATTGCTCTTCAGTTCACATGTCAAGCCATCGTTATTGACCGCTGGCATTTCGTAGCCGACCCCAATGCTCTTGAGATCGTTCTATTAAGCTATTGGTAGGTCGTTAATGGTTGATCTAATAAGTCTATTTAGCCGGTGTTGGATAACGAGCAAGCACTTCGTGTTGTTGTTTTGTGTACGTTTGTTTATTAGAAAAAATTGATAGTAGCATTGACATTGGGATATTGCAGGTGACAGACACGTTGCATTTCATTTATAGTGATGATAGGTAGATGTGAGCATTTATGAACGCGAGTGTTTACATAAAATCCACAATGTGCTACGTAAATTGTGTCAGTTTTTTTAGCGTGGCGTTTGAGTGGGGATGTTGATCGGTGCGGTACCACTTGGTCCTCCCAAAAAATTGTTTGATTGTATGTAAGCCAAGACGGGCACGCAATATGAGTTGGTTGGTTAATGAGAGCACCGATACGCGTCGCCGTCACGGCTTTGCGTTATCAGGGCCGTAGGCGAGTATGTGTGCCACACATACACAGCGGGTCGTGCGTGTGTGAGTGTACATAGTAGCGCTTCCAGGAAACGCGAGTAGTTTTCTCAGAATCGATTGACTGTCGCGCGCGTTTTCAGCAATGAATGGACGAGTGAAGTAACATTACAAATATTTTTTTACTTGATTCCAACATTATCGAGAGCATTATTTTTTTTGCTTAGCTTTCTTAACCCAGAACTTCACAGGTTTCGTAAGCTATGTACTGTGTCACCAGACCAATGAAACAATTATAGTATTAAACATATAATTGATATTATTATCAACCGACTTTAAAAAGGAGGAGGCTGAAATCATCTGTATTTTTAAGTATGTTATGTGATATTCCTGCCAAAGGTGGGCTGATTTGCCAATTCTTTTTGTATTAGATAGAATTTACCAGTCTAAGTCAGTTTAAGTCTCATATAAACTTGGTTAAGGTCTGATCAGGAAGAACGAACACACAACTAAAAATCCTTAACAAATAACAGCACCCACGCCCCGATTATGTTGTATTGGAATTTACATGCATTATCTCTAACTATCACAAAAAATGCAAAATAAAAATAACTAACTAAAATTAAACAAACGACTTTGAAAATTAATACTGTACACTTGTGAACGATAATGAAGTAGAGGACTTTTCTGGAGTCAAAATGTTAATTCTAATGCAATAATCCAACCGTGAAGTTGTGTGTCCTGTTCCCCAGCCCCACATGCCGGAGTAAGCGAGAAAAATAGAAAACTCTCCAACAAGGAGTCTCTCCTCAAGCAAGTCCTTTTAGTTAAATTGAATATTTTTCTAACTACATTTGCATTTCAAAGAAATACCTTAAATATTTGAAATCCACATCTGATTAAACAAATCAGTTGACACCTGTGATAATTTTTTTTACACATTCTACATGTTCTATTCAATAATAGCTACACGTAATGGAGCTTTAAGATAAAAAAGTACCTATGGAAAATTTAGTCTAAGCAACATTCGGTATAAACTTTAAGGGTATCGTGGTCATAAAATGTCTGCACAATTTTGTGTGGCTTGGCCGTGAACGATCTTTTATGTGGTCATCGTCTTCAGTATGTAAGTTCTTCCGAGTGCATTTGAATTGTATATATGTATATTGTTATTACGTCATCCCGGCGTTCACGTGTTCGTATCCAACAAACGTTCATCATGTAAACATGTTTTTTTAAACAGGTTCCTCTTGTGATTTTCAATCAAAATGTACATGTAAATCAAACATGTATGTTTTCCATTAAGGTTCGTAAATTCATGTAAGTAAATCAGAACTCCTGAATTACGTATTACCGAGAGTTATGCCGTGTGATGTTATTTAAGTGAATAAAGAAATTTTCCTCATTAAAACTGCGCAACTAGTGCTTTTCCGTTTTGGTCTTAAATGTGTATGTTTTTATACTATTGTTTATTTTCTGGAATGAAGAAATATTACAATGCATTCGGTGTGTACATGATCATAATAAAATACCCAGGCTGAATTTTTTAAATTGTGGAAATTTATAGGTAATCATCTTGAAGCGTCTTGCTTTCGGCTCAGCATCTGGCTACAGACGCGTGTCGAGTTGGCTGGTAGGTGTCGCTGACGACCACCGCTCAGTTCGCTAATTCTGTCGGTGACGATGCGAGGGGCCGCGGTTGGTGGCGGGGCGGGGACTATTTTCGTCTGGCGGCCACGTTTGGAAAAGGCGCGATGACGTCACGATCCTCCACGGCGATGATGCCATCGGGCGGCCGCGACACGCACCGGTCGACTTGCCAAAATATCGCAGCACGCTCCACACGTCGTGCAGCCCGCAGCGGTGCCGAGGCGAGGCGCGGCGCTGCGCACCGGCCGCGGCCCGCAATCTACTTTATTTTGGTCAGTGGACAGTGTTCACCGACCAGAGTGATGATTGCACTAACACAAACGTCTCACGCGTTGTCATTCTCTCACCGGCGCAGCGCAGTGCGGACACCACTTCCTCAACGTGATTTATATGATGATTTCATTGACCTAACTAGCTTAACGTTAATAAGCCTTTAGTTTTCTTTATAAAAGAGGCGCGCATTCATCTCTGAAACACGCTTAAGTTTTCACAGATTTGAATGGTTCTTCTTATGCTCGATCAGGCTCGATCGCGATTAAATTCCAAAAGAAATTCCACCCCTGAAGGGGCGATATCGGGGATGAAAGGCTATAACTTCGGCTTGTAAGCACCTTTGATGATTCTGTCACACTTTATTACCATTAAATTTTAATAGAACCGACTCAAAATCCTCGAGTCGACTGCCAATGGAGGGTTATGTTTTTAGTGATATTTTTTTGTACTTTTTAAAAGTTGGTGTTTACCTACTGTTTTTATTTGGTAGTGTTTAAAACTTAAATCTTAAATACCGCCTTAAAAATAACACTGAAAAGTCTAAAATAAAATAACAATTATTTTTGAAGTCGAACCGAAACCGACACGGTCATAATGAGGTCATTTAATGAGGTCATAAAAAAATCTAGTGGATCACTTGATAAGTGAT
This sequence comes from Mimas tiliae, assembly GCA_905332985.1. Classification (NCBI taxonomy): domain Eukaryota; kingdom Metazoa; phylum Arthropoda; class Insecta; order Lepidoptera; family Sphingidae; genus Mimas; species Mimas tiliae. Next base: position 9,157,822 of record HG995242.1, on the reverse strand, counting down.
CTCCTCCGCTCATGAATGCCCACAATACTCGTACCAGAAGTATCACGGACGCGTTGCCGACCTTAAAGGATCAGTTAAGGGATTGGGAGGGGGAGGGGATTTCCGGATATCTCACTCACCGTACGCAACTTCACGACAATCTGGTCGAACTGGCCCATACATGATGAGATAATATCGAACGTGCCTCTATCATTGTCAAAAAATCCAAAAACTACCTTTTGAAGTCGATATTTATGTTCAAACTTATTTTATTTTTATTCGTAGTTTATGGCATGTTAGTTCCATTACAATAACACAACTGCGACGAGTATGGTGTTGACGAGTTTAATTTTTTTACTTCGTACTTTGGCTTCAGATCTTTATCCAATTTATATAAGACCATATCGCACCTAAACTCTATCGATTGATATTTCTTCAAATAAAATCGGCCCACAATGGGTGTACCTACATACGTAAAAAAAGCAAAAACCGATTTAAGAACCTCATTGTTTTCTGAAGTCAGTTTAAAACACAAGAACAGCCAAAAGTGCCGACGCATTGCTGATGATATTCAGATCGGTACTCAAGTGCGGGTGCGCATTGAAGCATCTTTGCTTGATATACACGCGTCGAATTACGAAACCGTCTCCGGTTTTTGGGTTGTAGGTTAAAAACCAAAGCAAAAGGTTTCGATCAGTCAATATCAAATATTACAAATATAGTTTTTGTCGAAGATACATTGCTTTGTCATTTTCATTTTATCCTACAACCCAAAAACGGGAGGTTTCTCAATTCGACGCGTATATCTTTAATTTGTATTCTTTTTTATGTACCTATGACTACGCATATCTCTTCAGAATGAACCGATTTTAACCGACTTCATGACGGTTTTTGTTGTATTTGGTAGAGTTTACATACATCAAAGCCAGTCTCATATAAATTTGAAGCGAAAATTCTACCCCTAAGGGAGTAAAACCGGGGATGAATGGCTAAAATTTTACTTTACTTACTTGTAAAATAATAACTTTTTAAGTACCAAAAAGCTCCACGCTTTGGAGTTCGGAGGGCACGTAAAATGCCAATTATCAACAGTTGTTAAGCGAAGCGAAGCCTTAGATAATTCGGAGGCCTTCGGGCGGCTTAAATGTTTTGAAACTTTTGACACTAGCTTGGCCACTAACCATTCGATAAGAAGAAGAAAATTGGACGTTTTATAAATCAAACTGTTGTGATTTGTTAATTGCTGTTATGGAATGTGTAGGTATGATTAGATTGTTTGATTCCGAGGTTTCAACAAATAGTATATTTAATAGTGGGGTATAATAACTTTAAAGAAGCATACTCTATTATAATGTTATATTTAGACATGGTTTACTTAGCTTATATAAATATAATGTGGATCTATGCTTGTGTTTGATTGAGTGTGCATGTATGTGTGCGTGTGTGGTTTACTCTGTTATCAGTGTGGTGGCAATGTATGTAGGTTGTTCCTCAGTCCTCACCAAGCGGTGCGTGCGTGTCGCGTCGTCGCTTCGCGCTTGTACGTTGTAACTCGTAGTCAGTAGTTCCGTGAACCATACCGCGCTGTGCTCGTGGCCACTGGCCAGTGTAGTGCTCATGCATTACTGATTACATACACATGCGTTATTTCGTGTCGCAAACGAGTTCGTAGTAGCGGGTGTAGGGTCGCTCGGTCGCTATCGTTCACCGGTCACCAGTGCTGCGCGATCAGCTCAGGCGCGTGGTACATGCGCGGTTACACGACGCAAAACTATTTTAGTTTCGCTAATTGAACAAACATGTCAGTTTGCTTACAGTGACGTTGTGTGAAACTGATTTATGGAAACACATTGGTGGAAAACAACGTGTAGGTTTGTAATATAACACAGGTGAATAAAACACGGCCTGCATTATATCCGCTTTGGATCGCAGTTACACTCTCATCAATCCCCGTTTACCAAACGTTATCGACCAGTGTTGAAGGATATGACATGTAAGCTCTTTATGAGAATTATAAGTATTATGGTCTTGTCACCGAGTTTTCATTTCGTTGTACATTGTGCAGTGTGCACGTATATATTTGGTGAATGGAAAACATTTTTATAAGTATTTGTTATTTGGTGGTAAGGTTTGTAGGCTTGGCTTGGTTTGCTATCATGTTAGTTTTAATAATGACGAAACATGTGACCACAGTAACAGTCTCTTCATCTAGAGTTTACGAAGTGTCTTTAAATAACTGAAATCGTGCCTTCAAATTCATGCTACGATTATTTTTAAGTGCTCATTATTATAAACAGTTAAAATTTTGCTGAGAACTATTTAAATGTTGTCTTTATTACAAGCTTTAAAGTGAGCGGTATTATTTAGATATAAAAAGTAATTAAAGTTGTATCTGTACTTATACAAATTGCACTTGTCTATATGTATAAGTAGGTATATATTCTGTTCCGATTTTGGTCGGTAAAAGTAATGAAAAACTATTAATTAGATGTACTGTCACGAATCTAGCAGGTGTACCACCTATCTACCTAAGTACTTTTACAGGTGACTTTCTTATATTGTGCCCGGTGGTAGCACATAATCTGTTATGTTTACATGGTTTTGACAAAAGTGTTTCAATAACTGTAAAAATATATAGTTACATTTTTTTATTAGCTTTCGATGATGAGACGAGCAGGTCGCTCGCATGATGGTAAGCGTCACGCCTGCCCATAAGCAGAAGTAATACCAATCAGATCTTCGAATTATGAAGTACTGCATGACACTGAACATTTCATTATACAATATTATATCACTTAGGTACATCCGTTAGATATATATATTTTAGTACATTATTCTACGTACCTATAATAAAATATGCCAAACGTCGTTGATTTATAAGCTGCTATTTATTTAGGACGTACTGTGTGTATTTTATCGTAGGTAAAGTCTAATGAACCACATCAATCACACAGATCTATTGTAGATAAATATAGAACAAGGTCTGTATTTCATATGGCCATATTTAGTAAGCTTCCGTTTATCTGAACATTCAGTCGAAGTGAACTACCGGCCATGAATACAATACCAGAAAAATCATGAGTGCGTTGCCGACCTTTGCAGTAAGGAATAGAGATTGCCTAAATTATTTGGGCCTATGGAAATCTAAATTGTCTAAATAATAATGCTCGGGATCTCATCAGCCGTCTCATTACCCATCCAGGATTCAATGTGACATCACACAATTGCGTGTTCTTAACTGGTCGACAACTGAGCCAAAGGTTCTTATTGGTAATATGAGGTCTTCTCATAGCTAGGTGGCCATAGCATACATTACAAGCATGGACCATTTTGTAACAACTTATGTCTCTTGGTGCGACCGCCGCGCCGTTCTGTGCCATGCAGTGCTTTGTAATTCAAAGTTTTGTATTCAGTTCCTTCTGTTTATGGACAGTTATGTCGCCAGGCGAGCGATCTGCTCGTTTCGTCGTTCAAGCTAATAAAAAACCATGCATTTAGTGATAGTATATGTTTTTACAATACAAATAGGTATATTGAAGTTTATAGTGCGATAATTCACACAATTTTCTAGTTACGCAAGCAAAAAGAACTTACGCAACTGAAGACATCCATCATAATATTACCGTGTGTCTTTTGTCTTTTGAAACAGTCGGATTATCTTGTTAGAGTAGTTACGACTTACGTGCCTTTAATATATTTCATAGTTCATACTGAATATGAACGAACGAAAGCTCGTAAGGATACTCTGAAAATATTGATAGAGTTCATTATATCCACAGTCGAGAGTCAGTCAGTAGAAAACTACAAAATTACCCTTGTTTAGATTATTTTATTATTTGAGTCGTCCGCGTCGCTGCGTCACGTCACGTAGTTTTAATTAATGTAAATCATCAAGTTCGCGAAATAGTAGATGACTATTTCTAAGTAAGTACATAGTTAGACGAAGATACTCGTATTTATACATATTTTAGATAAGATAAACACATTAACTAATTCATAGGTGATTCGTTTGAAAACATATATTATATTTAAGTCACATAACCCTCGATATACATACGCTACGTCACTATATTTGTTATCATTGTTGGTCTATGTGAGTATTTACAAAGTGTTACAGAAACGTATGGTCATATTTAAGGTTCGGTCGTTACATACATCTGATCGTGAGTGTTAATGTTTATGTATCCTAAAATATTTACGATAATTTTAGTCACTGTCTTATTACAGTCGATAAGATCGATCACATCTTTATAGATTAAGATGAATCGAGAATAACAGTGCTGGAGTGAGATTAAAGCTGTTTATTTAGTGTTGTGTAAAAGAAAAAGCTTTATTTATGTCCTAGCAATGCAATCGAATTTAATACTACGGCGGGTAAAATACATGCATATATCGTACACTACACGTTGCTTAAGTTTGACCACAGCTTTCTGTAACACGTTGTATATACTGAATATTAAAACTTCCACTCTAAAAATCTGATATAAGTACGTGCTTTTCTGAAAGCGCAATAGCTAGAAACGCGTCTTAAACAACGGTTCGCTTTAAAGACGTAGAATAAAAGTAAAAAGGTACTTATTACATACAAATAATACGTCAATAAATACAATACGATACAATATAAATCGATTAACAATTTAATATTTAAGTGAATCATGTACTTATACTAATAGAAAAGGGATTTACACAAGGCATTTTACGACCATTTGTGGCCAAAATCACAAAGCTGATTTATATAGACTTAAATACTTAAACCATTAGATATGTAGGTAGCAGCGTTCTTAGCGGTGAATACAAAATTTGTGAATAAAATCAATTTTCAGAAAAAAGACATTTAGCGCTACGAGACGCGATGGACGCGACGATGACTTATTAGTCGGACTCGATGAAAAACGTAATATTTGAGAACAATTTCCTGCTTGAAAGTTTAAACAATCGTTATATTGTTTGAACCACATCACAAGCTGTGAAATGTGACTAATAAAAATACTATTAACTTAATATGTTCATATAGAAAACGGTCATTGGGAAATCATTCACACAACTGTAAATGACGTACACTGTAAAATTCGGGGTATATCATCCGTCAGGAATCAATCTACGAGTATGAAAACATCACCAATAATTTTATAAATCATTTATTATTTCTAGTCCGTTGTGGTTACATAGTGCCGACAAGTAAAGCTCTTTTTTTAAACCGTTAACCGCTGGGGTATATTGTATACCAGGGTTTTTCAAAGTGCCTCGTGCCGTATCTGAGGAGACTTAATAATAATCCCCCCTCATAATGAGGACGCCTTTCGACCTCAAATGCAGTACGATATTTCGTACTACCCTCCATCTCGGGGTCGCACCCTAAAATGTACATCAAGTACGAAGTACGAACGCTGCGCATCCCCTGCTGCGCAGCCGCGGCCCCAGTTAGTCGCCTCTTACGACAGGCAGGGAATACCGTGGTAGAATTTTACAAAAGCCCCCAGAGCGCAGGGGCAGATCCGGCAGCAATCCAGCGTACACCCAGGATCCCTCGGGACCGTCCCACTTGTGCTGAAGAAGGCAACCTCGGGGTTATTAGTCGGTATAACAACATAGGAATTTTTTTAAGGGGTCCGACCCAACAATCGTTCAGACAACTGGGTCGGATGGCTGGTGAGTCCGGTATAACCATCCCCCCTTCCCCCAGGGCTGGGAAGGTATCCGTAATAGGGATTTTCCGAGGGGGAAAAAAGGGGTTTTTAAAGTGGGGGGCACGCCCTGCGCACTGAAACCTGGTAGGTTCCTCATATGCGATGTGCTAGGTCGCCTGGGTTAGTACCACCGCTTTGTCTATTTCTGCCGCTAAGGAGCAGTGTGTAAGCACTGTTGTGTTTCGGCTTGAACGATATTGAAACAAGTGAAATTACTGGGCATTATGGATCTTAACATCCTATGTCTCAGGGTAATTGTGTGTTGTTGCGTCTGTTTATGGGCAAGCGCTTACTATCATACTATGAGCTTGCTCATTTCATTATTCTAGACTTGTCTTTATATTTGTGTTTGATTTATAAATGGAAGCGCTCATTTTAGCTGAAGTATTGCAATTTTGCAAGGATTCTTGAACCCGTTCTCTAGACGAGAATACAATCGATGTACTACAAAAGGCTGACCTCGGCAGATCTCGTTAACAATAAACGGACAATACTCTGAGCCAACAACGACCAAAGTACTGACGACTTCAATCGTTCTCAAATCTTACCATCCACATCCGTCTGTGCGTCACGAGATGCCGTTAAACCGGTTTCGACTATTATAACGATTCTTAACACATAACGGTTTTGAACGTCTAGTTACTTCGAATCCGACATACTCACCTAATGTATTTCAACGTTACGCATTAAAGTTTTCACACAAAAGTATTCATACAGACACATGTGAATACAATTCGACGAGGCATCAGGCATTCTGTCGCGTCGTCGAGGAATGGCGATTATAACTGATACCTACGTAAATGTAGCAAACTTGTGTCGTATTTCAAGCGTGAATGTATGTCGTTGTCTGTAGTTGTTGTATTGAATTGCTCGGCACATCCCGCCGGTCGATTAACATCTCGTTATGAACTCAACGGCTGCTATACAACATAACGCCCACGTTCGGCAGCCGGCCGCCGACACCGCATCGCATCCGTCCTGCCGTGATTGATAAACCAATTTGACATCATTGCCGTGGGAAATGTGGCCTAGAGAGCGCTTTGTGCCCCGATAAAGCGACTAGTAAACAGGTTACCATTTGAACCGTTTCTGTACATGCAAGGAGATTCTCCATTATTCTAAGAGTGGAATGAAGACATGATTGCTACTTAGATTCTTATGTATATGGCGTACTCATCTATTGGTAATGAGTGTGAGTGCGAATAAAATTGGCTTCTGATATAGCCTGTGCGAGTCACTTCAATTTTAGTTATTATTAAGTTTTGAGCACTTCTTAGCCAAAATTAAAATATCTTTCTAATTTTAGTAGCCTTTATAATTCTATCGCTGTAGACTCGAATCTTTTAGTCTTTTGTCTAAATTTGTTACAACAAATTACGAATTTTAATTAGAATCCCAGAGAAGTAGGTACCAGCTATAAACATTCAACCATCGGTAATGATGTATATTATTAATGAAGGTCATAGGCAATTAATGTTAATTGTCATGAAATTAGCGATTAAGTTGATAGGATTCGTGGGCGACGCTAGCCTTGATCTCTTAATATGGAACTCTATATTTGATGGCTTATCCCTTGATCTATTATTAGTTTAATTAGGTAAACATGTTTTTATACTATTCGTTAAGCTAGTCACATAATCATTATTATTTAACATACTCATTGTAACATATTTCCAAATATGATGTATGTACCTACGTACAATGGTAGATGGCCTTGTAAGTGAAAGACCAAACTCTACCAAGCTTAGGAGAGAATGGCGGCAAAAGAAAAGTAAGTTGGGGTGTCTCCATTATAATGATAGTGATCGTCGATACAGTATTATATGAAATAAAATATATGTATATGGGTAATAAAATATGTAACTAAAACATAAATAATGTAATAAGCTTATAATGACATATATTATTGATTGAATGCAACTTTGACACTGTTGAAGTTAATTGAACAACAATTGGCATGTTGTGGTAGATGCAAGTAACATTTTGCGTGTGCGTCGATCAGTTTTTGATAAGCAGTGGGCAGCTGGTGGGGGTAGAAGTGCTCGGGTACCGGAGGAGGAGGAGGGGGAGGGTAAATGCGACCACGCAGGCGGTATTCGGTCGGTGGGAGGCAGTCACCGGTGATGTAAGAACGGCTGGCTCTGGCGGTGATGTCAGCGCGCCCACGCCGTGCCCCCACCTCCCCGCATCTGACCTGCCTCGGTAAAGCCTTCCGCAAGCCTGCGTTCCACGCATATATTTACAAACAATACTTGGTGAAAATAATTAAATTATGTTAAGATGTAAATATTAAATTACGGCTACTGTAAAAATATGGTAAAATTTTCTTCGATTACCTAACTCACGTCTTATACCGCTTTAAAATTATAACCTGCAATAACAGTCGAGTCTACTCGTCTTTGATATCAAACACAAATAATTCCTTATCTCAATGCACTCAAAGTTGCATTTCGTGGACTAAGTGTCAACGCTATTAATTCCTAAGCTTATTTATTATTCTTTACCCTTTGTAGACAGTAGGTGGTCTGACACATTTAATCGATTCATATATAAAGTTCTCGAACTGGAACATAATTGCATTACCTTTTAGATTTTTAGATTAAGGTCAAGTTACACAAGATAATGAATTAACTAAGGTGACGACTTACGTAGTAACTTGCAAAATTGGATATTATTTATAAATTTTAATTGAAACATTAGCTGTAAACGTTCACGCTAGAAATATTGAACTTGTAGTTGTGATTCATAATACGTACCTAGCTACTTGGTTTTATTGTTCGTTTGGTAATGCCTATTGCCTAATGCTTATTCTTACAGAGTAGTTTCGGTTACCATTAGATTGCATAAATGTGCATTATATTAAGCCTAATAATGCCCAGTTATTGCGCTGGCTTCAATGTCCTTAAAATCGAAACACAAAAACGCTTCCACATTGTTACTTGGCGGCAGAAATAAAAAGGCGGCGCGGCGTCACGCATACGAGGGTGCACACAACTAGGAGCTTTTTATTTCTTTCTTTCTTCGGCATTTCCTATGACTGCTAATATTCAAACTTGTTTTATTCACCTATGTTATTCATAAATATCAGTGAAGTGAAAAGAAATAAAGCATACAATAATGATACAAAACTATATTTCGGGAGCTTATAACATTTGCACGAAATGGAAAAGTTGTATCATGTCCGTACATTGTTAATGTGTGATAATTAAGACAATAAACCTAATACAATAAACATGATTCGGTGATAAAGTGAAGTGTTACAAAAATGGATTCGAACATACATTGATGTGAGGGTGACTGGTATCTAGCTAATGACATGAAGATGGAGGGCGGTGTCCTCAGCGTGACAAGCAACAATAACAGATTCAGAACGCACCTCAAGAACGCAGCGAGTGCCATATGCGCGCGGACGCTGCCCAAGCAGAGGCGCAATGATCCGGCGGCGACGAGCAGCTCTCGCCACCACACGTACCCTCGAGCGACGCCGCCGAAACGGGCGTCCATCTCTTGCCGGATGGAACCTCTCGTGTGTCCTGTTCCACAGCACGCTACGGCATTCGAGTCGCCCGAGCCTGTCAGTTACGCTGTTACGGAGGCGCACTCCTCGAAAAAGCCGAACAAACTCAAGCTGAAAGGAACATTAGCAAGGTAAGAATGTTTTCATATTTTCTTTCAGGTCATGTCTATTATCTAGTCGTTATTATGTTATTTTACACCTTGGCCTGTTCAACGTGGGTTGGATGCATCTAAGTTTTTTATAATGTTTATTGTTGATTAGCAAATCCGCCAACCTTGCTCTTTCGTTGCAAGTGGCAACACAAGCACAAGATACATGTTTGGTAATGAGAGTCAGACGCCTCACGCCCATGTAGCTTGCTGTTGGGTCAATAACATCAGCATGACATCATGTTGACTGTTTACCCAGGTCGTGGCGTGATGATGCCGGGTTAATTACGATTTTATGCGAATTATTATAGTTTTATGCATTAATCGTGTTTATTTTTACGACATAGTTTCATATACATTTGTTGATAATCCCGGATAAGCAGTCCGCACTTACGGGCTTGATGATTGATGCTCCTAAAATAGAGCCTACACATAAGTCCACATGGGAATTCTTCAGGCTAATATCGTGACGAACGACAGTCCCTTTTTTATGGATAAAGTATGGTTCATCAGATTCTTGGTTTTGTTGTGATTAAGCCGTAATTATTTATAATGTTACACATTAATTTATGAGGACTTCATCTACACTTATTATATTATACTGAGGAAAGATTTGTATTTTTGTATGTAACGAATAAACTTAAAAACTACTGGACCGATCTTAAAAATTCTTTTGCTGTTAGAAAGCTACATATCACTGAGTAACATAAGCTTCTTTTTATCCCGGAAAAGGCCGTACACGCGGGCCGCGAGCAAAGGCTAGTTATAAATAAAAAGAAGTTATTTAATAATGTTTATAAAGACAGATGGAATAACTTAGGTACGATTTTTATTTTTCAAACGTAATTATAGTCACTTGGTAGAGTTTATGTACTTAATGTTTTATGGATTAAATCATCGCTTGGAAATACGTGAAATTATGTAAGGTAGCTCGTCTCTAAAATGGTAGATTATTAAATAGGTGTATACATAGTATATATTATCAACCGTGAAATAATGTTTTTAGGTATCCAACACAATTGTATTAATATCTAATCAATATGTTTAAAGTGGAAACAGTATGGGTGTTCATTATAATATCTAATTTGGCGCGCATGACCTCACATTTCGTAGTCGACCAAAATAACAAGGCGTCGTAAACACTAAACACCATGCGGAAATGGAGCATGACCATTCATGTACACGGATATGCTTATTATTAAAATTTTATTTATCAAAATAAACACAATGTAGGTAAATGTGAGGCTATTACTCCTAACCGCTAAACCGCATTGCGCCAACGTGAAACAATAAGTACTAACAGCGTGACTGTCTGAGTCCTGAGCCTTCATAGCTTGACACATCGATGTAGTAAGACAATTATTTGATATGAACTTATAAAATAAAATTCTCATTACCGCTAAAAAGATACATAATCGAAGTACGAACGAAGTAAATGCATTCGCATATTTATATACGAGTCGTGCCGCGCGCGCGAGTGGGAACGCTGAGGCAAGTCTCTCTCTCTCGCTCGTACACCATGATGTCATGGCATATTTTTGTAGAGACTTAATGACTTAGATCGCACGCGCTTTTCGTTCGTAGTTTTACTATAATTTACATATCGGCAATTTTAATGACAATGTGGAGTGTTTCATCTTATGTTCACGTATTTCTACTGTTCTCCAATGAGGCTGGACATCTTTGTACCAAGAAAAGAGTTTTTGATGAGATGGTGCTTATTCGAATTTAATTATTTCACCGATGGTCAGTACCAATGCCATTAGAAACTTCTAAGTACGGAAACATTACGATTGTGGTAGACATTGTTTCTTACAAAAGTTTTAACAATTACAAAATTATATCGATGGTATGGCGCAATCCACCACAAGAGTTTTTCAAAGCAGTAGTTTGAGACAACACAATCAGGTCCCGGGAAATACTTATCACGTTCTCCTAGTCTCGGGAATATCGAATATCTTAATAGACTCGCAACTAGGTTGCATTTTTCACAGACAACATATTGTTAATCCATGAGAAAAATAATGGTAAGCAATTAATAAACACTTAGTTGTTGCCTGCAGCACCGCTTGCGTAATTAAGTTTAACGGTGCCTTAATAGGGGTCTGTGCTCTACACAACAAATAAGCTACACCCAACGTTCTCCTCCATTAAAATATTTTGCACGGCGCAGGAACCGAAGCAGCTAACGGGATGATAAGTATCCATGTATTAGTCCAGGACTAGTATGTGTGCCTAATTTCTTAATTTAATTTAAATCGGTAGGTACAGCTAGTTTTTGCGAGATGCTCAAACAAACAGATAATTACTGGGTAGTGGTTGCAGATCGCGAGTTATGCATACTTGTGTTTTTTTTATAATGGAGCAGTTAAACGACAGGTGAATCGTGATAACGCGAGTAAGTAATGAATGTATGCACTCCAGAACATATTATGTGGTACTTCTCATCTTTGAGGTTTAGTCATAAATTAGCCTATTAATAAACATATCTACTCAAAAAAGCAATAATTATAAATGTAATATAAATCCAACGATTATATAGGTAGATAATTTAGAATACATTACGTTTTTATCTCTAGTCTCTATCGTGATCTCTACATTAGCTTTGTCTTAGACTTAGTATTACAAGATACTTGATATTTTGAGAGTGGTAAAGCCACGCTGTAGACAGTTCTGTCTACAGCTTGAATAGGCCGGCTCGTCCGGGTTGTTACCACTGTCTCACAGAAAACCGGCGTAATGTATTCGTATGGTGAGTGAGATATCCGGAGGTCCAAATTACCCTCCCCTTCCCAATCCCTAAATTATCCCTTTCCTTTAAGGTCGGCAACACGCCAATGATTATTTTAGTACTGTGGGCGTACATAGGTGGTGGAGATCACTTACCATCAGGTGACCCACTTGCTCGTTTGCCGGCCTATAAGATAAAAAAAATATATGCAAAATATCTTGGCCGGCTTGAAGTTAGTCACGAGCGGCTTCGGGGCTATTGTTGTCAGAGTTGTTAACCGACGCGACGCACCGCGACGATGAAAGTTCTCTATTCAATTGTATTGGAAAAATATTTTTATTTTAATATAGCGCGAGAAAACGAGACGACTAAATTTTATTTTAGCATTAATAACGGGCCGGCAGCTTTGATAGACATGTAGAGAAAGCACGAGAAAACGTGGCGATAAAATTTTCTAGAGTTCTTATGTTAAGCGTACAGAAAAGATTTTAACGCCGGCGACGCAAAGCCGCGAGAATTAGCTAGTTATAATTAGGCATGTATGTAATTGTACAAGCTCATTGTTTTGTAGCGTATAATGGGTGATGAGATAATGTTGGCACAGAGTCAATCGTTCAGGTTAATTATTTACTAAAATAATTTATAAACGACCGGAAGACGTCAAGCTCCGATTGGCCAGTCATCACTCATCTCGCTTTTATGTCGAGTGATTGTACCTCACATCCTCCTGTCCGATAATATTTCTGAGAAGTATGAGTCGAATTCAATGCAAATGTGCTTTGTCGATGACGTTCTACTTAAACAAAAAGATTGAGCTTATGTTAATGAGTTAAGAAATCATTACGATATTTCCGAGAATCTTTACTACTCGTTTGCGTGAATACTACACAAACACATCACGCATAATATGATAGAGCAACTCGCGCACAAACGAGTTGAACTATTTAAACAAATATTCCCTATTTCAAAATATATACCCTATTTTTTGCCCGAATTGGTTATAAATAATGATATTAGAATATCATTTAGTCTCTACTTTTTCGAAATTAATTAGACTTCACACAAATCGAGGATTACGGACAGAGAAATATTGTGTAATTCGTAATAATTATTAACTGACCTAAAAAGTGCTTATAAATTCAACAGTATTTTTTTTATTTATGATATGTCTGCTAAATGTGGCCGATTTTAACTATGTACATTAATTTTTTTATCATGTTTTTTTATGATGATATACACACTATACTATATTTAGAAATGGAACTAAACTTGGAGAATATTATTTTGTATTTTGGTTATCATTATTTATTTTAAGAGGAACGCAGTATGTATGCAAATGCGACGAATCGAGTGTAAGCAGTGTTGATTCAGGTAATATTTATACAAGCGTTGATATGTAAAATTACTTACTTTTATTTGTGCGATAGTTGTGCATACATGTAATAAATAATTGTATTTGACTTGTTTAATTTTAATTAAATGTCTCTGGGAGACGTAGCAGCAACACATTTTCAATTAGACATGTTTTATAAAATCGCCATTATTATTCACATATTTTGTTTGTGTTCTTTCACAAAAAGATGACTTGTTTAGAGAGTAAATTAACTCATATTAATTAGATTATTAGATTGTTAATATTTTTTACCTAGTTATTTATTGATATTACATACTTGATTACATTTTACATTTATTTTGTGCGATAAAACGAAACACAAGTTTTAAGTAATTGCCCACAGAATAGTATACACTTGACACCTCAGTAGAGTTCATCTATATTCTATACCAACTGGAAAAAATAGGCATTCAGCACTGTGCATTTCCAACGTTCATTTCTGCCAACATCGCGTTTATTTACCTACTACGCTGAAGCAAGGAAGGGTACTCATGAATTTGACATCTTGTGTATGTATATATGTTAGTATGTATTGATGTTCCACTCTAGCGTGAGTAGCCTCGCTCCAAGTGAACCGATTTTGAAAAATATGAGGTTATCGATTCGTCTTGATTGTGCGATAGTTATAGGCCATATATTTTAATATAAATTAAATATTAGTCATGTTAATTAAAAATACTAGGAGATAAAACGTAAAATATGTTTTCATCATTAATTTAGTTATCAATATTGGTGTTTGATAAAAGCTAGTAAATAGATAATTCTAAATATACAAATTTTATGAATATTTCCTTGTTATATGGCCCCAAAAGTACTTATTTTCCTATATTTAATGCTAGCATATAAGACATTAGTACAGCTGTTTTTTTGCCATAAAATATACTTTAAGAATAATAATAAATAATTTTAATATAATCTTAATTTTTTATTACAATTTTATATTTATTTTGCCATAATTTTACCGTAGTCATGTTTTAGTTGTTGTTTTAACCAGAAGATTTACAACAAGTGGCATACCTGATGTTAAAATGATCTTAAAGGCCGGCAACGCGTCTATAATTCTTCTGTCACTATAGATGTTTATGGGCGATGATCACCCATTTATTTGTTCGTTTGCCCATATTCTACTGTAAAAAAGTATCTTCTTTTTACTCTCATCCCTGTCTGTTATCATTTATTGCACAAAATAAATGTTTCGTATTACACACGCGATTGAAGCCTTACTCGCATTAAAAATAAACAAATAACAAGACACATTCTAAGAACATAATTGTGTAGTTTTGTTGAATCGAGACTATTTTTATCACTTACGCCTACCATATCAAAATCAAAGTGACGAAAATAACCGGCACTCGAGTTCACACGAGGACAAGATTCGTATTCAAGATATTATCCAAATTATCTTCTGGGAATATTACGAATACGATGATGTGTGTTAGGCACACCGTAATCTTTTAATTTGAACGAACTAAGAAACAATGTGATGGGGTGACTAACGGTCAGTTAGCAGTTGATTGAAAGTAGCCTAACTCTATATTCATATGGATTTATCTAGAAATGTATCCAGTGGCGCATCGCGCATACCCATATACTCGTAGTAGAAGGTTAGGGGATCACCAACTGGATGAGTGATGACGCAGTCGGCCGTCGGCTTATCAGTGTAACTAATGTCAATACGTAAGCCATGTCGGTAGATTAATGGATTGAAATCGCTTGAATTGCTCATCGTTTACGGTTGTTAAAGACTGATAGAGCCAGTCATGAATCAATTATTCATTGTTCTTTTTTATAAGTTCCGTCTGTAATACATCATACCTATTCGACGTTAGCGGATCTTTTATATAATTTATACTCATGCGCAAAATTATATTTTGTTCTAATGATTCGACTTAACAGGAAATGAATTTACTCTTGTAGAATTTTTTAATTTTAATCACTGGTTGAGTTTTCAAATTTCAAAATTCAAATACCGTTCCAAAGTGTAATATTGTACCCTAAATTATGTACATATAATAAATAAAGTGTCGAAGCGTACACACTATTAATAAGTAAATGCAATATTGTTGTAACACGCTTGTATTTAATTAAGTAAAAAGTATGCAAATTACATGGCTAATTAGAAAGAAAGAAAAAGTTTATTGTCATCATATTTAAGACATGCAACATATATAAAATTCAACTGACTTAAAATTAATATTATAACTAAGTATACAGTTGTATGCCTTCACGGTGACAACAGGAGACCAGCTCAGTATAATTACAACTAGGGTCGGTTTATTTCCACTAGTTGTGTTGACTAAACTAATGGATATTTTTTCCCCTGTAGATCAATTGACTGCACTACTGGGACTTATATTTTACTATTTATAAAAACGTTTAGTACACGGAGATTGTTAATTATTTACGCTAAAACATATTGAAAACTATGAATTGACTGTGACTCATTCGTTTTGGTTTTAAAGGTGAAATCCGTGTTAACAAAAACAATTATACAATTGGAGTATATTAATGATTACAAAAGAAATTGAAAATTAAAATGAAAGTAATAATAAGACAAGCATAGAAAAACCTACGACCTAGTGAAAGCTTAGCTTTTCTGGTAGCTACTACTGCTTTGTCTACTTCCGCCGCCAAGTACAAATTACAATGTGTAAGCACCTGCGTGTGTGAAGGACATTGAAAATTGAAACCAGTGAAATTATTGAACATTGTGTGACTTTATGGGCAGATGTGGCGCTTAACATCAAGGGAGTGACTTTTTCGTCTCATCATTGAGGTGAATTAAAGTAAAAGCAAAAAAATTATTAAAAAAACCGACAGCGCAAAAGAGTGTCGCAGGCGGAGACATATTGAATAATCAAATTGTTACTTTAGCATATCCTCGACTGAGATACTCTTTTATGTAGTCAGATTACTCATTTGGAAGCTATGAAAAATGTTTTAGAATGAAATGGCTATAATGTATCGCATGTCAGACGGTTATCGATTGGGTCAAGATCGGAAAGCAGTCTGTCACTTGTCAGTTGTCACTCGCGTCATGCTGTGCGGTATCCAATTACAGAGCCGATCATTAATGCCTGTTTACTTTGAATGTAGTGTATTACCAATATTCCACCACGGTCCGCGACAGATATACGTATTTGTCATTGTCGAAGTTTTTGTACAGAGTAATGAATTTATTAATTCTTTGTTTTGTTACTATGATATACAATTTTGGTATTAGTTCTTCATTAATATTATGCGAATGTAGTCTCTGTTGGTCACAAGCTGTCAGGTAAGTGTTGCAATTTGTAAAATAATAATACAATAAAACTATAAAAACCCAACCAAAAAAATAAAAAGCTAATAAAAACTAAACAATTTTGAGTTAGTGGTACCTATTGTAGTTTATTAGTCAATGATTGATACCATCGACTTAAAAATGTTCAATTACATTTCTAGCTATTGAAGATTTTTTGATTCGGTTTTATTTATTGTTAAAAAGTTTTTACTTTACTCTTTTTTAGAGAAAGATTCATCAAAATCGGTACATAAATGTCAAAGTTTAAGGCTTTCATCCCCGATTTCACCCCTTTAGGCTTAGTAATGGAATAATGGAAAAAGATACTGATTAGGAGTAATAAATTAAATAGCGAGCGAACGTTTTACCAAACCGTTATATTCGAAGTACACGAGAGACACAGACATAGACAATAAATATATTCTAGTGATGTACCATAGATAATATTGTGGCTGCGTTCATATTCCTTTATCCTCTCTTGAACGCAAGCCCATGCTTTCCAGAAACATATAAAACTTTAGCTTGGGTAAAGCTTTAGTGAGGCAGTCCGCTAACATTAAGTTGGTGCTGATGAATTTGATGATGATGTCACCAGATGCCACCTTGTCCCGTAAATAATGATGACGTACATCAATGTGCTTACTCCGAGCATGATAAGCATAGCTACCTGTAAGTTTAATTGCACTTTGATTATCACAAAACAAAGTAATAGCTGTAACCATAGTTGAAGGCCACAACTCATTATGTAGCTGCCTCAACCATAACGCCTCTTGTGCGGCAGCAGAGAGCGCCATATACTCAGCTTCAGTGGTTGATAGTGCAATTGTTTGTTGCCTCTTTGAATTCCAAGATATTGCGCCACCCTGAAAAATGAATGTATATCCTGTGCAAGATTTTCTATTTTCTTTGCAAGAGGCCCAATCCGAATCACAGTATCCAATTATTTCTTCATCAACATTACTCATAAATAGTAGTCTTAAGTCGATGGTACCCTGTAGATATCGGAGTATCCGCTTTGCAGCATTGTAGTGATCTCTTGTGGGGTTCTTGTTGTATTGGCTTAACTTATTAACTGCATAACAGATATCGGGACGTGTCCCCTGTGATATATATAATAGACAACCAATCACTTCCTGGTATAGTTTAGTTTCTATCTTCTCAGAAGTATCTGAAAATTCTATGTTTGACTCCATGGGTGTTCCCACTGGGTTACAGTTTTCCATTCCAAAACGTTTTAATGTATTTTGAATATACTTGATCTGATCTATATAAATACCTTCATTGCTGTATGTTATACGCTGACCAATGTAATATGTAGCTTTTCCTAATTCCTTCATTTCGAATTTTTCTATTATTTTCTTCTTAGTTTTGCTTGCTATTTCTTCATTATTATATATTAATAAAATATCATCTACATATACAGTCAGAAACAAGATGCTATTGTCATTACTATGAATGTAATATATACATGGGTCTAAATTCGACTTTTTAAACCCAATTTCATACAAGTAACTATCTAGCTTATGGTTCCAAGTTCTGCTAGCTTGTTTCAACCCATAAATAGACTTATTCAACTTACACACTTGCTCTGATCCATTTTCATAGTGTGGAGGTTGTGACATGTATAACTCAACATCAATGTCACCCTGTAAAAAGGCACACACTGCATTTAGCTGCTCTATTTTAAGATCATGTTTAGCAGCTATTCCTAGTAAGTATCTGATGGAGGTTAAGCGTACTACAGGTGCATAAACATCTGTATAATCTATACCAAATCTTTGTTCATAGCCTTTTATAACAAGCCTGGCTTTATATTTGATAATGTTGCCATCTGCATCTAACTTAGTCTTAAATACCCATTTACAAGGTATAGTACTCTTGCCTGGTGGGAGTTCACTGAGAGTCCAAGTATTATTCTTCACTAATGAATTGTATTCACTGTCCATTGCACTTTGCCATTCCAGTCTGTTATCACACTCTAAGGCTTGCTTTGAAGTCTGAGGGTCTTGTGGTAACATATTGAGGTCTGATATATTTTGACATAAGTAGGTAGGTGTATTCTTCACTTTTCTTGGTCTCAAACTTCTGGTGATAAGTGGCTTGGGGCTCGGAGAGATAGCTCTTTCAGGAACATAATCTTCATCATCGGTGACATGTGAGCTATCAGATTCCTTCATAGTGCTTTCATATGAACTAGTACTATCATCAATAGTCTCATTCCTCTCTTCTTGTGTGCAGCTCATTGGCATTAAAGTGAAATTCTTCTCTATACTTTCTTCCAAAAACACCACATCTCTACTAATAATGATTTTACCTTCATTTCTATCATATAGTCTATAACCTTTGTACTCTGGAGAATACCCAACAAATATTAATTCTCTCGACTTGCTATCCCATTTTAATCGCTTTTGTTTAGGTATATGTGCCATTGCACGGCAACCAAATATTCTTAAATTTTTTATATTAGGCTTCTGACCTGTCCACATTTCCTCTGGAGTTTTATAATTGATAGATTTTATAGGTGAACGGTTGATCACATAAGCTGCTGTGGAAACAGCTTCAGCCCAGAATTTCTTTGGCAACTTGGCATCAATAAGTAGGCATTTGGCACGTTCAACTAGAGTTCTGTTCATCCTCTCGCTCATGCCATTTTGTTCTGGAGAATATGGCACAGTGAGCTGTCGTTTGATACCAGACTCTTTACAAAATTTTACAAATTGTTCATTAACATATTCCTTACCGTTATCAGATCTTAAAGCTTTTATCTTGGTGTTCAGCTGATTTTCAACTAAGTTCTTATATTCCTTGAATTTTTCAAGTACTTGTGACTTTGAGTACATAAAGTAAACAAATACCTTTCTTGAATAATCATCAATAAATGTTACATAGTATCTGGCACCACTGAGGGACTTTTCTTCCATAGGACCACATACATCAGAGTGTATCACTTCAAGTAAGCTGGAAGCCCTTATGCCTGTATTCTTGAATGGTTGTCTTGTTTGTTTACCCTGTAGACATGTACTACATATAAAATTTTTGTCTTGTTTAATTACTTCCATGTCAACACCATCAGCTGACTCAGTTAGTTTCTGAAGATTCTGATAATTAAGGTGGCCCAACCTTTGATGCCATAAGTGGGCTGAAGTTAACAATGCATATGTATCATTATATATTACATATAAATTATTTTGTGCATATCCAGTCATGACCAGCTTTGTATCATGATATATCTTACAACAGTTTTTATCAAATTTAACTTCACAGTTATTTTGAGTTATTTGATGTATTGATAATAAATTTGCAGCCAACTCAGGAACATACAATACATTTTTTACCTGTATGACGCCAATTAATTGCTTGTTTTCACCATCATAGCTTTTCAAATTCACATTACCACAACCCTTTACAGATAGTGTTCTGTTGTCAGCTACTTTGATGGTAGTTACCGGAGCAGGGCCATAATCATAAATCCAATCTCTGTTGTTTGTCATGTGCATTGCAGCTCCAGAGTCCAGGTACCAGCATCCTCTGTTCATATCTGGGGATGCAGCAAAGGCAGCTACAAAACTAGAAGAGATTTTATTTTTATTAGTATCATTAATGTTATTTTTATTTTGCCTCGGGTACTGACTTGAGTGGCAGTTTTTTGAAATGTGCCCATATTTATTGCACTTAAAACAACGGGGCCCTTTTCCTAATGGCTTATTATACTTCACATTCCCTTTGTGATGATTTGAATAAAAGGCTGCCGAGTCGCTTACATTTTTAACATCCTGCAGAATTTTTGTCTTTACAAGATCGGTACTTATAGTTACACCTGAGCTTTCCATTGCCATTATCATTGGCCTATATGATTCCGGTAGTCCTGCGAGAAGAAGTGTACCCAGCCACTCATCATCAACTATGAATCCTATATTACGCAGCTTGTGTGCACAAGTTATTACCTTATTTACGTAGGTTTCCACATTTCCACACCCTTCTAGATCTGTGGTTATTAATTCTCTCAATAAACCTACCTTCCTTGTCAGACCTGAATCATCAAAAGCCTTCCGGAGATTAGACCATACTTCCTTAGCGGTTTTGGCTTCCTGTATGTGGATGTAATTAATAGAATCCACAAGAAGCACAATCTTCGATCTGGCTTTCGTGTCCTCGCTTTTGGTATAAGTTTCATCGCCTATTTCGACGCATTTCCACAACTCCTCGTGTTCGAGATACGTTCGGACAGCAAAGCTCCATGTGGCATAGTTTTCACGGCCTTGTAATTTTTCAATGTGAACCATGTGCCCACTTGAAGTCATTTTTACGGATGCTTCAATTCTTTGCTGAAAAGTACCTATTCGCGAAAAATACCGGAGTGAAAAAATTAAGTTGAAGCCGGCAACCTAACCTCACTTGTACACGCGGTTGTGAATTTAAACTTTGCCCTACAACTAATCTCTTTGCCTACAACTGAACTAATTAGGCGTCTGGGCCCATAACCTAATGGAATAATGGAAAAAGATACTGATTAGGAGTAATAAATTAAATAGCGAGCGAACGTTTTACCAAACCGTTATATTCGAAGTACACGAGAGACACAGACATAGACAATAAATATATTCTAGTGATGTACCATAGATAATATTGTGGCTGCGTTCATATTCCTTTACTTAGAGGTGGAATTATTTTTTCAAATTAAATAATTGGAACCACCACCTCAGTAAACCCTATCGAATATAAAAAGAATCACCATAGTTCCGGTAAAAAAATACGTGCAAAATAACGTGTCTGGTCTAAGCTAGTCACGAACAGCATCGCGGCTATTGTTTTCAGAGAGTAACTACCGCACTCATAAACGTCAATCAATTTTAATTGTGATTTAGTCACGTCTTGGAATTGGATTATTCCAGAATCCAAGAAATGTCTGTCCGAAGGAGCCATAACAAATATACCTACTATTTGTATGAGGGTTGCGCACTAGATCCTAATTCCATTTTCCGAAATCGAGAATATCATCAGTTCGAATCATGATCTCGGATTCGGATCGAATGCAATGCGTAAGTGTAAAACTCTAAGGGTGACGAGAAGCGAATACACTGACTGTTGCATAAAGGTGGTATCAATAAAAGATCCACGTACAGGGAGAACTATTTTACAAGAAAAAAATACTGGGTCTCGGGGTGACGAGCGCAGTCCAGTACCATGCAGAGCAAAAAATTATTGAGTAAAGTCAAAAAACGAATAGTTTAATTTCCATCTTTTTTATCAGTATCACATACAAACATACATAGACTCACGCCTGTTTCCCATAGGGGTAGGCAGAGGTAACAGTATATATTTTATCAGTATTTTAGCATTGGAATCACCCATCGAAATTGCGACCTAAACACCATCTAATACAAATGTCATTCAACTGTGTATGTATTAAACATACAATAGCAATGAGTCCTTGGACCATAAAACTGTTATTTCGATATAAATTTTGTAGAGTGGTAGAGCCACGCTGTAGACACTTGTGTCTACAGCACGAATGGGCTGGCTCGTCCGGGTCGTTACCACTGTCTCACAGAAAACCGGCGTAAAGTAGTAGCTTGGTGCTGCGTTTCGTACGGTGAGTGAGATATCCGGAGGCCCAAACCCCCTCCCCTTCCCAATCCCTTAATTATCCCTTTCCTTTTAGGTCGGCAACGCACCCATAATACTCTTAGTATTGTGGGTGTACATGGGCAGTGGAGATCACTTACCATCAGGTGACCCACTTGCTCGATTGCCGGCCTATGCTATAAAAAAAAAAAAAAAAAAAAAGATAAATCCTGAAACTGAAATTTATGTGGTTGTTTCGGTGACGCAGTTGAAATGCGTACGCGGGCAACTGCTGTGCTGAGACCTCTTGTTCGATCCTCGGATTGCGTAAAAGTGATATTGGGTTTCGCTATCACGAAATGCTCAGTATCAGCCCCGGAGTCTGGGATTGTGTCTGGTATGGTGATAGGTTCACCCCTATCACATCTTTTCTTTCTGCCTGACGCTATTGCAGACTAATGCTAGGGTCCGCCTTTTCATCATGATTTGATGGAGGATTTGGTATTATGTGGGGCGACCCGCCGTCGGAACCAAGTTTCGTCATTGCCTCGTCCGTTAATCAGCACAGTGTAATAGTACAAGAATAAGCTCGGCGAAATGTGGGCGTACTGGTCACACATATGCCTACCACTTCAGGGATTACAGACTTGAGTGCGTATGTATGTGATTATAATTCCTACAGGTAAGTTACAGCTCTACAAATGCAGTTTTTATTGATAACCTTTGACCACCTTTTTGTAACACCCTGCCAATATAGGGCGGGTAAAAAGACTACTTCAGGCTTGCCAAGTTATTTTGCGTCTATTGTTTTTTTTATGGCGGTGGACTCTATTGTATGGTGATAATATTGCGTTGTTCACGTGGGAAAGGTCCTTATCGGCAAGACTAACTAACGCCTTCGTAGGTAACCCAACGCCGCTCTGTTTATTTAGTCTACTGTGGATACATAAGGTGTGTCTACACAATCTACGCGTTGTGCACATTCCATTAATATTATGTACTGTGAATGCATTCGTGGAATCGTACTATGTGAAACATTAGACGCCGAAGAATTTCATTGTTAAATTATTGTTGATTTATTGTACTTTTTAACCGCTGCAAAAAAATATGGGTGCTATAAGTTTGACCCCTTTGTCTGTCTCTGTGTGTATTAATCTGTGGCATCGTAGCACCTAAGTCCTATACAAATAGATATACTTGAATGTGTTTCTTGGTTTAAAAACTGGTTTAATCGAGATAGTAATTGTTATCTATGATTGAAGAAAATCTGTTCAGCCGTTTAAAGTTACAGATGTTTGTCTAACAGCAACCCGCAACGGGAAGTTTCGTCATTGCCTCGTCCTTTCTACCTATGAATTTGTCGTTCTGTACGAAAATAGTTCAGCACTTTTATCCATCTTTTTTATTTTTATAAATCAAAGTAACCACTAATGCTATCGATGCATCTTTGACAGCGCACTAGCAATTAATCAATGTCCTTCATGAAGAAATCGACTGAGCGGGAGGCAACAAACTCATTTTGTACTGCCGCTAGGGTATTAATTTTTCCCGCAAAGAAAATTTTGATTAATAGAAATATAAAAATTCCTATGGCAATGATAACAATCGCTGTTGTACTTATATTTTAATATTATTTACATTGTATGGTAGGTATTGAATTAGACAGTAGGTGTAAACAGAATCAGTAAAACTGCAACTGAAAATGAGTTGAAGCGTACATAATATAGGACATTCTGATTAAACGCCGCGCCAAGTAGATGTTACGTGTGAAATCTTAGATTAGAAGTTAGATAGCTAAGTTGAGTTGTGATGATATTTAAAGGGCTCCCCTTATCAATGTTTTTCAGTTATTACATCACTTTTAAATATATTAGTTCACTCAATAACATCCTGGTGTTTACAATTTTCCCGTTTCGTATTTTATAATTAATTGATTGTATAATGTAAGTTTATTACATTTATTAAAATAAATTAAATTTTCAATTGAAACGGCAATGTGACAACAAGTTACAAAACTGAAGCTGCTGGTTAATACATCGTCTAATGCAGTTCGAATATAATGGCGATTAACAAGACATGTGAGATTTAATTATGCCGATCAACCGGCTAGGTTGACTCTGAACGCAACTCTGGAATGAGGCACTATAGCAAGATTTTCATCATGTATACGGATCGTATTAATATTCCGTCGGATATTAGTTGTATCGTGGAGTACTTTTATAAACATACGGAACCCTCAGGACATGAGCCCTACTCGGATTAAGCCTTTTGTAGTTATCAGATTCAACAGAAAGACATGAAATTGCTTAACTAATTTTTGTATCATCATCAATTTCATTATTATAGGTAATTTAATGAAGGGGTTGCAATTTATAATAGTTTACTTTCTGTTTGTTACAGGGAGGTGGCGAGTGCATGGGAGTGTCGTGTGGGCCCGCCCGACCATCCGGCGTCCGCCGATCGAGTGCAAAGCCTCTTCAACGACATCGAGCTCTATCCTACTAAGACCCAGGGTAAGAAAGCGCTTATCAGGTTTTTACTACCTTATTTTTTCTGAATTTCCCACCCCGTAATTTAAAAGTTAGAGGGGGGGAGGGAGCATTTTTCACTACTTTGGACACTCGTATCTCACAAACTAATGACTTATATAAAAAGTCATTTAGCAACGTCTATATAATTTTAAGGACCGATCCAATGATACGACATATACCTATGTGCAGTGGAAAAAATGATCCCTCAGTTACATATATGGGGAGCCACACCAAATTTGTTTTTCTTAATATCACTAAACCTTTGTGAACCGGTTCATAGAATACACCTACCATCCAAATTTTATCCATAGGTACTTATAATGCTAATACGAGTAAAATACGGACGGAAAGACCCAATTTATCGATATGTGGGTTGAAAATATAATTAATATTGCTTGTCTTTAGCACGATATTTTAAATATGGTAAGTAGGTACTGTTTTGCATAATTATGTCTAATGTCTAGTATACTGTATAAAGTCTCAATTTTCGTCATGACGAATACCAAAATATGTATAGGCCCAATCTAATGCGAACCAGCTTTTGGTAATTTCAAGCAACAAAACATGAATTCGCGACATAATAAAGTACACGTATCTATTATTATTTTACGGCACCACACGAATCAAAAATGAAGATGACATCTTACAAACTTAATAGGATACGAAATAAGGAAGTTTATTTTACATATTTAAATATATACAATGACATCGTATCACCCATTTCAAACAATTTACAGACAAAACTACTAATTAATGTTTTATTTTAATAATCATAGTCACCACTTGAGTTATGCAAAATAAGCCGGTATTATAATAATAACTTATCTTATAGGTAAATGCGAAAGTGACTTTGTTTGTTACGCTTTTACGTCTAAATCACTGAACCGATTTTGATGAATTTTAGTACAGATAAATGTGGCAATGGATGGCTTGTAGTGGCAATGGATCACGATATGTGGAAGGAGAGGGGGGAGACCTTTGCCCAGCAGTGGGATGATATAGGTTAACCAAAAAAAAAAGACATGTTGGGACAGTAGAGAAGTTTATAGGCTACTTTTTATCCCGCAAAAGCTATAATTTATAAACAAAGTAACACAGAATACTAAGTGTATGGTGAGGGTTAGTTTACCTTCTAATATGGTCAGTAATCATTTTATTATGATATAATGCATACGCATTACAGCTCACCGATTTGAACTGGTGAGAAACATGTTGATGTCTTTTCACAAAAAAATAATGAACTTTAACAAAAAATAAAAAAGTGTCAAAAAACTAAAAAGTTAGAAATAAAATTAAACCTATATAGCTTTTACTTAGTGGTCATGAAACAGGTGCTTAATATGGTAAGAATTACAAATTACATTAGTTCCGCGTATTGTAAATGCGAGCCGCTGCTATTATTAGTGTGTTCACACGGTTCCAATTTACTTGATCAACTGCTTAATCGCATGCGTTTCGAACCTTTTGAACAGACTTTCAATCTAATTGATCTACAAAAAACATAAATATTTGTTGATTCAAGTCAGCTGATTAACTAAAATAGAACCGTGTGAACTCTATATTAGACCTACTTTCAGTTAATAGGTACGAATGTACGATGATACATTGCTGTACTCACGACGCGACGTGGCGCACACATATTAATAGGTACACAAATATTGCGTGTTAAGTTTTATCTACGTTCAAATAACCATGTTGATCAACCTCGAATTACACAGTACAGTTTATTCAAGGCAATTAATATAATATGGGGTATACGACTGCTCTTTTCCTGGACTCCGTCTCCTGGAAAATCCTGAGACATGGAATGGCCTCCCCCGGAAATTACGTGTTGTGATGTCGGGAATAGGTCCTTAAATAAAACTTACTACGTACTGTAATGAGTAATCTCAATAAATAAAGATAATCCGAGGCCTCAGTGTACAAATTATGAAAAAGATTGTGAGTAAAATGATTTTGGTAGAATTTATTTCCTTTTACCCAGTTTGGACATTGTGATTTATTTTTTACGTGTCGTTGAGCTTTTTATTACGGAAGGTGCATTGCAGCGTTACTGATCATAAACATTATTACGATTACTGATACTTATCACATCGTAACAGTTGCAAAAAAATAACTTTGTACTAGATTACTAGACATTCAGCTTACGTACGGTAGGTATGACATGATAAACTACAAATTGGGACAATAATTTGTTTCTACAACAAGGTACAGAAAGGTGTGGTCATATTTAAGGGCGTTACATACACCTGGCAGTGAGAGTTTTCGTAGCGGAACTTATCAAAATCTAGACATCCTAAAATTTCACGCTAAGTTTAATCACTCTTTTTTTAGTTATTACATACGCACTCACGCCTGTAATCCCCGAAGGGGTAAGCAGAGGTGTAACTAGTACACCCACATTTCGCCGAGCGTATCTCCGTCCCACGATGTGATAGGGGGCGAGCCTATCGCCATACCGGGCACAAATTCCAGACTCCGGGCTGATACGGAGCAGTTCGTAATAGAAAAACCCAATACCACTTTACCCGACCCGGGGATCGAACCCGAGACCTCAGCGTTAGCCTCAATCGTAACGTGTACGCATTACAACTGCGCCACCGAGGCAGTAAAGTAAAAGTTATGTGTTGTTCGTGAGCGAGAATAACAATGCTGGAGTTGGTTGGAGTGAGGCAAAAGCTCAGCTGTTTACCATTTAGTTTTGACCAAACTTGCAAACCAAATGTCGACATGTTATTTATTCGATAAAAAAGAAAATGCTTTATTTATCTCCTAGCAATGTAATCGAATTTGGTACTGTGGGGGGGTGAAATACTTCGTAGCTTAAATTTGATCACATCTTTCTGTAACACGTTGTATAGATAGAGAAGAAGCATTCTATAAAGATTTTCAATATCCTCCGACCTCTGTACTTTCCGGGAATTAGACGAGTTTCCCGGGCCTAGTGAATAGAAAAAGGTCGGGGTGATAAAAACCCTAATCTCTGCCCTATACTGAAAATGGATATTGAAACATTTGCGTTTACACATCGATACATGCCTTGTGCTTATAGGTGGCTGCCGGCTGTTGTAATGGGCTAAATGCCAGATTAAAACCGCCCACAGAGACACAACTTTGATACTCGACACTTTTAAATTAATGTCGCCCCCACCTTCAAGTTATTTATCGTTACTACTAGATATAATAAATTTAAAATATATATATTTTACTTGATTATTACTATCGTAATTCGTAGTTTCGTTTGCTTTATTTTATGAGATAATGTATTTCTTTTCTGAAAACGTTCTAGTACAAATGTTTTCGAAAACGATAATAGTTTCCGTTTTTTCTCCATACATCAACTAGCAGTAGTCACTACTTCTAAATTATGACTAACTAAAATAAAAATGAATTGGTATTATGAGTAATTTATGACATATTATTCGAATAAGAAATTAGTTTTGGAACGATTCTATCTTTTTTCCAATATGAAATACTAGTTTGACACTTCGTCAATAGTAATTTTATTCGAAATAAAATAATTCATACTAGATCCACAGTAATCAATTCATTTATCATAATGTATGCCTCCTACAATGTATATTTTACACCAATGTATTATAATTTTTTTAGGTAATTTTGGAGCCTGCAGGCTGTTGCATTGCGTGTGCAATGTGTGTGCGCGTAGTGGTTGAAATTGGACCTTTATAATAATTTCCTTTTCTTTAACGTTAGGTGCGAGATTTGATATTCAGACATACACGTAAACATGTTAACAATGAATATTTAATTTAATGTCGTTGTTTCAGATATTATATATAAATAGCTTTCAGCACTTCTCTTCCATATAAATACATACCATTACATTACATACATACATACCCACTCACGCCTGTAATCCCCGAAGGGATAGGCTGAGGTGTAACCAGTACACCTACATAAACCACCCATATAAACTTTAACTATGGCAACTCTCACACTCCTCGGTGGCGCGTATATAGCTTAATTAGAGATACAAAGTTTTCTCTTCCCGTATTAATATATAGATATCCAGTAATTATAAGTACGCGTGTAAGTTAGCTTTACACTGCATGCAGCAATTTGTTATTGCTGAATGTGAGTGAATACCAATAACCCCCTACTGTCGCGCGTGACCTTCGAAGCACGGAAAGCTTCGAGATTTTTCTTATTACGCAGCAGTTAATACGAGTATCCGAGCATTTAACTAACAAGGAAATTTTACCGCTGTCATAGTTATTAATAATAATTGTTTGTGACTAACGACTAACTAACACTCAGTTACACAATGTTTTTAGGAAAAACAAGTTACATTGTCAATAGAAACATTATCTGATTGATTAGTCACGGTTTCCTATCAAAAAAAATACCTAAATACACGCTGCGTATATATCATAGTAATAAGCAAAAATTGTTTCAATCAGTGAACCACGCAGTCTCGAGTCGGCGGAGATCGTATCTCAAAGTGACGAGTCTATTGTACGATTTAATAAGTACGTGTCACATAATAGTATATTGAGAAACAAGTGCACATACTATTTTGTATTACAAATGCGGTGATATATGTAAGTACAAAATTGGGGTCCAGGGGCGGAGCCCCGGTGGGGTCCAGGGGCGAAGCCCCGGCGGGGGGTGGGGGGGGCGGACCCCCCCTCAAAACAAATAAAAAGTTTTAAAAGAAGAAAAAAATATATTTTAAACAATAAATAAAAATTAATTAATATTAATAAACAAAAAATAAATTTTTTCAATTTTTTAAAAGGACGAAGCCTTTTCGGACCAGAAATAATAGCTGAAAAATTAAGCATTCAAAAAAATTAATAAAAACTTTCATATTTGGGTCTCGATACTTGAGGAACTAAATTATTTCTTACTTCATCGGCTTTTTTCAGGATTTCAGGTGGTGTGGATTCGTCGCTCGAACTTTCTGGAGTTTCCGGTATTATTTCCGACTCTATATTCATTTTTAAACTAATTTTAATTTAATTACAATTTTATTTATTAAATTAAACTGTCAGACGCGTCAACCTCAATTCAGTTTTAATATGTCGATTGTGTTTTTTTTTGTTATTATTTTTTTAATTTTAGCAATTTTATCTAAATTTGCGTGTGCCAAGAATAATTTACGTGCGACAAGTAAACTTGTCGCACTCAAATAACAGTTTTATTTATGAAAAAACTCACGCGTAATTTTAAAATGGGCAAACGGTTCTTTTTCAAACGTAACAGCGAGCGTCAAGATGCTACTTTTCCCGCATGAGTAATACAAAACAATTTACGGGCCTAGTATGTTAAGCTTCGTTCCTTTTGTTTATTTATCATCCATAAATCTCACGTTTTCAATTAACAAGCAGAACACTTCACTATTAACCACTAGCATTAATGAAACATTGGCATATTATAACTGTTAAAACTTACTCAATGCTATGCGGACAATACAACTTGTCAATTATTATCGTGGGCTTGTTATATTATGCCCAAAGGAGCTTTCGGTGGGTAAATCGCTACGCTAAACATATTTCATAGTCCATTAGGAATTACTTTAATCAACAAAAATGTTAAAATTACACGGTCGAGTATGTATTATGTAGTTATCAGAGCATGCTTTATATACAGCAATGAATTAATGAAATCGTATTTTTTAATTAAATTATTTTTTTATGTTCTGTGGACTATTCGTGCCCATTTTTGTTTTAAAGCTGCTTGCTACGTCAGCCAAATGCTTATTTTTTTTGTATGATAATTATACTACCAGATGGAAAAACGAAGAATAATTATACTTAATGCTTTTTGAATAGATAGTTTCTTGTTAAGTTTGCGTGGAAGCCGCATGGTATACTACCCGTGTAGAGAAAATATCGATCTTGAACACGATGTTACCGAAGACTTTGTTGATTAGTATGTCAATTCCGCTGATGAAAAGCTGATTGCAATTTCAATAGTAGAGAAAGTGGTCCGACTCTACTGTTATCGTCCTTTCGCCATTTCATCGTTGAGTGGTGACGGTGGACATTTTCAAAACGGAAGCTAACGCTTAAGCCGGTGTGAGTCTTTTTATATGGACCGCAACTGGTAGATTACTCAGATACTACCCCACTGTTAATCTGTTACTCCAACCGCCACCGTAGTTGGGATATGTACGGTTGCCAGGCACTGTTAGGTTTTTAGGTTAGCGGTTTCCCCAATTTATGCCTATTATAAAAATGTTCACAGGTAATTGCATGTAAAACGATATTATCACCGAAGTCGAGCCGGTAACAACTCTACCAAACTAATGAAAGTAGAGTTCAATTCGTTGTCAAAGACTAAGATTAAACAGTCGAAAAAGCTTTTCAAAAAGTGATTCAAGACATCATTGGTTATCTAAATATTTATTGACGGTAAACAGGTGTGATCGGTTAAAAAAAGAGTTATAAGGATAGAAAAGAAACACAAAAAATTAACTTATAAACTACTTAATGTTTTCTCGTAACATAAATTGTGTTGAAATAATGAGTCTTGTACCTAAAAAAATATTTTGGGATTGTCTTAACTGGACCACCTGTATAATTAGCATAAGATGGTTAAGTATTTAATTATCCGCTGCGTATCCGCGACCGCGAGCTATTGTTATTGCGAGCAGGTGTGAGTGCTGCGCATGTACAGTGATCTCACCGTTATTGCTCACTGATGACCAATTACCAACGAATGAGTTCACAGGCCGCACTGTTTATTGCCCGCTATTTAGACCTTAATACCGTTACATACAAACTTTGTTCCGGTCTGTACTTCTTTCTTGATACTTTATGAGTTACGACTTCCGACGCTCACTGACGCGGCGCGACGCGGTCGGGAAAATCAGGGTTTGGGTCTGTGGTCAAGTTTATTGAGAACGATAATAATATGTCATATTATAAAAAGCATACAGTCTGTCAACAAGGGCGTCTGTCTAGACGGTGTATTTGTGCGGTGCGGTTATTGTTATAAACTATTGGTTCTGGAAATTAAATATTTACTAACAGGTTAATCATAGTTTTTATTTATATCAGACAATATTAAATGACAATGAGACGTTCATGGTTTTCCGTTTTCATGAAACTAACAATAGTGTAGATACTACACGGATTCTCGGATGATTTTTTCCTTTTCAATGTTGTATTTGTAATACCATTAATGTTAAGAGTTACCCGTGTTATTTTAGAGCGCGTTCACACGGTTGGATTTTAGTTGATCAACTGACTTGAATCAACAAAAGATAGTCTGTTCAGGCGGTTCAAATCGCATGTGAGTGTTTAGCAGTTGATCAAATAAAACCGAACTGTGTGAACCCGCTATTATAACCGGAGGTTACGAGTTGATAATAATTATCGCGAAAAATTACATCAATTATAATAACGGAAGTGATTTGAATACGACTCGCTTGGACACGTTGTATGAGTGCTGTACAAACAGAACGTGAAGTCCACATTTGGTCGGACAGTAGGTTTTATTAATACAGGTTGTCGGTCGGGCTGCCTTGTCGAGAATGCGGTCGCGTTTATACTTACTGGTTGTAGTTGTTACAATAATATTGTTGTTGTTATAGTATTCGAAATGCTGGTGTGTGCGCGGCAGTGCGCGCGACGCAAGTCCCTCACTCTCACCTTTGGAGAGTTCTGCGTGTTCGCCGCAGAGCTGCGCCGATGTACGAGGCAAGCGAGGCAGTAAGTACAAAACTATGCTCATTATTTATGTATCCTGCATGGCGAGTATGTTACACACCTTCGTCAGTTACTTTATATGGCTAACACACGGCATTAGTGATTAGTCAGACGTAGGTTAGTCAGATTTTTCTTAATTATCATCTGACCTCAATATCCTTCCGCGGTGCCGTGTTCTGGAATTTGTACTTTGTTACATTCTGGTACTTTTGGTTTCTAAGAATATATCATGATCAATCGTTAAATATGATGAATGATGAATAATTGTTGTATTTCTAAAGTATTCCTAATCTTTCATTCAATTTCTTTTACCTTGACTTATTTTTAGAATTTGAAATACTCGGTGACCTTTTAATTTTTTATACTAAGTTAGATATTTTATGTGCCTCATCCTGTGGCAAATCTCTTTAATTAAATAATAAATACAGAATTTGAAACCATGTTATCGTACCATAATCTCGGGACTCAGAGTCCCCGACTATTGGAAGGCGTGGGGTCGAAGTCATCATGGGGTCGTAGAGGCCCGTTAGACAATTTTAATTTAATATTGTGATGTGACACCACCCGACGGCTGTTTCCTGTTTACACTATAAAAGTGTACCCGAGGACAGTCTCCGATTGGTGTAGGACTATTGTAGGGAATGGTCAAATATTGATATCTACTGGTTTATTGAGGTGAGGTATTGATGGATTGGATAACTGGGTATATGGAAAGGACTGTGGCGCCGGCCTGACCTATGTTAATAACACAAACCATGTTATTATTATATAACGAATTGTTTTGTGCAAAATAATTGAAGATCATTTTGGCTAGTCTTATTTAAAATGAAAATGAAGCTGTTTAATACCAGAATTATATATAATAATACCAGAGTTTATTATAGGAATATATTTAATCAAGAATAACTTACAGAGTATATAATTACTAGCTGTTGCCCGCGTGAAGGCCTATTTCCAGGATTAAAGTAGCCTAATGGGCGCCCCCGGTCAGAAACGCGCTTGACAAAAATACTAATATCGCTATTAAAAAATAGGGGTTGATCGTAGAGGGTTGAAAATTTAGGGTTGTATGTATTTTAATGTTGTATCATAAAAAAATATAAACAAAGTTTTGTCTAAAAAAAAATTTTTTTTGGGGTGGACCACCCTTAACATTTAGGGGGATGAAAAATAGATGTGGGCTGATTCTCAGACCTATCCAATATGCACACAAAATTTCATACAAATCGGTCCAGCCGTTTCGGAGGAGTATGGGAACGAACATTGTGACACGAGAATGTTATATATTAGATTAGAAGATGTATGTCTAATATCGTAGAGTTGTTAATAATTTTCAAATAAAAAATGTACAGTATGTTCTTATTTTATTACTTGACTTTTGATGCTAACCTTCATAGTCCGTGGTTTAAAAAATCAGGCAGACTGTACAAACGGTCCGATTTATGAGGATAGTAATGTTCTTTAACTAACTAAACTTACAGTAGGTAATGTTTTGATCAAGTTCACATGTCCGTTCCGTCTGAGTGCGTAGTGAATCATTATAATTTTATGGATGACGTTAAAAATGATCAGTCGCCATTTACCCGGTCTTGAACCGAGGACCGCCTGCCACTACTGGCGCGTGCATCGACCCTTGAATGCCAAACAATAAGGTATTTGTCATGCACTGAATCATTACAATGACATCAACTAATTTTACTTTTCAAAATGAATTACTTGTTTTTCTCTTGAAAATATATACGTACTATTTATCCCTACAAAGCAAACTACGCAATACATGCGTAACTACATGTTGATGGAGTTTATTTATTTTATATTTCTAATTTCAGTTTTCATTTGCAGGACATCGAACAAGCCCGAGTCACCGCTGTGGAATGTCGACAAAGAGCTTCGAGAGTTACGGGATAAGGACGCCATATTATGTCGACATGTAAACGGTAAGACATATAGTTTGTTCATAACGTCCACGATGACCTTCCGAGTACGGTCTCGTCGTGGTTCACTTAAATTGACGATAAACGTTTTAACTGCCTCTAAACCGTGAGACATGCGCGTAATAAATCGAATGCGCTCACATCATAATATTTCCTAAGTCTTTCGTTGCGGAAGGTCGATCAGTGACACAAAGCCGCGATAAAACAAATGGTGACTAAATTTTCCACACGGTACCAATCCAGAAATACTCTGCCGGTAGTCCCTGTATGTCTGCCGGGCTGCCATTATACCTCGCATTAATCACATAAGCAATATAAGCAACGTCCGCTTTGTTGACTTTGCACGCTATGCCTGTCTATCACAACTCATTCACCAGTATTATAGCGATGAAAGTATAGTACGTGTGTACTAAAAATAACTGATAAAAAAAACTGAAAGCAAACGAGCTGTTAATTTTTTCTGAGTTGGTTTTAGTTCTGTTGTAAAGCTCTTCTTTCACAATTTTTTGTGAAATTTTCATTTAATCGGTGCATAAAAGCCGAAGTTTTAGTCTTTCATCCCCGATCTCATTGCCCTTGAAGGAGGAATATTTTTATTTATTTTAAATAGAAAACAAATCAAACTTTGGACTATAATGCTGTAGAATAAAATAAATTTAATATAAAGATCACAACATTCCTATGTGAAAATATGGTTATGGTATATGGTTATAAAAAAGGAACAAAAATGTATACGGGTCGAATTGAGAACAGCTTCCTTTTTGCGTCGATTAAAGACGAAGAAGAATTTATGAATCATTGGTCAGCATTGAAAACTTAGCAACCGTATCAAGGAAATGGATAATTAAGGGAATCGCAGCAGCAATCTGCTTCTTTACGCCGGTTTTCTGTGAGACAGTGGTAATGACCCGGACGAGCCGGCCCATGCATGCTGTAGTGTATGTGTCTACAGCGTGGCTCCACCACTCAAAAATATACACATAACTTCGAAATGGCGGTGTTTTGCTAAGATTGCATCCGTTACATACCTCTAATCGCAAACTATAACCTATCTAATCAAACCGTATTAGACCAGCCGCCAAGGTGGTGAACTAGTGTGGGGTCAGGACTAGTGACTGTTCGGCGTAAAAAAAGCCTAATCCTCTCATGAAGAAGTTTATGCCGAGCAGTGACACAGTAATATATAACACAAGGAGGATATTATGATGTAACTAGCTACCCCTTGCGGTTTCATACACGTGCACTTTACTACTCTGCAGGAGTCCAAATATTTTCGAGATCGAAGGAAGTCCATATTAATGCTTTACTTCGATGAGTCCTGAATTTGTCAATGATAGTTCTGTCGAAATCGGTTCAACCGTTTTGGGGAATAGCCCGGACAAGCTGATACACAAAAAAAAACAAAAATGGTCTTACTTTTTGGTAACGTGCAAAAACCATAGGTGCTTAACAAAAACTTTTTTTACATCTCAGATTCACTGACAGGCATATAAATTATGCAGGTATATGTATAGATATGACAGACTACATTATAAAGAGCATAGTGCATACGCACATCACCTTTCAGCGCCATAAAACACCGACGTCATTAGGTAATGTAATGATACAGTATTGATCGTCTGGTCGCTTATCTTTGACAAGCTTATCATCGCCGCGCCGGCTCTGACCACCAAATAAACAAGAGTCACGGATGTACTCGCACTCCACGCGACATACATAGGGCGTAAGATCATCGCTTATTGCGTTATGGTCTTATTCATAATAAGTTATCTATAGCTTTATAAGGCCGTTATTAGATGATTGATAAAAATTGTTATTCATAATCGTTCAATAACGCTAAAACGCTCATTAACTCTCCTATAAAGTGTCACTATTTTATAGAAGCTATAACCCTTCTATAAACCTATTTTAAGCGTTCCATAGTGAAAAACATGGCCGACATCTGTCAGCTGTTTCATAATTGACGTTTATTTTACGTCTCCTGTAATTTTTTTTTTTATTTATGTCTTTTTCTTTATTTATAACGGCTTCGCCCTATTATACATTTCGCCAATGACAAGTACTATATTATATATTTTCAACTCTTCCCAAGAACGACGAAATATCAGCGCAGTGGCGCGGCGTTGGTAAATTTCAAGGTCTTGTGGAATTTTATAACTCCTGTTTGTTTACCTTTCTTGACATTTGACATTGATGAGATGTCAATTTTCTTCTTTTTTGTTTGTTTGTTCCTTAAGGAACCGGCTAAGGTCAGAGACCATGCTGCCAAGTCATTAGTTATATTCTTTTCTTATATTCCAAGAACGATGAAACGGGGGTGTGGCCCATTTCAAGGTCTTGTTGGAGTTTTGGTGTAATTCCTTTCAGTTCAATGCTTCTTAGAACTTTCTTCAAGCGGAACGAAAGCACAAGGTCGATCAATACCCTTGATCAAAAATCACCTAAATTCCCTATTTTTAATGTTTCCATACGCTATTCATCATCGTAAATGATTATTGCATAAAACCACACCACGTTTATACAACAAACACAACTTTAAACTAGTTTAGGAAATAATTAAATCAAGAGAGCCACCGCACTATCAGAATTCCCGCCAAAACTCCGTCAATTTTCTTTTTATTTAGTTTGTTTCCAGTCTTTCCAGAGACAAACCATATTAAAATCATTCAATCAATCAATCATTTTCTGTAAACTGGCAACTTTGTGTATAATAAACCTATTTTAGCTATCGGAGCTTTATCAAACGATTATGAATAAAGAATTTTATTGAACGTTCGATAGGCTTAAAATACGTTTTAACTAATGAAGGTTTATACCTTCGATAAACCGATTTAATTGTTCCCTACTTATGTAACCACCGCGGCCGCAACGTGGCTGATCGCGTATTTAGTACTGCACGGCCGTGATGCGTCGGATTTGCGTCAATCTTGCGGCGCATATCTGACTAACGTGTAATATTAGATATTAGATATATTACTATACATCACCCGCTTGATATGTCAGTATGCACTCTGCAGAGTACTTATTTAATGCGTGATACGTTTAATTGATGTGTTTACGCGATGATTTAGTTCTTTGTTTATACAGTTCAATAAAAGAAAAAATAATTGAATAAAACGTATTAACAGTGTATAATAATGTCGTCTCATAAATCAACAATAAGTCGGCTTAAATGTAAAACCACATTAAAGAACAAAAAACTAGAATTTAAGATCACGCGCGACCTTCCAGGCTCTTCCGCTCGAACTATAAATGGAGTACGGAAGTATTACTTTAGATACGATGAGCTTCTTGGGGTTATTATTGCACAGCTATCAACCCAAGAACACCAAAACATAGCACACATGTCACGAGCACTTCCACATCGCACACACACACACAACGTTTGTAAACAAACACGCGCATCAACTTCCTTATCACCCGGAAGATTTATTCTGTTATATGACAACTCCAATACAAAACTAACTCATATTTACTTTTACCGTGAACGTTACGTAGGCGATATGCGCAACAGACTTAACGTGATTCAATTTATCACTATGCAATGCCATTTATTTTCTTAATATATTTTTAAACAAGCAGTTTGCCAAACACTGTCATTTTCCAAGTCTGTTACTTATCTAGGTATCTATTATTTAATGTTACTACTGTGACTTGTGTACGACGTGAATCTTGTCATCGCATATGTAAGAAGACGGACCGTAGCGTCATTCATTAATTATCGAGTGTTGCCTCAGCGGATGATATATGCGTCGTGAGGTTTATGGATCAAATCGAATAATAACTGGTTTGTAGATGAGCTGTTGGCATTTAGCATCACCATAAGTCTTTGTGTCATGTCTTTGTAGTGCTATAGAAATAACGGAATATTTAAAACGCGGAATTGGCTAGTACTTGGGCGTATAGCTGAGTGGCGCGAACGCCGCCAGTTGGCCGCCGACCGCTCGCGTGTGGACAGCGCGCGTCGCGAGTGTTGTCAGTGCCACCAGTGCTGTACGTCTGCACGCCTGCACGCCTGCAACACACTGCAGACATGCCGCCGACCACCATGATAGTGCCCTGTGCGTTCTCAATCCGGCTTGTTCATCTTCCTATCACGTAAACTAAAACAATTTTAAGAAAACAACTTCGTCTACATTTTCCATGTTAAATTTATACAAACGTTATATTTCGCCCACAACGTGTTGAATCTTATATTTTATATTGGATGACGTGAATGCGAATTTAAAAGGATTTTGGCAATGCTACGAGTTGCGAAAGTTTTCTTTGAAGTTTTGACAATTCAGGGAGTTCCTCCGGTGACTGTGATTCAGAGCCACCTTGTGCGGACGCGGCGGTGGCAGGGGGATGCTCAGTGCGTTTATTGACCAGCCGTCGTGTTTACGTTTTAGTCTTGGCATTGAACGAGGTTCCCGAATTGGATTGATGTGTTGGTTTTGCTACGTTTTATGAGTTGCAGTGCAAATGTGAATGAGTATCGCACGTTTTTGAGTTCATTTTAATTCTCAAATTTGCTAACTTCTATTGAAAAGATTTTGTGATAACCTACCTAGTTTGTGTGGAAAGTTAGCAATAGTGTTAACATAATAATGTTATGATGATGGTTCATTACATTCCAAACAGTTAATTAGTCCACTACATTTCATGGTAGCGTGTCGTGTGTGTACAACAGTATCAGCGAGTGTCTTTTAAATTGTTTATTTTTAACGTGATGTACTACATACATGTACCATTGTTGATTGGATATGAACTGTTTGCCTTTTATGGGAACTGTTAATTTACAAGTGGGTGTGTAAGTAGTAAGGTGGTCGGCCTAGATGTGGCAACCCACGCAGTCGATACTCATCAATCATTAGCAATGAGTAGCGCACGCTGAGCGAACGTCGCGGTCGACGCGCGGTCGACGCGCGCCTGCCGCGGATGCGGAACCAGCCCAGCCCAGCGCCAACACCGATGCTACACTACACGAGGTGCCATACTCATTCAAATCATTCACGTTACACATATCAATCAATATTCTAAATACTTGATTATTGTTATTTTATTTATAGTTAAACTTTTATGGCGCGTAAACGTTTCATACCATGGGGTAGGTGCTTGTAGTTAATGTATGCTTGTTTTTTGTGTGATTGTAATATTAGATGACCAAATAAATGAATGACCTTACCTCCTTAATTTAAACTTATTAATCAGTGGTATACTTACTGTTTTGTTTTATTTTGGTATAATTATTGTTTTGTAAGTTAGGTGAAAAAAAATATAAAACATTACTTACATAGTTTTTAAAATATTTATAAGGTAAGGGGATGGTTTAATCGAGAAAAATCATGATGAAAAATTATGAATCAATCCTAATTACAGATGAGACTCGGTAACAATGGCAATATAAACCGTAGTGTACACTGTACAGTATACAGTACGCTTTTTAGCTTATATATTTTATAAGCTTCAATGACAAGCGTTAATCAGCGCAAATTACTTTCGCATCACGTCTCCACCGCGCAGATCAATATTGAATATGCGGTCAATTCCCTACCTTCCTATTTATTTTGACGGACACGCATTCAAATGAATGTTTAAATATTATATCACTTGCATTTCCAATTTGCCCAAGCATTGTCCTTCGTGTTATTCGGTTGAGTTGCGTGTTGAAGTACAATTGTTAACAATTAGCAGTAGTTCTTTTGCGTGCCTCCAGCCTATCGCGCAAATAGGGTCAACGGATCCTCTTACGTACATAGCAATCATAACATTTTAGAGTACAGCACATTTAGGTAATTGGTTTTGGTTTAAAATATCTCAGTAAAAGGACGCCCTTGTTCTTGGTTTTATTTGTGTAGGTAGGTAGGTACAATGTTATCCAAAATCAATGATCTATTTATTATGGATAGAGACGAAGATCGGGTGCAGTGCTTTAAGAGAATAATGTAATTGACATGGATTTTTTGCTGCTATCTTCGAGAAATCTATGTAGAATTAAATGGAAATGTGAATATTATTAAACACACCTCATAAGCTTACAATGTAAATACATAACTTTCTGTTATCATTCAAGCGTCCATGGAATTTTTCGTAACACTATGGATGACGTAGAGAGTACGTTAGACGCATATGGTGTTTGTATTGAAAAGCGTGGGTGTCTTTCTCGAACACGTGATAATCTGAATATGTATAGAGCTCAGTCAGCGCTCGATACGAAAATTGAGAAAAGCTCGGCAACATGTTCATAACAACCGATTTATGAGTAGAAAATAAATTAATAACTTATTTTGTTACGATAATTGTAAATTATAAATATTATAACAGATGCGTTCTCCCTAGGTTCGTTTAGAAATTAAGTCTCTATTGTGAATTTCTTTACCAGTAATTATTTTACTAGGTGGTATAGGTCCCTCGTATGGTTGTTATCGTCTGGGTTGGTACCACTGATTTGTCTATTTCTGCCGCCAAGCAGCACTGTGTTTCGGTTTTAGGTACATAGAAGTCAGTGAAATTACTGGGCATTATCAGACTTGACAACTTATGTCTTGGAGTGGCGAACGCAGTCCAATGCCATTGGGTACATCTGCTTGTGGGCAGGCTTTGCGCTGTCTTTTCGTTACTCAAGATAATAAAAAACCCCGTAGTTGAAATTGTGGCTCAATAGAGTTTTCTCTTACTACAAACTCGTGGCACGATCCGGGTCCGTGAAATAGGAATAGCGTTGAAGTGTCGATGCATCACTGACAAACCTTTCGGTGGTACGTAATGATATTAAGTGTTATTTATAAGTACGAGTACGTATAATATAATGTTGTGACACTGGATCATGTATGACGTTGCGCAGGCAGCGAGGCGTCGCCGCCGCCTTGCGAGGTGTTCTTGGGTGGTTCCTGCAACCCGACAACTTGGAGATCGGACATTGCCATTCCGATGCTGAAAAAAATGGGAATTACATACTTCAACCCGGTAAGTTATTAATACATTTATCTACAGTCTACACTGACTCTACCTTGAGCTATTAACGTTCACAGACTTAAAGAATGCTTAGTAGATCTTAACACATAATCATTGCAGTTGGCAGCAATGGTTAGATATTTGTTAAAGTCGTCATTTAAACAACAATTTCGTCGTATAAGGAAACGTGATCTCATAATTATATCGCTTTTTCACTCCACAGATACTCTTTTAAATCACTTTTTGGACACTAATACACATTAGACGCTAATATATCATGAATATGTAATATAATAACTAATCATAATTTGCCTTATATGTCTGCTTTAGACGATTTAATCATTGTCTCAGAAACATGCACTTTATTCGTGGCTGTATTATAAGCCAATTCGTGAATAGCTGATTCTACCACATACTTTGTAGGAGACTCTTTCGACGGATGGAGTCTTGTCGGCCTGATGACGTTCCAATCTCTTGTCTGCCACTGTCTTGTTTGAACCAGGGGGCTTAGCATATGCAACGTGAGATAATTTTGTCGACTCTGTTTTGTCGTGAAAAACCAGTTATATCTTTTTATTTCTTTATGTCTATCGACGCTAAAATGGATGCAGAGAATACTCGACTATTTATGTCAAAAGTAGAGAAAATAGTACTTGCAACCTCTCTGTGGTATTTTGTTTACGCACCCTAACATGACGCTGTAATTTTATCGAGTTTTGACACTTTTACTCGAGATATTTATCGTCGATAGTTCCCTCTCTCACGCGCGTGATGTTCAAGTCCCCTGGTGTTATAGTGCGTTTCACGCCCCTTTGAGTACACGCTTTCACTAATAAGATTTTGTTAACCTATTTTTTTTAACAACTAACCGGATCTACACCAAGGTTTGTTAAATACACAGACGTTATTTAACGATTATATAGCATCATTATAAATTATTTCTCCATTCTCTTAATTACATAAAGCATTCAAAATATTTACTATAGGTTGATGTAGTGGTTATTAATAACGCGTTGATTTCAACAAATAGAGGAAACAATTGTTTTGCACTTTGATTGCGTGTACAGTGTACACGTTCTACTCAGTTGGTTCGTGATGCCGTTACGTACTGTATATAAATGTAATAACTAGAGCTTCAGTTCCTCCTGCACATATGTTTTTGTTTAGTAAAAAAAAAACATTTTAATATAGGTAAATTAAATTGCCTATGAAATTGTCGTTCTGTACGAAAAAGTTAAGGTATTATTTTCCATCTTTTGTATTTC
Organism: Mimas tiliae; assembly: GCA_905332985.1. Taxonomy (NCBI): domain Eukaryota; kingdom Metazoa; phylum Arthropoda; class Insecta; order Lepidoptera; family Sphingidae; genus Mimas; species Mimas tiliae. The sequence goes on along the minus strand of HG995242.1, from coordinate 9,115,179 downwards.
TATTCAAAGTAACCACCCATGCTATCAATGCATCTGCCAGCACAGTGGCAATTTATCAATGCCCTTCTTGAAGAAATCGGCTGGACGGGACGCAACAAACTCTTCAAAGACATTTCATATTACCTTTTGAGTATTGTTTTTTTTCGCCAAAAAGTTGTTTAATACTGAACTTTTTTCGTACAGAACGGCAATTCCATAGGTAAAGACCTATAATATTATTTTATTAGTAAAATCATATCAATATACATATTAAATATTCAATAAAGAAGGAACAAATACGGTCTACGGTGCCACAGACAGATACACACACACATTCACGTAGGTACAGACAAAAAAAAATATAACCCCCTTTCTTTTGTGGGGGGTTAAAAATAGGGGAATTAAACTTATGACATTTGAAATGTACAATTTATAATTACCATTAATGTATACAAACTAAGAATCATGTATGCATGATGGCAATAAAAAAAATGGTACTCAAAACGGTCGATTGATTTAGGCGCTACGATGCCACAAACATATTATATATACAAATAGACAGATAGCGATCAAACTTATTATAATACCCCTCTTTTTTGTCACAAATTGTAGTATATTTACGCTGACTCCCAAATCCCACTGATTTGCTGTACTATTATTCTGCTGTTTTATTACACACATATGTACCATTTCGAGCTACTTTCGACCCCCCTATAACTCAAAAACTATTAAATATACAAACTTGAAACTTTGCATGTCTAATAAGGGTCCCTTGGACACCCAAAGTCCAAAATTTCATAAATCAAACTATTCGTTCTGGAGTTATTAATATCTCTTACATATATTGTTATGTATTACTTTTCGAAAATTATGACTACATTATCTATGAGGATGTTTTATAGTTGACACTGTTAATAGTTCGCATAGATTTTTATTAGCGTTACACAATAAAATTACGGACACATTTTATAGCCTGTTGTAAATGATAGTAGATAACAATCTGAAGCTCAATGAACGTTTAATTATTTTTTTCTTGATTATCTTCGACCAGATAAACTGTCCGCGATAATGCGTGTCACATCATGTACGCGTACGACTCAGTTGGTTCGTGATGCCGTTACGTACTGTATATAAATGTAATAACTAGAGCTTCAGTTCCTCCTGCACATATGTTTTTGTTTAGTAAAAAAAAAACATTTTAATATAGGTAAATTAAATTGCCTATGAAATTGTCGTTCTGTACGAAAAAGTTAAGGTATTATTTTCCATCTTTTGTATTTCTATTCAAAGTAACCACCCATGCTATCAATGCATCTGCCAGCACAGTGGCAATTTATCAATGCCCTTCTTGAAGAAATCGGCTGGACGGGACGCAACAAACTCTTCAAAGACATTTCATATTACCTTTTGAGTATTGTTTTTTTTCGCCAAAAAGTTGTTTAATACTGAACTTTTTTCGTACAGAACGGCAATTCCATAGGTAAAGACCTATAATATTATTTTATTAGTAAAATCATATCAATATACATATTAAATATTCAATAAAGAAGGAACAAATACGGTCTACGGTGCCACAGACAGATACACACACACATTCACGTAGGTACAGACAAAAAAAAATATAACCCCCTTTCTTTTGTGGGGGGTTAAAAATAGGGGAATTAAACTTATGACATTTGAAATGTACAATTTATAATTACCATTAATGTATACAAACTAAGAATCATGTATGCATGATGGCAATAAAAAAAATGGTACTCAAAACGGTCGATTGATTTAGGCGCTACGATGCCACAAACATATTATATATACAAATAGACAGATAGCGATCAAACTTATTATAATACCCCTCTTTTTTGTCACAAATTGTAGTATATTTACGCTGACTCCCAAATCCCACTGATTTGCTGTACTATTATTCTGCTGTTTTATTACACACATATGTACCATTTCGAGCTACTTTCGACCCCCCTATAACTCAAAAACTATTAAATATACAAACTTGAAACTTTGCATGTCTAATAAGGGTCCCTTGGACACCCAAAGTCCAAAATTTCATAAATCAAACTATTCGTTCTGGAGTTATTAATATCTCTTACATATATTGTTATGTATTACTTTTCGAAAATTATGACTACATTATCTATGAGGATGTTTTATAGTTGACACTGTTAATAGTTCGCATAGATTTTTATTAGCGTTACACAATAAAATTACGGACACATTTTATAGCCTGTTGTAAATGATAGTAGATAACAATCTGAAGCTCAATGAACGTTTAATTATTTTTTTCTTGATTATCTTCGACCAGATAAACTGTCCGCGATAATGCGTGTCACATCATGTACGCGTACGACTTTTCGAATGGAACGTGTTCACGATTTATTGTTTCTCGAAATGGCTTTTGACACGTTTATATTCAGAGACTAGCTTTTGCTTGCGGCTTGGCCCGCGTTAAAGTATTTATGCGGGATGAAATGTATCCTTTGTCATAGTAGAGTTCATGGCCTACCGGTGTGCCAAATGTTAACCCAAATATTCACAAATATACAAAGTCACATGTATTAGGATATAGGAAGTGGAATATAGATATAGGTCTACAAGCTACGTGGTGCTACGTGAAGTAGCAGCTTGATGTTGCGTTTCGTTTGGTGTGTAAGATTTTCAAAGGGCTATCCTACCTTCCCTTCCCTTTAAGGTTAGCAAGGCACTCATAATTAGAATCACTTACCATCAGGTGACCCACTTGCTCGTACGCCAGCATATTTTCTCTTTTACAGTGTTATTATAATTTGAAGAGTTTGTATTTTTTGCAATGTTGCCTAGCAATCAAAAGGTGTTCAATCTTATCTGTCGATGAGTTTATCAGGCCAACAATAACGTCACAGTAGTATAGATAACGTTGATAAAATTATGTGTAGAGCGGCGGTTTTTCATATTTGGAATTAATATGAAATGTATAAGCAATGACTATATGACTGAGTATACCGTCACTTATATTGAAGTACCTACCTAGTTAATAAACATGAGGTGTAATGTTAGGAATTTTATAAATAATTATATGGTTTGTAATATAATGCAATTTAAACCACCTGTGAATGATTAAAATTACTGGTAGAGGCTCACCGGTGTTCACAGTCAGATTGGTTATAAACATATAAAAACGACTAAGTATTAACCATTTAGTAATTTTCAAGTCACTGAATTATTAACTTTTGTTAAATTATATGTTTGCCCTTTTATGTGTAAAGTATAAAAAATGGACCAAGTGCAAGTCGTTCGATCAGATTCAGAAGAAGAATAAATATTATGACTATGTTATTTTATCAAATATTTTAAATATGTTTTATAGTAGGTACGTTTGAAGTGTAAGTGGGCCACCAACATCTTAGGCCCAAAGCCAACCTTTATGCACGTGATACACTCAGCTGATTAACGGCCGAGGCAATGGCGAAACTTGGTTCTCATTGCGGGTTGTGGGGGTTAGACGACCCGTATAATTCCAAATACTGTTAAATCTACGGTATAAGAAAGAGGATTCCGTCATTAAGGTGCGATGACGCCAGGCAGAAAGAAAAAAGGCGTATCTACGTTTACTTAAAAGTTTTAAGTTAAAACCATAATATATCGGATTAGATCAACTGAACATTTCCGAAATTGACCAATCACTTTCAGTTAAATAAGTGATGGCCGGTTAGTTTCAGTCATTTCATTTGTGATGTCACCCACCCACAGAAATGGAATGTTGGAAGTGACCATAATAATATACGATGATACCAAGTATTAGTAAAGTAGGTATTATTGTTGTTTCTGGCAGCAAGTGGAGGACTGGTCGACGGAGTTGATAGAGGTGGAGCACCGTGCGAAGGCGGCCGCACGTGCGCTGTTGTTTGTGCTGGACAGTGAGACGCGCGCCGTCGCCGCCAGCGTGGAGGCAGCCAACCTGGCCGCCGCGCCACGAGACCTGCTCCTCGTGCTGAGACCTTACACGCGACACCAGACCATCGGGAATGAAACCATCTCCAACCAGTTAGTGGTTTCTTTTCTTATAAATCTTGGCTTGATTATTGATTACAGCCAAACTTAATGTTAAATTAGTGCATATGAATAGTCACGACGACGGTCATTTCAATAAGGTGTCCATACCCGATCGCTATAGCCATAAAGGCCTCAAGAGGGGCAGTACATGTAATATATTTGTTTACCCGTATCTCACATGAACGATAACGCTTTATTAACCATGTATAGGCTCAGGGCTCTCACTGCATTGTATTATTATAGTCTTGTTCTTCCACCTGTCCTTGTCCCACTCGCAGTGGGGTCGACCCGCGGCCTCTCGCTTTGCAGCCGGCTTCTCGCCCACAGCTCCACAGAAGCTGTACATTTTATCATTATAATATTTTTTAAATTGTAGCGAATATTTGGAGCTCTCGCGAGCACGTGCCACACTTCAGGAGGCGGTGGAGCGGCGCGGTCTACCCGCCTTCACGGACATTCCTGCCGCGCTGCGGTGCGCACGCGCTGTACTGCGTGGAGCTCGCACGCACCCGAGGCATTCGCTCGGTCACACCATCCTGCGGCTCAAACGCGCGTATGACAACGCCGGTGGAAGAAACGCGCCACTCTCGCGAACTAGGGCGGTGGACGCGCTGCGTGACGTCACCAGAGCGCCGCGAGAATTAGCCGACCGGTGTCTATCACAAGTTCTTGACACCGTCGACTTCGAAACATTCTGCGCGGCAGTGGCGGAGCTCGCGGCCGATGCTGGTAAGGTTCAGTTCTTTGATACCATCGTCCATAGTGGTGTTATTGGGTTACGTAGCTTCATAAGCATTAGTTTATATTTGTTCACTGAGCATATCCTATTAGGTACCTATGTAATTATAATAGATTGATGAAAGTGGAGGGTTCAGTGTGGGTCTCGCGGTGAGGTCAGTGTTTGTTGAAGGGTCTCCGTCGCCCCGGGCAGAGGAGACTGGGCGCGGCATGGCGTCACGTGTGCGTCGCGCTTTCAGAACGCTGAGGGACTTGTTCACACCGCCCGCCACCGGTGCGTGAGCGCACTGCTCCTTTTATCCATCGACGAATGCGCCAATTTATTTTCGCTTCCACCACTGGTCATCATCATCGTTGTTTTTCGCTTTTTATCTCATCGACGTCGCGGTCACAAGCTGCGTCAAAAGTAACGTCATCGAACATGTGCCCTATCATTCTTTCATCGACTTTGTTGATTCTTACACCCATATCGACCATTGAATGGCGTGTATTTATAGTGTGTAGCGTTGTTTTTTTTTGCTCTATATTTTACTAATATTTTTCTTGTGTCTGTATATTTACGGCTGGATACGTATTTGTGATGAGGATACACACATTTAACTATGGGGTAGCGATGTTCAAAGTGTTTTTTTTTCTAGAATGGCAAAGTCGCATGAGTTCAGAGAGTACGGAGGGTGGTGAGGATATGAGCGGGGCTCGGGGAGGGAGTGACCGCGTGTCTGATACCGCTCGTGACTCTAACGGACGGCACGTGTACAACGCTCGTCTCAGGGCGTACGGGCGCAAGCTCGGCTTATTCATTCCTAAGGTACGTAGCATCATCCATACCATAGTCTTTTAAGCAGTATTCATACGTACCTTATATTTGCCAGATAGAATAAAAACATGTTTTCGCCAGATATCTACTTACTTTTCAAACCCATTTCGAAATTTTAAAATAACTTGTGTAAATGATGTAAATAGCCATGCAAATAATAGGACATGATATGGTCAGTAAATATTTGTTTCGGATCTGGACATTATGGCATCGAAAGTTCCTCGTAGTTCCTCATAGCCACGATACAGGTTAGCTTGTTTTAGAGTCAGGACTATTCGTGTGACTGTTGTGGGTATTTATTTTATTTATTATACCATACAGATGGGTTGAGAATTTGTTTATTATGGAAGTTGGTTAAGAAGTGTTTGTTTCCTTTCAGAACGGTGGTAGTCGCGTGGGTTGCGAGTGTCCGGGTGCGCCCGACTCGGCGGAGAGCGGCGACAGTGTGTTCACGCCGGGCACCCAGCGCCGACTCGAGCGCCTGCCAGCCATGCTCGGCGCACCCATCCACGACGTGTACCTCGCCGGCGCCTTCCCGGTGAGCACCATCATGTCACCAACACCCCGCACCCCGCACCCCGCCTGTTTTTCTCCGTGGGGAAAATCTCGATTGCGGATATCTTCAGAGCTCCGGGGAAAAGGGGGGTTATGCTGGTCTCATCAGCTTCTCGACCCAGAACTCCGAACGATCAACACCATTCAGAACTTAGAAGTACAAATTAAAATTAACTGCGCTCGACATCCCTAGATATAAATCACTGTAGGTTTCATAATGCCCTGTAATTTGGAGACAAGATGAAAGACAACAATACATATCCACTGCTACTTACTAGCAGAAGTAAATAAAGGCAAAAGGACTTACCACCCACTATACTTACACAGTCTATTAAATTTATCATTCCCAATTCCCTCTTGCAACATTAAAGATCTTAAATTACACGGAAATTATAATATATTCTCCATGTCCTTATCAACTATATTTTTTTGTACACAATTTATATAATGTAAGTGTTTGTACATAGAGCGAGGCGACGCGGCCTGAGGACATCATCCGACGGGAGGGTTTCACGTGTGTTGTACCGCGTGCGAACGACTACACCCGAATGTTCTCGAGCGCGAGCGGCGGAGGCGGAGGCGGCGGAGGCGGCGGTGGAGGTGGCGGAGGTGGCGGTGGGGGCGGAGGTGGCGGTGGCGCGAGACGGTCCGCCCCCGCGCCAGCAGAGTCGCCGCGACGCGACAAGAAGCCGCGCCCCGAGCCCGCTGACGACGTGCAGCTGAGAGACCGCACGCTCGCCGACCGTGCAGACCGCACCGACCGCACCGACCGACTCAGCGCCTCGGACTTCTACGCCGTTTCCGAGGACCACACGCCACAGCCGTTCAAAGGTGACACTACACACATCTTTATCAGCTCTATATTTCCTATACATATAGAAGTGTAAGTGGGCCACTAACATCATTGGCCCAAAGTCAACCTCATCTGGTACAGTTGCTGATTAACGAACGAGGTAATCGCGAAACTTAGTTCCCGTTGTGGGGGCAGACGACGGGACGCCTAACATAATACCAAATCCTGTTTTTTCATTCTCCATTACAGTAAGCAACAATAACTAACAATGAATACACACCACAACCTTGGAAGCAAGATCGAACCCATACACTATCGCCGGACGCCCTTATTCAAAAGCAACATTTAAGTTACTTGGCTATTTCTGTATACATATCATTGATCAGTTTTTGTTTAGCACCAAAAATAAACCAATTACATACGAAAAATTTAAGCCTATGCTTAAATACTTCATTACGGGCAAGCGATTCTTATATTATTTGCATTTTTTCCTTTGCCGTGTCTATATTCAGACTGACTTTTACCTCCACTGTGTCTGATTCCACTTACTCTTATCCCACTCTCAGTGAAACATGTTTTTAACACATGTTACAGAAATATATGGCTTGTTTTTACGACACCGAAAACACCCAGACCCGAAACAAATATTTATGGCTTATACAAACATTTTGACTCGGTGCGGGAATCGAACCCGCCGTCTCTCACTTTACAGCCGGCTACCCGCCCACTGTGCTACGGAGGCTATCGAGGGGAAAGTTACCCCCTATGTAAATAATTTTAACCGCTAAATCCGTGGGGGAATTGTAGACTGGTAGAGATATAACAGTATTTATAGGAGACGTTGTGTACAACAGGTACGTATGACGAGGAGTTGGTGCTGGGGTCCCGCATGCTGGTGTTCTCTATGAGTGCGGAGGCGCCTTGCTTCGCGCCCATGGTGTTAGCGGCACATTACATGGGACTGCGGCCTGATAGCATCGTGCTCCTCGTTCAACCTATGGACCCACACAAAGCCACCGGGGTAACTATCCACTATACTTCTGTCTGTCTTCTTGAGTCTGTCGGTATATTGACGTTAGGGTATAATATGTATTTGTCATATACACTAGCGGATCCAGAGGAGGGGCTAAGGGGCTCAAGCCCCTCCCAAAAGCATTTGGGTCCACTGACACAAATCTCAAATAAATCTTGAGATTATCCTACTTTCTTACTACCTACAATATATACAATACATCGCTTATCCTGACTTAATCTATTTTAAGTAGGTAGGTAATTTTTTTATTCTAATTTTGGGTCAAGCCCCCCCCTAAACCAAGTCAAAACCAAAATCCTAGATCCGGCACTGGTCATATAATTACATAATAGGAAAAACTCATATCTCTTAGTATGATTTACAGTTCTGTCCTTTGTTCTTACTTTCGAAAATTTACCCATCTTTTTTTTTGTTGTGTGTCTAAACAACTTCGCACGTAATTTTATTACGCATATAAAATACAAAATAAAAATCTCCAGAAAGAGTTATTGAAGTAAACAGTCGCTTTGTCTTGCATTAATTAAACGTTAATTACCTTATTGTCTCTAATTGACTTGTTTTGGAATAGTGCTACTTGTATGAAGTAAAGGACTGTTTGTATAGATATGTTCTTACGTCCCAAGGATATTGACATTAGCGGAGAACAAGTTTTTAAATTAGATATTAATATGTTGTAGGTACAAAGTTTATTTGTCGTAATAATTTTATGGATCTAATTTTGTTGTCAAACGACCATTTTTAAGGTCGTCTTCTAGTACATCTATTCGTTAAAGTTATTCTTGTTTGTTTATAAATAGAGATATAAATGTAAAATATTGCATTATAGACTTGCAATCTGGCCATGTTTAGTTTTTATAAAAGCAATACGCACAAAAAAACTTGGCCGTCCTGAAGCTAAGTACGAGCGGCATCGCGGCTATTGTTTTCAGGGATAAAAGAGTGACGGGAAGAGGGCGAGAAAGTGGCTAATTACAGGCCGGCCAACTTTTTTTGCGAATATGTACATTTACCGTAATGAAGCACTACTGTGTGTCAGCTAAGTTCGGAAAAGAACAGGGCGAGCATTGTCAGTGTGTATAATATTACACTTGGAGCTACTTTTGAGCCCGGATAAATGAAATGTATAAAGATGTAGACAGTTGTAACGGTGCATGTGTATTTGTTTTCCAGTACAGTGAAGCGGCAGTGAAGGATTACAACCGCGGGCGTCACTACCTGTCGGACCTGGCGCGTCGCTCCGGCGTGCCCGTGTTCGACGACGTGGACTCCGCGCTCGCCTGCGTCGTCTCACGACTGCGACCAGCGTAGCCACCTCGACTAAACAATTATACAGCACTGCGGTGCTGCACCATCAAGCGGTGCACTTGTCTGTTACCTGCAACCTGCAACGATGCCTATAAAACGATACAGTAATCGGGCCGCTTCCACCGATCATTACGAAATTTTATCAGAACGACTAAACAAAGAGGAATCTCATTTGTTATAAATTGATGCTAACATAAATTTTAATGTCGATTGCAACTCGAACTCATTAATACGTAATTCCACAATGATTCCATTCCTCTGACGCGCGTTGAAATGTTAGCAAGAACGCAAAAGATCTGTCGTTACTCGTTGTTTCATTTGTATAGAAAATCGACATCTGAGAAGCGGCCTCAATCACAAACTACGTAATAAAGACATCACAACTCTTATACATCATAACGTTTAAAACATATTTTATTTGCGTGGCAAAGAGTCTCATATAATGCGTGTACTTATTAATTACAAGACGTTTAGCTTAGTACAAAGATTGTCTCTCTCTTATTTCATCACTCTCTATAAATATAATTGTATTGTGTAGATACTAAATTTTAAATAAAACTTATGAGGGTATATGAAGGAGAATGTATGGTGATGGCGGCAAGTTTGTCTCAATGTTGAATACAACAAATCTCTGTGATGAACACGTTTAGGAAATTGTCACTGTGAATTTTGATGTTCAGTGCATAAGTGTAGTGGATAGTGGTGTGCAGTGTGCAGTGTACGGTGTACAGTGCTACAGTGTACAACAGTGTTCAGTGTAGTACAGTGTACAGTGTGAACATGACGCGCGTCTATTGAGACGCGACGCTTACTGTTTACTGGCCTTGGATGACGCTACTTTTGTTGCTGTCATTTTTTAGTTATAACAGGTATAAGTTGTGGTTTCACGATTATTTATTTATGTTCTGACAAGTTGGAGCATATACATAATGTATAAATACAATGTTAACAATTTCCATTATATCATTTTAAGAAGCAATGACAGAAACAAAAGTGAAATGCGTGCTACAAGGTGTTTAGAGCTCATAGCGATTCACTGACTACAATATTGGTACATTACGAGAGTCACTTACTTATAGTGTATGTACTTACAGTGGGTCTCTTTTAGCCAATTCTCTCATATTAGGTACTAATTTATTGGCTTAGCGCTTTTATAGATTTGGTTTAGAAACATTACTACTGAATCAATTTAGGAAAAGTACAAATACCTTGCTCACGTAGCAATTTTAAGAGGTTAGTAATTTTATGAGGAATGTAAATGGTAATGCAAATTTTAATATTTAATTAACAACTTATACTCATTTTATTATAGTTGTAATAAAATCATATGTTCAACTCTGAATTGTATTCTTATACTGATCAAAATTAATGCTTGCAAATGAATAATCAGTAATCATCAACAAGGCTTTCGTAGCCGCAATTCCATAATTTAATTAGGCGTAGTGATTTATAACTTTGGGTAAACTGTTTGACCCACTGTCATGAAAATATTTCATTTTATATTCAATCAGCAAATGAGATTTGCTAGTCACACTCTCATTTACATGTATCAGTACTTTGTTTATATCGATTGATAGTACAAATATCTAATTTATAGAAAAATATTTCATATATTATAATTTTATGCCATGTACGCTTATTTTAAACTAAAACATCACACATGTAAATAAAAAATATAATTATTCAAAAACTCAGTTATCAATGAACCTCATATTGTTGTCCCATTTTTCTGTTACAACATTTAGGTATTATTTTCTTCTCCAATTCATCAGACAGATTTCCAATCAGTCAAAATTGGATCGGCCGTGCATTTTGAGTCGTTAGTTTTTTTTAAACTGATAGCGAGTCTTAAAAGAAACGGATTTATCAATATAAGGTGGGGAGACCCATATTATTTTATGTTTAGACAAAATGTAAAAAAATACCGTCGCACATACTATAAAGTTGAATAGTTCCCACGTTCCATTAAGCTTGACCCCGAGATGGTTAGGTTATCACTACAAAAAAATAGCTTCTGCTCGCGGCTTCGCCCGCGTGAATGACCTTTTTCAGTGTTCACCTGTTAAGATGTGATTGAGTAACTAAACTTTCACATTTATAATAGCAGGATTATCTGTATTCGGTTTAGAAGTTTATTTCAATGAGTGAGATTTGCAGGTTTGGTATAAGTCTATAATTCCACCATAACCCTGAACAATAATTAACATTTGTAAATATTTTTAATTGAAACAGAATCACCCGGATGGCGATAAGCTCGCCATTACATTATAGGACGGAAATAAGCTCCGCGAAAAGAGGGTGTAGCAATCGTTGCACCTCTGCCTACGCACAATGGCCCGACATTCAACGGGCTGAGTGCGGAGAAAAGGAGCCCACAATCAAATCAAATGCACCTCTGCCTTCGGATATAAAGGCGTGAGCTCATGTCTAAAACCAAATCATTGTTTACAAGTAGTATTTACTAAAAATAAATATACATTTGCACTTGCATTAAAAAACTGTCATCTTTTGTTTATCCTTTCGTTGTCTCTGTTCTTTGACAATATCTCGCTCGCGGATTTGTAGAGCACTGAGTTCTTTATTTTTCTCTATAATTTGCATGTTAATACTTCGATGTCCATTAGAACCTGTCGGGTATTTTATCAACGAATTATTGAGTTTTATAATTTCACGTTCAACTTTTTTCGTGTCTTCTGTTATCTTAAATTGTTCTATATTTAAATCCTTGCTTGAAGATTGTTTAACGTCAGCTGCTGGAGCTGTAGTCAGTGTCTCCTGTTCAGGTTTATCCCCTAGTGTTCTGTTAATAAAGTTAAAAACGTTCCTTCTTTCCCTTTCTTTCTCTCTTTCGTAAGCTCTCTTATTTCGTTCTTCTTCTCTCTTCTGCAATCTTTTCAACTTCTGTTCCACCTGTTAATTTGGTATTAAAAAAATATTATGTTCCTACAGTCAAATACAGTGAATAGGAATACAGGGGTGAATAGAGACAAAACTGGTTTAGTTTTGCACACATACAAACTAAGCTATTAGTAACTCGAAAAATAAGCAAACATACATTTGGACAAAAATTAAACTGGTACAGTTTGGTCGAACCATATGTGTAATAATTTCATGAAATGTTTCGTCCTGATTCATCCATGCATTCCTATTCACCCCGGTTGATGGTAATTAAATTATTCAATATCAATTGGCCATAAAATATTTTTGAATAGACTGAAACCACCATTTATACAAAATAATCAATAGTAAGTAAGTGTTATTGTACGCGTAACGACTGCTGTGCTGAGGTCCCAGGTTCGATCCCGGGGTCGGGTAAAAATAATATTCGAGTTTTTCTATCACAAAATGCTGAGTATCAGTCCAAAGTCAGGAATTGTGCTGAGTATGGCTATAGGCTCGCCTCCTATCGCATAATGGGACGGAAATAAGCTCGGCGAAATATACATACTGGTTACACATCTGCCTACCACTACGATTACGGGCGTGAGTTGCGTTTGTATGTAATCAATACATCCTAATAATCCTAATCTAATTTATATGAAGAGATCAACATCATGATCACAATTACGATTGTGATTTGTATGTGGACCCCAAAATTTAGAATGTATGTTAAATGGACCGATGATTACCTTCAATGGGTCCTGTGCAGCATGTTTCTCTGAGATCGCCATACATTGGTCGAGACTCTTGCCGACGGGCAACACTCTAGCCTCGACCGGCTGCACGCGTCCCTCTCCAGTAGCACCCAGTCCGGTACCAGGTACGTAACCCATGGCCAACATTATCTTTGATCCAATACCCTGTACACAGAATTTAAAATTGTTGCACTTTCGTTTATCCGGGGAAAATATTTGCGTGAAAGAATGTAATGGTGCGTCCAGATTGGTGAAGGTGCCTGAGCGTCTACCATCACTGAAATTACTTACGTCAAAAATTGTGTCTTGTACTAATGTCATAACATAAGGAAGAGCTTGGCGGGCTAGACCAGACAGGCTCTTAAATAAGGATTACTTGGACGGATATATCTCTTTATTTATGACAATAGTAAATCAAATCAAATCAAAATAGTTTATTTTTAAGCATAGGTGGTAAATAAAAGATCTTATACATAGGTGACACACGAGTTCTCTATGCTTGCGAAATAAGTGTCAAAATAATTCCAATGGAAATGGCCACTTTCGTATCCAATGTTACAAAAACTACAAATTTGAATTACCTAATAGTGCTAATACACATGTAATGATTTAAAATTCTTGTTTTGCCGATACGATACACGATTTCTGTTCGTTTTTACATTTTGTTGAGGCGAGCGAACGTCATTTTTAATGGTTTATATTTATAGCGGGTACAATTATCTATATGTTAGCAAACTGTGCTATAGCTCTGTTTTTTTAAATAAAATAACTGACATACAGCCGGACATGGCGAAAATATGTTTAATGGTCTTGAATTTACTACAAAACCTAGTTTAAAATACTTTTATTGGAATGAATAAAATGTCCACATCGGTCGCGTCCAGAACACTTTGGGAAACTAGGAAAAATCCGGAAAAACTAGATAGAATGGCAGCCCTAATCTTGGCGCGCCAAAATAAATCATTTTGTGAATGTGATCGATGCACAGGCGCTGATCGCGTTCAGGCCGCGAGCATATCGCGAGCTTTGCTTGATTTACCCGAGTGATGTGCATTACAAGTTGCGCCTAATTACAATTGCAGTTGCAATGGTAACATATTCACTTCAGAGACACACAGACTTGATCAACAAAACCATACAGCTTTTGCTGATCAAGTCTCTTTTTAAAAGCGATTCGACTCGTCTGAATCTGTCATAACAGAGAACAATGGGCGAGCGACTTTCGAGTCATGTTTGCCAAACTTGGACACTAGGACACAAGCCTTATAGTAAAGACATAACATGGAGCGAGGACACAGAGCCCGTTTAAAGTATTTTCATATAGTACACAAGATGGCAAATCTCAATGCTAGCCAGTGATAAGCAGATGGACGTATATAATACAGGGCTATTATTATTATCATTATAGGTATGAGTAATAATAAACCAAATATGAATACATACTCACTCTGGTATGTTGTTCCCATTGTCCCATAGCTGGAGCGTTGCTTAGGAGACTATTTTCAATAAGATGAGCTCGTTGATCGACATCCGAGCGTGCTGTTTTAGCATCAGGATATTCGGTGTCCGATAAACTATCGCGATCGCTTGAATCGCTATCCTCTTCATTATCAGCTAAAAACAGTTACCAACATTAACATAAGTATAGTTGGTATAGATACTATGGGTGAAATGGGTCCACTAACGAGAGCTGATCACCCGTCTGTGCAACAAACACCCCACCATAAATACATGTGATACAATAAATGAAGTATTTTGTATATGATCCTACAGTATGATTTCTACGTCCGATGTACAATCTGTTTTTAATTGAAATACAATATAGATATATTATCATTAGAAGAATACGGTTCTGTCGGTTTGCCTATAAAAATAAGGCGATCAAAATCATCTCAACTTTGACCTTACGTAATAAAATGATATATGTACTTCTAAAAAAATTAATTATACATACCAGTTAATGGATAGATCTCTTCTATATTAACATTGTACTCATCAGAATCGACTTTTCTCTTTGCACCAGTCGTGAGTCTATGTTCCAACTTCGCTACGCATGTTTTGTTTTCTGAATTTATACTTTTTACTACGGCTCTGTGCCATAAATGATATTTTTCAGATGCTTTTTTCGTTAAAGATATCTCCTGTTAACAAGAACAAGTAAATTAATCATAGTTTAGGGTTTCTATCGAGTACACTCTTTAAAATATTTTTGTGTTCCATAATGAACAATCGAACATAGTATGTCACCGACATTTAATTTTGTCTCCGGGAGTCTGGCGTTTCATTACTTCAAAGCATGTCAATTTGAGGTCGTTAATTATTGAATTTTAGCTACAGCCACAGATTACATTGAATATACGGGTTACAGTATGGAGTTAACCGAATGCGGTGTACCTAATATTAGATTTACCTACTTATTTATTTCAGGGGGTGATTGAAGCTTACTTGAAGTCGGAATAGCCAAAACAAACTTTATTCAACAATATGTCGGGTAACATTAGAATACTGACATATTATGTACAGTTAGTTACCTACAGTCGATGACACTCCTTTAATATATTATAATATTCATTTGATGACAAAATTAGTCATTTCTAATTTTATCGGATGACGCTAAGAAACTATATAAACCTTTGTAACATGTGTTTTCATTCAGCTTACAAATTGTGATTCTATCGGTTTTATAAAATAAACATTACGTATGACTTTAATCAGTTCCGGATTTAGGAGAGGGGTAACACCAACTTTTTCGGAAGTTTGACATACGAATCAAATTATTAAATTAAACTTAATATAATAGCGAAATACCACACACTGATTAATCACGGTAATAAAGAAAAAATACTAAGTTAAGTTGGTAAGTTCATGTTTGGTCAGTTGATAGTTTGTATAATGCAGGTACCCTAGATAGGTAGGCTAAGAAAGGATTTTTGGAAAATAACATTTTATTTTTTATTTGTAAGGCGAAGTTTGAACGTTGTATGAAACTTTTTACGGAACGGAAAACGATTGTGAAATTAAGTACAAAATATTGCTTATTAAAAAAAAGAAACCATTTTTGTAAGATTCTGCTCGCTAGAGGGTGACGGCCGTCGGGTGTTGAATTTTTGTATATTATTATAATGTGAAAGTTGTGATGTTTGTGGGCAACAGCTAGAATTAGGGTACACAATAATAACAAATCAGAGAACTAAAAGCTCGTACGTACCGGCTAGCTAAAACCCGGGAGAAAGCGATATTATCAAATACCGACGTCTCAGGGACTCCTAGGGCATTTTGGTTCCTGAGTGTAGCGCGGTAAAAGAGATATGGGGCGCTCTTACTTCAACAACTTGCTGAATACCCAGCATTTGGACGTGTCTTTCCCTAAGATACCCCCGAACAAAGGACTAGTTGTCCCACTCTCGCCTGACAAGGTCCTTAATAATGTGTAATTGCATGAAAAATCGGAAAATGGTGAAGTCTGATAACATCCCTATCGAGGTGTGGGAGATGATGATGGTGTGGAGCTTCTAGTCGACTTGTTCAACTGCATACTGAACACCAATCAAATGCCCGGCCTTTGGTGGATAAGTTTTACAACTCCCGTAGGTATAAAAGGGTAAAGGTTGTGTTCAGGATTGTGGGAACTACCGCGGCATTAAGCTTATGTTCCATACCATCAAGCTTTTCGAACTCGAATCCAATCTAGACTCCGTCAAGAGTGTAGGTTTTTTTTAATGGCATTGGCCGGCAAAACGAGCAAGTGGGTCACCTGATGGCAAGTGATCTCCACCGCTCATGTACGCGTTGCCGACCTTAAAGGAAAGGGATAATAAGGGATTGGGAAGGGGAGGGGGATTTGGGCCTCCGGATATCTCACTCACCGTACGAAACCCAGCAGCAAGCTGCTACTTTACGCCGGTTTTCTGTGAGACAGTGGTAATTACTAAAATGGTAAAGATACAAAAAAAAATGACTCGGACGAGCCGGCCCATATATGCTGTAGACAAAAGTGTCTACAGCGTGGCTCTACCACTCATAAAAGTACTCATAAGGTACTGTCTCCAAGAATCAATAAGACTTCACACCCGCAAGTGGCACCATGGGCCCAGTGTTCACAATGAGATCGCTTGTCGAAGCACACAGGACGAAGAAGAAGCATTTAGGTACATCTTGCTTTTTTTGTAGGAGGCTTCTGACTATGTATGCCTCGGCAGGCGATCTGGTTGGCGCCAAGAGTCAAGGGTGTGCCAGATGATCATGTTGACATCATCAGGAACCTGTACTTCCGATTCGAAACTTTGGTTCGGACTGCTGTTGGCGATACCAATCCTTTCCCGATTAGCGTTGGCGTCCAACTAGGGCTCGGCGCCCGCGAGTCCTTTCTTATTTAGTGTTGTGCTAGATGTCATGAGGGGTGGATATACAGGTGGATATAGCACTGGTAGACAAACAGCTCCTAAAGCAAAGGATGAGCCTGTGGACGGGGAGGCTTGAAATTGAAACTAAAAGTGGCGAAGATCGAGTACATGGCCTGCTGGAGTACAGACCCGGATAGGGCACGAACTTGCCATAAAAATGAACCAGTTTAACTACTTAGGGTCTGTACTCCAAGAGTCCGGTAACTTTGACCTCGCCGTCAGAGCCCGGGTGGGCTAAGTGGTGGAAGGTCACAAGCTGTAGGTACTTGCGACTGAAAGATGTCGATGAGACTTAGGCCCGTATTCACAAACAACACTTAAGTGAACTCTTTGATAAGAGTAGATTTCTGTGTGTGATCGTACCATACCATACGATCAAAAAGATCTGGGTTACGTACTAGAGAGTAGGCAGTAGGTAGGCACGAGGGATAATGGTCTGACTATGGAGGATGCTCAAGGGCGGGCGAAGTGGAAGCATTTAAGTAGGAAGGCAGACCGTGGCACTAAACCAGAATAACACCAGAGAAGAAAAAAAGAAGTTATTAAAAAAATATCTTACTGCATCATCAGGTGGCTTCAACTTTATTAACACTCTACTACCGGTCTTTATAGATCCAAAATTAGGTTCAATTGCTTCTTTCAATGTTGACAGGTGGGTCACCAAGCCATGGGAATATCTGAAAAATTAATCATATATGTAGCCACTGAATGTTTATATTTATTGCGTGTATAAAGCGAATTTATTTGACTCACCTACATTGTTCATCGTTGAATCTGCATTCACCATTTAAGAAAAAGGGACAAGGTAGCATTTCGGCGTGTGTAGGATGTGTGAATAATACTCGCACCTAAAATAAAAAAATGAGACAATCACTACATGTCACTTTAAAAATACGAACTGTGCATAAACACTACTATAAATTAACTTAATAGATTGTGCTTTAAAATTTAAATTTATATTTACAAATTTAAATATTTTTTCTGTTAAAGGTTGTGGCTGAAAGAACAAAAGAGACATAATAATTTTACAAATCAGCCATGTAGTTTTAATAAAATACGCGCAGCTGAAGATGGCCACTTTATCCACCTTCTTCAATATTTAGTCTCGGAAAAAACTTAACAAATAATAAATGCTAAAAATAAAAATAATCTATTCTAAGTTAGTTATATTGATAAAATCGACTCAAAATAGGTCCGATTTTTTTTGGGGGAAAAATTTAATTTAATATTTTTAGTGTAAAGTAGTCTAAATCGATGCCACATCATGTCGTTTCACCACGATTCACCCCCTTAGGGATCGTTTTTTTTAAAACTATCGTTGGAAAGTTGGAAGTTAAATGAAACCACCATTGAAAAAAAAACAATAAGTAAAGAAAGAATTATTAAAATCAAATCACTCTATAAGAAAAATCAGGTTGTTCACTTATGGTAAGCACTATGCCTGCAACTGTATACCTAAACAGACAACACCACACAATTTTGGATTGCAAAGCACTGCATGGAACTGAAATGAATTCGTCACCTCAAGGCATAAGTCGTCCTATGAACCGAAACACAATAATACTTATACATTGCTGCTTGGCGGCAAAAATAGAGTTAAACATAAATGGTCTTATTCATAATAAGTTATCGGAGCTTTATAAGGCCGTTATTAGATGATTGATAAAAATTGTTATTCATAATCGTTCAATAACGCTAAAACGCTCATTAACTCTCCTATAAAGTGTCACTATTTTATAGGGTCTTATTCATAATAAAACGCTTATAGAAGGTATAAATCTTTATTAGTTAAAACGTATTTTAAGCCTATCGAACGTTAAATAAAATTCTTTATTCATAATCGTTTGATAAAGCTCCGATAACTAAAATAGGTTTATCATACACAAAGTTGCCAGTTTACAGAAAATGATTGATTGATTGAATGATTTTAATATGGTTTGTCTCTGGAAAGACTGGAAACAAACTAAATAAAAAGAAAATTGACGGAGTTTTGGCGGGAATTCTGATAGTGCCGGTGGCTCTCTTGATTTAATTATTTCCTAAACTAGTTTAAAGTTGTGTTTGTTGTATAAACGTGGTGTGGTTTTGTGCAATAATCATTTACGATGATGAATAGCGTATGGAAACATTAAAAATAGGGAATTTAGGTGATTTTTGATCAAGGGTATTGATCGACCTTGTGCTTTCGTTCCGCTTGAAGAAAGTCTTCTAAGAAGCATTGAACTGAAAGGAATTAACACCGAAACTCCAACAAGACATTGAAATGGGCCACACCCCCGTTTCATCGTTCTTGGAATATAAGAAAAGAATATAACTAATGACTTGGCAGCATGGTCTCTGACCTTAGCCGGTTCCTTAAGGAACAAACAAACAAAAAAAAGAAAATTGACATCTCATCAATGTCAAATGTCAAGAAAGGTAAACAAACAAGGGTTATAAAATTACACAAGACCTTGAAATTGACCACGCCGCGCCGCTGCGCTGATATTTCGTCGTTCTTGGGAAGAGTTGAAAATATATAATATAGTACTTCTTCTTTCTTTCAATGAATGGCTCCACCGTGTCCACGGTGATTTCGCCAATAACTAAGTGATTTTCGATCTAATATTTAAGTACTAGTAGTAGTAGTAAATTTCCGACCCGAAGTTTCCTAAAAAAAAATCTTACGAGTCAGTCAAATCAAATAAGGTTTTTAAAACTCAACGTAATCTATGCTATAATCTAAACTCTATAATAATAAAAAATGGGGCTAAATAAGCGCACACAACAGTGATATTACACAAAACAAAGGGCAAAAGATATTGGTGTTTTCTGTTAACACTACAAAATAGGATATTTTAATTAGATAAATACCGAGATAAAAGTTTTATAGTAAATATATATATTATATAAATATTTAAATATTTTATAGTAAGGCTATATTTCAGTAATATATATTTTATATGTGGTTTATGTTGAGTAAGTTAATAATAAGATATGTAAGTTAATAAAGTTAATACTCTACTACTTATTAGTGTATAAATATTCAAGTAATGAAAAACTATTTATGGATGTCTGCACTATAGGACCCTGTATATAAAATTAGAAGATTTTTTTTAAAAAAACATGGATTTTCAGCAAGGGATTATTATTTTACTATAATAATTAAAATAGTGATTAAAATTGATACTACATAATAAGTTTAAGTTTCAGCCGGTTTCAGTTGGCGTTACAACTTACACGGACAATTTAACCAATTTAAGAAGGCAAAAGAACTCAAAGATAGAGGTTATTAATTTTAATAAATTTGCTTAAGTATTTCACGTTGCGGGAGAAAACAGTAGATAGTAGGCCATTGACATTTACAGGTCGGGGGAAATCTGGAGGGAGGACATCATAAATTGGGATGGGAACTCTGGGACAATAGAAGAATAAATGTTCTAACGAACCGTCGTCAAGACCGCACTCACAAAGGGAGTTGTCACGAATGCGAATCTTAGCGAGGAACACTGGGGAACAAAGATGCCCTAGCCGTAATCGTATAATAACCGAGGTGACTTTTTTTATTAATTCGACGGTATTTAAAGAACCAGGGTTTGAGAGGGATGTGCGGTTGTATGGAACCATAATTAACACCTTTAATTGACCGTGAGACCTGCCATAGTTGAACCCATGATTCTCTCAAATCGATTTTAGTGCAAGACAGCAAGTCTCTTGAAAAACACTGTTTATGGGTGACTATCCCGCTAGAGACAGCACGTGACACCAGTGTGCACGTGCTGTCTCTAAGTCTTTTTTATGGATACCAAAATAGAGTATGATGTTGGGCTTAAAGATTAGAGATGGGAAATCGAATGAAAAAAGAAAATGGGAGTTGGTTTGAAGTACTTGAAGAGAATAGTTAGAAAATTTTAAGAAACTCCTAATAAGTAGAGGAGGGGATTTGTGGGACCAATAGGTAGAATTGTGGACTAATTGAGAAAGACGAGGAAGTTTGCCATGGAGGGGGTGGGATGCTCTTTGCAAGGTGTTATAAAAATATCGATCACACAAATATTGTCTGCGAAGAAAGAGGGGGGGGCTCTAGGTATTCAACTTGTAGGGCATTGATTGGGGAGGATTTCATAGCTCCAGTTATTAAGCGGAGGCATTTTGATTGGATTTTATCCAGCAGGCTTAAGGCGGCTTTGTTGCAGGGTTCCAAAAGGAAGCACCCGTAATCAAAGTGGCTGCGAATAATGGCATTATATAACAACTTCTGGTTATATGCGTGAGAACCCCATCGGACACCAGAAACCGCTCTCATAACATTAATGCCTTTTTCACACTTATTTTCTATGTATTTTAAGTAAGGGATTCCTGTCAATTTAGAGTCTAAAATTACGCCAAGGAACTTAACCTGATTTTTCAATTCAATCAATTGGGTATCAACTGATAGGGAAATGAGGGGAAGGGATCTTTTGCGGGAGAAGACAACAGCTACACATTTCGGGATTGAGAGGGAGAGGTGATGATGGCTAAGCCATTGGGTTAAATAAAATAAAGCTGAGTTCATCCTGCTAGTTGCCTCTGCTAATGACTTAGATGAAACATACAGAACAACATCATCTGCATATTGCAGTATGTTGACAAAACAATTAACCGATTTGTCAAGCTCAGCTGTGTAAATATTATAAAGCAATGGACTGAGGACTGAACCCTGAGGGAGACCTTTCCAGACCATCCTTGGAGAATGGTCACGGTTTTGAACGTTATTGATAATAATAGAGCGGCCCATGAGAAGGTTGCTCACTATATTGATCAACCTCGCCGGAATACTCAGCTGGAGCATTTTCTGCCTGAGTAAGGGAAGGTGAACATTGTCATAAGCTGAGCTGATGTCAAGGAAGACACCTATGACATCTTCTCCTTGGGAAAATGCCAGACGGATGTCTGTAGTCAAGATGGACAAATTGTCCATGGTGCTCATGCCGCGTCTAAAACCGAATTGGGAATTGGATAGGAGTCCTCTGTTTTCAATAAGCCATTCTAGTCTGTTCTTAATCAAATGTTCCAAAATTTTACAAAGTGTTGAAGAAAGGGCTATGGGACGGTAGGAGGAAGCTAGTTTGGGATCCTTGCCAGGCTTCAAGATGGGGATTATAATTTGGGACTTCCAGCAGTCGGGAACTATACCGCTGAGGAAGATGTGAGTATATTGATGAAGTAGAATTTAGAGGCCTGGGAAGACATGAATATAAATGAGTAGGGAATACCATCAATGCCGGGCGCTGAGTCCTTTATACGTTCGAGGACACACGAAAGTTCGGCAAAGGAAAATGGAACGTCAAATTTTTCGCTGGGTTCAGGAGACAGAGCAGATGGAAAGCAGTCTTTGGAAGGAACTAATGGGGGAGCTAGGTTACAGAGGCTGGGAGAATTGCACAGTGACCTGCGAAAAATTATCAGCTTTTTCCATACAAGAGAAGGAGGGGAACAAGGAGAAAGTGATTCACAGAAATTGGTCCAACCCTGAGCCTTTTTCTTAGCCAGAATTCTCTTGGTTTTAGCAGAGGATTTCCTAAAGATAAGAAAATTTGCCATAGTCAACTCTGATGCAAAGGTGGATTCATCTAAGTTGCGCCTCCGCACCGCATCTGTACCCCACCGGCATCCCACCAAGGGGGAGACGGGATTTTACCAAGGACCGAATTTTTAAGCGGTATTGACTGGTTAGCAGCTTAGATCAGAGCATCAGAGAAAGCACTGTATATGGAAAGGTAATTTGTATCGGATATCGCATGGGGCCAGGGTAGTATTATACTGTCCAAAATAACTCTGTAACTGTTCCAGTCTGCTTTTGAGAGCCTGTACTTTAAAAGAGGCTCAGGATCAGGCCTGGGGGGAAGGAGTTATGCCAGGTTGACAGTAATGGGAAATGGTCGCTGCCGTATGATATGGGGAGGATAGACCAAGATAAAGTGGCTGATATACTAGGGGAAGTAAGGGTGAGATCAACAGCACTAATGTTTTGGTTCGGGGGGACTCTTCTAGTGGAAGAGCCATCATTGAGTATGCATACATTGAGGTCATCGAATAATTGCAGTAGTACAGTCGAATGGGCATCACTATGATGAGATCTCCAAAGAACATTATGTGAGTTGAAATAACCCATAATAAATAATGGGGGAGGGACTGTCAAAAGGATTCTGCGTAGATCATTTATGATATTTATATTAGGATGGGGGATGTAAATGGAAACAAAGGAAATGTTAAGAACTCTGGCTGCAACTATTTGGAAAGAGGAGTCGTGAGGATGGAGGTAGATCTGGGAATAGGTTAAGGATCTTTTAATGAGGAGCGCGCAACCAGCCCATCCATCGTCTCTGTCGTCCCTAAGACAGCAGTACCCAGGAACCCTAAAGGGTGAACCAGGCCGCAGCCAAGTCTCAGAGACAGCAAAAACGAGGGGGCTGTAGCAGTTTATTAGGTAAATGATCTCATGCTTTTTATGTCGAATGTTTCTACAATTCCATTGTAGAAATTTGTGAGCCATTGAGGGAGTTAAATTGAGCAAAGAGTTGATGTAACAGGGAGAAGACGTTAGGGGGAAGGGCATCGCTAAATTTGTGGGATATGTTAAGAAGGATACAAAGGAGTAATTCGACTAGGTTTTCATTTGGAGATGGAGAGGAGCAGGGTGGCCTAGAGGGGGGGATTCAGGTTCAAGGTTGACTGGTGAGGGTAGTGCACAGCCGTTGGGGAGTTGGGGTTTAGGGGATTGAGTTATTATAGAGTGGGCAAGTGAGTCATAACCCTTTTCATTAGGAGGTCTAGGATGTCGGTCAACGTAGACCGTTTTTCTGTATGACTGAGTAGGGGATGGCTGAGAAGGTGCTATTTTGGGGGTAGAATTAATGGGGGCCTTTGCAGTGTCAGCAAAGGACGCAGGTCGGGACGAAATCTAAGAGCAGCTTCAGAGAACGAAATGTTCTCCTCTGACATAACCATTTTTATTGATTTTTGCCTCAAGTGCTCAGGACAATTAGGGAATGTGGCCATGTGATTCCCGGAGCATAACAAGCAGGTGGCTTGGAGTTCAGTAACAGCGCATGTGTTACCTCTATGTTGTTGGGCACAGCGGTAGCACCGAGGTTGAGACCTACATTGTGAGGTTACGTGGCCAAAGCGACAGCATTGCCGGCATTGGATAGTAGGGAGATGATAAAGGGTTACAGGTAGGGATGAATTAAAGCAGAAAACTCTTTCAGGAAGATACCGACCTCTAAATGTCAACACAACTGTTGTGGAAGGGATACATTCCGTTGAACCATCCTTAATAGTTTTTTTGTTCAGCCGTCGTGCCTTAACAACTAGACCACAGTGGTCTGGATACTGTAGACCCATGATCAATTCGTCAAGGGACCAGTCTGTAGGGATATTCCTAACAACCCCCATGCGGGATAGGTGAAATTTGGGTATGGTAGCAGCGAGATTGTTTTTGGTTATAATTGTGGAATTAATTAATTAGTTGGCTGAGTCAGCAGAGCTGAACATCACGGAGATTTTACCTCTGCCTACTGGTTTAATGCTACCCTGAACAATGCCAGAGACATTGCCTTGGTATAATATTTTGGCAAGTTTAAGAGCTTGAATAGAGACATTATCATTGCCTGAAATATATACCAGGAATGGTTCCTTGTCAGCTGTAGTATATAAGAATTTATCGTCAAAGTCTGGACACGTATATACATCTTGAACAGACAAAGCAGGTGATTTGTTTTTTTTTTTTTTGGGGATTTACTGTTTCACTTTCAGTTTCATTTTCAGATTTTCAGTTTCACTTTTTTATTTTCAGATTGGGGAAGGTGGGCAGGGCCCTTCACAGGGCCAACACCACCACCTCCATCCGGAGGCTCGTCTTCCCCCAAATCCATGCTAACCTATTATTATACTTAATAAATTTAATATTTTTACTTACTAAGTGATTATGTACACTAACCTAAAATATGTAAATAAAAGTGTTAGTAATAAAGGTATAATTTTATTGCTAAATTAATTACATATATGGACACCACAACACAATTCACCACATACCTAGCATTAACAAAAAAAAACAACAATTAACGAACAAAAAACAGATTCAGGATTTCTAACGAGACCGCCGCAAATACGTGTTTAACCTATCGCAACAACGGGTCGAAAAAACATGTTTTATCTCCTAAGATTAGAAAAATAGTTCAATAACAGTTTGTTTATTTTCAAGATCACAATTTTTTTTTCATAATATAGTACTTGTCATTGCCGAAATGTATAATAGGGCGAAGCCGTTGTAAATAAAGAAAAAGACATAAATTTAAAAAAAATGACAGTAGACGTAAAATAAACGTCAATTATGAAACAGCTGACCGATGTCGGCCATGTTTTTCACTATCGAACGCTTAAAATAGGTTTATAGAAGGGTTATAGCTTCTATAAAATAGTGACACTTTATAGGAGAGTTAATGAGCGTTTTAGCGTTATTGAACGATTATGAATAACAATTTTTATCAATCATCTAATAACGGCCTTATAAAGCTCCGATAACTTATTATGAATAAGACCAATAGAATAATAATTTTTTGTCGGTTAACAACAGCCGCGAAGCGATGTTGCGCCGCACGTGTGTGACCTTAGGCTGGCCAAGTTACACATATTGTAAGGTAGTATAAATTTACTAACCTGAAGATCTTTGAACTGGTCATCATCTTGACGTGGTACAATGGAGCTGACCATAGCATTATGTAAGCTTGGCTGACCACCCCATTTGTGTGTGTAGTACACAGCACATTTCATTCCAGGGAGACTTGCAAGCTCATCCTTAGATTCATGTAGAAATATTAACCAATTTTTTTATTCAATCTTATTAAGAACCGCCTCCGCGTGGCACAGTCAGCGAGTAGCCGGTCGTGAATGAAGCAGGAGGCCGCGGGTTCAATTCCCGCACCGAGACAAACCGACAGTTGGTGTGATGAACAAATATTTGTTTCAGGTCTGGCTGTTTTCTCCACAAAGGGGAAATACAATGAAATCAGATATGTGGTGCCTATTAAGCCTGTCTAAAACTTTAGAAACAATTTATTTTCCAAATCAAAGAGTATTTTAGACATATAGGTACTGTTTTTTATCTACATCACCATGATTTAATTGACAGAGATTGTCTTTAGCATTAAGTCTGCTTTACATTCTCACTTAATAAAAGTTAAATAAAATTAATTGTAACATATACAAAAGTTCGCATAACAGGCTATTTTGTGCAAAAGAAATTCAGTTAACAGCACATTTTTTTTAATTAACTTTAGTGACGTTACGAGCACGTTGTTCCCTTGATGTTAAGCCCACGCCTGCCCTTAAACAGAATCAACACTACACAGAACTTTAACTTTCGAAACGTCGGGACTAAAATAAAAATTAAACCACGATAAAATCCGTATAATCTAGTTCACTGGCTTCAATATCCTTCAAACCTGAACACAACAGTGTTTACACGCTGATGCTTAGTGGCAGAAATAAACAAAGCGGTGGTACCAACCCAGAAGGACTCTCGCATACGAGGGACCTACCACCTAGTAAATTCAACTATATTGTAACAACTGGGAAAACTAAGATACATCACGGAATTTCCACAGTAGGCAGCGGCTTGGCTGTGCCCCTGGCATTGCTAATGTCTATGGGACACGGTGACCACTTACCATCAGGTGGGCTGTCAGCTCGTTTGCCTTAGGAAGCTAATAATAAAAAACAGTTTATGAGATTGTTATGAATGGTCATACCTCTATATCACTGTCATTAGCGGATTCCAAATGCTCTTGTTTGTCATTTGCATTATAAGCATCTGTTTCTGCCATTTCTTGCTAAAAGAATATCAAACAAAGTTATATTAATTACATACATATAGCCATTTATTAAACAGAAAATATGATGAGACATTATAAAAGTTTTTCTTTCAAAATATGTGATTGTATGGTGTAAAAGTTTAATTAATTTCACCAAGCTTAACCATATATAATTTACAACGAAGATTAATTATTTTTATAGCATAGGCGACCAAGTGAGCAAGTTGGTCACCTGATCATAAGTGAAGTCCACTGCACCACCAAAATACCAGAAGAATGATGGATTTGTTGCCGACCTTAAAGGAAAGGGTTAACAGATGGAGGAGGGGTGGGGATTTGGGCCTTCAGATATATTTTTATTTCTTAATAAGCTTATATTTGACCACTATTTCACCTGATGATGCAGTCTAGGATGTAACATGCTTGCCTAGAAGGTACCTATTCACTCTTGAAAACACCTAGATTCTATTGTTATGGAAATGGTAAAGAATTCCAATATTTTGCAGTTTACACCAAAAAAGGAGAGACAAATTTGTTTTGTACGTACTGGAGGTACCTCCATCATATACAGATGATGTGTATTAGTGCTGCTTGTAGTTAGATGGTAAAATAGAGATGGAGGAATCAGATTGTGCAATTCTCGTGCACACTCTCTGAAGTGTATCCAATAGAATACCAACAAGCTGGCAACCTTCCCGTGCTGCCTAAGCCAGCTAGTTTACAAAGTTTAAAAATGTGTTCTTTATTCAGTGATAAACTATTTAAAAAAAATTACAATGCAATGTATCTTGGCTGGCTTGAAGTCAGTCCCTAGTGGCACACGGCTATTGTTTTCAGAGACTATAAAGGGTGATGAAGGGTGTAGATGTTTGGTGAAGTCAAGCCAGCCAAGTTATTTTGTGCATATTGTACATAATACTAATATTACCATAAATAATGCATATTCTTCATCCAGATCATTTTTATTTTCTTTTGTACCATTCTCCAATGCTGCCTCTGGCTGAATGTGTTTGCTTATAGCATCCAAGCTTTCTTGTGTTAGCTGTATAAGTTGTTGCAAGTCTGATTTGAGTGCTAATAGTGATTGTTGTTTGTTCTCGTCATTAGCAGTTTCCAATTCATGATTTACCATTGATAACTGTAATATAATAAATAAATATAAATAACACCCAACAGTCACACACATAGTCCTGATCCCACAGTAAGATATGAGTCATGTGCCGTAGGTACAGGCATTAAGAGAAACTTTCTGTCTTACAACACCCAGACCCGAAACAAATATTTGTGGATTAGACAAATACTTGTCATGGTGCAGGGATCTAATATCCAATAGGCCAGTATGGGCACTTTCATATACAAATAAATACACCTAACTCACACACATAGTCCTGAACCCACACTATGTAGGTTAACCTGTATTATAGGTATCAGTATATATAGTTAAGGCTGTTCCCAATATCTTGTCTATTGACAGATTTGCTTATTGGTAGTAAAATATTGACACATTTTGTATGGAAGTCAAAATACTATTGATAGTAAGCAAATCTATCTTTAAATAGAATATAGGGAACAGCCATTATGGTCCCACACCACCTAGATATGAAAATATAATTTCATATGTAAGTATTATAGAATATTATTTTTATATTATAATATATGTATATTATTAGGTGGATCACAGACATATTTTGTCTTGGTGTGGGGATTGCCCATTTTAAACCCGTGACCTCTAAATTCACACCCGCTTACTCCCCCTCTGTGCTACCGAGGCTGTCAAATGATTACATTAAAAAGATTAACTATGATACCGTGTGATAAGGTATAGTATATAAAAAAGACAATGTTTATTTTTTTTACATCGGATTTTATAAATTGTTATCAACATAACCTGATCTTGATATTGATTTAAAGAAGTGTTTAAGTCTCCCATTTGATAATAGCCACAGTATCATAAATAATATGTCACATGTAGGCTGCTAAAACACAGCACTCAATACTCATATGTAATTATTTTAAATTAAATTGACATCTAAACTTAGTTTTCTCCAAATAGCTGTTCACTGTTTGTTCCAGTTTGTTCACAGACAATCACTCACTTGAAACAGTGTTGCCAGATAACTGTCTCCCATTCACCCAGTCTTACATAGATTCTCCCCAAAATTTATGTTTTTCAAGAAAAACCCCAAAAGTTGAGGATCAAAATGACGGATGTATCTTAACGAATCATGTTATATTAAAAAAAAAACTTAAATTGTACTGTTTAGTACCTCCGATAAAACAAAATGTACTTCTATTATAACCAAGTTATAATAAATAATAAAGTACACCCGCCATATTGACGTTAGAATGGCAGGTGTATTTGTATTGCTCAACATTTACTCATTGGCAAAGACTTTAATGTATAACTAGACGGGCTGTATAGAAGTAAAATCGCGTCACCTAACGCGCGAGTTTGACAGCTCAAGCTAGTGCAGTATTAGACGCTTACGAAGAAGTGATATTATTAAAATGATTTTTGCCCTTTTCCGATTTGTCTCTGAGAGTAACTATATGATGTTTTTAATGTAAGTGAATTTCAATAATTATACAGTATGTTTAACATGTGTGTTGAATTTATGTAAGGAACAAGAAATAAATAAAAAATATGATTTTATTTTATTTTTATGCCCTCAGAAGACTTTTTAGTTCTCTGAGAATAATTTTTACAATACCCTAGTATGCAATTCAACATTTTCGTAAATGTACTATTTCCATCCAATATCTAAAACACAAACATCACACTTACCTTTCACCTACTAAAATTCACTTTAAATAAGTAAAGTATTCACTTATTCTATTTTATTCACTTTTTTTTTATTCCCACTTTGGCGTATCCGTTTTTGTTGTGTTTTACTATTCTACATTAACGCTTCGGAAGCGCTGTTCGCTCTAAGCTAATTATAGTTATGAGTAAGCGACATGGTAACAGTGAATGGGCTGTTTAGTTTTGTATTCATTCACAATAAAAATCACAATAAATACTATTTTCGAAGAAAATATAGATGTAATAAAGATATATTAAGGTTCCGAACCTTAAAATATAAGCACTTAATTATTGGTAACGTTTTAAGGGTCACAATGAACAAATTCTTGTTATTTTGTAGAATTCAACGTTCGAATAGCCTCAAATGACAACAACCGTTCCTGTCGCTCGCTCGCTGTCGACTAAATGAGTTGCGGTCAATTGACCGTAACTAAGTGCGCACTTTCTATGTACTAGACAGCCGGTCTAGTAGTATACATTAAAGTCTTTGCTCATTGGTGATTCTTCGTCTTTCTACCTGGCGTTATCCCGGCCATTGCCAGGATCCGCCTTCCCACTAAGACGCCTCCACTTCACCCGATCTTGAGTATCCTCTATAGTAAGAACGTTGGCTATCATATCTCTCTCTAGTACGTCAAGCCAGCGTTTTTTGTGCCGTCCGCAGATTCGTACTCTTAGTACGTTCTGGCACAGGAACTTGCGACCGACGTACTCCTGTGGGTTCTTCAAAACGTGACCAAACCACCTTAAGCGACTTTCCTTAAGTTTATCTGCCACGTCGCGGACACTTAGGCTGATGCGGATGTACTCGTTACGTATACGATCTAGTCGTGTAACGTTGCATATCTACTGCAGCATCTTCATTTCCGCATCGTGGATTTCCTTAACATGGCGCTTAAGTGTAGGCCACGTCTCATACCCGTACAAGAGTACAGGCCGAATGATGGTCTTGTATATGAGACCTTTAAGTCTCATAGGCATCTTTCGGTCGCAAGTGACTCCTGTAACCTCCCGCCACATGGCCCAAGCGGCGCCAATACGGACGTCAAGATCGATGTCACCGGACTCATGCAGTATTTAAACTGACCCTAGGTATTTAAACTGGTCCTTTTTCACGGCCAGTTCGTACGTGATTAAATATTATTATTCCAATAAAATGTACCTTAATATAGTACCCCAGATAAAAAATTCATGTGTTGAATTCACACGTGGTAGAAGTGAAACCTTATTTTTTTTTTTGGGTTCAAGATAATGAGAGGAATGTAATATTTCGGGAAGAGGATAATTGTAGGTTTTAGTATAGTCCGGTCAATTTAGACATCCAAGGTTACAAAAATTCACATTTGGCTGAAAATTGGTAGGATTGCTCAAAACACTATTATAAATGAAATGTGAAAAGTCCTCATCGATCAGACACCTGGAAAAAAAAACTCGGGGTCATAGGTCACAAAAACGGGGTTTTCGCGATTTTCAGCAAAAGGGTAAGTTTTATCATAAAATTAGCCTAGACAAAAATTGAAGATATGATAATTATCTATAAAAAATGTCTAAATACTTTTTTTTAAGATCCACCGTTTTTGAGATATAACCATTCAAAAGGTTTGAAAGAGTTGTAATCGTCATAATATGTATAAGTACACCACTTGTATCCCTGAAGCTGTAATAATAGTAACAATATCGTTCTATCGGTCAGCTGGCGTAAGTTATACATATAAAATATTATAAATATCAGAATATCGGGTAAAAAGAAACCCAGTCCCTTATTTTATACGCCAGTTTAACCTTGAGCAACATCTGTCTCCCATTCAATTGTCTGGCGTGGCCTGGGGTCGCCTGCTTTATCTTGGAATGCCCAATACATTCAATGCTATTAGTCTTGAGTGGCGCTCTGGCGTGAAAACATATGTTTATTGTAACTTATTTTGTGCTGTTTTGAATTTTATAACAATAATGTTTTATAACAGAATATTGTTTTATTTGTGCTAAACTTTTAATTGAAGGAGAAATTGTTACTGTTGAACGTGGTATAAAGACATTAATCAATGCAAGTACTGAAAGAGCTGATGAATTTTCAGAATATCTTAAAAAGCAGAAATCTGTGACCATACATTACAAGTGTCGTAATAATTAGTCTCGAAAGTGTTCGAAAGTATTGCTGCAGCTATTAAAAGACAATATAAAGAACATTTTTTTTTCCCTCCCATAATCCCCCAAGGATTTTATACCCCAAAAATACCCCCTTAGCTATTAAATCCCCCTACATTTGGGAGAAATCCTCCAATCTGGCACCACTGACTTAATAACTGTCCACAGAACAATTTTACTATAGGGAGCAGGGTTGGATTCAGCCTCTCGGAAAATTATTGTATATGATAAAATAAAATACTACTGTGAACTGTTAATGTGATAAAATTAAGATACTACTGTGACAAAAATTAAACCACGTCTTTTTCCCGATAGTTGGGCAATTTAAATAAAAGCCAGTAGTCTCAATGTGGTTAATGTAATTATTCATATACTTGTAATTTATTGTTTAACAACTACTATGTCAGCTAATTCTTCAATGAGAATCTTCGTCGTCTTTATTTATGATGCGACGACGCGTCGATATAGTCATACCTAAATTCACCTTGCTGAAGACTCTCGTAGTCGACATCTGCGTATGGTAAGACAAAGCAGTCGAGTACAAACTTAGGTACACAATATCTCATGAGAGGCCTTATTTCCACTCGTCACACCATCTTGCTTAGGTTTGACTTTGTATTACTATTTGTAAATTTATTTCCCAATCAAGCGTATCTCCGTTCCATAATGGTATATGGGGCGAGCCCATCGCCATACTGGGTATAATTCCAGACCCCGCGCTGATACGGAGCATTACGTATAAGTAAAATCCAATATCACTTTTACTCGACTCGGGGATCGGACCCGAGACCTCAGCGTCAGCCTCTTCCGTAACGCGTATGCAAAACAACTGCACCACCTAGATAGTATACAAGAGTATTGGTATTATTTTATTATGTACACTGCAAATACATAGATTCCTGTCTCATCCTTTGATTGGACAGCGGCATAATTTTCTTGTATTATTCACCGTAATGTATATCCACCTTTACACGACCATTACTATCGTACAACTGGAATGCTGACAAATGCCGGAAAAATGATCGACAGTGGCCATGTGCCAGTGAGAGGGACACCGCTATATTCATTCGTTTCTAGCCCATTTTTCGCTTGCATATATTGGTAATGGAAAATGAACTTTATTTCTAAAGGATAAAGTATACATATGCGTCAAACTTACTAAGCACTCTTGTAACTCCATGGGCATTTGTTTCACTTCTGTTACATGTACTGAATTACGTCATGCTCTTTTGTTTTTTTTACATAGATATATATTAAAGAAACTTACATCATGTACTTTATCAATAATATACTTTACAAATATTAACTTTTCATCACAATATAAACATTAATATGGAGTATTTAGTTTTTGTTATTTTAGTATTCAATATAAAGATGTATAATTGTGGGCCAGAAATATACAACATACAGTATTCCAAAATCAAGAACAAATTAGGCAATTTTACCAAAGAAGAGAAGAAGTAAAATTGCGCCGCGTAATAAGGGAATTTGTCGGCTGAGGCGGGGGAGCGGGAGAGGGTAGTTGTAATCCTAATTCTACGTAGACTGAGAAACCTTATTTATCTTTATGCGATATGGTAATATTGAATTGTGGTGAATTTGCCGTAACTAAGTGCGCAATTTCTATTTTCTACCGCACAGCCAGTCTAGAAGTATACATTGAATTCTAGAGTTTAAGTATAAATACAATAGCATTTATTTGGTAATTAAAAAAAATATATATTTAAAGGCTTTGCGTGTTTTGGTTTTGTTTTCTACATAAAGTTGAAATGAGGTGTATTACATATTTTAGGCTTATTTCTATGTACTGTACCTGGCTCAGGCTCCATACATCTTTTAAACATCTTTATGTTGAATAAGTCAAATGTTACACTAGACAGTCACAAAACACACTGTAGGTAATGCTGTTTAGCATGTTTTTTAAGGTTGTAAAATCAGGCAAATGTAGCCATGACTGTTAAGAGTTACTTGCATTGCTATTTATCATATTTAACGAATTTAATGTGATATTTTTAATAACAACTCCTATAATCTTTTTTATTGATTCACCAGAATAAAATTCATTATTCTCAAAATTTCCTGATATGGTTTGATAGGTGTCATTCATAATATTTTTAATCTTTTCTTCAATATCATTTTCATTTCTATTTTGCAATAAGTTTTCATACTTCTTCATAATATCGTTGAACTGTGAATCTTTATTCGATAAAGCAACTTCCAAATCGTTTATTTTGTTTGATATGTCTATGTTTTCATTAGAAGACGAAAAATTGTTAACTTTTTGTTGCAGTACACGTAATTCATCATGAAGTCTAAAAATTTCGTTAGCCTTTTCTTGATTTAATTGTTCTAGTTCTATAATATTCTTTTTTAATTCTTGAACTTGTTTTTCCATATTTATATGAACTGTATTGTCTTCTTTAGTATTATTTTTTGTTTCTGCATCCTTCGATTTTAATACATTTTCATACATTTTTATTTTGTTTTCATATTCTGCAAGTAACTTTTGGTAGATATTTGTCTGAAGGTTTATTGAACTTCCTCCATTTGTGTCTTTTTCTTCTAGATTGTTGAGTTTCTGCAGAATATGATCAACCTTATCAGTAATTCTGTTTACATTTATTCTCATCTCAGTATTGTTTATCCTTTGTTCATTAACAAAAAGGTCCATATTATTTATGTTTCTATCGACACTGTTACTAATTAAATTAGTACTTGTTACAGGAACCAGCACTCCATTAACATAAGTATACAGTGCAGACTTATCAGATACTTTCTCTGAATTAAGTGCAACTTGGTTTTGCTCAGTTTCATATATTTTCTGTGGATTACTTATTATAGTATTTTTTTCTGTGCTCAATTTCTTTATTACATTTTTCACTGGTTTGTGTCTTAATGACTTAATGTGAGTGATATTTTCGCTTGTATCTGATGAGTCACTTGATCCTTTTTTTGAATTAATATTTGTTGGTAATACTGAATGACCCATGTTAGCCATTCGATTTACAATAGACGTTTTTGGTTTTCTATTAATAGAAGAATCTGTATCACTGTCAATATCTTTAAGTAACTTATCTTCTGTATTAGCCTTGTTCACTTGAATGTTGGATTCCGGTGGATTGTTATCTATCTGTGAACTATGTTTAATTTGGACATTATAAGATTTCAGTAATGATGTAATTGATTTTATGCAGTCTTCATTTACATAAAGCGACCAATACTTGCGATGGTTATCATAGTAAGCTAAACTTTGATTGTTATTGACAGTAACTTCAAATGTTGGAGTTATAGTTGTACTAGAGAGTGAAGTTTTTCTTGAATCATACAAAATGATATTATGCAATCCTGTTTTAACAATTTTTAATATGGCAAAACCAAGATTGCCTCTACACGTGTAGACATTATCCACCCTAAAACACAATACAATCATTGGTAATAACTATTAACAAGCATAATGTAGACATAATAATATTATTACTACCACCAATATTTGGTTCATAATGTGTTTAAGTAATGTTTTTATTTCTTTGAGAAGAGCAGATCTGCCACTAAAACCAACTTATTTTATGTCGTAGTTATTTTCACTTTATTGTACAAACAGTCGTAAAAATAGAAACAACTACATCATATTGAATAATTATACATACTGATTCCACATTAGAAGAAAGGGATGCAATTGACAACCCAAATTTACATATTGTACAGTTTTGTATCTAAATTTTCATAGAAAAAGAGAGCCCTGGCTGGACTAAAGTTTAATAGGCACTTTTTTTATTATGTCTTAACTAATAAGTCTATAGTTGTTTTTTTACTATATCATATTTATATCCGTAATTTCAATTCTCGTAATTTGATGTTTTTCCCTAACGAAAATTTAAATTACAGGTACCTATTGATATATGATACAATAGGTATTCTAATAATAAATAATTCTCGACTTATACAGTATATAACAAAACCCTGTTGGCCCTTTCTGGGTCGTATAGACATAAAAGCTTAGTAAAAATAGTTAAATAAAAAAAGTACTAAACAGATCCGAGATATTATCCTTAGACTTAGTTAGTTAGCTTAGAAAAATAACATATTTAAAAAAATATATATTTACTTCTGAATTTCTGTAAACGCATCGGTACAAAGCGGCGCGGCGCGACTTAAATCTCAAAGGACGCCGCCGCTTGTTTCGCACGCGCCTACATGTTGTCGGCGAGTCGCTTTGAGTCAGCCGACACTGAGTATGCCGCACAGACTACTTATATAGAAAGAACTGACGTTGTATGCCGCCCGCAAATCATTCAGTGAACTGCGAATGTTGTTTCCGGGCGGACGTAATATGATGTCACATGTCTATTGAATTGCGAAGTTATGTAAACATGGCGAGTGATTTAGTTTGTGTACGATGTCTTACTCAAAGGAGGAATATTTTAAAATGTGGCTCGGGAAGTGTGATTGTACTATCGTATGTACAATACTGGCATGCAATACGGCCGAGCGTGCACGACGATAACATCGAACAGCAGACAAATCCTTGCATGGAAAATCCTACGCAAAGTACGCGATCTGTGGGATGTGAACTCGGCGTAAGCCACATGCGATTTGGAGAGTTCTTAAAGATGATGGCTAGAACCCGTTCATGATTCCAACATGACGGCACGCTGCCGCACTTGGCGCGGGAAGTAATAACTATTTAGACATCGAGTGTGATAGAAGATGAATTGACGGCGGTGTACTGGTTAATTAGTCGGGGGCACTATTGAGCAGTCTGTATTCCAAAAGAAGTTTGATTTCGAGGCAGAAATGCTTCACGAATAATCGCAGCCTTTGAAAACGTCTAATCAGATACATCGGTTCTACAACGCGTACTCTCAAACATTGGACCCGGTGTCGCAAATGTCTAGAGATACGTACAAAGTGGGCATGTTAAACAACATCTTCAGGGTCGTCAAACAGACATTATCTCGATTAATGCTAATAGTACTTATACGTTGTCCACCATTTTACGCAATGTAAAGAATGAAAATAAATTACAAAAGTAATGAACAGCTGACTAAGGTGACGTAATGACAAAGCGGGGCGCGCACGCGGCGCGGCTCGTTTGATGCACGTAGACGCCGCAACTTCCTATCTCGCTCTGACTCCGAGTCATCCCTCTTGCAAACCGAATTTCGATTGTAATCAATCGAAATTCGGTTTACAAACAATGAAATAATTAAATATAAAAAAAATATATGATAGTCCCATTTTCGTATACAAGTTAATTAATTAAGTTTGAATATTGATTATGTATCACAGTTAAAACGCCCAACAGGGTTTTTGTTACATATTGTATAGATATTTATTGTTCTGATTAAATTTGAATAAATCATAGTTACATATTACAGGAAAATGAGTATTTAATAGATTATAACAGTTTGTATTTACCATTCATATCCCACAAGGGCAGTAGCAAAAACACATTGAGTCAACTTGGACTCATCTGGTTTTTGTGAAGCACTTTGCTGTTTTGGAGGAGTATACTTTAACGATTCATTGTCATTGGTTTCTTGCTTTTTTGAACTTGTACCAAAGATATTTGCTAATGATGTGCTGAAACAGACAAAATAGATTTTATTTAAAACAAATAAGTAGTGTGTAGTTTTTGGCTAGCAGTTACAATTATTTATGGATAGTAAATAATTTCTTTAACATTGAGCTTACCTTAGGATCAAGGGAGGATTTAAGAGAGGGTAAACAAGCTAGTTGCCCAAGGCCCCAACAATTAAAGGTAGTTTTATTTAAAAAAAATATCAAGTCCTGAACTTTGTTGCCCCCACAAATTTAAATCCAGCTCTACTTAGGATAGTGCTTGTAGAATTACCTGTCTGAGGAGGTATTGTACCTGACCA
The DNA here is from genome assembly GCA_905332985.1 of Mimas tiliae. Lineage (NCBI taxonomy): Eukaryota > Metazoa > Arthropoda > Insecta > Lepidoptera > Sphingidae > Mimas > Mimas tiliae. Next base: position 9,077,220 of record HG995242.1, on the reverse strand, counting down.
AACACCTACTTTCCCGGTGCTAATATTTATGTTCTTTCAAACTTGAAAATGATTGCTGCATATCTACTGCATCTTTTTAAACGCCTCCGTAGAGCTGTGGGCGAGTAGCTGTCTGTGGAACGTGAGGCCTCAGATTCGATCACCTCACCAAGACAAATATTTGCCTGATCCAAAAATATTTGTTTAGTGTCTGGGTGTTGTGAGACCTTAAGTCTCTCATAGTATCTGATACCCACAACACAATACTCTATATATTTTACTGTGAGAACTATGTGTGTGACAAATGGGTGTTATTATTTATTAATTAATAATTCTAGTTCACCAAAAAATCACTTTAGGATTAGAATAATTCTAGCACTAAGGCAAACTAAACACAATGGTGACTTGTGTTGGAAAATGGAAACTATTCGATCCAAATATTCGTCAAATCACCAATGGCCTGTGAGCACCTGTGTCAGCGGGAACGTCTCCGCGCCCTAGCATCTGTCAGAATTCTTTCACTTTCCAAACCTTTGTAATAAAACGGGGAGCCAGCCCTTTACATCGAATCACTTTAACTCAATAATATTATTTTTGGATAAATACTTAGAACCTATTAAATTTCGAGAGATCCGAAGTCTACCAACCCGCATTAGGCTAGCGTAGTAGACCTAACCGCTCTCATTAGAGGAGGCCCGTGCCCAGTAGAGTGAATAATGGGCTCGTAATAATAGTATTAAAATTAAACAACATGCAAAAGCAACTTACGAAGCCACGGGCGTGAAGTAATCGTCATCAACATCGTCAGTTTCTAACATCATGATTTGATTACCCAATCATTGGACTTTTCGGACTTAAGTAACATTAATTACCTCCAATAAATTACGGCTGAACTTATTTTTTTGTAGGTAACAAAATTAAAGTTTATACAAAATCCAAACCACATCCAAAACAAATTCTTTTTTGTTTGTTTGTTCCATAAGGAACCAGTTAAGACCAGAGACCATGCTGCCAGGTCATTAGTTACATTATTTTCTTATTTTCCAAGAACGATGAAACAGGAGTGTGGCATATTTCAATGTCTTATTGGAGTTTTGGTGTTAACTCCTTCCAGTAAGATGCTTCTTAGATGACTTTTTTCAAGCGGATCGAACGCACAAGGTCGACCAATACCCTTGGTCAAAAATCATCTAAATTCACCTATTTCAATGTTTCCATACACTATTCATCATCGTTAATGTTTATTGCACAAAACCACACCACTTTTAAACAACAAAGACAACTTTAAACTAGATTAGGAAATAATTAAAAAGAGAGAGCCACCGCATAGTCAGAATTCCCGCTAAACTCTCATCTGATTCGGCGGCCTCCGATTGGTGGACGCTGAATAGATCGCGGGGTCGCGTCGTGGCAGTGTCACAGTGTGTGGAAGGCTTAAATTCTATTATTTTCTTTCAATACGATCGATACGTTAGTATTTCCTTAAATAGTCACTCTTTGGGTTAGTGAGTACTAATCTAAGCGAAACGAATGAACAAGGTTGGATCAACTCCTTAGCCAATATATTGCTATATAATGACGAAGCTGTATTAGATACTCGGTCAACGAGCTGTATGGATCCCTTACCTTCATCTATGGGAAAACCACAGACTACTAGAGATGCTACATAAATACTCCTACCCATTGATATTTTTTTTTTTTTTTTTTTTTCCAGTATGGCTTCGCACTTCTTGTGCATACAGCCAATGACAAGTTTGGTTTTTATTTTTGCGTTTATACAACAGAGTTAAAGGTAAGGAAACTTTTGAAACGAAAAAGGTAAAGAGGTAAACGGATTTACGGATTAGGAGAATTGAATTTTGGATAAAAGGTTTAAGGATTTACTAATTTTACTATCAGGAGAGATATTACGGTTATGAAAATGAAGAGATAAATATACTAAAACAAGAGTTTACACCTTAGAGTAACTACTTGTTTACACCATAAATTAAGTGAAATACACAAAATAATAAAAGGAAAATATTTACATGGAAATTGTATGGATACATCATATTATGAAGAATGGAATATCTACAATTTTAAGTCGTTTTTACTGAAAAATGAAGCAATACATTTATAAACTAACAAATTATTTGTACAAAGAAGTGAAAGTATAGAACAAGGAAAAGGAGTACGGAGAAGCAGAAGGGATTTAAAAAATGTTGAATGGTCATATTGAGAACATGAGAATAAAATATGATTCAAGTCGCCGACATCTGATCCACATGGGCACATCGGATTATTTAAAATTTTAAGTCTAGCAAGGTGGGCAGGAGAACAAGTATGACCAAGTCTTGCACGGATTAAAATAGACGTCTCCACCTTATCAAACTTAGCCCTGGAGAACCACAACTTTGCAGGAATATCGGGCTGGATAAGGGAATAATAATGGCCCCTATGCTTGCTGCTGGAGGACCAATTTTCCCTCCATGACTCTTGGAGAAAAGTTTTAGCCAAAGACGCAAGGTCCTGAGAGAAGTTTTTAAACGGGAATAAATCACCACACTGCACCGCTTCCTTGGCAAGTCTATCAGCAATTTCATTGCCATGGATCTTTGAATGACTTGGTATCCAAACAAACTTTAAGGAATAGCCTTTAGTGGTACATTTGAATGCCAACTCTCTCATCTGCAGTATCAGTGGCAAAGTATTTTTAGTTTTAAAAGGGAATTTAATAAGAGCCTGAAGCGCACTTAAAGAGTCTGTAAAAATTATAGCATTATTAAGTTTAAACAAGAGGATATATTCAATGGCTTTAAGTAAGCCAAGACATTCACCTGTGAATACTGATGATTCTGGAGGAAGTTTAATCTTTTGCACAATGTTGTATTGAGTGTGAAAAACACCAATCCCAACACATTGAGAAGAGGAAGTTTTAGATGCATCTGTATATAGATGATGGAAACCCTCACAACATTCGGTAAGAAACATGTTGAATTGTCTTTTAATATTTTGGGCATTCCTATCAACACAATTGTAAATAATTAAGGGAGAGTAAGTTAAAGAATCATAGCTATTTGTAAATAATGGTAGCTTATTGAAACGATGGGTGGGAGAAGGGAGTGAGAGGAATTTTTTGTAACTTTTAATTAAACATGGTGCAGATTTACGGGCCCAATAATTAGATGAACTTATACTTGAATGCAGTAATTCAAGAATTGTAATGAGAGGGTGATTTGAAAATTGTATAATTCTAAATAAATATTTGTCTGAAAGAAATTGTCTTCTGAGAAAAAGAGGAGCTTCACCACACTCCACTTGTAACGCATTAATTGGACTGGATTTCATTGCTCCAGTCACAATACGTAAAGCTTTGGACTGTAGACGGTCTAATTTTTTAAAAGCATTGACATTACCCGGGTCTAAGAGGAACATGCCATAATCGAAAATGCTTCGTATTATAGCATTATATACAAGTTTCAATGAGTGAGGATGAGCACCCCACCACACTCCGGAAAGACATCTTAGCATGTTTAGATGCTGTTCAACTCTATTGACAACATAATCACAATGGGGAATACCAGAGAGCTTAGAATCTAAAATAACACCCAAATACTTAAAGTGGTTGGTAACTGGAATTGGAATGTCATTATAGACAATGTTAATACTAGGTGAAGTTCTTTTGCAGGTAAATAATACTGCTGCACTCTTGGATATGGAAAGATCTAAGCCATTCAAATGAAGCCAAGAGGCTAGGGAGCGCAGGGCAAAATTAAGGACTGAACATGTGTGCTCAATTGAATGAGAAGAGTGGTATAGAAGTAAGTCATCTGCATATTGTAAAATCTGAACATCTTTGCTTAATGAATTTTCTAAATCGTATGTGTATATGTTGTACAATAAAGGGCTGAGTACCGAACCCTGCGGGAGTCCTCTCCATATAAACCGAGATAACTCATATTCTGGAGATACTATATTGACTGATCGTTCATTTAAAATATTTAGAATAAAGATTGACAGATTTACTGGAACCTGAAGGGTCTGTAATTTATTTTGTAAGACTGAAAGTGACACATTATCATAGGCTGCTTTAATATCCAAAAATATGCCAATCAAGGACCGGTTATTGGTAAAAGCTACTCTAATATCAGATGTAATAATACTTAAGCAATCAATTGTACTTTTAGTCTTTCTAAAGCCATACTGGGAGTCCGCCAGAAAACCTTTACTTTCCATAAACCACTCTAGCCGATTTTTAATAAGATGCTCTGATAATTTTAACAATACAGAAGATAACACTATAGGACGGTATGAAGAAACTTCAGATGGATTTTTATTAGGCTTAAGAATTGGCAATACTATCTGACGTTTCCATCCCAATGGGATTTTCCCTGTTTTCATTACTAAATTTATTAAACTTAAATAATAATCTAAGACACTGTCACTAAGGTTAGAAAAAAAAGAGTATGGAATGCCATCTACACCAGGAGCTGAGTCAACAGTATTATCAATAATGCCCCTCAGTTCATTCATTGAAAAAGGAAGGCTTAGTGAAGCATTATTATTAAGATGTGAGTTATCTGTTACAGGAGGCACTGATAGTAATTGAATATCTGGAGGAACCCATGGAGGAGCGAATACGTCTAAGAAATCCCTAGCTAAGGTAGCAGGAATAGGAGGAGAAGTGAAGTTATTAAGAGCAGATCTAAATCTTCTAATGTGGCGCCAGACAATTGTGGGGTGAGTGTTGGGAGAAATTGATTCACAGAAATTATGCCAACCTTCAGACTTCTTCCTCTTGAAAAGTTTACGTGTTATAGCAATGGTGTTGGAAAGAATTTCAAAGTTTTCCTGGGTCATATTATTATTATATTCCTGTTCTAATAGTTTTCGTTTTCTAACTGCATCAGAGCATTCTGAGTCCCACCAAGGTGGCATAGGGAGTGTTTCTAACCTTTGTGTTATTTTTCGCAGGAAAAACATCGTCCGCCGCAGTAACCAGTATATGTGCTAGTGCCTCCGCACATGCCTGCTCACAGCCCTCACCAAGGACTGGAAGCGAATCAAGCATACTATCTACCTTTTTTTTAAATGTCTCCCAGGCAGTACTACATTTGACTGGCAATTTATATTTTAAGTGGGACTTCTTTGTATAGCAATTTTTTTTAGAGATTGGAAATGTAATTTTTATAGGAAAATGATCGCTTCCAAAGGAAGAAGAAAGAGTAGACCAATTAAGAAAAGATGCAAAATTTGGAGTGCATATAGAAAGGTCTATTGCACTTTGATGGATTTGGTTGGGATCACTGCGACGGGTAGGAGAACCAGTATTTAATATGCACAAGTTATGCATATCTAATATGTCAATTAATTCTTCACCATATGAATTTGAAATAGAACTACCCCAGGATTGGTGGTGACAGTTAAAATCTCCTAGAAGTAGGAAAGGTCTATGTAAAGATGACAAAAGACCATTAATTTCACTTAATATAGAAGAGGAAGGATGCGAAATATACAGAGAAACAACACATATATTATTTACAGTCAAGGCAATTATTGAAATTTCATCACAATGGTGAGGTAAAGTGACAACAGAGAAAGGAACAGAGTCTTTAATGAGTATGGCAACCCCACCATACCCGTCAGACCTATCTTCCCTTACAGTTATATATCCTTTGATTTTAAAAACATTATGTGGTTTTAACCACGTTTCTGAGAGAGCAAATGCAAATGGATCATATTTATTAATTAAATAAATGAGGTCACTTTTCTTATTGATTATACTGCGGCAATTCCATTGAATAATATTCTGATTGTTCATTGGATGGAGAGAGTGAAAAAGATTCTAAAATAGGGGCAACGTAGGACGGTGAAAATTTAAATTTTGTAAGTAGACTTAACAAAGCTTTAATAAATTCTTCTACATTAAGCTGATTATCATTTTCATTATTTCTGTTATTAATTAGAGCACAACCATTCGTTGGTTCTGGAATTACAAAATCTTTTAATAGAGCATTGTGAGCTTCCCTGTTATATCCTATAACAGGGCGAGGAGGGGAGCGAGACTTGAGGAATGTTGTTTTTTTGTATGATGACGTAGGTTGATTGAGTTGAATGGGTGCATGTCTGACTGGAGGTTGAGGTGGAGGAGAGAGTAATGTATCGGCAAAGGATTTTGTAACAGGTGGAATTAATTTTGAGGCTTCTGGATATGAAATTGAGCTCTGTGCCATATGCATTTTAATCTGCCTCTGGCGTGACTGTTCTGGACATGTTTTGCTGGTAGCAAAGTGGTGCCCTGAACATATACAGCAATTAGCATCTCTTTCACTTAATTCACAGGTCTCTCCTGAGTGATTATGACCACACTTATAACATCTAGGTTTTGACCTGCATTGAATTTTAGTATGACCATACCGACAGCAGTTGAAACATTGTATGGTTGGATAAATATAGAGGTCTACTGGCAAGGCATTATAACATATAAAAATGCGTTTCGGTAAAACTTGACCATCAAATGTAAAAACTACCGTTTGTGAGGGTTTCCACATCACAGAGCCGTCTACAAAAGATTTAAAATTAAGCCGCCTAACTTTGAGAATACGTCCACATCCTATTGGAACAGATGTATTCTCAATTACTTCCTCCGGAGACCACTCGGTAGGTACTCCCCGCACTAAACCCATCCTGGTGACATTAAAAGAAGGAATAAAGGCCTGGTAATTATTTTTAGTCACACTTTCATGAGAGATAAAAGCGTTAGCATCCATATGCGTTGAGAAAGACAGAGAGATTTTATTTCTGCCAATTTTTTTGACACTACCATTAATAATGTTTTTAAATTCGTGCCGCTTTAAAAATTTACCAAATGAAAGCGGATGCAGTGTGGTAGAATCATTATCAGAGGAAACATTTTTTTGAATGTGTACTACATAGGGAGCCATATCACCCCTATCATATACAACCCGAACATTTTGCGCGGGAACTTTGGTAGCAATGGTTTCTGTCACATTTTTATCATTGCTTGTATTATTTTTGTTAGATGTATCCAGCTGTGGTTGCACCGACTGCGAAGTGTCTGTACATCCACAACTAGTTAACCCATCATTGGACCCTAGCTTTCTCCTTCTTTTGTTGCATTGTTTGCATAGATGACGGCGACTACGTTTTAGCGGACGAGATGAACTGGAAGCGTCCGTATCCATACCGGACTCGGACATATATGAATTACCTTTTATCTCAGGCCCAATTGTAACAAAATTGCCCGCCGGGGGGACAAAACCCCCCGGATCAGGCGGCTTATTCATACTTACAAACTAGAAAAAACTTACCAAGAGAAAGATGATATATGAAACTAACTAAAGAATTATAAACTACAAATAAACAGAAACATAAACCTGAACTGATAGTATTATTTACAAATTTTCGCTTTATAAAAATATAGAGATAAAAAAAACACGTCCGCCCAATACGAAGTTTCCCGCGCTTTCTTTTTCCATTGATATATTACCTACTAAGGTGTCGTAGAAAGAGACAAGGATACAATTTCGAGGGTTACCGCGTCAAAAACAAATTACCCCACAATTTTTTTTGTTACGTGACGTCATGTACTACAATTTATTGAGAAATAATAGGTTCTTGTTTTTGTGAGTAAATAATACAACATGGTTATTTTCAACTACCTTTTATTATTTAAATATTATTTTTATTAGCTTTAGATGAGACACGCAAGTCACTCATCTGGTGATAAGCGCCACACCTGCCCATAAACAGAAACAACACCAATCAAAACCTCGAATTATGAAGTACTACATGGCACTGAACTACGCTCGTCACCCAGATACATAAGGTGTTGTGTCATAATAAATTCACTAGCTTCAATGTCCTTCAACAATGACATAACAGTATTAACACACTGCTGCTTCGTGGCAGAAATAGGCAAACTGGTGGTACTCACCCAGACGGCCTCTCGCATACGGTGGTCTGTATGTAGTTTGTGAGACATCTTCCTTAGTAATTTATTTGTCTATAAAATATACATCATAACAGTTTGAAGCAGGTCAATGTACTTAGTAGTTTTAAAAATGTCAAACTCAAAACATATGGACCAAACATGGATTATAACTTGTTAATATCAAAAGTTATCAAAATGTAAATTAGAATTTATTACTTTAATTTTCGACTGCCTCGGTGGCGCAGTTGTAATGCGTACGCGGTACGACTGCAGTCCTGAGGTCTCGGGCTCAATCCCCAGATCGGGCAAAGTCCCCGGGTTAGGATTTTCTATCATGCTATGCTTAGTATCAGCCCGGAGTCTAGAATTGTGCCTGGTATGGCGATAAAGTTTGCCTCCTATCACATCATGGGACGAATATAAACTAGGCAAAATGTGGGTATACTAGTTAGGTACACCTCTGCCTACCCGTTTGGGGAAAACAGGCGTGAGTGCGTATTTAATTTAACTGTATTTTCTGAATATTTGAATTCTGTGGTTACTTATTATTGTAACAAGAATTACCATTGTTATATTAAAAAGCCTTTACTCGTAATATAAATACCATTATATATCGGTTTGTGATCCTAATAAATAAAATAATATTGAAAATATAATAAATTTAAGTACTTTTTCTATTGATTATTGCTATACATGCTTAAACTAAATATTTACCAGAATAGGTACAGCATTACCAAGCAGTACAGTCAGTTTCTTCTTTTTGAATAATACATTTTTCTCTAAATGTTGCTAAAAATTATTGATGATGGTTTTGGTGTCCAATTTCAATGTCTTGTAGATACAATCCAGTTCTACAGTAAAATATTATCTTCAGGAAAACTGAAACGAGTCATTTTATTATACATAATTAATACATTTATTCTATTTAATTTTATTATTAATGCATACTGCAAAATTAATATTTCCCATAATATGAGGTAATAATTTATTGAAATTTCGGCAACACCAAACGGAGTAATTTTGTTTGGTTATAAATTTTATTAAATGATATTTACTTTGATTAATGCTTTACTACGAAGAATTTTACGATAAGAATACTTTAAACACAATATATCATAGCCTTATTACTGATAAAGCGTGGCATACTTACGAATGAAAAGATAAGTCGGCATTTTCTTTCCACTATCACTTTTTCACCCTATTATGCTACACCGCACCATAGTTTCGTAGAAAATGATATAAATAATTATACGAAGTTCTTATCAACAGCAAATTAAAGCATGCATTTGTACTTTTACATAAATTTTAACAAATTTTACCAGGAAGACGATAGACAAATATACGTCAACTGTCAAACTTTGTTTATGAAAGTTATTTGATATACTTCAAATACTAAACATTCGTCATGAACCAAAAAATATAATCGTTTTGGTTCATTCTTTTATACGATATCACCATAAGTAGCTCTTTTTCTTGTGCGAATGCGACAAAAGCTATGAATTACTATGCTACGCATGGGAAAACTAAAAAAATATAACAAAAAAATAAACACGTCACAAGGTAGTGTTGTAGGCTTAGGTTGTAGGACACCGCAGAGGGAGAATACCGGACACGGTTTTTAGACTAGTTTGTATGATTAGCCTCTTTTTTGTACTGAGCCAGTACAAGGTCACACTTAATAGCGTTGTGTAGGACATACATTTGTAATTGTCTAGTACATGGAGAAAGAAAGAGCGGCTCAATGTTTTTAACATGTCTTCCTTCAAATTTCATATTACGACATTCTATTCCTATTCCGTGACATGGGCTACATGCGTGCCATTATTATTTCGTTATATACGGGACAAATGTTATGCCTCTTGCAAGTCCTACTCAACACTACACTACACTTTAGACGAGGCGTTGCCTCTTGAGGGTAACTCTGTCACGCACTATTCTTTGGTCATTGTTCACGCACGCACCCCGCGTCATGGGAATAGTAAAAGAGTGATGCGACATAAAATTTGAAGACGTACAGTTTGAACAGCTCTTACATTATTTCGTGACGTACGTTACGGGACACCGGACATTTGACAAGGCCTCTTGTATGTCCTACTCCACACTATCACAAAGACAAAACGGGAAGTTTTTATTGTGTTCATAGTTCATTTAAAAATAATTATTAGTTTCATAGTTCATACACGGTTCAGTTGTGTTTATTCTTGGAATTTGGATATCAGTTCGTCTTTATCATATTTTTTCTTATCAAACGTTGCTGCGACCACTGCACCTACCTAATAAATGATTTAATAATAGATAACTCTAGAAATTAGTAAAGTATAACATATTACAAGTCTCCTGTTCCTGGATCTCGAGAAAAATTATAATATTACAGCATAGCGGCTAATCAACAACTATTTCCATTAATTTCTGATTCATTCATTCATTATAAGTCTGATTATTTGTCGTAATTCACCGTGAGTGATAAATTAAAATGGTCGATACATTTACGTGTATTACTTGTTGTGTGAAGTACGAAACTGCGGAGCAACAACGTGAACATTATAAATTAGATTGGCATAGGTACAACTTGAAGAGGAAAGTAGCTTCTTTACCACCAGTGAAGTTGGAGGAGTTTGAACTTAGAGCGAAAGAACACAGGGAAAGGCAAAATGCGAGCCAGGATGAATCACAGTACTGCAAATGTTGCTCTAAGTTGTTCAATACGAAAAACGCTTATAACAACCACCTTAACAGCAAGAAACATAAGATTTTGGAAGACAAATATGTTGGAGGCTATAAAGAGGATGATCACAGCGGTCATTCTGATACAGACAGCTTTGTGAAAGTTGAGCCATCAAATGCATTAAAAGAGCAAGGAAAGTTTGTTGTAGTTAGTGCTGATGATTCAGGAGATGATGACATTGAAACAGATTCTGAAATAGAGGAGGTATGTTTATAATTTTTTAATTTGATGCAATTCAAGCAATGAACTCAAATATCAATCAATATAAATTTCATGTGTTCATGTAATGCCTTGTGATGTAAAAGCTTATTAATTTTAATAATACATATTAGTATAGTACATTATGTAAACAGGTATCTATGTTAATTAACTTGCATGTTGTCAACATAACCTAACTTAACCTCCAAACAGTGTGGTAGGTCCCTCGTATGTGAGGGGTCGTCTGGGTAGGTAGCACAGCTTTGTCTATTTGTGCCGTCAAGCAGCAGTGTGTATATTGTATTCCGGTTTGGACATTAAAACCAGTGAAATTACTGGGCTTTATTATTTATATATTACTTAACACCTTATGTGTCAGGATGACGAGCGCAGCAGTTCAATGCCATGTAGTAGGTACTTCATAATTCGAAGTTCTGATTGGTGTTGCTTCTGTTTCTGGGGAAGGGTGACGCTTACTATCAGGTGGGCGACCTGCTAGTCTCGTCATTTAAAGCTTATAAAAAAAGCAGGCCATAATGAGTCATTGTCATTTTTGTAATTAAAAGTCATAAACAGACAAATTGAATAGTGTTGGTGGAGGGTACTTGAACATAGGGACACATATCACCAAACTGGATAGTGAGATGGTGATATACCCACCATTTTGGGTCACCCTGGCATGGTGGCTGGGGTCAAAGTGTATTTAGTTTCTAAAAAAAAATATTTAATATTAGCTAATAAATTCTACATGAGAATTTCGAAGGTATTTAAAGTCTGCCTATCCACATTAGGCCATTGTGGTGGACTAACCCTTCTTATTCAGTAGAGAAGACCCATGCCCAGCAGTGGGACATGTATAATACTGGGCTAGTATTATTATGTATTAATATAAAAAACTTTTATTTTAGCTGGATTCTGATGAGTGGGACGAATGTAGAATGAAAGGAAGTGACTCACTTATCAAGCCCCGAGACTGTTTATTCTGTGGACATCACAGTAAGAATATGGTTAAGAACCTAAAACACATGTCAGTGGCACATTCATTCTTCATTCCTGATGTAGAATACTGCGTGAATATCAAAGAATTACTTCTGTATTTGGGAGAAAAGGTAACAGCAACATAATAAATAATGTTACTTAGGTATTGCATCATATTATGATATACAAACAAATAATCTACTTTATAATTTTTTTAGAATTTGTTTTCTTGTGCTCTGTAATGGAGCCTAAAGCATTAACTATGCGCTAGCATGAGTGAGTTAGACTTAAATAGATAAGAAAGCTACACTAAAATAATTTAGTACTTTTATAAAATTTTCTTGGTTTATATGTACCTCAAAGAGTCTCTTAGGTTTTATCTTATCTATTACAGATATCACAAGGTTACATGTGCATATGGTGCAATGATGTGGGCAAAACCTTCTACTCTATGGAGGCAGCTCAAGCCCACATGATTGACAAGGGACACTGCAAGATGTTGCATGAGGGACTTGCTCTTGCTGAGTATTCAGATTATTATGATTACAGGTATATATGTCAGATTAAAATTTGATATAACCTAACTGTTACAAACACCTGACGTAAATTAGTTAAGTAACCTAAGCAACTTGAAATATAGTTAAGGACCATCTCTATACACCAGCTTTCAAACAAAAAAACTGCATTCAAATCCTATCCATTTATCTACAAACACACCCACAGATGGGTAAACAGACAATAAGATGGGTTAGGCCCTCGAAATTGTTATGGAGAACTTCTCAGATATGCAGGTTTCCTCCACTGTTAAAGCAAGCAATAAATTTTTAATAAATACACAAGTAACTTTGAAAAGTCAGAGCTGTTTCGAACCAGCGACTTTCGTCTTGGCCCTGCTGAGCTATTGCTGCTTAGGCGTGAGCTTATAATATGTTTTTTTTTTCACTAGTACATCATACCCTGATAATAAGGAAAGTGATGAGAACATGGATGCTGATGAGGAGGTGGAAGGACCCTCAACCATAGCGGGTGATGACTTCCAGCTGGTGTTGCCATCGGGGGTTGTTGTTGGTCATCGCTCCCTTATGAGGTGATTACTATATTTGGTACTTACAAAATATAATATGTTTTGTTTTGCACATTTTGTTAGCATGAATGTTGGGAGAGTATTTTGAAGTATCTGTTATACAGTGGCCTTAAGCCTTTAAAGATCTTAGTAATTATTATTTCTAGTAATTTTCAATAATATAAAATAACATATGTTGTTGGCTTTGCCATTTGAAAATATACTATCATTTTTCATTTACATAAAACGGAAAAGTAGTAGGATTTATATAGAAAACATTGCCTTAATAATGTTTAATCACAAGTATTTGAAAAATACAAAATGACTCATTATGAATATGACAATAGTATTTGACAGATTATAGCATAATCATTGAATCACGAAACACATTAATGTTTTAGATACTACAAACAGAATTTGACACAAAGCAGTGGAGCTCTGGTGAAGAAATCTGATCGTAAATTGCACAGACTTCTCGGCGTGTACCGGGCGCTTGGTTGGACAGAGAAGGAACAGGTGTTGGCAGCCAAGTATGTATTTTAAAATTAAATTGGTTAAAAACTAAAAAAATTGACTGATCATATTTTCTTGAAACATAGCTGAGAACCATTTCAATTAAATTACCTTTCCAACGATAAAAACTATGGGCATTATGAAACTGAAAATCTTACGTCTCAGGATGATCAGCACATGCGATACTTTGTAATGCAGTTTTGAGGCATGTTGCTGTTGTTTATGGGCAAGCATGACGCTTACCACCAGGCGAGCGACCGACTCGTCTCGTCAATCAGTATAAAAAAGTACAGTGAATTATTTTAAGGTATATTTTTTATGCCCAACAGTGGGAAAGTATATTTCAGAGCAAATATTTTTTTTTAGGAAAGCAAAAGATATTCACTTCATGAAGCGAGTGCAAGCTAAATGGCAGATGAAGCTTTCGATCAAAAGCAACAAGTTCCAGAAACATTATCGGCCTCAAGTTAACTTCTAAAATGTCTAGCTGGACATTGGTTATATTTTTATGTAATCTAAATTAGATCAATAATATCCCATGTGTTCTTATATAGATATAAAAGTATATTCTATAGTTCAATGTGATTACTAAACTATACACAATATAATTAGTATGATGGCCTTTTTCACAGTGATCAAGTAAACATTATTTAACGGATAAAGAGGATATAAGACACCAAAATCACACTATTAATGCACACAGAGAAGCATATGTTAAATTGATACCTAAATTGATGGTGTAATGCGGTATTAATTGGACATTGTGAAACAGTCCTTTAATATTCAAATACCTGGAGAAAATATTGTTTAATTATTTTCTAAAGTGGGTGCTTGATTATTTCACTAAAGTAGAACCAAGATTATTCGAAGGTTGATTCGTTTTCATTCGGAACGTTTTTGCATAATATTTATACATACATTGCAATATTCAAAACCAATGCCTGTATAGTTTCCTCAATCCAAACCAAATGAAAAACAAGTAACTTAATGACAGAACTTTATCTGATTTAAATAGGGCTCTAAAAACATTGAGTTCTTAAGAGTACACTAGACAACAGTTCGACCTCGTATTTAAAAAACGCACATTCCTGTCGTGAAATATTTAAGCTTACGACTTGCGGCAGAATATAAAGAAATACCTCAGACTCTAATCAGAAATCTAAGATTGTGTGGGTAGTTTTTATAAAAAAAAATAACAGCCATATCTCTGAAACCATTGGTATTATTAAAAAGTTGTAAGTGCAAAAGTAGCTCAGAATTACGGGTACTTTTATGTCCTGTCGGCTTAGTACACCTTTTCCAACTGACCTTGTATGTTACAAGATATTCATACGATAGTGCACTACCCGCCATACATCTTTTGTATCGTAACTGTAGATGACAAAAAGTGGTCTATGTTTTAGGTACCCTAACCTACCTACCGTCCATTTTATTTTAAAAAGTAGCATATGTTTCCATATTTTAAATTCACATAAAATGTAATTGTATCATAATGAGATAAAAAATATAATTCGGCTGTATTCTACTGAGTACAATCAATATTACACATTAAAGCATTTACTTATAACAGATCATCGACCTGCTCAATTCTAGAATCTCTTGACGAATCAAACGTTAGAAATGGCGCTCGATATATTACATTGGGCTTAGATATTGGGTTATAGTAACAGGGTTCTTTAAAATCAATACATAATATAATAATTACAAAATGTATGTCATTATTAAAAATGTAAATAAATACAAACTGTGATGTTTAAAGAATTATTAGTTACCTTTAAACTATTACATACTTTTAAAATCTCTTTCTCTCTTGAAATGAATTGGAACTATAAAAAAAACTTCCTTTTGTACATTGCATGCACATATGGTAGAAAATAAAGTATACTTACCGATAAAATTTAATTTAGAATATTTTATTATGATGGAATTGTAATTTTGTGCAATTAAAAAAAACACTAGTATTCCAAAATTCATCACTAAAATGAAGTTTTCCCGTAGATACAACATTTGGGAAATTCATTGTATGAACAAAAGTAAACATTTTAAATTTTAAAAATAAATAAGTTGAAACGTGATTTCAGATGTTTTTATTTTCAGATTTGTTCTTAAGTTTCACATATTTATAAATTCTTGTTTTAATATTTTTGTCATTGTTGACTTGCCCTAATGTCCTAGGTATTTTCACTGGATTTTGTCTATTTTCAAACTGATCTTGTATAATGGAAATGTATTAATTTTTCCGTTAAAATAGAATATCGCTTTGGATAGATCTTCGTTAACGACGTTTTGCGATTCTATATCTTTAACTGTATTGAGATATTTAGCTAAAATATACTTTGTTTCTGTGTCATTGATTTCCTTCTTCGGCTCGAGAGTATTGGCAATGGTAACTGTCAGTATTATCTGGAAAGAATTAAATTAATGAACGAATTATAAGACAAAGAAGCATGTTTTTACCAACATGTGTAGGTATTTCAGGAATTGGGGTTATCTAAATTAAAGCCCTAGTAAAATAGTATAGTAGTAGTAGGTACTATTATAAATGTGAAAGTTTGGATTTTTGCGAGTTTGTGAATGTGTGTTAGTCAACTGCGAGTTGCGAGTGGGATAAGCGCAGGTGGAAGAAGATAATGAAGCACGCCATAACGACTAGACACTGGGATGAAATTTGGTACGAAGGTACGAAATTTGACTTGGATTCGGACAGACTACTTTTAATACCGGAAAATAACATTCACGCGGGCGGAGCCGCGAGCAATAGCTAGTAACTTAACATAAGGCCGAAATCGATAGGTACCTACCGAATGTGAAATGTAAGTGCCTTCTAGCACCTGTCGTTCAAAGGTACAGGAAAACTAGACAAAGTGTTTACCTTTGCTTCAATAGTTATTATTGGTTGCTGAGAGTTTGTACGGGCAAATCCAACACGCCTCGCGGAGCAGTCCCTCTTCTGGAGAATCCTAAGGCCGCTCGTAGCACACACATCCCTGCTTCGATGGTTCGTTTCCTGTCGTTCTCAGTACCAAGCGCCGGATTTATTTCCACCAAATCTAAGGCACGCAACCTTCCAGTAGCATGTATTATCTCCATTAGGTTAATTGCTTCCCGAAGTGTCAGACCTCCTCGCACTAAAACAGTTTTAAAGTAGTCGAAAGTGATTAATGATGTTTCAACTTCAGCACGATTAGGCGGAACAAACCTGCCAAACGCTAGTCGAATTCTCGCACCGATGATTCTATACCCATTACCAACACACCCTTTCAATTTATTTGTTATAAAATTATTATGATATCATACCTACCTAATAACTTTAAATGTGAAAATTTCAGCCAGCTTTCTACTATGGTTTTTTAACGCATAGGATAGCAAACGAGCAAGTGGGTCACCTGATGGTAAGTGATCGCCACCGCCCACAATACCTGAAGGATCATGGGCGCGTTGCTGACCTTAAAATAAAGGGATAATTAAGGAATTGAGAAGGGGAGGGGTATTTGATCCTGCAGATATCTCATTCACCGCAAGAAATGCAGCAGCAAGCTGCTACTTTACGTCGGTTTTCTGTGAGTAAGTGATAACGATCCAGGTGGCCGGTGCACCATTCTGCTGTAGATAAAACTGTCTACAGGTGTCTCTACCACTCCTACGCGGCGTAAGCTTAGTAATGGTACCTATTGGGTATAGAACCCTAAAAAACAGGACATATATTCATACATACGCACTTATGCTTGTAACCCCGAAGGGGTAGAAAGAGGTGTCACCAGTACACCCACATTTCGCTGTACCTCATATAATGAAAGTTCTAAAACTAACTGGACAATAGTGCAAAGTAGTTTTATTTAAAAAAAAAAGACATTCAAATCAAGCATAGCATTCACCGTGCCTTGTGTATTGAAAGAGCACATACGCGTTGGTCGCTTTCGATCATGCGGGTCGCCTTTGCCTTTTCGTATTTACTTACATATAAAAAGCATGATTTCCGCTAGCTTGCTTTGTTTACGCTACGCCCGCGACACTATTTGCAGGTCGGCCGTTTTACACAAGAGTTTTATTATTTATTAATTTTAGCAATATAATCAAGTTTTTATCGCCGAATGGGTAGGTATAGCTAGTGCAGTGCTATGCAGAGCCTATTTTTGTCCCATGATGTGATAGCTATCGGGCATATATTCCAAAACTGGCATTGGGTATTTTAAACACGCTTTTATTAACTTCATACGTACGAGTATGTATATATGTATGTAACAGAAACTTTGAATATGGTTTTGACCTCCTTTAAACCGTCGGATTAACTGGAAAATTGGCATACTTATCAAAGACCGATGACAATTCAAGAAATTAAATTAATTTAAATTAAATTAAAAAAGCGTGGGGTGCTTTTAGAGATATTATCAAAATGATAATCCTTCTACTTATATCTGTCAATAAAATATTTCTAACTATTGACACCATGCACCTCACGCTTTTATTACAATAAAATATTTTAAACAGTCATTTATTTTTCGTTTTTTAGTTGGATTTTGTATAAAAACGTGTTTTATAGTTTTTTAAACTATTATTTTTTAACAAGAAATTCAAACCAAATTTCATTGCTTGACCCAGGACTTCGACCCGAGGACTTTACCAGTGTCACAGCGAAGTGGTAGTATACCTGCTTACTGCCAATACACGGTGATTGAGACAATATAATTTTTAAGGCGGATTTGCACAATTATGCTACTATACGTGGTTACGAGACGTCGAATCGAATAAAATTTTAAAATGAGTATACATATTTCATTGTGCAAGTCAGCTTTGTCTTATAAAATAATCAATTCCTATTTAGTAATCAATTTGCGACCAAGCCTGCAAATCTAGTGCAAAAATGGCCAGCAAAATTTCTAAAAATAAAACAAGACTATGTATAGGTACCTGGCGTGCCTGTGCTGGGAGCTTCTAAAGCGTCTAACGAGTCAATATCAAAACTGACGTGGATCGGTTTCTCATTGTCCGGATCTAGTACTTGAAGTATGTGTTGAATGGATTTTTTGATACCGTATCTGGAAATACATTTATTAGCGTACCCACATAAGTGTTTTCTTTTTTAAACGAATTTAAAAAGACGATTGTTCTTAATTTGTCTGTATTGATAGTAATATAAAGCGGCATATATGTATCCCAATGACATTACCGAGAAAAACAAAAATAAAAATTTTATTGTATTTCAAAATGCACGTTATTAATACCCAAATTTCCCTATAATCTAGTAATTTTTAAATAGTGACAGCACCGTCATCGCCGGTACGTGTTGTCGGCAACCTTTGACCAAATACCTACAGAGATCGCCGCGCGCTTCGTCGCGGGCGATCAAAAGAAGAGATGGAATTTCCATCGGGGGCCATAGAATATTCAACCTACGCTATGCAGATGACACTACCTTATTTGCAACAAGCAGTCAACAATGGAAGATCTTTTGAACAAGATGGAGCATGTCAGTCTGGAATTTGGTCTAAAAATCAACCGCAGCAAGACGAAGATGATGATTGTCGACCGCGCGAATAACAACTTGCCAGACAACAAAAATGGCAAACTGCGAATGCGTCGTCATATGTCTACTTGGGGGCACTCATTTCAAACAAGGGTGGGTGTGTTGACGAAATTAAAAGGAGCATGACTGTCACGAGGTCATCCATGGACAAGCTCAAGAAAATATGGAAGAACAGGAACATTACGAAAGCCACAAACACCAGGTTTTTTAGGGCATAAGTCTTCCCCATATTTCTCTACGCCGCAGATAAGAGAGAACTAGAGAAAAAGAAAATAGACGCCCTTGAAATGTGGTGGAGAAGAATGCTTGGGTTATCGTGGACTCAATTCCGAACCAACGAGTCGATCCTTCAAGAGCTCGGCATCAAGCAGCGTCTATCTGCCATCGTTCAAGCCCGTATTCTCACTTTCTTTGGGCATATATCACGACGAGGAGATATGTCCGTGGAGCACCTTGTCGTACAGGGACCGGTTGAAGCCACCAGAGCACGCGGTAGATCGCCTATGCGGTGGACTAATGAAGTAAAGACCTCGCTTAATGTTCCCCTCTATGAATTCATCAGAAAAGCAGCATTTCGGGATGAATGGCGACAAATTGTTAGGTGTGCCACCAACTCTGAACAGAGGACCACGACCACTCTGCCAAGAGTGTAACGACTAAGAAGAATATATAATATACTCCGCCCGCGTGAACATCTTTTTCCGGGGCATTTTTTTTCCTGGGCCAAAAAGTACCCTATGTAAGAACATAGGGTAGGGGGAAAGCCCCGGGATATAACATGTCTCCTTATCGAATTTCATTAAAATCCATTCAGCCGTTTAGACGTGAAAACGTCAAACAGACAGACAGTCAGAGTTCGTATTTATAATAATGTTATTTTTATTTATCTTCAGGCATAACCTCGTAGAATATGCACCGATTTGGATGATGTTTTGTTTGAAAGAGTTTTTCTGTGGTAGTACCATATAAGTTTGATTAAAAACTGATGTTAGTATATATCTGAAAATGTTAAACAGGAAACGTATCGCGATTTGAGTTGATTTTAGTTGAAGTTAGTTTTTGATGATTTATTAATTTATAATAAATAGTTAAATAATGAATAAACACACCAAACAGTCACACAAATAGACCTGCCACCACACTAGGTTAACTTGTATCGTGGGTATCGGGAACTTCGACGGACTTACAGTCCCACAACACACTAGACCCGAAACAAATATATGTGGATCACACAAACATTTGTCTCGGTTCGGGAATCGAATTCATGTCTACTCGCCTACGCCATGGAGGCGAATGATTTAGTAGAAAACCGACAAACTAGGAAGTGGGTCACCTGATGATAAGCTATTAACTTGTGTTAATGGCAGACGAAACATAGGTACGTGTCGATTTTCTATATGCAGACCGTACTGTGGCTCATTTTTATAGTTGTGTGTTCTGAAAGTGCCTTATAGGTAAATGTCAACGTTTACAATGCCAGATAGTGGGAGCGTTCCCCCTAGAATATATTAGCGATTTACATATAAAGTGGATCCGTAATCTTTGCATTTTCTTTGAAACAGCAAATTGAAAACACTTGTACCTAATGGTAAGTGCAGTGGATTCAAAATATAATGTTAATCAATATAATTATGTTCCTCGACTGTCACCAGAACGATGTCGTGCCGGCCTGAAGTAATTGAATATATGTTACAGAAATATGGTCATATTTAAGGGTATTTATATACAAGGGTGTCCCAAAATAAGACGATTTTTTTTTACACTCACCCCAAAATATCATAGGATATGTCCAAACAAAAATTCTGCCCCAAGGCCAGCTCTTAATTTCAATTTTAAGAGGTTCTCCGTCGAACTTTAAGTTTTCCTATTTGAATAACATGGAAAACATGGTTTTTAATACTTTTTTGTCCTGCAAACTATGAAAAAAATATTTTTCAAGAAAATCAATGAATGGATCTTTTTTAGTATTAAATTTAGTAAAATAAAAAGTGAAAAAAATATATATATACAAATGCCTTTGAGTGTTTAAGTACCGAATCTTATCAAAATCTAGGCATCTAAAAATGTAATGCTAATTTTAATCACTCGTTCATCACATCATTATTAAAAGACAAAGAAAATGATTTATTTATGGGCTAACTATGCAATCGGATTTGGTGCTACAGGGTACTAATCGTTTCATATACAATGTGTGAATGGTACAGTTGGGAGAGGATGGCCTCGGCGAAATTTCATAGATCAAGTTGGAGATATTCTCGAGAGGCCAGGTCAGGAGTAACCTAAACCGACGCGCATGTCTGAAATATTTAATAAAAAAGCGAGGGAGGCCAAAGAGGTAAGCAAGGATCGTAGAAAGTGGAAATCCGTTGTCTCTGCCTACCGCTATGGGAAACAGCCGTGAGTCTTTGTATGTATGTATGTATATATGTTTCGTATACGTTGCTTAAAGTTGACCATACCTATCTGTAACACGTTGTATATCGGCTAACCCCGAAACGCGACTCGCCAGAACGGGCAGCTATGGCGGGATGGTCACCACGACCACTGTATTCACTATCCAGTTGGGTACAGTATCAGATATTTAGATTTTCATTTATTTATTTCCCGCATTTTATTTAAATAATGTGGTATATTTACTCACTCCTCAATATCTTCCATGGCAAAAGCTGGAACATTGTATTTTTGTATGATAAGCCTTTCATAATGGTCCACTGATCTCAGTCCAAGATAACCTAAATTTTTTATTGACAACCTGGAAATAGTATAAACATCTGATATCACCATCACCACCGTCACCATTACTCAGTATGTATGTTAATTGTTACGTGATAGGCCTGATAGTCATAAACATGGACCATAGATCAACGTAGATGTTGTAACTACTTCAATTTGTATGAAAACCAAGCGTGTCAGTTTTTACTTTGTACACTGACGTCATTGCGGCGTGTAGGAACTAGATCATGTTACATAAAGTGCGCGTTGCCTAATAAGTAATATTATAAATTATTGCTCCCAGTGAAATAAAATAGCTACAGACATCTGGGAGGTCGTTAACAGGTTTCTGGTGTGAGCCAGCAAGATTCTATTACCTACAATACATAAGCTTGCAATTTGAATCATTGAGACAACAAACTTAAATAAAATACATAACACAAACTTACATAAATAAACAATAGTGATGAATAGGATCAAAAAATCTGGACAATAATTTACATCAATGTAGGCCGAAAGGTTTAAGATAACTACCCAATTTCTAGAGGTATTCTTACTTTGGAACTTGCCAATCCATAGTTGGTAGATAAGGCCAATAATCTGAGAGTTCCTTGATGAGCAAAGCAACCGGCATTCCATGTACGGAGCCAGAGTCCGAAGTTTTGTTCGTGTTTAAATCTGCGTGAGCGTCCACCCAAATGAGGATCATGTCTTTGTTGACACTGTAGTGACCGTCTACTGAACCTAGTAAGATAATGTATCATGTCAAACAATATCAAAATTTATAAAAAACCTGTCATTATAAATGAGATAACCCAATTCTTATAAAATACATACATTATATATCTGTAATCCCCGAAGTGGTACGCAGAGGTGTAAATGGTACACCCAAATTTCGCCGAAATTATTTCCGCCCATGATGTGATAGGTTGGGAGCCTATAGCCTTACCTGGTACAATTCCAGACTCCATGTTGATTCTCAGCATTTTCTGATAGAATACCCCTATATCATTTTTACCTGACTCTGTTCGGGGATTGAACCCAAGACCTCAGAACAGTAGTCGCACCGCGCACGCATTACAACTGTACCAAATAAGTAGGAATTATTATATTTTACTCATAATTACGGCCCTATGATTATATTATATTATTGTGCTGATTGCTGATGCCTTGGCTTAATTAAAAAATATCTTTTGACAGCCGGTGTAGAAGAGTTAATGCACTTTGGTGGGCTTGACATAATATAAACATCGATATACCTACTTTAAAATATTTAATTAATATCTAATATATAGATACCTACTCCCTAGAGGGATTGACATTGAGCAGGCGTCCAGTCATAAAAACTACAAGCCAAATATTTCTGCAAGGTGTTAAAAACATATTGCGCCGACCCCATTGCGAGTGGTATAAGGGCATGGGAAGAAGAAGACACATACCAACTCCTATAGAATGATCGCCTCCAATGGTGACTGCTACTCTACCATCCCTCAGCACTTGAGAGACACGCTCTGATAACTTCTTGTTGCAAGCTGACACAGAAGGGAGGTGTGCCATATTGTCTACACTATCATTCTCGTTGTTTGCCATTGTTTCGATGTCACCATACTCTTTGACATCCAAACCATCTAGAAATTAACTTACTATATAAAAGTGTAAAATAACAATTAAAATAACGTTTACTATACCTATGTTATGGATTCGAGCTACAGCGTCAATACAAAATAAATATCAGTCAAATTTAGTTCTAATAATTTCATTGTTGTAACTGATGGATATTGTCTATATAGTCGTAAGTTTTGTAGAATAGTAATTGGAACAAAGATATTAGGAATATTAGGGCCAGTTTGCTGTATAGTATATTTCGGAACTTTACTACAACATGCACTTAACTAAATATTGCTACTTACATGACGTAGTTTTAGGACGCAATAATAAATTCAGTAGTTTATTAGTTACTTTAGTGTAATTACTTTAGATAAGCATATGAAAATATGTATTTGTTTAATTTGCCTACCTATTTCCTTCAGGTGATCAAGAAGTCCAGCTGCCCGCATTGCCGCGGGAGCAACACTCGCGCCATACTTTTTCTGTCCCTTCTCAAACGGCACCCCGATGATCCCTACTTTGCGTAATAGCTCCCATTTCTTCCCTTGGCTCATGTTTCTCACAAATGTCCTAACAACATTCATTCTTTATTGTTTTCACTTTGAATATTCACGAACACAAATTTATTTCTACGAGTAGTCAGATAATGCGTTGCGGGACTAAAACTTACGTTCCTTATCTTGCTTGTTCCGAGATCAAAGGCAGGCAGACAATTACTAATCTCTTTGTTTCAGTATCTACTATCTATCAAAGTATTCCAATTCTTATTATAAAATTCTTCGTGGTAAAGCACAACATTTAAAATCATAAAATATCTAACCATTCAAAATTACTGTTTGGTGTTGCCAAAATTTCAATAAATTAATACCCCATATTATGGGAAATATGAATTATGCAGTATTAAAACGTTATAAATTTTATTAATCTGATCATTGATGCTAAATTTCTTATTGTTGCGCCTGCGCAGATTATTAATGTATTGTATTGTACCTTGAGGAGATCCATATACCATATATCATAGCGTCATACTCATAACGTAGTTCACGTTGTGAGTCTGACGTACTAATAAGAGATTGCCTAGGTCGGTGTGAAGTAGTAGCGAAACGCCCGTTGGTCACCATTTCCCACATCCCTAAAACTTCGGTGATAATATCGACGTTCCAAACGAATAAGGCCGTAAAATGTGTTACATGAGTTTTAATTTTATTGTATATTCAGATTCTACGAACTTGGTTACATTACCTCAATTTTTTTTACAAATTTATAGCTCTTATTTTCAAAGTTATTAACAGAGACGTCTTTATACTTCCAAAATTTAATATAATAGTTATAGCTGAATAAAGTCACTGTTACTACTTACACTCATTATAATGCTCTCAGCGAAGTAGAATAACACAACTACATTATATTACGCCTTTATTCAACTAAAAATATTTAGTAAGTGTATTTGTATTGAAGTTTGACATCCTTATTCGCGGCATAAATTCAATATCTATTTAACGTTAATATTATTACAAAATGTAACAGCTTATGTTTTGAAAGCATCACCTGCTTAGGTTTGGCACATACCATTTGTTAAAAATTATCTTATCGTTACATTGTATAATGTTACTAAAACTAGGATGTGTCTACGACTATGATTTAGAATTAAAGTAAAGGAAGTATTTACTTCGATAAATTTCTTAGTAATTTCGGAACACTACTATCTATCCCCCCTCCGCGTGCCTCTTTAGTGTTAGCAACGACAATGCGCACACTAATTGTAATAAACGATTTTTAAAAAACGCATTATTGTCAACTCTGGGCAACCTTACATGTGCATGAAATCGAAAAAATTCGAGGTGCAAGAATACCTGGTACCTGTGTCTGTAAAAATTCTATTTGGCAAAAATTGGAAATGAGGGAAGATGATGATGAGAGGTGTAAGAGAAAAGATTTTTAAATTATAGCGGGGCTTAGATTATCATGAAAAAAGTGAGAAATCTTGTTAAGATATATATTACCAAATAACATAAAGAAAATGCAATTGATCAGAAAAAGCAATAGATAAGTAATGGATTGAGATCCTTCCTACCTTGTAATATTGATCTGACTGAAGAGACTATAATATACAACAAAATGATTTTAAAACCCTCGGATAACCGAAAAATAAGTTTATACTGAAAAAAGAAACATCGATGCTCAATTTAAGAGGAACAGACTTGAATAGGCCCAAGCGTATGAGCGATGAAATTAAAAATAGCATAATAAGCATAATAAGCCATATCAAAGTTCCCGATACTAGAGTCACATTATATACGGAAAGATAGTACCTAAAGAAAATAAAAAAGCTAAGCTTTGTCTAAATGAGATATTAAATAATTCAATGATGTACAGGATATATAGAAAGGTCTGAAGCATCAGACAATATGAAAATATAAAAATTGCAATATGAGTTCATTTTTAACACACATTTATAAAATAGTCACCCTAAAAAGATTTATAACCATTTTAGTATTTACTACAATGCAGTAGATGAAAAAAATTACGATATTAGATAGGTACTTTCATCATTATATAAAACAATAATAAAGAGATGGTATGAAATAGACTTAATTTTATTTAGAATCTTGCACATGACAGAACCGTAACAAGATCGCTTTTGTATCTGTATGCAAATAAACAGATATCTATAAATATTACACACACATCTTTTGTCAAAGATCACAGCCGATCTGAGGGAGATATGATGCATTCCTGCATTGAAGGAGCCAAGAAACGCCACACTATATACACGCCAGACCAGATGTATTGCATCATTAGCAATGCTAAAGTAAATAAAGGAAAAAACAGTTTAAAAGATATGCGAAAATTAGATTTTTATGATTTTAAACGTTTCATATCAGATAAGTCAATAGAATTGGTTTTAGGATGATAACAGTGACAAAATTTATTGGTCTAAAATCAGAAAAATCATAATTGATTCTGCTACTCTCGATAAATTATTCTTCAAGTTTAGCCCATATAGAGAATATAAATGTCTTAACATTAATCATTTTGATTCTCGTTGAAAAAAAACACTCCTGAAGATGAAACATTACAGGCTGCTTACACAGCATTGTCATCAATATCAAGACATTTAATTCTATAAAGGTCTTGGTAGTGAAAACAATTTAATATCTTTATGCAACTCAGAGACTCTTCCAACCCAATATCTGGAGTTTTATAGGAGCTAGTACCACATAATCAATCCTCAACTAATAAGAGCTCTGAGTTAGAGGAAGAAGAAGAGGATGACGTCGACGAATAATTATTTTGGCCTATATTAAGCATATTTATATATAAAGGGTTAAGATTCGGTTGCTAATCAATAATACGTAAATCTATATTACTTGTTACGATAATAATTACTGTGATTATTTACAATTAGTTCTACTCCTACTTAAGAGACTGAGAACATATTTCAATGTTTAAGACATCTTTTATTTTGAAATAATGTAATATTTTAGAAGTTTTTTTATTGAATTAGACTCAGATTGTTTCATCTAGTTCGTTTTAATTATTTTAATTACGATTATAGTGCCATATTTATTACTTTTTGATTTATACCAACATTTTGGGATGTCTGTTTATTTACACGCGCAACCATCGCGGTTATTTAATTAACGATGACTGTTATTATTTTTAATTTGTATTCGTGATATAGGCACATAATCTAATTCCATAATTAGTGCATTTTTGATTCTGTGAAGGGCTTAAATAATAAATAATAAATTTTTTTTGGAACGGATAGTAAAATCTCACGTCTACATTATTTTTCGTCTTGTATGTGAAAACAAAGGTTCCATTTTTATTGGATTATGATCTAGTTGATTAATAAGTATTTTTATAAATTTTTTGTCCCAATATTACTTATATTGTTGTTTTTATCATCAATTAAGTTAAACTTACATAAGGTTTTCCTATAATCACTATAATAACTTTTATTAGAGAAAAATGAATTATCACTGACATACCGATAATGAAATATCCAATGCATTGCCGAAAAAAGACGTATTAACTTAGTACATATCTAGTTAATTATGATAAAAACATGCATAAAGGTTGGTATGTGTGCAATAAGAAAAACATAATTTTAATAATTTGAGACGAATAAGGACGTACAAAACGATACAAAACAAAAAACTAAAAACTTATTGGCGAATATAAATTTATTCCTTTTTTTCTTATATTACAAAAAATCCCAAAGTTTGTTACAATGGTATTTCCATTCATCAGAAAGCTAATTTTTTGCCGCGTCTTCCTATGTAACACTTATTTGTATTTTAGCTTTGTACAAAGAATAAAAGCATTTTTTATTGTTTTTCGCTCTCCTGAAAAGTTGCAGTTTTCACAATACGACTTTATTCGTTTGGAGCGTCGATATGATAATACGATAAGAAGAGAAAAATAATTTAATATTGGATAGCCACTGTTTCCATTATTTCTTAAAGAAAATATTAGTATTATTGGCAATATGGCATCACAATATGTGATGATTGTTATTTGTAGTAGCCAAATTTGGAGCTAAAGTGTTATTTGTAATTGGTGGTGGTTTATGATACTGTGCAGTTATTAAAAAAATACGTGTGCAATTCACACGTGGTTGAAGTGAAACCTTAAAAAATGTTGGCTTCAAGATAATGAGACGAATGTAAAATGTTGGGAAGAAGATAATTGTAGGTTTTGTAATGATCATAGTGATACAAAGTTTGATAATCATTTCACATTTTATTCGTATATATTACATAGATTTATTCAGACTCAAAGCTTACATTTTCGATAAATGATACAATGAAGAATGTTATTATACAAATGATGAAAAAACTCTACAAACGTATAATTCGTACACGTATACAAAACACCACGGTTGTTGTGATGCCTTTTCTCAAGCTTTGTACTACGCATGCGCGCACAACTGTTTAATGCATCCTATCTCATTTTCTCCCACGTTAAATGTTATGATTTATGTGCCTGTCTCTTTTTACTGTAGCTTTTTCGTTTCATCGACTTTCAAATCACAACGATGCTAAAGAAGTTTTCACTTCAAAAATGCTGCACGCATGCACCGTTACAACTAGGTTGTTAACTCAGCATGATGCTGTGTTGCGGCACAAACCATAACACAGCGCTGATTTTCAGTAGCCACCTAAAAGTGACGTACGTAAGCTAAATCAGCCAATATCACTAAAATATTCCAGTATGAAACAAGGTACGTAGCTATACATAAAAATAATACTTACATATAAACGCATGCTTTATTTATATGTACACACAAAAACAACTAAGCACGCTTCTGCCGCGAACAACGGGCCATGGGCAGCGGGCAGTGGTCCGGGGTCCCCTTGCGTCATACAGCCGGCGCCCGAGTTCCATAGAGTAAGTAAATTCAGAGTTCGTGAATAGTCGCATGACGAGCAGTTATTCATTACATAAGAAAATAAGTACCTAAAAATTATTACTTGCAAGTTATGCGTGACTTATTAGCCAAGAATAAACTCAGATATGAGAAATTTAACTATATTATGGAAAGAATTTAAATTAATCAACAATATAATATATTCGTCTCTGTTTTTCTGAAGATATTATTTTACTGTAGAATTGGATTGTAACTACAAGACATTGATATTGGATACTAAAACCATCATCAATCATTTGTAGCAACATTTAGAGAAAAATGAATTATACAAAAAGATGAAACTGACTGTACTGCTTCCTAATGCTGTACCTATTCTGGTAAATATTTAGTTTAAGCATGTATAGCAATAATCAATAGAAAAAGTACCTAAATTAATTATATTTTAAATATTTTATTTACTGCCTGCCCGACCCGGGGATCGAACCCGAGACCTCAGCGTTAGCCTCAATCGTAACGTGTACGCATTACAACTGCGTCACCAAGGCAGTCTAAAATTAAAGCTAATAAATTCTATTTACATTACAGATCAACAACATAAATGTTTGATATAAATAAGTTATAATCCATGTTTGGTACATATGTTTTGAGTGTGACATTTTTAAAACTATTATGTACATTTACCTGCCTCAAACTGTAATGATGTACATTTTATGGACAAATAAATTACTAAGGGCGATTTCTCACAAACTACATACAAGGTGGTAGGCCCCTTGTATGCAAGAGGCCGTCTGGCTGGGTACCACCGGTTTATCTATTTCTGCTGCCAAGCAGCAGTGTGTTAATACTGTTATCTTGTTGTTGAAGGACATTGAAGCCAGTGAATTTACTTGGCATTATGACACAACACCTTATGTATCAGGGTGACGAGCGTAGGTCAGTGCCATGCAATACTTCATAATTCGAGGTTCTGATTGGTGTTGCTTCTGTTTCTGGGCAGGCGTGGCGCTTATCATCAGGTGAGTGTCTCATCTAAAGCTAATAATTTTTTTTACAGGTAATTGAAAATAACCATACTGTATTATTTACTCACAAAAGCAAGAACCTGTCGGGGATAGCTCAGACATCAGAAGTAAAACAAAAGGATAGGTACGGTTATATAAATTGTTTTATTAATTGAAACCTTATCAATGACTCAATAAATGAGCCGACACTAAATCGGCAATAGTTTTATAGTAGGTACAATTTAATAACAGTAAATCAAGATTTTACACAAGCCAAATAGTTAGCAAGAGTACCGACTAATGGCAGTGAGGGAGGCAGAGACTCGTACTGAGATAGCAGTCCATGCACCAAGACGCATCCGTTAGAAATGCGTGCCGATACTTTTCTTTTTGTTTTTTGTTTGGACGCTTGCTGATAGCCTGACAAGAGTCGGCTTTAGTCATCGACACCGAACTTTCGGACGAATGCTTTAGGCACTCCAACCCTAAAATTTAAGTGACCTTCGCTGAGGGCATCCCCCCTAATGGGGGATACTGACCTCGGCTCAGGACGGCCATTAGAGGGGGGCAAAGACATTTGCGATTAGGTTTTTAGGGGATTTATAATCTACTTATAATCTAATTTTGATCTTCATCGGCACGCGGGCCGGTCGAAGGGTCGGGGGTGCTTCGGGGAGCGCGGCCAGGTCCTCTTCGGCGAGGACGGAATGACGGTCTTGTAGAGTGTATTTGAGTGAGAACTTCCTCCATCTCTCGGATGGCCACAGTGGTCGCATCGTCGGGATCGGTGAGGACGGAACGCGGTCTTCTCCACTTTGCGCGGTCAAAGGGAGTATATATCGACGCTCTACGGATGAGCGTGTTGGGATGATGCGCGGCGCGATCGAAATATCGTTTGCTGGTCACTTTCGTGACTTGCCTGATGGTCGGCAAATTGGCATCTACGTGGAGGTTGCGATTACGCACGTACCACGGTGCCCCCATGACCCTACGCAGAAAACGATTCTGCAGGGTTTGCATACGTTTAAATCGAATTTCGGGAATATGAGCGAACGCCGGTGATGCGTACGTCATTATCGGCCTAATGCAAGTGGTATAAATCCTAATCTTGTTGCGTACGGACATTGGACTCTTTTTGTTCAAGAGCCAAAATAACTGACCTATCGCGAATGCGGCTCGCGCACGTACCGCATTTACATGTGGGATGAAGGTCAACTTCTGGTCAAGGATTACTCCTAAATATTTGACTGTCTTGGTCCAGGGAATGACCACGCCGTGCATGGTGACATTCCGCGCTGGAACCGTAAGACGGGGATTCCTACAAAAGAGGATCGCGGCGCTTTTGGAAGGGTTGATTGTGATTCGCCACTTGCGGAACCATTCGCCGAGTTCATCGGCGGCGGCTTGCAAGAGGCGAATCACCTCAGCCGGATTTCTACGTGAAGCGTAGATTGCGGTATCGTCTGCAAAGAGCGCCAGATGGGCGTCCTTTGGTCGCGGTATGTCGCTAGTATACAGCAAAAAGAGATAGGGGGACAGGGCGGAGCCTTGCGGGACTCCTGCCGTGATTGTGTGTCGGGAAGAGAGAGTTCCCTCCACACGATATCGGAAAGAGCGATTCGACAAAAACTCTCGTATGATGTGCACGAGCTGTATGGGCATGTTCATGGAATACAGCTTGAATGCTTTTTCGACATCGAAAAATAGGGCTCCGGTAGTGAATTTAAGTTTGAGATCTGTCTCGACAATGTGGTCCGTGATGCGGACCACCTGGTGCACGCAACTGTGCATCTCGCAGCATCCAAACTGCTCTTCGGGGAGCAGATGGTGGGATTTAGCAAAAGATTTCAAGCGCTCGAGGACGATGCGCTCATACATCTTACCCAGGGTACTGAGCAAACTAATGGGGCGATAAGATGTCGGTTCGGTGGTGGGTTTGCCAGGTTTGTGGAACCCTATCACTACCGCCTCTTTCCACTGTTGTGGAAAGAGACGGTTGCGAAGGGCCGCCTCAAAAATGGCAGTAAGAATTTCCAGCAGATGGCCGGGAAGCATTTTAAGGACGCGGTTGTGAATGCCGTCGCCCCCGGGGGCTTTGCGGCGTTTGAGCGCCTTGACCAGAGACTTGACTTCTTCGATCGTCACCGGTTCAAGAGGGGTAAAGTTTAGTGGCGTGTCGCCGACATTCGGGTCGACGACGAAAACGTCGGATAGTGGACGCGCGGGTTGGGGCTGCGTATGCGATTGCGTCGGCGGCGGGGACGCAGAGAGCGCATTCCTACTGTCGACGAAACTATCGATTGCAACAAGACATTCCTGGGCTACGGGAACTGTATCGAGCGAGCATTGAGCTTCCAGGCAGGTGGCCAGTAACTCGGCTTTCTCGTCGTCATCAAACGCTGGGCGTTGATTCGGACGATTGAGCGGAGGCATGGTGGCCATATCTTTTCTCCTGAAGTGACGGCAGAGTTGCCAAAACGTCTGGTCCGTTGGCCTGATGTCGGACAGGTGGGATTCCCATCTCGAATCGGTAACCTCTTTTAAGCGGCGTTTCACCTCCCTGCGGAGGTGATACAGCAGAGGCCGCCGATCCGGGTTGGGATTCGCCATAAATGCGCGCATGGCCACGTTTCGTCTCCTCATCAAGTCGCTCACATCGTCAGGGACGAGCCAGTAACTGCGAATAGTTTCCGGCTCCTCCCTGGAGCTTTCGCTCACAACGTTGCTCAGGTGGTTGGTGAAGTGACGAATCGCGACCGTCGTCTCTTCAGGAGTGACGATATTGGCGGGAATGGCTACGAGATCACTGGATGATGAGGAGGTGTCCGCGAGCTTGGCGCCAACTTGGCGCTAATCCGTTTTCACCCTCATCATCGGAGGGTTGTTAACAAGACCTGTGTCTGAGGGGCCTTGAAGGTGGGGGACAAACTCTATAATCACAGGTCTGTGGTCAGAGTCTAGATCCGGTGACGTCCGTTATGTGCGTAGTACGTGGGTTCAGGGGGAACTAAAATGTCCATACCTATTCGTTCAAGATTCGACGCCAGGGAGTTGCCTCTCGTGTTTGTCGAGTTGCAACTCCACAGCGTATTCTTGGCGTTGAGGTCACCCGCCACGAGGACGGATTCACTCATACCGAATAGTATGTCCAGATCGGAGGAGAGAAGCTCCTTTAAGGGTGAAAGGTAGGCCGAAATGATGGTGATCGGCGGGTGGGCAGTCATGGACAGTCTGTAGACTGAAACCTCAATGTTGCTCAATCCTAACGGGGGATCTAAAGGTATGCAGTGCAGGGACCTTTTAAAATAAATAAGCGTGCCGCCTAGGGGACCGGAGACGCGATCGCATGAGCCGGTAATTGGGAATATTGGGACTACGCCGGGAAGGCTTAAGAAACGTTTCCTGGAGGATGAAAACGTCTAAATCATTTTCGCGGGCAAATTGGGATAACTCGGTACGATCGTTGACGATACCGTTAATGTTGAAAAACCCCACTCTGAGGGAGCGGGGCTTGAACCGCGAGGGGGGGGGAATTAATGGTCGTATTAGCCATTTAAACGGAACTATGAATGGTATTGAGCAGAAACCGTTTCTGCTCATTGAGGAGAGCTTGAATCTCGTCCAAGAGGACGGGATTGGGACTGAATTTTTGGATTCTATCCACGCGTACGGCGATACGCGTGGAATAGTCGTTATTGGACATGAGGGCCTTCACCGTTTCCCACGCGCGGTCGGATATGGGCCCTGAGAATAGATGTTGGTCCTCCTCTGGGAGGAAGGACCGTACGCCCGAAGGCGGAGAAAGAGGAACGCGGTTCGCGGGAGAGCGAGGATCGCGGTTCGGACGCTGCCGCCATCGCCACTTTGGCTTGTTTGGGTGCTTAAGGAGCGGGGGCGGGGGGGGGGTTGGAGCGGTTTGGGCTACCTTGGAAGAGGTAGCTTGCGCCTGGGGAACTGGTTTGGGGTTGGCCTGAGCCATAACTGGGGAAAACCCGCTGATGGGTTTTGTGATATTATTCAGCCGTGGGAACCACTGATTAACTAGGGGGGAGGGGCGAGGATCGTGCTAGCCACCGACTGGACGTGCGGTGGTCTAGGACGTGCGCCCTGAAGGGGCTTGCGCGGTTTCGATTTGGGCGCATGCGAGCACCCATGCCAATTGGCCGGATGGCACGTGCTGCTAGCGCATTATATCGCTGTCTCTTTCTTGCACTAAATCTCAGCTACCGCTGCCAAACCTATTATTTCTCAATAAATTGTAGTACATGACGTCACGTAACAAAACAAATTGTGGGGTAATTTGTTTCTGACGCGGTAACCCTCGATATTGTATCTTTGTCTCTTTCTGCGACATGTTGACAACGAGAGTTGGAAAGTTACTATTCTTTGATGAAGGGCAAAGAGTATTAACCCCAGAAGTATTATCTAGATAAGGAAACTGACCGGCAGTAAAAATACCACAGAGTACTTTGTTATATGTATACTGAAAAAGAATACATTAAACCTTCTTTAAACATTAACCCACACTAACCTTTAATCCAACGTTTAAACTAGGGATGTTACGGAGGTGGTTTTACCGGAACCGGAGTCGGAGCCGGAGTTTTTAGATTTAACTTGTCGGAGTCGGAGCCGGAGTCGGAGTCGGAGTCGGAGTCGGAACCGGAGCCGAAGCCGAAGTCAGAGGCGGAGTAGAATAAAGATATGTAAATTAAACGTTAGAGGATGATTTTTTCACAAATTTAACATGTTGCCGTCTTCGCATCAATTTCATTAAAGTAGTTCCATATAACACTTGTTTTTGACTTCAATATTTATTCTTTAAATAAAATATCCACGTTAAAATACTAAACACTAATATATCGCTAATAATTTAAATTGACAAGTAAGTTTTAAAGAGGCTCGAAGCGCGTCTCACACAGGAATAAAAACAAAACAAGTAACTGATCGGGAGACGTGAGCGGAATTCACCGAGCAAGACCAAGCGACAAGTCAAATCGTGTATAGACTTGTACGTTCACTACCTTTCTATCTACGTTATAACCGCCGATTCAAAATTGTCGGAGGCGAAGTCGGAATCGGAGGTGTAAATCAATCGGAAGTTCCGACCTTTCGGAGTCGGAGGTGAAGATCCGTAACATCCCTAGTTTAAACCGTGTTTAAACCGAGCAGGCGCTATAAACATAATACTTATTATAGTCAACGTCCAACGACAATATATCATTTTTTCAAAAGCCTTATTACTGATAAAGCGTGGTATACTTACGAATGATAAGTCCGGCATAACGTGTATAACGTAAAAAAAATTGAAAAAAAATAATTTATTACATCTCATTTCGAAAAACCCATACGATTAGCGATCGCAATATGGTTTTCTTCACGAATAGTCAGGCCTACGGGTCAGGCTCACAGATTGGCTGAAGCTGAAGAGTAAGAGCGAGGCTATAGAGTACTTGACATCGTAAAGATCTTTGATAAGGTCTGGCCTATGCCAGTCCTTATATTGAAGAGTCCATCGTATGGGATCCCAGAGAGGCTCTGCAATCTGCATCGCCGGCTTTCTGGATTACTGAAGTAAACAAGTGGCCAATAACAGCAATATAGTGATGTGTCTAATGGTGAAGTAGAGACGTCGGTGGGTTTTTAACGGTTAGGTTATGGTTTACACACTACACAAAAGCATCTGCATTTTCATTTACATACTCATTCACGCATACCTATATCCCTTGGAGCTAGCCGCCACAAGCTACGGTACTGATGTACCTCTTCCACGTTCATACATTTCCGTCGGTGGAGGGTGCACTCGTGATGTGCTCTTTACAGAGTTCTTTTTATGGCAAGGCTGGCAAACTAGCAAGTGGGTCACCTGATGGTAAGTGATCTCTACCAAACATTAACAACATCCCCAATAACTAAAAAATCATGGACGCGCTGCCGACCGGGTGTATCCGATTGAGTAGAGCAACAAACAAGTCAATATTTTTAGCAATGTAAATAATTTCTTACCAAATTACTATTCAAATTCACGACTAGGGTGTATTTTATCTATTTTGATAGAAAAGTATATGATTATTTACTTCAAAACGATATACAAGGTTAGTCAGAAAGGATGTACCGTGGCCAACTAAAAGTATAAAAAATTTGTTACAATACAAAAACCAAAAATTGATTTTCAATTTAAAAAAATCACTGAACTAATTTAGGTACTTGCCTGTGTTGCTACCGGACAAATAAAATTGCACCGACCCAAATGAAACATATACAGTTTGTTATTTTTGACTTCTTAGTGTTTTTATTTTGTTGTTTTTACTTTTTGTCGGTTTCTAAGCTTTTTTTATCAATTTTTAGTGTTAGTTACAGCAATAGCATGTAAATTCCAATACAATAAACAATCGCGACGAGTGTACCGTTGTCCGTTGAGGAGTTTTATTTTTTTACTCCGTACCCCGTCATCAGATCTTAACCAAATTTATATGGGAGCACATAGCAGCTAAACTCTATAGAGTGAAATTTTTCCAACAAAGTCGATCTACAATTGGCAGAGAAATCTATGTACTTACATACATAAAAAAAAAACGCGCCGAATTAAGAACCTACTCCTTTTTTGAAGTCGCTTAAAACGCACAACCCTGTCGGGAAATTTTTAAGCTTAGAATACAAAGAAATACCTCACAGACTCCAAATGACATAAATAAATAAATACTTTTAAAATCTCTCTCTCCTAAAATGAATTGGAACTTAAAATAAAATCTTCCTCTTATCCATCGAATATCGGAATGCACATATGGTAGGAAAAAAATGTACTTACCAATAAAATTTTATTGTGAAATTATTTTATTTTGATGAAATTGAAATTTTGTGCAATTTAATAACAGTAGTACCTACTTACGTCACTAAAATAAGTTTTCACGTACAACATTTGAGAAATTCTTTGTATAAACGAAAGTAAACATATCAATATAAAAAATAAATAAATGGAAACATGATTTCAGATGTTTTCATTTTCCGAATTGTTTTTAGGTTTCACATATTTATAAATTCTTGTTTTAATACTTTTGTTATGGTTGGCTTGTCCCAATGTCCAAGGTATTTTCACTGGATTTCTATCTATCTTCAAACTGATCTTATATAATGGAAATGTACTAATTTTTCCGTTAAAATAGTGAGATATCGCTTTGGATAGACCTTCGTTAATGACGTACTGCGATTCTATATCTTTAACTTTATTGAGATATTTAGCCAACATATGTTTTGCTTCTGTGTCATTGATTTCCTTCTTCGGCTCGAGAGTATTGGCAATGGTAACTGTCAGTATGATCTGGAAATAATTAATTTAATGAACGAACTATAAGACAAAGAAGCATGTTTTTACCAGCATGTGTAGGTATTTCAGGAATTGGGGTGATCCAAATTAAAATCCTAGTAAATAGTATAGTAGTAGTAGGTACTATTATAAAAGTGAAAGTTTGGATGGTTGTGGCCTAAGGTTGTGGCTTTGTGAATTTGGATGTTTGTGAGTCAATCACGCTTTAACGGCTGAACGGTTTTCGATGAAATTTGAAATTTAGATTATTACCAGGATTAAAACATAGGCTATTTTTTATCCCGGAAAAGGCAGTTCACGCGGGCGGAACCGCAGCAAAAGCTAGTAAGTATTAAATAATTAAAGGATGATGGGGACAATTACCTAAGAGTTGTGACTTTGGTTGTGACTAAAATCTGAACTTGAAATAATACATTTTCGGGATTGATCTTAAAAAAGGGAAACTTTCTCAAATCGACACGTATTTTTTTAGGTAGGTACCTATGTTCCGCGATAGATTAGCCAAATGTCGGGTGATTTAGATGATTGGCTTGTACCTATTTGTATTGTATTTGTATTTATGGTGGGGATGTCTGCGCGTAGCACAGACGGGTGATCAGGTCACTTAAGTTGAACTATTTCACCCTTAATCCCAGTCTCAGTGGTACTCCTTTCGCCTCGGATTTGGCTCGGTTTCCCCGCACCCCTCTGAGAGAAGGTCTCCACCGATAGGGTTTCGGCTGCAGCTCAGACAGGCCTTTGGGTCATCGTGGCTATCTTCCAGATTGGCACCTTTCCGATATCTACTTCTGCCCAGCGCAGCCGCCCCTTTATAGTCCCGCCACTTTGATCCCTCGGGACCATTGCGCCATGACTGTTGATTGGCTTTGTAGTCGGTAAATTTTGTTACAAGGTGCAAGGTCCCTCGTATACGAGAGGCCGTCTAAGTTGGTACCACCGCTTTGTCTATTTCCGCAGCCAAGCAGCAGTGTGTGGGCATCATGAGACTACTTATTACCTCATGTCTTGGGGTGAGGAGTCCAGTCCAGTGCCATGCCATGCTTCCTAATTCAAAATTATATGGTGTTGCTTCTATTTATGGGCAGGCGAGCGACCTGTTCGTTTCGCCATTTAGGCTATAATAATTAAAAAAACTACATTTGTGCACCATTAATGTGTTTTTCGTCCCTTACCATTAATACAATCATGTTTCCATATCTAACACATGTTCGAGAAAAATGGTTCTATAATCCAAAATGTCATAAAATCACGACTTCGTAACGTTAATTAAAATTCAATGAGTTTTAAGAATTTGATGTCGATAAAAAGCGGCGATAGCTTATCTAGCGTAAGTGATAACCACCGCCCACAATACCATAAGAATCATGGACGCGTTGCCGATTTTAAAGGCAAGCAATAAATAAGGTATTGGGAAGGGGAGGGGGAGAGGGATTTAAGCCCCCGAGGGAATTTACTTTCATTGTTTATTTTTATAATTCTAGGGGTGATGGAATAAGCTATCCTACTATTAAAGATGTAAAAGTTTGAATGTTTGTGAGTTTTTCATTTTGAATGTTTGTTAATGAATCATGCCATCAACTACTTTTAATAACGGAAAATAATACTCACGCGGGCGGAGCCGCGAGCAAGAGCTAGTAACTTAACATAAGGCCGAAATCGATAGGTACCTACCGAATGTGAAATGTAAGTGCCTTCTAGCACCTGTCGTTCAAAGGTACAGGAAGACTAGACATAGGTATTTATTTACCTTTGCTTCAATAGTTATTATTGGTTGCTAAGAGTTTGTACGGGCAAATCCAACACGCCTCGCGGAGCAGTCCCTCTTCTGGAGAATCCTAAGGCCGCTCGTAGCACACACATCCCTGCTTCGATGGTTCGTTTCCTGTCGTTCTCATTACCAAGCGCTGGATTGATTTCCACCAGATCTAAGGCACGTAATCTTCCAGTCGCATGTATTATCTCCATTAGGTTAATTGCTTCCCGAAGTGTCAGACCTCCTCGCACTAAAAACAGTTTTAAAGTAGATGAAAGTGATTAATGATGTTTAGACTTAACCAAGATTAGGGAAAAACCACCGATGGTTCTGTACCAAAATACCCATAAACTTTTACTTTTTTAACTTGTAGGTAGGTAACATAGGTACCTAATAGCGCTAACTGTAGACGAAACTATCTACAGGGTGACTCTACCACTCAGTTCTAAAGAGCCTTTTAAATATAGGACAGACAGATGGCGCGGCGTAGGCTTAGTAATGGTACCCACTGGGTATAAAACCCTAGAAAAAAGGACATATATTCGTACCTCATATAATGAAAGTTCCAAAACTAATTGGCCATTAGTGCAAAGTAGTTTTATTTTCCAAAAGACTTATTCAAATCAAGCAAAGCATTCAAAGTGCCTTGTGTATTGAAAGAGCCCATATGCGACGCGTTGATCGCTTTCGATCAGGCGGGTCGCCTTTGCCTTTCGTATTTACATATAAAAAGCAGGATTTCCGCTAGCTTGCTTTGTTTACGCTACGCCCGCGCCACTATTCGCAGGTCGGCCGCTTTACACAAGAGTTTTATATTTTAACCTTAATTTGAACACTATACTTACCAAGTATCGTCGAATGGGTTGGTATAGCTAGTGCAGTGCGATGCAGAGCCTATTTTTGTCCCATGATGTGATAGCGAGCGGGCATATATTCCGGGCGAAACCGGGCGATGGGTGTTTTTTAACAAGAAAATCAAACCAAATTTTGATTTCTTGACCCGGGATTCGAACCGAGAACTTTACCAGTGTGTCACAGCGAAGTGGTAGTATACCTGCTTACTGCTAATACACGGAGATTGAGACAATAAAATTTTAAGGCGGACTTGCACAATTGTGCCACTCGTCCGAATACTAAAACGCTATTCAAGCATTTAAGATCATTTATGATTTTAAACATGTTGAGACCCTCTTAGCTGTCAGAATTGTATGAAGATGAGTAGCCGTTAGCTGTCAGATAGGTAATAAGGTAGCGTTTCAGTATTCGGACGTTAACATGGTTACGAAACGTCGAATCGAATGAAAATTTTAAATGGGTAAACTAATAAAAAATATTTTCTGATATTGATTGTGCTGAACTCTTACAAAAGTTTTCCCTACATGTCCCTTTTAAAGCTACAAGACATATTCATACAATTTCTACACCCAATGCCCTTTCCAATTATAGACAGAATAGCTTTATTGTGCGAGCAGGCAGGAAGTTTAATAGTTTAAGTAAGCGGTTTGATCTGGACTTATTCTTTACGAGTGTCAGTTCGGCTAGAAGCCAGCTAAGCCTTGACTTTTTCTAATTGTTTTAAATCAAGTGGAGTAGTCGTGGATGTATTCCTTAATACTAGTGACATTCACACTGTTCAATTTTTGTGATTTTTTGAGCTGTGTGTTTTTAGCATCTTAGTGAATAACTTACAATTTCCTAATTTTTTTACTGATAATTTCCTACGTTTGTTTATGTGTGATGCTTCTTATTCAATCAAATAGTCGTGGAGATCTATAAATGGCTTAATCTTTTGTACTACTCTGTTATTTACGTTGTAATTTAGCTGTAGATCTTTATATTGTAAAAATAAAATAATAAATATTTAGCGGTTATATACGATCGAGGATTACTGTGCAAGTCAGCTTTGTCTTATAAAATAATATATTCCTTTACAATAATCAATTTGCGACCCAAGCCTACGAATCTAGTACCTAAGTACAAAAATGGCTAGCAAAATTTGTAAAACATAAAATAAAACAAGACTATGTATAGTACCTGGCGTGCCTGTGCTGGGAGCTTCTATAGCGTCTAACGAGTCAATATCAAAACTGACGTGAATAGGTTTCTCATTGTCCGGATCTAGTACTTGAAGTATGTGTTGAATGGATTTTTTTACACCGTACCTGGAAATATATTAGCGTACCTACATAAGTGGTTTCTTTTTAAACGAATTTAAAAGGACGAAGGTTCTCAATTTGTCTGTATTGATAGTAATATATAATACTAGCTTTGGCTCGCGGCTCCGCCCGCGTGAATATCTTTTTCCGGGATAAAATTTATTTTCCTGGGACAAAAAGTTTTATGTTAGGACCTAGGATAGGGGGAAAGCCTCAGGATATAAACTTATCTCCTTATAAAATGTCATTAAAATCCATTCAGCCTTTTAGCTGTGAAAACGTAATGGATAGACAGAGTTTCGTATTTATAATATTAAATATGGATATTATTTTTATTTATGTTCAGGCATAACCTCGTCGAATATGCACCGATTTAGATGATACTTTTTTTAAGCGTTTTTCTGTGGTGGTTACATAATATCAATTTGATTAAGATCTGATGACAGTTACGAGCCCACAACACCTAGACCTTATTTGTGGGCACACAACATTGTCTCGGTGTTGGAATCGAACCCAGCAGAATCGAATCGAATCGAATAATTCAGCAGAAGGTCGACAAACGAGGAAGTGGGTCACCTGTTGATTTTGGTATACCTATAATTTAATAGCAGACGAAACATACCTATGTTGTCTACATAGTATGCACAGTACTGTCTGCATAGAAGGTCGATACCTGGCGACCTTCTATGCAGTTTGTCAAACTTAATAAAAATGTATGTAATAAACATAAACCCATTACATTAAGGCCTCTGTCAAAAACCAATTTACAGAAATTTAGTAATAATTTAAATTCATTTTTGTATTCTTTTACCCCAGATTCTGCCAGTCCTAATGATATGTATAATGCCTTATTTAGTAACATTTGCAATGAATTTAATAAAACTTGTAAACCAAAAATATTAAAATATACCCCTAAAATTGGCTTTGCAGCTTGGGCTACTAAAGGCATACGGCGTAGTAGAGATGTTTTATATGACTTGTACGACAGAAGGTCCTATACACCTGATGTCAATTTTTCTAACTACGTTAAGAATTATTCTAAAATATTTAAAAAAGTATGTAGGCATGCTAAAGCCGCACATATTAGTGAAAAGTTAAGACAATCAAATAATAAAATAAAAACTACCTGGCAAATAATTAATACTGAAACTGGTAAAAATAGATTATGTGACAACTCGATAGCTTTAAATGTAAATGACGAACTAGTTTCAGATAAGCTCTCTGTTGCCAATTATTTAGAGAACTTCTTCACTAACATACCTATAGAGACAACAAAATGGTTGCAGTCATCAGCGACTTTAGCAAAATCTTTATTAATTGAAAATGTTAAACGAAATATGCCTAATTTTAACTTTGTCATGGTATCTCATAGTGAAATAATCAAAGCATTTAAGAAAATTAAAATAAAAGGTACTGAAGATTTATGGGGGCTATCTGTTAAAGCTATAGAAGCTATTATAGTAAATATTGCTCCCATATTGGCAGATATTTTTAATTCTTGTGTGAGTGACGGTATTTTTCCCGATTTAATGAAAATAAGCAAAATTGTGCCAATTTTTAAGAAGGGCAGTGTAAACAGCGCCTCAAATTATAGACCTATATCTATATTACCAGCTCTTAGTAAGGTTTTTGAAAAAATCATGCTGGACCAAATGCTGGCGCATTTTGATAGAAATGGGATATTACATAAGAATCAATTTGGGTTTACAAAAAATCGGTCTACTCAAGATGCTGGATCAGCTTTAATGACATCTGTGTTGGAGGCCTGGGAGGGATCGCAGGATGCTCTAGGGGTGTTCTGTGATCTCTCCAAGGCATTTGACTGTGTCGACCACCAAACCCTTATTGCTAAACTCAAATATTACGGAATTTGTGGCACATCACTTGATCTTGTAATATCCTACTTATCAGGTCGGGAACAAAGGGTATATATTGACGGTGTCACTTCAGTAGGATCTTCAGTCAAAATAGGGGTTCCACAGGGTTCCATTCTGGGCCCTTTTCTATTCTTAGTTTATTTAAATGATCTCCCTTACATGGTAGAAAAAATGACAGACATAGTGTTGTTTGCTGACGACACGTCGTTAATATTTAAAGTAAACCGTAAGGAGGAAGATCTGGTTACACCCAACAATATTCTTAATTTAATCTTAAATTGGTTCTCTGCAAATAACCTTTTGTTAAATGCAGGGAAGACAAAATGTATTCGATTTGCATTACCAAATGTTGCAAAAGTAAATTCACGCATAGAATTAAACGGAGAAACATTGGATCTAGTCTCCTCATCAGTTTTCTTAGGAATCACTTTAGACAGTAAATTGCAATGGGATCCACAAATAGAAAGATTATCTGGTAAACTTAGTGCTGCAGCTTTTGCTGTCCGGAAAATTAGACGCTTGACTGATGTTTCAACGGCTAGGTTAGTATATTTCGCATACTTTCACAGTATTGTGTCCTACGGCATTCTATTGTGGGGATCAGCTGCTGATATAGACACTATATTTATACTACAAAAAAGAGCAGTTCGTGCTATTTATGACCTGGGTAGCCGCGATTCCTTACGATCTGTATTTAAGGAAAGTAATATACTGACTGTGCCGTCTGAATACATCTATCAAAATATTATGTATGTTCGTAAAAATCTTTGTAAATTTTGTAAAAATAGTGACGTTCATAATATTAATACAAGAAACAAAAATAAACTCGTAGTACCCGCTTTTAGAATAGTTAAGACTAAAAAGTCATTTATGGGTAACAGCGTTAAATTTTATAACAAGCTCCCAAATAGTGTGATCGATATGCCCGAAAAAATGTTCAAAGCACACATTAAACGTGTGCTTATGACTAGGGGCTATTATAATGTTAAGCAATATCTAGAGGATAGAGATGTTTGGCGTTCGGTTCCTCCTTGCATACTGTGACCTCCTGGGGCCCTGTAGCTTGTAGACAATGTAGGGAATAATTTAATTTAATTTAATAAATGTAAATAATATATGATATGTTCAAGTAAGTACGATATAAATAAATTGCACAATAATATTAAATACCTACACTAAAACAATATATTAAATATATGTATCAATAAAATTTAAATACCTAATAAAAAAGACGACCGATCACGTAAAATAAAAATTGGCAATTTTAAATTGACAAGTCATTATTGTTGAGATTATAGAAATTGGACCAAAAACAAGCCCACTGAGTTTGTTTCGCCGGGTCTTCTCAGACAGGGTCGCGTTTGGATCCGGTGGCAGTTTTAAAACTACAATTTAGAGGTACACATGGTCCGTATCAATCACCTTAAAATAAA
Organism: Mimas tiliae; assembly: GCA_905332985.1. Lineage (NCBI taxonomy): Eukaryota > Metazoa > Arthropoda > Insecta > Lepidoptera > Sphingidae > Mimas > Mimas tiliae. The sequence continues at coordinate 9,033,069 of HG995242.1, read as the reverse complement.
AATAGGACTTTTTATTTCCCTAATTTATTTTGGTACGATAAATCGGACCAAAAACAAGCCCACTGAGTTTGACTAGCTGGATCTTCTCAGGACTGGGTCGCGCCGCGTAATATCCAGTGGTAAAGTAAGCCCACTGAGTTTGTTTCGCCGGGTCTTCTCAGGTTGGGTCGTTTTGGATCCGGTGGTAGTTTTAAACCACGTGCCGTTTCGGTAATGCCTATGGTCCATATCGACCTTTAAAACAGAGAAAAAATAACAATAATAATAATACTTAACAATCCTGGACTAATATAAAACAATAGTAAACTTTATAGTTGCCCAGTGTATTTTGACGATGCTATGTATGTTATGTATATATTAGCTGATATGATTTCTGTACTTACATAAGTTTCTTTATTTTGTACTGACTTGTCATAAGCGCTATTTTAATTGCCTACATGATGAATAAAACTATTTCATTTCATTTCATTTCATTTCATTTCATTTCATTTCATTTCATTTCATTTCAGACAGTACTGTGGCTCATTATAATATTTGTGTTTTCTGAAAGTGCCTTATAGGTAAATATCAACGTTTCCAATGCCAGATAGTGGGAGCGTTCCTAGAATATATTAGCGATTTACATATAAAGTGTATTCGTAATCTCTGCATTTTCTTTGGATACGGCAAATTGATAACACTGTACTTAATGGTAAGTGCAGTGGATTCAAAAATAATGTTAATCAATGTAATGATCCCTCGACTGTCACTAGAACGATGTCGGCTTGAAGTAATTGAATATGTACAAACATGTTATAGAATGAGTGGTAGAGCCACGCTGTAGACACTTTTGTCTACAGCATGAATGGTTCCGCTCGTCCGGGTCGTTACCACTGTCTCACAGAAACCGACGTAAAGTAGCTGCTTGCTGCTGCGTTTCGTACGGTGAGAGATATCCGGAGGCCCAAATCCCTCACCCCTTCCCAATCCCTTAATTATCCCTTTCCTTTAAGATCGGCAACGCGCCCATAATTTTTTATTGTGGGCGTACATGAGCGGTGGAGATCACTTACCATCAGTCAACCCACTTGCTCGTTTTCCAGCCTATGCTATAAAAAAAAGAAAAAAGAAACATGGTCATTTTAAGGGTAGTTATATACAAATGAGTGTTTATATACCGAATCTTATCAAAATCGAGGCAGCTTAAAAATTCACGCAAACGTTAATCACTCGTTCGTCACATCACTATTAATAGAAACTGATTTATTTATGTCCTAGCATTGCAATCCGATTTGGTTCTATGGGGGTGAAATACGTATATCGTTTCATATACGTTGCTTAAAGTTGACCACACCTATCTGTAACACGTATATCGGCTAACCCCGAAACGCGACTCCTCCCGCACTGTATTTAAATAATATGGTATATTTACTCACTCTTCAACATCTTCCATGGCAAAAGCTGGAACATTGTATTTTTGTATGACAAGCCTTTCATATTGGTCTACTGATCGGAGTCCAAGATAACCTAAATTTTTTATTGAAAACCTGGAAATAGTACAAACGCCTGATGCCACCATCACTCAGTAGGTATGTATCTTAATTGTTTCGTGATAGGCCTGATAGTCATAAACACGGACTATAGATCAAAGTAGACGTTGTAACTACTTTAATTTGTATGAAGAACCAAGCGTGCCAGTTTTTACTTTGTACACTGACGTCATTGCGGCATGTAGGTACTAGATCATATTACATAAAGTGCGCGTTGCCTAATAAGTTGCCCAAGATGGGGTGATCCAGACTTTAAATTATTGCTCCCACTGAAATAAAATAGGTAGAGACAGACATCTTGGAGGTCGGTAACGGGTTTCTGGTGTGAGTCAGCAAGATTCTATTACCTACTACGCATAAGCTTGCAATTTGAATCATTGATGCATCAAACTTAAATACAATAATATAATACCACGAACTTACATAAATAAACATTAGTGATGAATAGGGTCTAAAATCAGGACAATATTTTATATCAATGTAGGCCGAAAGATTTAAGAAAACTACACTATTTCTAGATGTATTCTTACTTTGGAACTTGCCAATCCATAGTTGGTAGGTAAGGCCAGTAATCTGAGAGTTCCTTGACGAGTAACGCAACCGGCATTCCATGCACGGAGCCAGAGTCCGACGTTTTGTTCGTGTTTATATCTGCGTGAGCGTCCACCCAAATGAGGATCATGTCTTTGTTGACACTGTAGTGACCGTCCACTGAACCTAGTAAGATAATTACGTCAAACAATATCGAAATACATAAAAAAATTACAAATTTATGCATTCCAAATGAGATAACTCAATTCTTATAAAATACATACATACGCACTCATGTCTGTAATCCCCAAAGGGATAGGCAGAGGTGTAAACAGGGCACCCACATTTCGCTGAAATTATTTCCGTCCCATGAGGTGATAGGGGGCGAGCCTATTGCCATACTGGGTACAATTCCTGACTTCGGGTCGATACTAAGTATTTCGAGACAGAATACCCCAATATCATTTTTACCTGACCCGGGGATCGAACCCGAGACCTCAGAACAGTAGTCGCACCGCGCACACATTACAACTGCGCCACCGAATAGTAATTTTTATATTTTACTCCTAATTACGGGGGCCTATAGGGCCTGATGTTTTTCCTTAACGCGGGCCCCAAAAAAAATATTTTTTGACGAGTTAATGCATGTTGGTAGGCTTGACATAATATTAACATCGATATACCTACTTTAAAATATTTACTTATGTCTAATACCTATATACATACCTACTCCCCAGAGGGGTTGACGTCAAGTAGGATCCTACTGCGAGTGGTATAAGGGCAGGTGGAAGAAGAAGACACATACCAACTCCTATTGAATGATCGCCTCCAATGGTGACTGCTACTCTACCATCCCTCAGCACTTGAGAGACACGCTCTGATAACTTCTTGTTGCAAGCTGACACAGAAGGGAGGTGTGCCATATTGTCTACGTTAACATTCTCGTTGTTTGCCATTGTTTCGATGTCACCGTACTCTTTGACATCCAAACCGTCTAGAAATTAACTTAATATATAAAAGTGTAAAATATCAATTAAAATAACGTTTACTATACCTATGTTATGGATTCGAGGTACAGCGTCAATACAAATATCAGAATTCCTTGTTCTAATAATTTCATTGTTGTAAATGATGGATATTGTCTATATTGTCGTAAGTTTTATAGAATAATAATTAATTGGAATAATATTGATAATAGAATCAGATTGCTAAATTGTATTCGGAATTTTATACCTTAACTTTACTACAGTGTGTACCTACTTAACTAAATATTGCAACACACATTGAGATGTGTTAGGACCATAGAGAGAGAGAGAGAGAGAGAGTAATAGTGTTCTGTGGTTAGGACACAAGAAATAATTAAGGACCTAGTTTATTAGTCACTTCAGTGTAGTTTCCTCGTAACATTTAATAAATATTTGTTTAATTTTCCTACCTATTTCCTTCAGGTGGTCAAGAAGCCCAGCTGACCGCATTGCCGCAGGAGCAACACTCACCCCGTACTTTTTCTGTCCCTTCTCAAACGGTACCCCGATGATCCCTACTTTGCGTAATGGCTCCCATTTCTTCCCTTGGCTCATGTTTCTCACAAACGTCCTAACAACATTCATTCTTTATTGTTTTCACTTTCAATATTCACGAACACAAATTTATTTCTACAACGAGTCGTCAGATAATGCGCTGGGAGACTAAGACTTACGTTCGTTATCTTGCTCGTTCCGAGGTCAAAGGTGATGTTCCCTGGATAGCTGCTTAAATAATATTACGTCAAACATTATGATTTCCATGTAACACAATTAAAAAATGAACATGCGGATGGCGTGTTTTATATCTAGATCGAAAAAAAAAAAAAAAAAAAAACGATTAAAACATGAGTTTAACACAAAAAAAAATATTACTTAACGATTTTAAAATATTTCTGAAATGCCTTTTAGGAGCTGATTTTCGTTTTTATATTTGTTCAACATAAATTACAATGTAATAAAATGTAAAATAAGCGAATATCGCAGCACTGATAATAATGACTACAACAGACCCCTTATCCTTTAAAGAAATATCTGTCTTCTTCGCAACTGATCCTAATACGATGTGTTACTTCAGGTTTTGTTCATGAGATATTAGGTAATTTACATTATTAATGACTTTTTAAAACGATAGGTTCATGCTAATTTCCATCGGAATATTACCGAATATTATCGACCTATATCTATCTATATTTGCTTGTGTATTGTTCAATTTCAGTAAGGAGTCACGATACATTGTTCTGATTTTTATCGTAATGCATACAAAATAGTGTAATGATAGGTTCTTTAATTGAAAACTTTACTAAACACTAATACAATAAAAACATATTTAAATGTATTGTCTGTTATCGGAGCACCATTACCGGAAGCTCGAAATGAGAGCGTTGTATTACTTTCAGTTTTTTCTATCCATGGTAAGTATGGGCCTAGCACCGTAAAAATATTGTATTTAATTCCCATTGACTTAAGAGAAAGTAGACCGCATGGAGTAGCAGTTACTCCGATAACACCAGCCTGGATAATTACCGGTGCTCCATTCCCGAATTCTTTATAGTAAGTTTTCGTGTTAGTCGAATATTCTATTCCACATACGCAGTAATACCATTTTGGATTTTCACATGGAGTCTGATGGTAAGCCTGGTTCTGTAATAATACTACGTCGACATTCCATAACCAACGACAAGAAGTTTTTTATTTTTTAATTCAGAAGCAAAGTAATTTCCAATTTCTGGCAGTGCAATAAAAATATCTAGGATTGGTCGATTTATAAATGCGAGACCAATGTTGCTGTGCATCTTCGTGACATTTGGATCGCGACTCTTCAATTCAAATGTGTAGTCTCCATGTATTACTGTGTATTTGACTTGGAATATATTATGTTCATTGACTTTACTACCAAATACTGCGACTCCCACTGCGACATACGCTGGTTTTGGGTTTAAGCAACTTCCTGATGTTAATATAGTTTGTTTATCAATGATGGTACCCGTGCATGTATAGTTTTTCACTTCGTTCAGCAAAGCCGCAATATACGGGTGTTTTTCCGCAAGATGTTCTATTATCATCCAGCGATGTGGATGCGCAATGTCTTGGGATCCTTTAATTACAGTGATTAAGACATAAAATATATTCATTTGTTGCCATGTGAGGATCATAGCCGCTACAAACGGTGCATTTGATATTAAAGTTAAATTTAACGCTTAATAAAACTTGTTTTCTAAAATAATCACACGTATATTTATTTGACATTGACAGGATTTGGACAGGATGCTTTTGAGGCATTTGGTTTGGCATAATTATTCTATTGGGATGCCTAATGATGCGTTCTTAACTCTCGAAATATAAAAAGAACCTTACAAGAAGGTATTATGTGGATCCTTCAAACGCGAGATATCTGAAACAAGTCAAGTGCGCTTGTGCTTCCACTTTACCAGTCAGCAAAGATGGCGGTATGCTCTATCTAGACGATCTTGAATTGTAAATATCTCACCGTGCTCTCCGTGCAAGATTGGGATGAAAGTCTTAACTCAGTAGCTATGTATTGATAAACGTTTTAAGCGTGCTTATAAAATGTTTTTATTGCCTTCATATTGAAGCGCTGTAAGGTCGAGATTACTCGAGATTATAGTAACGTTTTACCCTGGTATTTCATGAAGGAAACAAAAATAGTTAAACTTGAAAATTAAAATTACCTCACGCTTCGACACTCCAGGTATACTTACTACTAAAAAATAAACTAATTACTTTAGTTTTTACTTTTGTCACTATAAAGTGACCTAGGAATTAGTGAGTTGTGCATGGTTGTGCATTCACGATCTCAATGCTCTCCCTGAGTGAATAAAATGGAACATAGGTAAAATTGCGTCTGCCATGAGTGTTTGCCAGGAATTAATTTATTTTAATGTGTGATATTGTACATAATAGTAGCAAATACATGAGTTTTAGGTATTTATTTTATTGTATAATGTAGAAAGGTTACTTTTTTACGTAAGTAAGTTTTACCATTTTGATGACATTCAAACTGAAAGTTGTTGAAATTAATATGGTGGTAGGCCCCTTGAATGTGAGAGACCCTCTGGGAAATCGGCACTTATTACCACTTTGTCTATTTCTTTCAAGTAGCAGTATGTACGCACTGTTGTCCTCTAATGAAGTACATTGAACATTGACATGGCACGCCGGTGTCTATTCGACAAGCTCTATCACCAAGTAGCTTCAATAGACAGCTGAAACTTTTTTACCTCTCGTCGCAACAATAGTTTGTTTAACTTGATTTATTGCAATCACATATATTGTATATATATACATTATTATTATATATGTATAGGTAAAATATTGGTATTTATTGTTATAATTATTTATATAAGTATATGTACACCCCCACTTATTACTTTCTTTTGCCACTATTCCGTCCTAAGGTTGTCGGGCAGAGATCGCTATTAGCGATAAGACCGCCTATTGTAGCGTACTTTTAAAATTATTTTCCTATGTTATTATCCGTGCCAATGGTGTACAATAAACAGTTAAATAAAATAAATAAATTGAAGCCAATAAAATAACTTGGTGCTATGAGAGTTAATATAGTCAGGGTGACGAACGTAGTCCAGTGTCGTGCAGTATTTCATAATTCGAAGTTCTGATTGGTGTTGATTCTGTTTATGGGCAGGGGTGACGCTTACCTACTATCAGGCGAGCGACCTGCTCGTCTCGTCATCTAAAGCAAATAAATAAAAAAAACATTCTATATCTCAGCAAGTCTTATGTTTCCAAGAAATATAATATTGCAACAAGTTTTTAAAGCGCTGTCCAACCGAGAGTGGCGGCAATTTGTAGCATGTGCTTGGTATATTTTTTGTTTCGGACGCGAACGTAGTTTCCTTATTTAAGAAACAAATGATAATGACCACTTAAATAACGCCTTTTTTAGTTATCTATTTAGTAGATTTTACAAGTTAAATAACGTCATAAGAGTCTTGATTCAGTAGCTTGGATTTTTTGTTAAGCCGATGAGAAAACATTCAATAGATAAGTGATACAAGGAAAACATATATACGTACCCAATAGTATTACGTACGGAGATTTATGCCCTCAAAATGTTATATCTTGTCTTCTATATTTTTTCTAGCAATGTTTTCGTGGGTCGTAAATTATATAACTCGACGCACATAAATGTGATAATTAATTAAAGCTCAGCGATTGTTCTGCGGGGAGTGGTATGGACTGTCATGATGAAAGTACCAGGTTCTTTTTGACTTTTTGAAATTATGTGCGTTTTCATTGTTTATTATCGCTTGCTTTAACGGAGGAAACTTGTATAGGTACCTGAGAAGTGCTCCACGAGAATTTTGAAGGTTTGTTAAGTCTGCCAATCCATATTAGGCCAGCGTGGTGGACAAAGGCCTAGCCTCTCTCATTGGTAGAAGAGGCCTTTGCCCAGCAGTGGTACAGTATAATACATACATACATACGCATTCAAGCCTCTAATCCCCGAAGGGGTAGGCAGAGGTGTAACCAGTACACCCACATTTCGCCGAGCGTATCTCCGTCCCTTAAATGATAGGGGGCGAGCCTATCGCCATACCGGGCACAAATTCCAGACTCCGGGATGATACTGAGCATTTCGTAATAGAAAAACCCAATACCACTTTACCTGACCCGGGGATCGAACCCAGGACCTCAGCGTACAGTATAATAGAGGACTATATTATTTAATTAAAGTTAGGGCTATTATTTATTTAATTAAAGTTATAATTAATAATGTAGTAATTACCGGTTTATTAAGGATCTCTGTAACGTGCATGAAGTATGGACACAAGCGTGTTCTATAGGGAGGTACATATTATGGCATTAGGAGCACTAACATCTTAGTCCCAAAGTCAACCTCACCTGCCCGTGGTACACTGTGCTGCAATGGCGAAACTTGGTTCGTATTGCGAATTCTGGGGGTCAGACAGCGGATTGTTCCACATAATATCAAATCCACCGTCAAATCATGAGAAAGTGGACCCTGGCATAAAGCCCGGATACGCCAGGCAGAATTTACTGGTCATATGAGCCTTGATTGTATTTTACAGCGAATTAAAAAAAATCTGCTGCGTATAGATTGCACATTTTACGAAAAGGCGCGCTCTCTGTGTACCTCAAACATAGGCGTGCGTCTATATTTTCATAAGTTTCGTGTTGCTATGCACTACATAGTCAGTAGCAGTGTTAAGTAGTATTAAAGAACTTACACAAGGAGACCGCATGTTGAAATTGTATGGAAACGATCTCCTTTCTCGGTCGCACACCTTTAAATTTACCTATACAATTGCATACGAACCGGACGTGTCACTGACGTCGCGCATTATAGTCTTTTGTCTCCGTCACGCATCTCATTATATTGGTCTTTAGAAAAACACGTACCTAAGCAGAGTGGATTTTGAAATTTGGAGTTCACGCTTCTTTGACACACTGTCAGCCAATTTACTTATAATCTCAGCTATATTGATTTAATATACTCATAAGAGTAGACTCGCAGAGTTGGTCTTGTATAAATATAAATTGAAAATCTCTACAGTCACCCTTTACACAAACCGCAAAATCTTTTCCTCCAAACACCATTTTCCTTTCGGCTTGCGTTCAATCAATTGTAAATTTCAGTTGTAATGTAAGGGGAACAGAATTCGAAAAATCGATTCTAATTCTTTCTGTTTGCCGTTATCCCGGCTTAGTGCTAGCGCCCGCCTTCTCGTATAGTAGATTTGATGGTATGGTATTATATGGGGTGACCCGCTGTCCGACCCCCACAACACGCAACGGGATCCATGTTTCGCTATTGCCTCGACCGTTAATCAGCAGAGTGCACCACATTCAGGTTAGTTAGGCTCTGGGCCTAAGATTTTGGTGGCCCACTTACACTCCTCACACAAAACCGATTCTCATAACTCAAAATATATATTTAAAAAAACAATACAAATGGGTCCGGATGGCTTGATACATGGTTTTTTTCAACGTATACCGAAACTAGTCACACGCCCATTCCCCTTTTTTTTTTTTTTATTAGGTTGAGTGACTAGACGAGCAGGTCGCTCGCCTGATGGTAAGCGCCACGCCTGCTCATAAACAGAAGCAACGCCACACAGAACTTTGAATAACAAAGCACTGCATGACACTGGACTGCGCTCGTCACCCCGAGACATAAGGTGTTAAGTCTCATAATGCCCAGTAATTACACTGGCTTCAATGTCCTTCAAACCGGAACACAACAGTGCTTACACACTGTTGCTTGGCGGCAGAAATAGACAAAGCGGTGGTACCAACCCAGCCGGCCTCTCGCAAACGAGGGACCTACCACCTTGTATTGTACCCCTTGTACCTGATTGGTAATAATATACCCGTTTGGTTAGTGTTTGTTTACCATTTATCAACTCTTTGCAGTCGTTAGATATAGGTATGGTTTGTGCATTTAATGAAGTAGCGCACATTCTATTTAAGTGATAGAGCCACGCTGTAGATAGTTTTGTCTACAGCATGAATGAGCCGGCTTTACCGCGTTGTTATCATTGTTTCACAGAAAACCAAAGTTAATTAGCAGCTTGGTTGCGTTTCGTACAGGGAGTAAAATATCAAGAGGTCCAAAGGCACAAATCCCGTTCCTCATCCCTTAATCATCCCTTTCCTTAAAGGTCGATAAAGCGTCTATGATGCTTCAGGTATTGTGGATGTTCATGGATAGTGAAAATCACTTAACATCAAGTGACCCACTTGCTCGTTAACCGTCTTCTGCCATAAAAAAATAAAATCCAAACATACGTCATATAAATTATTAAACATTTCAATCAATTTAAGTTCATTTAAAGTTATAGAACTTAAAACACATTGGTATTGTGTTCGTATCTTTGAGTTTGGAAAGCCTTCACGTGTTCTACAAATAAGTGTATTCGGTAGGACGTTTCACAAGTAGGACAGATCGAGCCCCATCACTAATGTCGTTTATTTGACAGCTCTCTGTTTTGTAAGGATCCTCAGCCCAAATTGCTTTTGTTGTGCGGCGAAAACAATGTAACCACTACGTTGATTGTGTGAAAGGTATATTGAGCGCGTCAACAATTCGATAAAATTTACCCTCAGAACTGTTATAAAACTATACGTATAGCGTGAACTTAAACATACCTTAACTGTTGACCTTATACATCTAAACACGTACGAGCTGCACGCACCGCAGTCATCGAATTTTAGAATTCATTGTATTAAATTATATGCAAACTCGCCTTAGACCATAACTTCGCACACAATGCGGTGCAGATCGGTGCACGCGCATAAAAACTCCGCACGTATGATTGTGGTTGGCGAAAAGTTTAACTATCATCAAAATATGTAGAAGATCCATCGGCAATATCTTTTGGAAGTCTAATAAAACAAATACAGTAAATTCCTTCTTAGACCTGCCCTTATCCCACTCGCAGTGGGGTCGGCGCTATATGCTTTTTATCACATGTTACAGAAAGACATGGCTTGTAGTTTTTACGACCGGCAAATACAGTAAATAATAAATATAAATTGCAATAATACAGACTAATTCTCTTTGTTTTATATAAAATTATATCACGAAGTAGAAATTGAAAGGAAAACAATTTGAAGTTTGGTGCTAGAGACATTTCCGCAGTTCACGGGTCGCTTCGGCTTTTAAAACTGCACAGATTTGATTTTACTTTATTCAAGCGACGCGGTGCGGCGAGAGCGTTTTCATGCCGCTTTCAGGAAGAAAATACAACAATGGCCATGAAAACATCGGAAATGTTCCATTTTCTATTCAAGGATATATTATGTTTTTCTATATATCAGCATCGGCACAAAAACTTATCGTTACGTGAATTGCATGGTTTTCCAATTAAAGTACATTTAATTCAGATGTATTTAGCCGTCGAAATATCTTGAATAAAAGTTGAACAACAAAGCTATTTATAATGTTAAATATATAAAATAACATACTAGCTTTTGCTCACGGCTTCGGTTGCGTGAAAGTTTCGATGTTTGATCTTAGATAAGCCTATCTACGTATACTTTATAATAAAATGACTAGAACGTATAGGAGGTACAGGAGCTCAATTGTTCTCCCATGAGCTGTGGGTTGTGGTTCAATGTACCCACATACGAGATTTTTCTATTTACGAAAATAAATGTAGATCTCCAATATATTGTACCGATAGGTAATGTGGAATTAAATTTGATATTATATTGTAATGTTACATTTATAATATACTCGTCTAAATCCGACGTACCTACAAACTATTGAGTGCCACATGCAACATTAGTAATAGTTCTAGAAGGTATTTGACACAAAATCCATTTCATAAAACAGTTTCACGAAAGCAAGACTGATACAAGTTTTCCAATTTAAAATGTTTCAATTTGCTCTAAACAATACAACAAATTGAACAGTGTAAACTTTTTTATTTTGGCGTTTGTGATAGATGGTTCTCGCGTGTTATCATTTAGCGCTAGCCACGAATATGTTGTATTTTTATTTTCTATACCTTTTTTAACGTGAATTAAAGAACTTTTCAGGCCTATGCTCTATTCAATACATACACACCTGAGTCTCGACTCAGGTCATGAATTCCAGTTGTTAACAGCTTGTATGCCGTCAAAGCTTCGATCGTCAAAGAAAACTATTTATAGTTTTTATTCGTTCGTATGATATTTGATAATATCACACATGTTCCCTTACTCGATCACAAAAAGTGTAAGTATTATGATACTTTTTGGAAAGTGTGAGAAAATATGTGCTTATATATTTATAAGTCTTCTTTGGCCAATTTAGTATGTCACTCTGCTCAAACGAAGTACCGAGACATCATTGTTACATTTTACTCTGTACGAGTATAGTCGGACGGAATGAAAAATATATTATTATTTTGAATCCACTTCTCGGGATGTATACCTCGGTGATTGTATTTTATACCACTTAACATTGTTTTTATTGTGTCAAGTCGAGATTCTGGACTGTCGAAACAGCCCTGAGTGGTGCCTGGAGCGGGACTTTTATTTTAATGAGTCGCCGGATAATAAAATTTTTGATGCGGTCGCGGGCATTTTGTGATGTCACGTGATAAAATCTGAGAAATAACTTTCACACGCACCGTTTTCAGGGATTACAGGAATATTTCCTTCTTCAAATTATTGTCTGATGGGGCGGACGATAATCGTATTAAAAGAAAACGTTCTTTTCAAGTTCGTGTAATAGAGACATTCTGCCTTTTATTTCTCCTTACGGATAAGTGTAGCAGCGATAGGTCAGCGGTGAGTGATATGGACTGCTGAGACGATGGTCGCGGGTTCGAAACCAACCTCAAGATAAATGTCTGACTTTTTGCTTTAACGATTAAGGAAATATCGTGAGGAAACCTGAATACGTGTGAGCTCTCTATAAGTATTTCAAAGGCATGTGAAGTCTGCTAACCCGCATTAGAGTAGTGCGGCTTGTACCCAGCGGTGGGTAAAAGCCGCACTATACTGTAACCATGTAGGGCTTAACGCTTAAACGCACTGCCGCGATCTGTGATCGCAATCTCTAGGCGTGATTCTGCGATATGCGATCTCTACACACAGCCGCGATCTATTCGTGTGATCTGTCCAGCGTCAACCAATCACGGGTTATCACCCCCCATCAGTCGTCTTAGGTAGGGTTGCTCATTCGGTTATTACAGTATATTTCAGAATTGGTACAAAAATACATTCTGGAAGGGTCGCCATGTAATGGAGGATGCGAGGTAGAGACATATTGTTACGTCGGTGGTTTGATTAAGACTCTTTTTATTATTATACTATTCGATATTTATTTAGCTACTTATACACTACACTCCTATAACCTGCAACGGGAAACAAGTTCCGCTAAAAAAGTATTTATTGTTGCTTTAGAATCAAATTCCTGCTTAAACCCACTTAAACCATATAGTATTATACATTCAAAACTTTAAATTAAAATTAACACAGCGGTCTGTACGTGTTGTTTTTGTTGGTGTAAGTAAACTCAACTCGGCAATATACAGATAAATATTATCGCGGGCAGTAAATTAACTTCTTGGCTTGAGCACGTTATTAGGTATTCGAGGAGTTCCGCTTTCAGAAGGCACAAAGTTTACAGACTCGTTCTCTCGTGGACACGTAGTTTTTTTATCTGAATTAAATTTTTTTATGGCATAGGTCGGAAACGAGCAAGTGAGTCACCTGATGGTAAGTGATCTCCACCGCCCTTTTGGTATTTTTTTGGTATTGTGGGTGTATATACACCCACAAAAGAATCATGGGCGCGTTGGAGACTTTGAAGGAAAGGGATAATTAAGGGATTGGGAAGGGGAGGGGAATTTGGGCCTCCGGATATCTCACTTACCGTACGAAACGCAGCAGCAAGCTGCTACTTTACAACGGTATTCTGTGAGGCAGTGGTAACGACCCGGACGAGCCGGCCCATTCATGCTGTAGACAAAACTGTCTACAGCATGGCTTACACTCAAATATTTATATTATTATTCTCTCTTGGTTGCAAATGCACCAAGTGTATTGTGTTTTTTTTGTTTTCTACTCAAAGCGACAATGATATTGGCGCTGACCCCTATTTCTAAGCCTGCGATGCCTGTCTCTCTATCATACTTTTGAAGGCCTCTATCATAATATGTAATTAATAATAGTACATGTGTTATTATTTCGGATATAAAAATGATAATAATTTACAAAACATAAAATAATAATATCAGCCATTATACGCAGTACAGACACATCAGATAGTACAACTGTCTGACTGCCTCGGTGACACAGTTGTAATGCGTACGGTTTACGACTGGGGTTGATGCTGTAGTCTCGGGTTCGATACCCGGGTCGGCTAAATGTGATATTGGGTCTTTCTATTACAAAATGCGCAGTATCAGCCCGTAGTCTGGAATTGCGCCTGATATGGCGATAGGCTCGCTCCCTATCACATCATGGGACGGAATACACCTCTGCCTACCCCTTCGGGGATTACAGGCGTGAGTGCGTATGTATGTATGTATGTTCTCTAAAATAAAGCAATATAGAATAGGAACCTTATTGCGCTCTCTAGTAATAAGAGTGACTTAATTAATTATGATACTACCGGTTGCTCTTTGCATCTAGTTATAGATAGAGGTACTTAGTTTCAGCTTCTATGTGACTTTCTTGTACACATATTGCGTCTCACTGAAACTTAAATCTAATTACGGCCGGGAGTAATGTGACCGTAGAGTATCATGTACAAAATGCCATTATACTATAGTATATAATGACATACTAATTCATGGTATAATTTCATAATACTCGTATTAGCTTTTGCTCGCGGCGGGATAAAAAGTAGCCTATGTGTGCCTAATTGAGTTTGAACTATAAATGTTTTGCAAAATTCTTCTATCATTTCATTTAGATACCTAAGTTAAAAAACATCGATATTAACTCTTTTAATTTGAAGTGGTAAAGCCACGCTGTACCTAGATAGTTTTGTCTATAACATCCAAAATGCTTTCATCTCCAAGTATACCGGAATAACACGTCTTTTTATAATCCTATAATTCGTATGTGTCGTCAATATAATGATCTAGTCTCGGAAACAGTTGATGTCAATCATATAGACATTTTTCGTAGTGGTCTTATAGTTTTTAAGCGTACTATAAAAATAATTGTCAGTAGTTATTTTATTTTTTTGTAATTCTCTTATGTTATAAAGTTTAATACTTTACCCGTCGGCCTTCGGCCATCGCTATAAGTTTGTAGTTATTAATTCTTGCACATTTTGGACACCTGTCTGTTATAAAACCAAATATGTACCTATGTAATTAGTTAAATGATTTTTGTAACAGTTGTCTGTAGTGCGATTATAAATAAATAAATAAATAAACATGAATGAGTCGGCTCGACCGGGTTATGACCGAAAATTAAATTCTCACAGAAAACCGACATAAAGTTGCAACTTGCTGCTGCGTTTCGTATAGTGAGTGAGATATCCGGTGGCCCAGATCCCCCTCCCATTTGTTTTCGACGCGTCCATGATTCTTCTAATGTTGTGAAGGTTCATGGGCGAGGAGATCACTTATCATCGGGTGGCCCACTTGCTCGTTTGCTGGCCTACGATCTAAAAATATCTTTGTCTGCCACAATAAGAATATTGTATTATACTAAAATACGTATCCAAGTGGTATATATAACTTGACTCGCATAAGTTTTTTAAATTGAATGATTTATTATAATAAAAGGCCTGTTTTGAGGTACGCAGCAGAGACAGGGAGACCGCGACGCGTTACGCGACTCCAGCGATTGCAAATTATCCGCTTTGTTTGAAACGGTCACGTGTCGTGGTCTCCTTTTTCCGAAAACGTACTGACTATACAATTGCATACAAAGCGAATGAGTCGCTGTCGTCGCGCGTCGCGGTTCATGTCTCGGTCACGCTCCTCAAAACAGGCTTTAATGATTTACAAACGCCGGGACAAGACGTTTACGCACGACATCATTAATTTTTACATGATTTGTCAATTGTCAGTAGCTGACTACGCTGCTCATACACACAATACCATAATTTTTTTGTTATCGAGAATTTTACTGTAGCGACTGCGTTGAAGCGAAGGAAGAAAGAATGATTATTCATGTATTTGTAATTAAATTCACTTGGTGGAGCGGTTGGGCGCAAATTGAAGTAGAGATGCAGACGTTGACTGGGCGCCGCGCCGTACCGTCGTCGTTCGCTTGCGGTCGCTGACCAAATGCAGGGTTGACTTTACTTATTTTAACTATATTTTTTACAATAAGTAAATAAAAGCGAGGAATATTTTTTTTCGGATAGTTTTTTCGAATATTTCATTGAATCTTAAATAATATTCTCATAGTTAATCGAGTAAAATTTAGATTCTAAATAAAAGTTACTAATTCATTAATTCAAGATTCAACCCTTAATCCATTTTCAATCGATAGTCGTCGAAGTCCACCGATAGGTTCCACGAAAAAGATTTCCTCCTCCTCCTTCCTGAATTTTAAACGGAAAAGTACTCATGACTTTTTTCATAATTCTATTGGGAAATTATATGGCGGTTCATATAAGACATACAGGAAAATTCATTAAAATCGATAGAAATTTGGCGGACTGTTACTATGAAATATATGATCACGGCTTTAGTTGTAGAGCCACGTTGTAGAAAGTTTTGTCTACAGCATAAGTGAGGTTGGTTACAACCGGGTTGTTATCACTGTCTCACAGAAAACCGACGTGCATTATCAGGTGATATTTCAAGTCAGTTACCTACCGTCGTAGCTACCTAGCTGCTACGTTTCATACAGTGAGTGAGATTTCCGGAGGCCCAAATGCCCCTTCTCTTCCTAAGCTCTTCATTATCCCACTTCTTTAAGACCGGCGACGCGTCCATGATTCTCCTGTTGTTGTAGTCGATCATGGGCGTAGGAGATTACTTACCATCAGGTGTCCCACTTATCGCACTCTGCTACAAAAATAATACAGATAGACAATCAGTAAAGGCTCAGTATCGTGTTTTATAAGTCTATTGCACGTTTTTTTATATCGTCGTAAAATTGCGAGAGAAATTGGAAAATAATTGTAACAAGAGGACCGAATAGTAAAAAGAATTGCCTCTCTACGATCTATTCGAAAATGCCTATAGCCATTGACGTAAGCCGTTAGGTTTAAAACCGTACTGTATACATATACGCACTCACGCCTGTAACTAGTACATTTATTTTTCGCCGATCATATTTCTGTCCTACAACGTCCCCCGAGTATATTGAAAGTACTTCCATTAAAATTTGCGCTTTGGCATCTTCCTTTCCTTTACTAGGCTTCCATACTACACTGTTGGTTTATCTGTCTGTTTGACTGTCCAATCTATAAAGAGTTCGATTTTGTAAACTGCAACAGGTAGCCAGCTTAATTATTCACAGAATATGTTTTAATATATACCTAATAACCCTCCAAATAAAAAAAAACATGTGGGCCAGTCTTTAGGGACTGCCGATAGAAGTGAAACTTTTTTTCACATTATAGACATATAGCTAAAAAATAATTGAAATAATATTACATTAAACACTAACAAAAACAAACTGTAGAGGAACGGGTGCTAAATGTTCCTCCGGCGAAGGGGAGATCTTCAGTCAGGCGGATGTCTGACCGGCAGCGCGCACCGCACAATGCAACATTAACCAGATCCTGAATCGCGCTAGCAAAGTTTGCGCGACGATTAGTATATATACAAGTTCCGAACATCAACCATCAGAGGGGCCGCGGCCGGTCAGGTACAACATTTGCCTGACTGAAGATCTCCTCTTCGCCGGAGGAACATTTAGCACCCGTTCCTCTACAAAACAAAATAGCGTGCGAACTATAGACGCCGCCATATTGGCCTTGGCTGCTCTGGCGAGCGCCTTTCACTTTATCCCTACTCCGCGACCGACCGTCACGCGACATGCAACACGCAGACCAAAACATTTTGAGACGATCTCATACAAGATTCACTTTAAAATAGAAAATAATTTTTAATTTAATAAATTTGAATTAAAAATA
Source organism: Mimas tiliae (assembly GCA_905332985.1). NCBI lineage: Eukaryota > Metazoa > Arthropoda > Insecta > Lepidoptera > Sphingidae > Mimas > Mimas tiliae. The sequence goes on along the minus strand of HG995242.1, from coordinate 9,015,430 downwards.
GTGTTACGTATTTGAATAAAAAATATGGCGCGTAACGGAAAAATGTTACCCAGAAATTAAAGATGGCGCGTAACAGAAAAACGTTACACTATAAAATTTCTCCCATACGCCGATAAGGAAGATTCACTTCAAAAAATATAAGAAATATAAAAAAACATGGGGTGTAGGTAGGACTCGCATTAGGCTGGTTTTTTTAAAAAGCATAGGCCGGCAAACGAGTACTCACTCGAGGATACTTAGCTGATGGTAAGTGTCCACCGCCCACAATACCAGAAGAATCATGGACGCGTTGCCGACCTTAAAGGAAAGGATAATTAAGGGATTGGCAAGAGATTGGGGGCTTTAGGCCTCTACATTGGATAATAATTATCACCATTCGTATTTACTAAGATAGGCGAAGATTACCGAAGTGTATAACTTAAATCGTGGTAGGTACTGTATTTATTTGCTGTAAAGTAAACAATAACCGACTCTTGACAACCCTACATCGTCTAATAGTGGAGTTACACTGCAGATGCTCTTCGAAATGTACCTAGTTGTAAATGATAACGATCTGAATTTATAAATAAACTAGCTATTGTCCTCGTCTTCGTGTGCTCGAAATTTCAAGTAAAACCTAGATTATGCAACTAGGATAGGATTTATCCTGCATATATTCAGTATGGAGAAAAGGTATTTTTAACTCTTTTGTCATAGGAAATATTATTTATCATATTGTGTGGACTATGACATTTTTAACATTGGTTTTGCTTCTTTATAAAAATCCCTACAACAAAATTTGTAATATGTACACACATTTTTATATTTTCTTACGACTGATTACACTGATTTCCGTTGATGAGTTTCTAGGCTCCCGTCCAGCTGATTTCTTTAAGAAGGGCATCGATAAATTGCCACTGCGCTGGCAAAGATGCATCGATAGGATGGGTTACTTTGATTAATGGAAAACCTTTCATTTAAGGTCGGCAACGCGCCCATAATTCTTTTGGTATTGTGGGCGTACATGGGCGGTGGAAATCACTTACCATCAGGTGACCCATTTGCTCGTATGCCGGCTTATGCTATAAAAAAAAACTTTACTTTGCTTTAAACGTACAGAACGGCAATTTCATATGTAAAGACTTATTATAAAACATGATAATCATATAAGTCGGCGTCTAATATCTGCGTCGTAGCGTGGTGTGACCCTTAATTCGATATGGAAAACTTTTCAAGTATTTTTTTATCTTAATTTAAAGTTACGGGAAAGCTTCACGACTCTTTCGCTGTGGAAAGAGATAAGCCACTCTGAACCCTTACATTTTTCTAACTTCACTGAGGGATTTGCAGCTGGGGATGAGGGATTTTTATATAACTTTTTATAATGCATTCAGCCCATTGAAAACAGTTTTTTTTTGTCAAATTACCTTCTCCCGAAGTGTATGATATTATTGAGCTGCTGTATGTTGTCACAAAATGTTCTAAAAGTAAGAGTAAAAAATCAATAAAAATTTAATATTTTTAACACATGTTACAGAAAGTACATATGGTACGTACGCAATATGGTACGTAAAAAAAGTTCACCTACTTATATCGATTATGTTAATTCATTCGATTATATTTACCACAAAATTAAACGCCTCGTTTTATTTTAAGTCATTCGCCGAAGAAACTTTATTTTATAAACAAACAGTAACAGGAGTAATATTAGAGGGTGCCGCGACATATTACCATATTGTCGTAATTTTGAGTGTAAACTATAAAGTTTGGACCCCGACAACGACCACCATGGGAAGATCCCCGGGACACGTGACTTGAAAAGTAAAACAAAGTAAAGATCTGTTAGAGGATAAACGAGCAGTTGCTTGCTTACTTTTGCGAGATCCCGCGCCTGTTTGTAATCCTGTAAAGCCCAGAAAGCCGGCTAAATGCGGGAACGGAGTAATCCCGGGACAGGTGAGGCTAGAAGTGCCTCAAGTCGCGGCTTTGGGAACGATAGTTTGTTTACTTTTTGGGTTATAATTTTATGAAGCGAATAATTTTATTGTCTTATGGCAATAATGTAGTATATTGCTTAGTCGATATTTAGGATATGGTTGAAATATGTAGGTATTCAAAATTATACATTGTATTAATTGTACGTTTAGAAGTACGAAGTATGAGTATATATATGACGAAACGAGCAGCAGGTCGCTCGTCTGATGGTGGACGCCACGCCTGCTCATAAACAGAAGCAACGATACACAACTTTGAATTCCAAAGTACTGCCTGGCATTGGACTGCGCTCGTGATTAGGCATAAGATGATAAGTCTTATAATGCTCAGTAATTTCACTGGCTTCAATGTCCTTTAAACTGAATCACAACAGCCGTTACACACTGCTGCTTGGTTGCACAACCCGGACGGCCTCTCGCATACAAGAGACCTACCACCTAGTATAAACTGTGCCGTTTTCCGAAATAAACTACACCGATGTTGGTCTCGATTTCAACTTACTTTTGTTTCGAATACATTCAGTTCACTTGTTTGGCCAACATCAGGTAGAAACGGGTCACATTCCTATTGGAAGGAAAGAATATACGTCTGTAAAATAATTCGTGTACGACTAATAATTAGGTATAAGTAAGGCAGAAGGCATATACGTTCGTAATTGCAAACTAGGTTAAACTTAGAAGTCCTCCGTGTCATTAATACATAATCATCTTACGAACAAGTGGAGTGTGCCACAACACTGTACAGGATTAGATTATTAAATATACGTACCACCTCTTTGCAGGAAATGCAATTTCAGTATGTCCCGCTTTATGTAGGTGTTTTGCCTTGCAACTTGTCTCATAATGCCTGCCAGACTTGGAATATAGTTAGCAACTAGCAAGTACTAACTTTCAAGTTCGCCTCGTCGACATTAGTATGCTCCTGTTATGTATTTAATCTGTGTGCAGTACTATTATAGTTATGCGCTTCGAAATCTTCATTTATCTTGGGAAAAACGGACGGCGATGATGATTCAATATAAAACAGATAACATTAGAATAATTACTTATTTTCCTTTAAGTTCTTGCTCAGGTTCTCGGACCGTTTAGGCGGACATTGTTTTGCATATAAAAATAAAATCATAAAAATCAAAGCTAAGCGCATAATTTAATTCGTAGTACTGTATGTTTGTATGCACAAAGACATATAAATCCATATTATTTGGGTACGCTTAGGTCCTTACAACGTGTTACTGAAAGGTGTGGTCATATTTAAGGGTCGTTACATACATACAATTGACAGTGGTTGTTTATGTACCTACCGGAACTTATCAAAATCTACACTTCCTAAAATTTCACGCTAATTTTAATGTCTAGTTTATTACGATCGATAAGATCGATCACATTTCTATAAACTTAGTGATGTACGTGAGCGAGAATAACAATGCTAGAGTGAGACACAAGCTCAGCATTTATCATTTAGTGTTGCCTAAAGTTGCAAATCGAATATTTACCTGTTACTCATACCATAAAAAAGAAAATGCTTTATTTATGTTCTAGCAATGCTATTTGTACTACGGCGCGGCGGGTAAAATACTTACATCGCACAATAAACATTGCTTAAATTTTACCACACCTTTCTGTAACACGTTGTATACATGACTATTATAGTCATATGCCCTCTTTAAAAACATCAAAAGTACGCCAGTGTTTGAAGTTACCTGACCAAGGGGCAGTTGTTGTTGTGATTTTGATGGCAAAGGCGTCCCGAAATTCCGGGTTTTTACCAAGTTTTCCTGCTTTATATGTAAGTACCTATCTTGAATTTATATAAGAAGGTAAAGTGACACGAGGCAATGTGAGCAGCTACCCAAACCATTGTACGCTGTAGTTACAAGAAAAAAACTTTTGGGAACGAATTGCCTTTGACGTTATTTCTGCATAAAAATTATGTTATGTTGTATGTATGTATGTTTATAAAAAATATTTTAAATAATTTATTTATTCTTATTATCTAATTATTTTATATAAAAAATGACAAAATGGACAGTTAGCCAGTAAAGTCTTTTATGCTCCGGTAATATTACTAATTACTGTCATTCTAAATATATATATAAAAAATACTCCTTCGCTATTAGTAATTTGTTTATTATTATTTTCATGGATTTCTTTACGTATTTTGCTTGTTTGAGATAATAGCATTGTTTTTCAGGCACCCTTTTAAGTACATATCAGGTAAAACTAGTTTATAAAGAGTTTGGATGGTTCATACTACTCCACTAAAATCAATTCTGAAAGATAGGCCTACGCAGCTGGTTGCCCATGATGCATTCAATGATTGCAGTTGACAACGTTTGCGGCGAAATTGGAATAATTAAGTCAGAAATCAAACAGACTGTAGCACTGAAATGGTAACTGGTTTTAATTAATGACAATCTCGAACGTCGAAGCTAGATCGCTGCGGAAATGATGCACACTGCATTCACTGTTAATACGACGATGTTCGCCAAATGTTTGGATAGAGTGAGAATTTCGAACACCTGTACCTTGAGATGTTGACTACAGTGGTGGCAATGGTACTTGGGACGCATGCACGCTCATGAATATCTATAAATATTGACAACTACTTGCTGTGAAAGATTGAACAGCTATAACCGTACTTCATTGTTGTAGGAACCGCAATAGTAACCTATTAAAGTGAAATTACAGTGTTGTAATACTAATCTTTAATTGTAAGTAGTCCCAAGTGACATCGTACGGTGCCTTTACTGTAAAATAAATAATGAATATAATAAGGAATGAGCACTGAGCATGTGCGTGTTTTAGAAAATGCTACATATAATCAAAGTCTTATTCTTCCACCTGGCCCTATAGCACTTGCAGTGGGGTCGGCGCAACATGCTTTTTAACACACGTTACAGAAAGATTTGGCTTGTAGTTTTTACGACTGGCCGGCCGACGTTAACGCTTCTGAGGTGAAAAACAAAAGTAGTGCATCAATACATAGCAGGATAATTGAATAGCAACTTTTTAAGGGCCTATTATTCTACGTCCGAATACATTTTAACCACCAGATAATTCATAAGACATCCTAGAAGTAGCTACGGTGCAGCAAGGTGGGGCGCTTGCACTATTCTGGATGCTGTTATGGAAAATAAAATAACTATTTTTGCAAAATTACCACGTGGAATCGAAATACCAACGTATAGTATGCGATACGATAGAACATTATTGTTATCCCATGATTAGGTATCGTTTTACTTACCTTTCCTGGATTCGCCTCACTTGAAGCAAATTTTGCCCCACTCTGAGGTAAATCATGGCTAGGCCCTTGTAAGAAATTGCTTCAATTTGACTTAAGCGTCTATATATTAAATTTAAAGCGTTATAGTTTTGTATTTTCCGTATATTTAATATGATAAATAAAGTTTTTAAACAGAGTAAACTTTATATTTCTCACAAAGTACTATTTATATGTAAGAAAATGCGTAGCTGGATATAATATTGGTCGGATATCCGCTGAAGAATCGGGCCGAACATAATCAGCTTTCCGATAAATGTGATTAGCCCTTAAGGCGAGTTTGAACGGAAATTATTCAAATAAGGCTATTTACACGACACGGCCTTTAATTACGAGGGCCGTACTATTTTCATACCCTCCCATTATGTACAGTAACTAATTACAAAGAAGGTTTTTGTGACGCTGTATCTAATTAATCCATCATTTTTATGAGCTTGTATATCCTGCGTTTTCAGTGCGTTTTCGACAGCCTTCGTGGCACAGTGAGCGAATAGCCAGTTGCGAAGCGAGAGGTCGTGGGTTCGATTCCGGGACTGAGACTAATGTTTGTGTGATCCACAAATATTTGTTTCGGGTCTGGGTGTTGTGGGACCGCAAGTTCCTGGTATTTCCATCAGGAACCGACGATACCCAGGTTAGTGGGTATCAATCCACGATACAGGTTAACTATGTGTCTGACTGTTGAAAAAAATATATGATAAAGAATACTGACTTGTATTCATAAAATTGTAAACAGATCTAATGATCTTAATGTGTTTTAGACACCTAACCGCAATATCGAGAAAAAAATCTGTAATAATAATATAAATATAATTAATGCATGAGGCGGATACGATTGTAATCTATACGTGAAGAGACAACTTTGTACCCTTTTTTAAGCAATATGCGCGCACCGCGGAGTGTGAGATTTGACATAGTTAAAGTTTATATGGAGGAGAAGTGCAGAGAGCTATTTATATATAATATCTGTAACAATTACCTATAATATTCAATGAAATAAAACATAACATCCAGTGTTTACGTTTATACGGCCTATGTCTGAATGTCAAATCTCGCAGCTGACGTTATAGAACAAAAAGAATATTATCATTATAGCGGTCAAATTTCGACCACTAGTAATAATAATTATTGTTGTCGATAAAGGCAGAGACAGACTGAGCCTACGGAAGTAATGTATGCAACACATACTGGATACGATTTTATATGAAAAATTAAGGATTGTGCCTAACTCTTATATTTTCGTATAAAACCATGTGTTATCTTAATGCATTGCATATTATGTTGCGTACGTGGACACAACTTATCTCTGGCTTAAGGGAGAGAGACGTTATTATACTAATAATTTAAATATGATATTAAAAAGGGTACATAAAGACAACTGATTGTAACAAACAAATAACTTATATTGAAGCATGTAACTACAACAAAGTTTCTCAACAAATAAAAATGCCAAAAAAATTACGTGATTACTTATCATATGAAAAAAGTTTTAATGAGTACTCTTTATTCTTGTAAAAATACCTATCTGTTTCAAAGTTTCTTACCCATTATTAACTTTTATGGTCCTAAGGCAAAGTTTTTACTCTTTGAATAAATAATATGGAGAACAAGATAATATAAGTATTAAAACTGATATCGTCATATATAATCCCTGCTTCAGAGCAGTTAGTAAATCGACCGTACCGATACAATAATTTATTTTATAGCAAAATTTTGAAAGATGACTGTCCTTGATAAAGTAACTGCACAGAGAGAAATTCAGGAAACGCTACGTTTGTGTAACTTCTGCATACGTCCGATAGGTCTCTCCTTTATTGATGACACTTCGAAGACACTTACTGATAAACTAAAATCTTACATGTGTCTTACAATATCATCGTCTTTGTTAATTTTGATGCTGATGGGTGAATACGCTTATGTGGCTGGGCAGATGATAAACTCAGCCTCCATCGAGGACTTCGTGGGTAGCTATTTGCATATAGCTGGTTACGACACTATGAGTAAGTGTTTATGTTTGTTGATTTTAGCACAGCGCGCATAAACAGAATTTCGCGAGTCTAATTAGACTTCAACTAAGTAAATGCAAATGTGCCGTCTACTAAAGTCCAATAGCCAGTTACAAGTAATTACTTGCATCGAGGCAAGATGTTTATGATAGCATATCTGATATTATAAGTATTTTCATATGAGGATTAAGGAGTAAGTTGTAATATTCGTAATAACGTTAGATAGTCTGCATAATAGATATATATACCAATGATTTTTCTATAAATATTCCCCTGTACTGTGAATCTATCTTTCTGTTATCGTCATTGAGGCATAGTTTCGATAGATATTATAACATATTTTATCATAGTTTCTATTGAGATAATACATTGTTTTATATGGCATACGGCAAACGAGCAATGAGGTCACCCAAGTGATCACCGCTCATGAACGGCTTATAAACCAGAAGAATCATAAATGGACGCGTTACCGATCTTAGAGTAAACGTAATAATTAAAGGATTGGAAATGAGGGGATGGAATTAGGCCTACAGATATCTCAATTATCGTATGGAACGCAAAAGCATGTTGCTAATTTACGGCAGTTTTTTTGTGAAATAGTGATAACAATTCGGTAGAGTCATTCATGCTATAGACAAAACTGTTCGCAGTTTGGCTAACGCAGTTTACTTTAGCTTTCGCAGTTCGTGGTTTGGTTTACCATATGTAACGGATAAACTAATTTTAAATTACTAAATTATTAGTTTATTTAATTATTGTGAACATATTCTTTAAAAGTTAAAATTTTGATGGTTCGTATGTACACCTTATTTTTACCGGTCTATACCGAAATCCTGCGCGGCACTTTTGTGCGGAACAATTTGTTGTGAATTCGAACAGTACGCGATATGTGCTGTACATTTGTTTCTACCGACAAACGGGCCCTAATTCTCTACGACTAAAAAAATCGAAATCAGAGGCGTGTTACGTCAAATTCGCGATATCAGAACCAAATTACAGTCAAATATTCGTAACAAGTACGTGGCGCACCCCATCTAATTTATGAAATTTAACATTGGATTAGAGAACATCACAGTCAATTTAATGTCATAATGCGGGCACGTTATCAATCTACACGGTCATTGACAATAAGGTCCCTGTGCGTAACTCTTATACGGCAGAAACGCATCATAAGGAATAATATTGAGTTCATAAAGTGTGGTAATAAGTTAATAACTATATAACGATAACTTATCCTATAGTATAGGTGACAGAGGTCATGGAAATATAGTTAAAAGGCTCAGCTACTGTATAGAGCGGAAAGAGAAATGGGCCTTTGTCATGCAGAGATAGCATCGGCTGAAAAAGAATAATTTACATTTGCAGGTTTCGGAAAGTTGATTACAATTTGGTACAAGCGACGTACTTTCAAGCAACTTGTGAGCGAATTGGCGGATATCTGGCCGCTTTCAATTAAAGACAAGGAAGCCGTTCAGATCAAACGCGACAGCCTCTCCGCATTGAAACATAGACAGATTTGTATGAATCCTGGTATTAATTAGTCGTTTTAATAAATTAAACAAAATTTAAATAAGTTTTCACGGTACTATTACTGGGCATTATGAGACTTAACATCTTATGTCTCTGGGTGACGAGCGCAGTCCAATGCTATGCAGGACTTTGTAATATAAAGTTTTGTGTGGCATTACTTCTGTTTATGGGCAGGCGAGCGTCGTGCTCGTTTCGTCGTTGCTTCAAATAATTAAACATAAATGTATAATTTTAAAATGAAGGTAGCCAATGTAACATTAACTTTTCGAGACAACCTACACCTCAGTCTCTCCCGTGACCACGAAGGCTGAAAAGCTTTCGAAACGTCGGGACTAAAATAAAAATTAAATCGCGATAAAATCCGTATAAACTAGTTTTATTTAAATGTATAATATTCGCGTAAACCTAAGAAATTACAATAGCTTTTGCTGTTTACTTGTTATTTAGAAAACGTCAGCTCGCAATGTAAAGCGTACTAATGCTAAATTCGGGATCTATGACCCGCGCGCCTATACTCACGCCGTCGCGCCGCACCGCACAGTTGATTCCGAGTATCTGATTTTTTTATTGGCATTACAATTAGTTACAATTTTAACAAACGTCATCTTAATCCTAACAAGTCTGTGTTAAGTCTGTGTCTTTTTGTTAGGACTAAGAAAATATGTTTAAAAAAATATGAAGACTTAATTCGCGTTTTTTAGGAGTATCGTAATATCGTCTGTAGTCACCAGCACTACCACCTGTATTCGTTTCGTAAGCGTCTCCCTTACACCCGGTATGTGCATGGTGTGTGTTTTATTTAAGTGTACAGTGTTAATTGTGAAATTCCAGTGTATGCATTTTGGAACGTGCTAGGCGTGTGGCTGTACAATTTAACACCTATTGCTATTTTACTGTATCGCAAAATCCGAGGCGCATCTGCCGACCTTGGCTTCATATGGCAGATGTCGTACCCCTTTGATAAAACCCAACCCTTTTACCATGAGTTGGTTTACATTTTTGAAACATTTTCAGGTTAGTAAAAATCTGTAGTTAGTACATACAAAAATGCACATTTAAAACGGCGTTGCCGTATGTCGGTGAATTTTGAATGATTTTTCAATATCTAAATAAATTTTATAACGTTTGGAAATTAAAATATTGGCCCTTAGTGTCATGCTTGATATAATAATATACAAATGTTGGATAGTATGTTTTAACCAACTTTATTTATTTGCCTGTATTTATAAATTAGAAAGCTTTAATGGTTTGTTAATGATTCATAAATCAAGTAAATCATGCATGCTGAAGTACATATTAAGACGCCTAATACCACATTAATATTGCGTCGTTAGTTGAACAAAGTATAAACAAACGTACAAAAATAATAAATAAATAACGCAAGGCAAAAGTATCTGGCAAAGAGAATATTTTCTGTAATCTCAGGGGTCATATCGGTGTGCTGCATGCTCGGCTCGGATCTCCTGTTCATGACGATGTCTAGCCACATCAGCATGTTGCTGCGTCTACTGCAAGTGCAAATACGCCGTCTGGGAACAGCGGAGGCGGATAATGCGAACGGCGTCGAGGACTGTTACCGAGATATTGTGGCGGTTGTCCAGTTACATCAGAGACTTATTAAGTAAGCAATGTAGATAAATCGATTATGCAGCAACTGTATATCAAAAATTATGAAATTCTATTTGAGGTTAAAATATTTGATTATGAAAGTTACATACAGAGGTAGAGGTGTAACCAGTACACATTTCGCAGAGCTTATTTCCGTCCTATGATGTGATAGGAGGCGAGCTTTTCGCCATACCGGAGACATTTCCAGACCCCGGGCTTATACTAAGCATTTCGAAATAGGAAACCTCAATATCACTTTTACCCAACCCGGGGAGCAAACACGAGACCTTAGCACAGCAGTTGTATCGCGCACGCACCACCGAGGCACCATGACTGCACCACCGAGGCAGTGAAATTTATGAAAGTTATGTAGCTTAATGGCTGGTTGCACGGTCCATTTACTTAAAACTATCTTAAATAAGAATATAAGTTACCATGAAGCACAAAAACTTAGGTATAAGTGGTAAGTTCGTAGTTTTACGTTGATTTAAGTGAACATTTATAGATTTCTAGCTTATACTTCTAGACTCGGCTAATTTATCGTTAATGGTTTCATCGACAAGTTAATGAACTGAAGATTGATGGGGGAAGATATAATTGTATTATAGTATTAGTAACATTATAAATTTTTAGAAAATTATTTCGCTTGAACGTAATATAAAAGGAAATACTTAACTAGAATTATCTTACTAATATTCTAAATGTGAAAGTTTGGATTTTTGTGAATTCGGATGTTGTTAATCACGGCTGAACAGATTTAAATGTTTGATATACAGGTAGACTACGACCTGGATTAAGACGTAGGGCACTTTATATTTGAGAAAAAGAATGAGCGGGACATGCGGGCGGAGCCGCGAGCAAGTTTAGAGTGGCAGAGCCACGCTGTAGACAATATGTTTGTAGCATGAATAGGCTGGATCGATCGGTTCGATATCACTGTCTGACAGGAAACTGACGTGAAGTAGTATCTTGCTCTTGCGTTTTGTTTGGTGAGTGAGGTTCCGGAGGCCCATCCATTCCCTTCCTTTAAGGTTGGCAACGCACACATGGTTCTTTTGCGATCGTGGGCGTCTATGGCGGTTGCCATTTACCATCAGATGAAATTGCTCGTTTGCCAGCCTTTAAAGCTCTAAAGCTAATTAACCATAAATGTTGTAATTTTAGGTATATTAATCACCTGGAAGACGCATTCTCTGTGGTCAACTTAATCAACGTTCTTTTGAGTTCAGTTAACATTTGCTGCGTAGTTTTTACTATAGTGGTAAGTTTGTCTCTATTTTTTACTTCCACCTGCTCTTATCCCATTCATAGTGGGGTCGGTGCAATATGCTTTTTAACACATGTTACATAAGATTAAGCTTATAGTTTTTACGACCAGCCTGACATCTAGCCTCTCTGGGGAGAGAACACCCAGACCGGAAATATTTGTGGATCACACAAATATTGTCTCGGTTTAGGAATCCAACCAACGGCCTCTCATTTCACAACCGGGTACTCGCCCACTGCACTCACGGAGGCTGAGTTACATGGTTTATTTTTGACTGTTAAGAGACACTGCTTCCTTCGATGGCCGGCAGAATTATGCTAGTCTAAAGTCACTGGAGATTTATTAGCTGACCCCGCAACACGATTCGCCTGAACGAGTCTCTATGAAGGGTTTTTCTCTCAAATATGTACAATATGTGCTATTATATTGCTAATAATATGTGACCTGATCGTTTGATCCTCCATTTCCTTCCACTGTTCACAGACGTGAGCTTTTACTTGCCACGTGGTTCGTAGGCGTCTCGATCATCACACCGTCTCTTTCTAGGCATGTTACGCTGCCGCTGGCCATCAGAAGGCACCCATTCAGTAGTAAATGGTTTGCCGACTTATTCAATAAAAAAACAGAAAACTATCAGTTATGCAATTGCGTCATATAAATCTTTATTTAAACTCGTAAACAAGAGTTTCTTGTTATATTCAGGTCCATATCATACAAACTCATCTAAATGGAACTTAAATCTGTGTTGCGTAAAAGAAAGGCTTTTTGCATTTATTACGCAACCGCAGCGGCAAACTCGCAATAAAAGTAAACTGCAAGTTTATTTCAGTTCCTCGAGCCCTGGATGGAGATGAGCAATAAGTTTTTCCTCGGTGCCGCTCTCACGCAAATGGGAATAGTATGTTGGTACGCCGACGATATATACAGGGCGGTATGTTTGCTCTTATTGCTTACTATACTGATTGTATTTTGCATAAATGAAACCGCCGAATGAATCGTGCACCCAAAACGTGAATTTTAGTAGCCAGGAACTGAATGAAGAAATGTTTGAAGGAAACAAGTTAGTGGATTCTTGAAATATATTTCTGATTTCTTCGTGAACATCGAAAATTTAAGTACCTTTTTATTATAAAGCAAAGGAATGGAATTTGGTATTTATAATTTCGTTTCACAATGTATAAGTAGGTAAATATAAACATTATCCCTGTTACCTATGAACCTTATTTATCCGTGTTTTAACTAGTTACTGTTTTGTTCCTTTCTTACTTAAGTCAAATAATATGAGAATGAAAGAGGTAAACTACTGTTTAGGTTAATCACTAGATAATAAGTGTATAACTAAGGCCCTATATTGATAATGACACTTCACCAACGTTTCTTGGGTGGTAGAGCCACGCTGTAGACAGTTTTGCCTATAGCTCGAAAATGGGCTGGCTCGACCGGGTCGTTAACACTGTCTCACAGAAAACCAACGTAAAGTAGCAGCGTACTGCTGCGTTTCGTACGGTGCGTGAAATATCCGGAGGCCCAAATCCCCCTCCCCTTCTCAATCCTTTAAGGTCGGCAACGTGCCCATGATTCTTCTGGTATTGTGGGCGAACCTTGGCGGTGGAGATCACTTATTATTAGGTGACCCACTTGCTCGTCTACCGGTTTAAAATGACAATACAGTGGCATTATATTCTAACTGCCACAGGATAATCTTAAATAGTTCATCCCGATTGCCGTTTCATGTTTCTCCAACATACCAAATTGAGAAATTAGGTTTTACGACACACTGAAATGTTTCATCCGTACTTTAATGAGGGTAAAACAAACAGGGTTTTAGTTGCTAATTATGGGTTCATTATGAAAACAGTTGAACAATAAAATTTTAGCATGGGCTCAAATGAATTAAATGTTAGTAGGAGCATGTTAGTATGCGGTTATGGCTCATGTGATTATAAAAACCAGTATGGTGGGGTTAGAATGTGGCGTAAGAAACACGTCCGAATGCCCATGCCGTTTGATTTTGATTGGTCGAGCGACCAATGTATGACGTTATACGGTAAAGCTAGAATATTCTATTCTATTCTATATAGAATGGTTAGTGACCAATCTAGTGTCAATGTTCTCAAGCCACCTGAATGCCTCCAACTTGGCTTAACGACTTTTTTACGAAGACGCTCAGTTGAAATACCACTAAGCGGTCACCCATCCATGGACTGACCGCGCCAAGGGTTGCTCTTAACTCGCTAATCGTGTGTGCAACTGGCTATGAGTGACTTAAGAGCTGGTGGTCCACAGCTAAAATGCAACGCGTTTAGATGGAACACGACAACCGGTTGATTCGTATTGAAAAAACGAAGGACGATATCGCTTAGACGACGCTATAGAAAGTTTTATTTTTGATTTTTTGCATTCTAAGGGGACAGGAAAGGTCGACTCGAAGTCGCGCACTGATGAGTCTGTACCACACCCCTTAAGGTTTAGCTTTCTTATTATTATTATATCCGACATAATAAAACATATTCTGTGAAAATTTCAGCCAGATACATTTTACGGGTTAAAAAATAGCGTTTTAAAGGTAGGACAAATATACAAACGGCATAGGCTGTGTTATAGGGTTTCGTTGACACCATTTTGGTATAACTTCAACCAGTCAACTTAAAATAAACTTTTTCTCATGTAACATGGCCACACAGATTTACTTACGGGCAAAAGCCATTCGTACGCCGAGCAATAAAAATAGCATGCGTTAATTAGTAGTTCTATGTATTTACTTCGTTTGGGTGTATCTTTCAAGTATATTTTGTAATTTTGTATGCAGAGCGTGGGAGTATCGGACGCAGTGTATGAGAGCGGTTGGTACAAATGCGACGCGCGCTGTCGCCGGCTACTGCTAGTGGTGCTCCAAAGGTATTCACTGCTGTTTCTTTCTGGCTGACGTTATCCTAGGTGAATATCAGGGTCCGCCTTCCCATTATGATTAGAAGGTGGATTTGGTATTATGATTGGCTTGGTGGCGCAGTTGTAATGCGTACGCGGTACGACTGCTGTGCTGAGGTCTCGGGTTCAATCCGCGGGTCGGTTAAAAGTGATATTGGGTTTTTCCTTCACGAAATGCTTAGTATTAACCCGGAGTCTAGAATTGTGCCCGGTATGGCGATAGCTTCACCCCGTATCACATCATAGGATGTAAATAAGCACGGCGAAATGTGAGTGTACTGGTTACACCTCTGCCTACTCCTTCCTACTAGTTATAGGCGTGAGTGCATATATATTTGGTATTATGTGGGGAGACCAGCCGTCTGACCCCCACAACCCGCAACGGGGACCAAGTTTCGCCATTGCCTCGTCCGTTAACCAGCAGAGTGTACCACGTGCAGGTAAGTTGACTTTGAGCCTATAATATTGGTAGCCACTGGGCCAAAGGTATTCACTCTTTTTTTCTACTTCTTAAACCTGACCTTATACCACTCGCAGTGGGGTCGGTGCAACATGTTTTTAACACATGTTACAGAAGATTTGTCTTGTACTTTTTACGACCAGCCGTAAGACTGACGTCAACCCCTCTGCGGCGAAATAAGTAAGGGACTAAAGGTATTCATTTCTATAAGTAAATTTATTTTAATTACGATCATGCTAATTACCGAGATTTTAAGTGTAATTTATGAGAAGTTGTCTGTACGTTTAAAATGTTGTTGCTCGAAAATGTTATTTAAGTATATTTATCATTCACAGTCTCTTTTATCTCACGGCTGGGCATATGCCTTTTTTAAAATGTACTATTCGCCTCGGTTCTGTGCCAATGTAATGCAATATCGGCCCTCAATTATTTTTACGTTGTCAATAACATTATATAATAATATATTTTTTTACTTTTTGGATGCTTGAGATAGCTTGAGATGTTTATAACTATATTTTTTTCAGATCTCAAAAGCCGCTGTATTTCACGGCTTTGAAATTTCGTTCGATTACAATGTCTACTTATAGCTCGGTAAGTTAAGAAAGTCTTTCTCAACGTTCCATTACAGTTAGAAATATGGTATTTCTAGAAAGTAATAATTAAATGAGTTACAGCGTGATATTGGATGTGCAGTTAAAATGCCTCAGCTGAATAAAGCCTGAAGCAACTTTTATAAATATTTCAGACCATCTTTGCGGGTATTGTTATTTGTTATGTGACAGTGACGCATAAGCCGTCATTAAAGTCAGCAGCGACAGGCACACTCAGTCAGTGTCTGTATGCAAACACATTATGTACACATAGCAAGACGTGCAAAGACGGACTGAAATAACTATAATAGCTGCACCATTTCTTTGTATAAAATAAAGGAATGTGGATTAAGAATCATCTTCTTATATATTCTTCATTCTTTATTCATATTCGTTTGATAAAGCTCCGTTAACTAAAATAGGTTTATCATACACAAAGTTGCCAGTTTACAGAAAATGATTGATTGATTGAATGATTTCAATATGGGTTGTCTCTGGAAAGACTGGAAACAAACTAAATAAAAAGAAAATTGATGGAGTTTTGGCGGGAATTCTGACAGTGCGGTTGCTCTCTTGATTTAATTATTTCCTAAACTAGTTTAAAGTTGTGTTTGTTGTATAAAAGTGGTGTGGTTTTGTGCAATAATCGTTTACGATGATGAATAGCGTACGGAAACATTAAAAATAGGGAATTTAGGTGATTTTTGATCTAGGGTATTGATCAACCTTGTGCTTTCGATCCGCTTGAAGAAAGTCGTCTAAGAAGCATTGAACTGAAGGGAATTAACACTTAAACTCCAACAAGACCTTGAAATGAGCCACACCCCCGTTTCATCGTTCTTGGAATATAAGAAAAGAATATAACTAATGACTTGGCAGCATGGTCTCTAATCTTAGCCGGTTCCTTAAGGAAGAAACCGGAACAAACAAACAAAAATGTCAAGAAAGGTAAACAAACAGGAGTTATAAAATTCAACAAGAACTTGAAATCGACCACGCTGCGCCGCTGCGCTAATATTTCGTCGTTCTTGGGAAGAGTTGAAAATATATAATATAGTACTTGTCATTGGCGAAATGTATAATAGGGCAAAGCCGTTATGAATATAGAAAAAGTAATAAATTAAAAAACAATATGTCAGTAGACGTAAAAATAAACGTCAAATATGAAACAGCTGACCGATGTCGGCCATGTTTTTCACTATCGAACGCTTATAATAGGTTTATAGAAGGGTTATAGCTTCTTTAAAATAGTGACACTTTATAGGAGAGTTAATGAGCGTTTTAGCGTTATTGAACGATTATGAATAACATTTTTTATCAATCATCTAATAACGGCTTTATAAAGCTCCGATAACTTATTATGAATAAGACCATAAGAATCATCTTCTTATATATAAAATTCTCGTGTCACAATGTTCGTTCCCATACTTCTCCGAAACGGCTAGACCGATTTGTATGAAATTTTGTGTGCATATCGGGTAGGTCTGAGAATCGGCCAACATCTATTTTTCATCCCCCTAAATGTTAAGGGTGGTCTACCCCTTTTTTTTTATTATTTTTTAGACAACATTTTTTGTATTTTTTTTTATGATACAACATTAAAAAATACATACAACCCTAAATTTTCAACCCTCTACGATCAACCCCTATTTTTTAATAGCGACATTAGTATTTTTGTCAAGTGCCTTTCTCACCGGGACTCGCTTGATGCGCCCACTAGGCTACTTTAATCCTAGAAATAGGCATTCACACGGGCGGAGCCGCGGGCAACAGCTAGTAATACTATATATTCGCTAAAATATCCGATATCAATAAGAAAAAGATCTGTAATTTATAAACGGATAAACAGATTATTCAAACATACTCGTAATAAGCTAAAAATCACCGGCAGCCAAAAAATTGCATTCAAATCGGGCCAGTCGTTTCAGCGCTATTATGCCATAGATAGATAAAACGTGAAACTTATATAACACTCCTCTTTTTGTCCGGGGTTAAAATAAGAAGAATTATTTAAGAAATCAATGTACTTAATTACAACTTTTTGGCAGCCACTAACTACGGATATAACATCATAGTAACTAGTAACTACTAACACGCTCGAACTATTTTCCTCGAGCGCAATTCGGTTAACAAGGAAATGATAGTCTCAAGAAAAACTAAAGTCATCTAAGTGACAATGGCAAAAGCTTGAGGAAAAAGGGCATTTAGTCAAGCAATCTAGTATCTGAGAACGTTACTATGCGAGACTAAGTGCCTGTAGTTAAAGATTTTGCGAGTTACTCCATAGCTGTCACATCATCTATATTTACGTAACTATGTATACAGATCAGTGCAGCGCCCTTAGCGGATTGTATTGGAAGCGTATTAGCTTCATATAATCATCCATATAATTATATTTATTGTATACGAACGACGTGAAAGCTATCGAAAAGATACGCACTATGGTTACGATTAAAGTTAAACGCTTCGGCAATATTTGTATTTTGCGTAAGTACGATTATATGTATAAGCAAGCAATGTCCGGCCTTCTGAGCTTCATCAGTCACAGAAGAGACAAATAAGTACTTACTTTATGTAGGTAATGTTATACCGGATCCATATTGGCTTACCATCCTAGCCCGTTCGTGTTTAAACTAAGATTGCCAAAGCGCATAACTTAGAGTGTTTACGCAAAGCAACCAATCCAAATACGGTCTGAATCTAACATTATGATCCAAATTGGGGATGTGCTCGACTTCAGTAAACGGATCTGGTGAGTAAACTCCTATACAATTAATAGTACTATGTTTATTTCGGACTTACATTTCTCGGAATCAATACGGATTCGGATAGAATGTAGTACGTCGGTCTCGCCAACAAGCTCAGAGCACACTCAGGATATCCCGGAACAGTCCCACTTGCGCCGAAGAAGGCCACCACGGGATTTTTTGTCGGTATAGCAGCATAGGGATTCTTTGGTTAGGGACCCGACCCAGCGATCGTTTAGAAAACTGTGTCAGTGAGTCCGGCATAACCATCCTCACTCCCCCGGACTCGGAATGTATCCGTAAAAAAAGGATGCAGTGCGTGAACACTCTTAAACGTTGTATTGTTTCAACGAATGTTCAAATATGTGGATGGACATAATACCTGCGCACATTGTTCGTTAGGATTTTAAATATTCATACCAGTGTTATATTTTCAGATTCTGACAACTGCGTATTCATATTTCACGCTGTTGTACACATCGTATCGTCGTGATTAAAATATCAGGTGCTTATAAAGTACGCGACGTCGCGTCGTAATATATAGTAGAAATAAATTGTAGCAAGATTTAGAATAATGTACATCATAATAAATGTAAAATTGCGATTTTTCTTGCTTACTCACATCATGAAAAAGGTTGAAATCATTTGAGTGGCATTTCCCAGAAAAAGGCCGGCGACCCGTGAATTTTATTCCATAAAATTAGAGAGAAAAGAATACATTGAGATTACGCTGTTTGAGCTCATAGTATTTTAATGTCATTGGAAAAAGAAAAAGAAAATAAAAATAACCACTAAAATTGAATCGAAAATTATTTGTGTGGTGAAAACTGAGGACCTGGTAGGAAAGCTATGGCTACAAAAACTAGTTGTTTAGAAAAAAGTTGCTGTCAATTGCTGGATAATTGTAATTTAAATAGAATATTCAATCTGTAAAATATAATCTGAAACAAAATTTATATAAATAACCGTTTGAATGATAGTCAAAATGTCGAATATTAATTTGGTAGATTTATTATTCGTAGACATTTCTTTGTGTTATGATTGTAAAATATTATTAAAATTTGATAAATCTGCATTGCTGTTTCATATTCAATTAAAATTTTGTATATATTTATGTTTTTTGGATCCATTACTATATTAGTTTATTGTAGTTAGATTTATTATATAGTAACGTAGCAATGTATACAAACACAGACAGATATTTACAGACAATTCGAACAGCATCTAACCTCTTGTTATAAATGTTATTTTAATCTTCTTGGTTTCCGTTACGGGTTGTGGGGATCAGACGGTGGGTCATCCCACATATTTACCAAATCCATCGTCAAATTATGATGAGAAGGCGGACTCTGGTAACAGAATTAAAGTCTAATACTAATTTAGATTAATCCTCCTCTTCTTCCACCTGTCCTTAGCCTATTCGCAGCGGGGTCGGTGCAACATGTTTTTTACCACATTTTACAGAATGATTTGGCTTGTAGTTTTTACGACCGGCCGCTAGTTTGAAATCATACCTTATGGGGGAGAAAACACCCAGACTCGAAACAAATATTTGTGGATCCCACATTTTTTTCTGTATCGGTGCGGGAATCGAACCGCGTCCTCTCACTTTACAGTTGGCTACTCTCCCACAGCGCTACGTACGCTGTCAGAATAAGAAGTGGCGAAAAAGACGATGATATTATTACCAGTTTAAAGTAACATTTAGAATTAGTCCTCAAGTTCTGATGAATGAACTAAGTATTATTTTAACATTTCAGTGTAGTTTATGGTAAATCAAAATAATAAATTACATAGGTATTGTTTTTTGCCTCCTTTAAAAAAGGAGGAGGTTCTCAATTCGACGCAAAATAAATAAAAAAATTATAAATATTTTTTTAGGTTATGACCGCATTTTTTTTTGTCGCAATGGTTTGTTTGGAAACCCATTTAATTGACGTCTGTATCACGATTAATGCTCTAAAGAATTGTTTGATCTTATTCCATCCTCACCTTTCCTTAATAGTAACCTTCGTATACTCCTACATTTCGGTTCGAACCAAGAGGTTCGCAAAATCTTACTTCGGTCGGACCATAAAGCTTTGAAATATTTTGCCGGCATACGTGTTCGCTTACTCCTACAACATGGGACCTTTAAAAGGAGTGTGAAGAAGAAATTAGGCAGGCCGGCATAATTCTGCCGACCTACGATAGATACATTCTGTCGTTGGTCGACTCTATTCTTTGATTGCGCTACACTTACCATCAGGTAGTCACTTTTCCGAGCCAGAATAAAAAATATTAA
The DNA here is from genome assembly GCA_905332985.1 of Mimas tiliae. Classification (NCBI taxonomy): domain Eukaryota; kingdom Metazoa; phylum Arthropoda; class Insecta; order Lepidoptera; family Sphingidae; genus Mimas; species Mimas tiliae. The sequence goes on along the minus strand of HG995242.1, from coordinate 8,994,757 downwards.
TTATATGAAATATTTAAAATGCAATAGAGACTAAAGGAATGTATTAGAGTTGAATTCTTTATTGTACGTACCACTACCTTCGGCTGTACTGCTTAAGTTGTATAGGTATGTATATAAATGTGTTGTATGTTAATTCAAATATATGGTACATAATAACAAAATATCGCATATCTGGATGATAGTTATTTTTTTATAGCATAGGCCGACAAACGAGCAAGGGTTTCACCTGATGCTAAGTAATGTCCACGGCCCATGAAAGCCCACAATACCAGAAGAATCATGAACGAGTTGCCGACCATAAAGAAAAAGGATAATTAATAAGACATTGGGCAGAGGACGCGGATTTGGGCCTCTGGTTTATTCTTTAAATTATATTTACCTACATATAAATGGTCAGATTTGGATGAAACTTGACGATGTCCTGTAATATTTTTTAGGATTCGTGTAATAACATTGTAACAAAAATAAAATAAATAAATACACCCACCCATCACACATATAGTCCTGACCTAACACTAGGTTAACCTGTATCGTGGGCATCAGGAACTACGAGGGACTTGCGGTCCCACAACATCCAGACCCGAAACAAACATTTGTCTCGGTACGGGAATCGAACGACCACGGCCTCTCGCTTCACAGCCGACTGCTCACCCTGCACCCACTGCGCCACGGAGGCTGTTATTGTTTTAATTTTTGTATTCCGGTATGAAGAACATTGAAACCACTGGGTATTATGAGACTTTTGGTTCGGTGCGACGAGCGCAGTACGTTGTCATGCAGTAGTTTGTATCCAACGCTCTGGGTAGTAAGTATTGCTAGTATTTTGGGCAAGCGTGGCGCTCACGTACAGGCGAGTGTTGTCCAACACCACGCTGGCCTAATGCGGATTAGCAGACTTCACATACCTTCGAAATTCTTATGGAAAACTTCTCAGGTCTGCAGGTTTCCTCACGATTTTCCTTCAATTAACAATGAATACACACGTAACTTAGAAAAGTCAGAGGTGCATGCTTTTGCTCATGCTGAGGCTTGTTTCTATATCTATGCTTGTTTTGAACCTGCGACTTTCGTCTTGACAGTCCGTACTATTCTCCGCTGAGCTATCCTTGCTTATTTTTGGTACGATTGTAAATATAAAATATTTTAAACGATTTGTTTAAAACCAATGGAAACAGTTTTGTCATTCTAAACGCTACAGTGTTGAATCGAACTTATTGTATTCAAAACCTCGGGAATTCATTATTGAAAAAGGATCTATCTATAAATCCTAAATGGCTGAACAGATTTTCTTCAAACTTAGCTAAGAATCATCTCGTTTACTAGCTTTTAAAACACAAACACACAAAAAGAGGTGATACGTAACATTTCTTTTTTGTCGGAGTTTAAAAGAGAACTCCCATCCCTGCGCAACGGTAAATTATTAGGGGAGCGTGACATAAATGTCTGCGTTTGAATCGAGGCCAATTGGACCGATCGACGTCCACGGCGGGCGGCGCGGCGCAGCGGACGGCGGACGAGCGCGGGCGGAAGCGCAGCCATCACTCGCCACTAATGTCCCGGCTCCCAACTTAACGTCCACACATAAATCAACCACTCCACATGACAGAATAATTTCCCCCATCCAAACAAACATCATCACAAACGATCCCTAATCTACCTCCCGAAAATTCTGACGATGAAACGCCTTATCGTCTGTATACGATTTAATTAAAATTTTACACACGCAACGATGCAGATGTTAAAAAGTAATTTTAACATCTTTAACTGGAAAAGTAATGTGTCTGAAAATATGACTCGCTCGCGCAGATTTTATTCGATACGGGTAATAAATGTGTCGGTTTGTGAGATTGATTTTATTTTGTTTGCTACAATGTGGGAGTTTTTCATGCGGATGTAAGTTATTGAATGTTTTGCATAGCACGTTCATCGAATTTCATGGGAACAATGCACCGAATTGTTTTTGCTTTTCCCATTTGTAGCCGTAGTGCGAGTCTTTTACATAGCTGTCACGGCACTCGTATACGTGAAATATATATATGAACCGGGGTGTTGTACGGATCTTCATATATTTTCTTCAGGATATGACAGCTGTCGAATAACTAGAAAAAACTTAAACGTAATTTTTTTTATTTATTTAACAGTAAAATCAGTTAACATTCATTTGTACAAGAGGTGTAACATAAACTAAATTTATTTGTGTAAATGAATGAACGAGTAGGTCTTTCCCCTGATGTTAAGCGTCAGGCCTGACCATAAACAGAAGTAACACCAATTAGAACCTCGAATTATGAAGTGCATTGCACTGGACTGTGCTCGTCACTCCGGGACATAAGATGTTAAGTATCATAATGTTCATTCACTGTCCATATCCTTTAAACCGGAACACAATAGTGCTTACCTACACACTACTACCTGGTGGCAGAAATAGAAAAAGCGGTGGTACTTACCCAGATGACCTCTTACATACGAGGGACCACTTAGTAAAACAGTAAAACTGCGGGCACTAGTTGGCGTCATAATATTTTAAAACCCTGATCGTTATCAAACGCTGCAAATGATTGCAGAAAATTTATTCAAATATATGAAAGACGTCGGAATTAAGGTGAAATATGGTACCTCATCCAAGAAGGCTCTCTAGTTCAGCCGCAGCATACACCGTTTTAACCACACATTACGATAGCTAGTGTTGTGATTATCAGGATTCAGGCGGACTTGGATATTGATGTAAATATTTGCGAATCACACACAACTTTCGTGTTAAAGCTCTTAGTCGCCCGCGGCGCCACGAAATAGATATTAAATTGTACAATACGCGCAAAATAACTTAATCTAGTTAAAGTTCGTAATTTCACCCACCCACTACGCCACCCGTGATTAACTTCTCTCCGACCAAGTTTTTTTTAACAGTACTTACATACACACTCATGTCTTTAATCCCCGAAGGCGTAGACAGAGGTGTAACTAGTACACCCACATATTTTCGTCCCATGTGTGATAGAGGGCGAGCATATTGTTATACCGGGCAAAATTCCGGACTCCAGGCTGATACTAAGCATTTCGTGATAGAAAAACCCAATATCACTTACCCGACTCGTAGATCGAACCCGAGACCTCAACACAGCGGTCTAAAACGTACGCATTACAACTTCGCCACCGAGGTAGTCTTTTTTAAGAGACACACACATAATCCTGACGCTACACTAGGTTAACCTGTATCGTGAGTATAAGCCATCACAAGGGACTTGCAGTCCCCCAACATCAAATATTTGTGGATCACACATACATTTGTCTTGGTGCGCGAATCTTGGCTGGGCCGTGGAGGCTGTCGAGTTAATATGTGCTTATTAATTATTATTACAGATATGACAAACGTTTTTTTGCGTAAAGTAATGACACTCGATGAAACATGCGACGTGCGTTGTTCAAATGTTTTCGATCATGTTTGCGGAGTTGCTGAGGCTAGTGGAGTCCGCGTCATCCACAAGTTCCAGAATATTTGTCATTTAAATAGAATACGATGCCGTTTGAGATACATTTTGGGTGCGTTGCGTCTGTATTTTATGACTGCACTCATCAAACTATTAGACTCAACTATTACATTTAAGAAATTTCGAGCGTAAGAAATATAAATATGTCTGATAAACAAATGCAACCGTAATTCAGAATTGGAAAGAAGAATCTTTTACTATAAGGGTACAAGCTTTCGCTTGTGGCTCCACCCGCAACAATAAATATACTGTCTCACAGGAAAACCAACGTAAATTAGCAGTTTGCTGCTGCGTTTCGTACGGTGCGTGATATATCCGGAGGCCTAAATCCCCTCCCCTTCCCAATCCCTAAATTATCCCTTTCTTTTAAGGTCGGCAATGCGCCCATTACTCATTTGTTATTGTGGGCGTACATGGGCGGTGGAGATCATTTACAAAGAAATTGACGCGGGCGGAACCGCGAGTAAAAGTCAACAGCCAGCTAATCATCGTTCTTGTATACTTTGTAGACGTTTCTCAGGTTCCTGATAAACTGTGCAACATAGAGAAGATATCCGGGAATGGTCGCCGAGTGTTTGACTTCAGCATCGTCGGTGCCCACCAGGCGTGCAACCACACCTGTCCTACATACTGCATAGACACATATGAACCTGCATGTGCGCAGATATGGAAGCCGAACATGAAATCATATACTTACAGGCCTATGATTAATCACTGCCATATCGATTTGTTCTCCTGTGCTCTTGGTGTCAGTAAGTAAAGTACATTACGTATTGTCATAGTTTTAGTACTCTGGTAGGTATCTACGATGTACTGTTATCTATCTATCTATACTAGTGGTCGCATAGTGGTTGAAACTCAACCTATTTTTTGATATTTTTCTATTACTTCAGCTCCCAGATTTGACAGTCAGACATTGTCAGTATCAGTTTGTTACAGATATTATATATAAATAGCGTTCTGCACTCCCCCTCCGTATAAACTTTAACTACGCTATTTCACAATACTCCGTGCGTGCAATATGCTTAAAAAGGGGTCCGAAGTTGTTTCTTCACGCAGGCGGAGCAGCGGGCAACAGCTAGTTATTTTTATAATATGTTGTATTATTTAACTTGTAGATTGCTTGCCATTTGCAACTGTAATCATGTAGTAGTCTTATATTAGGTATATGAGGGCCTATTCTACATTATTCCAGTGGTATTTAACCGCCAATCAACGCAGAAGATATATTTTTGTACGCACTCAGGCTTGTGTTCTCCGAAGGGGTAGGCAGAGATGTAACCAGTACACTCACATTTCGCCGAGCATTACTCCGTCCCACGAAGTCATGGGGCGACCCTATCACCATACCGGGCACAATTCCAGACTCCGGGCTGGTACTGAGCATTTCATAATAGAAAAACCCAATATCACTTTACCCGACCCGGAGATCGATCCCGAGACCTCAGCGTCAGCCTTAGTCGTAACGCGTATGCATTACAACTGCGCCACCGAGGCAGAAGATAATTGTTTTTGAAAATACCTGTGACTTTTATATTTGAACTTTTATATATTAGATATTTTGTTTGAAATTGATGCTAGCCATTTCCTTAAGGTGTTAAGATGTGTATATGAATATGTGTGTAGAGAAATAAATGGTGTAAATAAAAACTGATAAATAAAAACCATTATAACTGGATCAAAATGATAAGACCAAGATGTTATTTAATGTTTTTTCTATGAAAAAGGTGGCGATATTTAAACGATATTCAGTATTCTGAACAAAATAATAACATATTAGTTTATAAAACACAAAATCACTATGGATTAGGGAGAATAAAAATCAGAAATAACAATATATCAAGAGAGCGATAATTTCCTCTCTTACATACGCCTAATTAGATTGATAGCTTTGGTTCTGATAATGTCAGTACCAAGGGGAATAAATAAACAATAGTTCTTATTTAGTAAGTGATCATGATTAATTGGAGGTATATTTTTAGAACATAACATAAGCGCACGCCTTTATCCCTGAAGGGGTAGGCAGAGATGCAACTAGTGCGTCCACGTTTCGCCAGGCTTATTCCTGCCCCATGATGTGATAGGAAGCGGATCTATCACCATATCGGGCACAAATTCTAATCCCGGGTATTTCATGTTTGATTTCAAAAACTCAGACACAAATTTTGTTTGCCCGTACTTGAGAATTGAACCCAGGACCTCACGGTCTTAATACGCTGCTTACGACTTTGAGACGATATATATTTTTATCATAAAATAAAAGTTTGTAAATAATCAAGTTTAAGTGAGCTAAAGTTAAGTTTTTTTTGGCATAGGCTGAGCAAGTGGCTCACCTGATGTAAATGATCTCCACCACCCATGTACGCCCACAATACGAAAAGAATCATGGATGCGTTGCCAGACTTAAAGGAAAGGGATAATTATGGGATTGGGAAGGGGAGCTAGTTTGGGCCTCCGGATATCTCACTCACCGTACGAAACGCAGGAAGCTGCTACTTTACGCCGGTTTTCTGTGTGACAGTGGTGACGACCCGGATGAGCCGGCCCATTCATGCTGTAGACAAAGGTGTCTCCAGCGTGGCTTTACCACTCACTTTTCAATTGTTATTGCTCACGACTACGCGAGCGTCTGTCTTTTTCTTACAGAAAACTCACTTTTATCACATTGAAAAATAGTCTCCATATTGGTGAATTGTCAAAATGTGATCAGTATTTAGTTTCAGAGATCATCCCCTGCAAATAAACCTTAAACATTCATAAACTTTCCTTAGTAAAGTTTAACGTACGCACTCATCGATCGTTAGAAATCAACAAAATCGACCCACATTAGGCCCAATATACGTAAAAATACACATCAAATTGAAAGCCGTATAATTTGTTGACGTCGATTAAAAATTACTATTTCAATATAAGCACATCTCATCTCGCAAACATCTCTACTTGCCTCCCATTTAATTGCGACTATATTTTATGGGTTAATAACCCTTAAAAATATTATTATTGATGAATTCAAAAATATTACATTCTAATAAAAACCTCGCACCTATAAAAAGCTATTTACTATTTATCTTTTCAGACGTGACCATACAACCTTTGGGGAAGTGTTACAAAAACCCATCTGGACTTTTGTTCATGTCTCAAGTGGCCGCTATGAAATCACTCAAGCTGCTTGAAGACACGCCATAGGGTCCTTGAACAGAAAATTATATCCTTTATTGCCTGAACGAAGAAATATTAAAAAATATATATTTAGAATGCAATGTAAAATATACATACGCATAGGTGGGAAAATACAACTTAAAGACAAGAGTATGGATAGAAATTGAGAGAATAGAGTATAGATTATAAGGCACCGAAATATTTGGGTATTATTATAGCTAAGAAGCCTAAAAAGAATCGTTTTGGGGCCGAATGATTATTATAATTAAGCCAGATCATTTGATACTATCCTGAGCTAGTTCAATAGGAGGTTTAATTAAATTTCTAATTCGTTCTTATGAGATTTGGAGACGTACTTTGTTCGTAATGGTATTTGAAATTTTAGATCGTTACGAGACTAATTCGAAATACAATACAACATAAATATTAGTATTATTTTAGTTTAATTTTTTTTTCATAGTATTTGTCACTGTATAACAAGCAATTTGATCTGAATGTTGAAAGTGAATGTATGAATAAATAGTCCAAAGCGCGGTTCAAAGAGATGAACCGTGTGGAAAGTTTTTTCATGTTGGAAATTGCGAAATGAATTGAAGCGGGACATAGATAGTTTCCAACTTGGTGAGTTAACCCGCATTACGGTGAGCACGTGAAAATACGAAAGTTCCGCCAGTGTCATCAAGACATCCTAAAACTATGTTTCTGACTTGTTCCTCTGTACACACGTGGAGGCGACACTTTGTCAAACTTGCTACATTAAGGTTACTAAGTCGATGAACTATATGTTGTTGTTCTATGAAAATTAGATATATTTTTTATTCAGCAAAAAATTATTTGCAGCACAGCCTCTGTGGCGCAGTGTGCGAGTAGCCGGCTGTGAAATGAGACTTTGTCAACAAAATCGGTCTACAATAATACTTGACGATAAAACCAATGTTAAAAAACTAAAAACACGCGCCAAATTAAGAAACTCCTGCTTTGTTGAAGTCGTCTAAAAATAAATTAGGTACAAGCATTTCAACAGAATATGCAAACTGTTTAAACAAACAATAGTAACAAAATATATCGTAGGTATATTAATGTCGTTAAACATATAGTTAATAAGGGTTTAGGCAGTAGACGAGTGCGAGCTATACAGGCTTATTTTGCAATTTCATTTTATGAGATACGAAAATCCGTTGGGATACATAGTAATTTAAAGTTTAAATATCTATGTTGAGTAAAAAGTTTAATTAGTTTGACAAATGAATGCCGGTCGATGCAGGAACAGTTTGAATTTATTTCCTTAGTAAAAAAAAGACTATTCTTTGAATACGTTTCAAGTTCCGAGTTAATCTGGCACAGTTTTAAATTTGAATGCTTTTGAATGCCAAACGAAACTTGTGTTGCTTTTATCTGTTTTCGAAACTAGATTTAATAAGCCCGCGTATACATAAATACTTTATATTGTTTTAAATACAGTGATTCTTCCATCAAAATAACTTTATGAAAGGCATGAAAAACATTCGATTCTTTCTTTATATGAATTTAATCAAAGACACCTGGCGGCGATCATATACCTTCAGATTTCTTTTTATATTAATCTTTATGGAGGAGAAAAAAAATGTGTATAATATGTGTATAAAGCTTCTTCTTCCTGCACTATAGTAAGTATTGGTTATTTTAATTCGAGTATTACTTTTCTAAGCTATATTGCTGTCTTGTTATTTAGAAATGTCTAATAATGTGTTATACGAAGCTTTTACTTTAATTTGATCTAGATAACTTAATGTTATTTGTAAACTAAATAAATGGATTTTCTATCAAAAAGAAATAAGAGATATTTCATTTATGTATTAAGCTCCATATAGATGGGGAGCTCCATATAGAAAACTCTCATAAACGAGGACGTGATAAAAGACTTTTATTCTCGAAATGCATGAGGCGGCGTTATGGGTGACTGTTTTCTATTATATTCTTGCCATAGTCGTGCGATAAACTCTCTTCGTCTAAATGGGGCTTAACAATTATATTAAGGTATTTTTAATTTTATTAATCCCGACAAATAAGAGATGTGTTTTATGTTTGCACTCTTTGCCTGTCTCTCTGTGGCATCGTAGCGTAGTCTATACACTGATTTCTTCTTTATTCGAAATTCTAATGGAGAAATTCTTAGGTATGCAGGTTTCCTTATGGTGTTTCCTCCACCGTTAAGGCAAGCGATAATTAACTAAGAATACCCACGTAACTTAGAATGCTTATGGCATTCTAGTCAGAAATATATATGTATTATGTATTTAGTAGCAATTAAGCACAGAGGCGGCTTTCCGACGGCTGAGACCTCAGCTCACTAACGGATCCATCTAAAGGGCTCTTGCCCCCAAAAGTATTTGAGTCCACTGAAAAATTAGTGAACAATCACTGGGAAGTATAGTTAAGGGCCGTCTCTGCACATCAGTGTGCCGAGGGCCAGTTGTGGGAGTTCTTCGGGGTGGGGTCGTTGGGATCTACCAAAACATGTTTGAAACGACGACGGAGAGTACGTCCCACTGAGCTATCGCTACTATTTAATGAGGATAGCTCTTAGCTATATTAAAGAAAATCTATTCAGCTATTTATAAATCTATATATTTATATATATAAAAGCGAAACACCACTCACTCACACAGTCATTTTGATTAACCACGAGCCAGCGAGCTAAAATCATGAAATTTGGTCAGATGATAGTTTGTGTAATATAGGAGCTCGTTAAGAAAAGGATTTGTGGAAATTTACATTTTAAAGGAGAAAGTGGGGAGCCGCGGGTGACAGTTAATTACAGATATTTTTTCGAATTCCCGTCGACGATTCTCAACGTTTAGATTATTATAGTTCTGTTTAGATGTAGTATAAGTCAAGCTACATCGGACTATGTCATGTTTAATACTAGTTTGTTAGGTTAATCTTACTACGGCGAGTGAGCGCCCACCTGGTGGCTATGCGGACTTACAACATTGTTAATATTCCTCGCTAACGTTGTTTGCAACAGGGAGTTAAGCGCGACCTCTCCCTAGCCCCTACCCACTCCAGTTTGTTGTTAGATTTGCAAACTATGTAAAACATTGCAATTGTGGAATAACTAGCTTTAAGCTCAGCCATTACAGCCAGCACAATTGTTTGTGGACTCCTTAAACTTAATACCTTTCATTAAAGGAACTTTCTGAGTGAAGTAAAACATGCATTACCTTTTTAACTAATCCTATAGCTATAAAGGTAGAAAAATTTAAATATTTTCTATAGTACAACTATGTGTTATCAGAACGTAGTCTTTGTACTTTAACAGTGCGACTCTAAGATGGACGGCAACGCAAAAGCATTGCACTGTCGTAGATACCGAACCGTGTCCTTATTTCTGAGTTCCTTAGGAGAAGGGTCGTAAAGCGGCACTGTGCAATTGCGGTTCCGGCAGCAATTCAGAAATCAGTCAAAATCCCCCGGGACAATCCCACTTGCGCCGAAGAAGGCCTTTTCGGGGTTATTTGTCGGTATGGCAGCGTGAGAAATTTTGTTAGGGACTGGATCCAGTAGTTACTCAGATAAAGACGATGATTCGGAAGGTTTGTAAGACCGCCTTCGACATCTCTCCTTTTCCAGGGCTAGCAACGTATCCGTAAAGGGATTATTCCCCGCGTGAAAGAAGGTGCCATCAGAACAAGTTTAGATAGTAACAATACTGGTGAAGATAGCCATTGGGCATTAATTTCATTCGTAAGAGGTTGTAGTAAAATAACTTATGCTATTGCTATCCACTGCTCAACATCAGCCTCCCTAAGTTTGCGTCAACCATCCCGGTACTGGGCAGCCCGTGTCCATTCATTACTCACCACCCTTCTCGTCGTCAATTTATCGTGCAGCAGAGCTCCGTACGATACATTTGACTAACTGCAGTCTCCACTCTAGCACGTTTTTGCTCTACCGACCATCCATCCGTCTTCAGACATGACCGGCTCACTCGCACTACAACGTGCTATTCCTGCGAGCAACGTCAGTGACTTTGGTTCTTTGGTGGATGATTTTATTTTAAATTCTTTTCACCAGGGAAATTCCGAGCATTGCCCGCTCGGTAGCACGCTGAGCTACTTTGAACCTGTGTACTAGTCCACTAGTGAAACCTAGTGTAGTAAAACTAATATGTTTATTCAAATAATCTTCAACTCCTCATAAGATTTTTCACGTCTGAAAATTTATTTTAAATAATTTTTACTTGTATTTCCGCGGTATGCTCATTCTATATATTTTTAGCTCGAACTTAATACGGATAAAATTCTTTAAAAGATTAGCTGTGTTCGTATGAAGTGGAATAGTCTGGAGCGCACAAGTGCTCGTATTATGCGAATAAAGTTGAAGTAGTTTGGCTGGTTATTTAAACTGATTCTGTGCGGAACGCTAACGACCATGCTTTCAACTTGACTATGTTAATACTTTTTGAGTTAGTACTTGTATATTGACCGTAAACTCATTCAGTTTAAATAATAATTTAGATAAAAATCGGAATTTGTTGCTAACATAATATACTCCTAAATCCATGTGAATTATGTACGCAAAATATTAAAATGAGAAGTACTAATTCAAAAAGTATTAACATAGTCAAATTGATTGAGGAGGATGAGTGTTAATTACTAAAAGTTTATTGTTTCAATAATTATAAAGTATACACCCAACGAGGCACATTTAAAGTAACAAATATTTTACTAATTGGTAGTAGGTCTCGTGTATACAAAAGACCATCTGGGTTGGTACCGCCACTTTGTCTATTTCTGCCACTAAGCACCAGGGTGTATGCATTGTTGTTTTCCGATTTGCCAGTGAAATACTGAGTATTATGATACATTTCATGACTCGGGTTGATGAGCGCAATCCAGTGGCATACAGTAATTCATAAATCAAAGTTCTGATTGGTTTAGCTTTTGTTTGTGGGCAGGCGTGATGCTTACCATCAGGTCAGCAACTTCTACTCTTTTATGCTAATAAAAAAAAGTATATATACATATTTTTCATATACGAATCACGTGAAAGCTATCAAAAAATCTCGAACTGAGTAGTGTCCAAACGGTTCAATGAGAATATTCGACAGCCTCCGTGGCGCAGCGGGCGAGTAGCCGGCTGCGAAGCGAGAGGTCGTGGGTTCGATTCCCACACTGAGACAAACCACAAATATTGGTCTCGGGTCTGGGTGTTGTGGGACCGCAAGTCCCTCGTAGTTCCTGATACCCACGATACAGGTTTACCTAGTGTGGGGTCAGGACTATGTGTGTGACTGTTGGGTGTATTTATTATTATATTAACTATTCTAGTGTCTACGCTTGTCGCGTAGGAGAACGGGTAGGCCAATTGATGGCTCAAATTAATTGCTTATAGCCAAGGTATGTAGATTGTAGAAGTTGTGCAGTATTGCCCAGTAATAAATTTACATTTTAATGGGCAGTTAGCGTGCACTGAAGCAGAACAGGCGCGTGAGATATACCATTTATAGTACCTCTACCCGACATGCATTTAAACTGCCTTTAATATTACTAACATTATTGCTGTCAGACTATTAGAATATTAAATGTGTGAAAACTTGTCATGTAGGTATTTCAAATTGAAAGTATTGAGTTTTGACAGCCTCCGTGGCGTAGTGGGCGAGTAGCCGGCTGTGAAACGAAAGGCTGCGGTATCGATCCCCGCTCCGAGACGAATGTTTGTGTGATCCATAAATATTGGTTTCGGGTCTGGGTGTTGTGGGACCGAAGTCCATCTAGTTCCTGATACCCACGATACAGATTAACCTAGTGTGGGGTCAGGACTATGTGTGTGCAGCCCTGGATCTAGGATTTTTTCGAACCGGGGCAAAAACTTGATAGTGGCACCCTTCTCTCCATGCATTTGAGATAAATTACTTAAAAAGCTGACAAATATATAATGGCAATTTTCTTTGGCATTTTTTCAATTGGCATTTTTCTTGTATGGGACAATAAGAACCCTTTGATATATTTGGTACTTTTCACTTGTGGTGTGAGCCTGTGTGGCGCCTTTTTTTACAAGTAGACGGTGAGGCAACCAGGCTTCCGTATGCTAGGCGCTTTGTGGAGCAAGTTTTTTATTTTTAATCATATTATGTTATGATTTCTGCCCCGGTTTGCCTTGCAAAACCTCGTTTGTTAATGGGATTTTCTCGACTGTTCTATATCTCGTAATTAGCTGTTTAGGTATTATGCATTACTAGGTCGTAAATCCCGCGAGTGACCTCCTCATATCATCGTCATTGAACAAAACTTACTTACTGTGTCACCTTTTCACAAGAGTCTATTTATTAAGTGTTGAGTGGTCAAGAGCGCTGAAGACATTGTCTACAGCATGAATGGGCCGGCTCACAGAAAACTGATGTAAAGTAGCAGCTTGCTGTCGTTTCGTACGGTGAGTGCGATATCCGGAGGCCCAAATCCCCTTCGCATTCCCTTAATCATCACTCTCCTTTAAGATCGGCAAAGCGTCCATCATATTTGTGGATGATTATGGGCAGTGAAGATCAATTATCGTCAGGTGACGCATATGTTCGTTCGCCGGTCTCGGCAATAAAAAACGACTTTAAAATTGTTTAAAAAGGTCGAGGTTCTCAATTTCGCATGTATTTTGTTTCAAAACATACATATTGTAGTTCCGAGAGTGGGGAATTCTTAAAATACATTTTGTCACTCGTATGTCCACAAGAAAGTTTATTTGCCCAGGGCTAGGACGCGGAAATGAACGCGCGACAGCGTAATATACTTTTGTGTACTCTTTATATCAACCGTTCTTAGCAGGAAGAAAATAGTCTGAAACACTTTTAAACTTTTTTAATCTGTGACGAAAGTCTGTTGTGTCAGTGAACAGAACAGTTCAGGTTTTTCAGAATTGGTTTCACAAACTTCAAGATTTAACTTTTCACTTGAAGAATTGAAGACACAATTGATTGAACAAGATGAAGACTGCTCAGTGGCGTAGTTATAATGTGTACGCGGTACGACTACTGTGCTGAGGTGTCGGATTCGATCCCTGGGTCGGGTAAAAGTGATATTGGGTTTTTCTATTACGAAATGCTCAGTATCAGACCGGAGTCTGGAATTGTGCCCGGTAAGGTTCACCCCCTGTCACATCATGAGACAGAAAAAAACTCGGCGAAACGTAGGTGTACTGGTTACACCTTCGTCTACCCCTTTGGAGATTACATGCGTGAGTGCGTATGTATGAATATTCTTTAATAGAGCAGCAAAACAGCTAGGTACGCATAAGTATTTATACCCCATGTACTATTTTTGTTTTTATATCAGATGGCGGAAAACGAGCAAGTGGGTCACCTGATGGTAAGTGATCTCCACCACCCATGAGCATCCACATTACTCCAAGAATCATGTATGTGATCAAGGAATTGGAAAGCGGAACGGGAATTAGAACTCCGGATATCTTTGGATACGGAACTCTAAAAACGAAGATTGCCGAATTGTATAACTTGAATTGTAGTACTATACAAGTTTACAAGCACATCCTGCATGAATATTGAGTGGCGGTATTAGACACGTTGGTGATGCTAATTAAAACGTCCCGAGTTCAGATTCAGCGCGTCGCGGCTCGCCGCAGTGCCTGTCACTCCTGCTACAACTTCCGCACGATAATAGTGCTCGGAGAAACTAGCTAGTTAAAACTAACTGCATCCGACAGGATACAGTGACTTGTACTATTGTGAAAAGAGTTATCTTTACTTCACGATTTGTTCTTAGAAAATGTTTGGCCTATTTTTTACAGTTTGTTGAGCAAAATTATATGATTTAAAATAGACTAAGGAAATAGAAGGGTGCATCAATACGTTGCATATTTTTTTGTACGTATATTACGTACGTTTTACCTTTTTTCCCGCGGGAAAAATCCAATTTACGGATACCATCTCAGCATCGGGGGATCAATTAGTAAAAGCATATACACACCGCGATTTCTAAGATAGTTTTAATTTGGTTTTAACACATATAAATTAGATTAATTAAAATTCAAAAAGCGAGTTTAAAAATTAACAATGAAAAGTCCGAAATCACATTAATTTCTTAAGAATGAGAGAATGAAATCTTTTATTGAACTTGAAGTCATTAAAATAGCCATTATTTTTTTAATAGCATATGCCGGTAGACGAGCAAGTGGGTCACCGGACGTTAAGTGATCTCTACCGCTAATGACGCTTATGATCAAAGAAGAATTATGGATGCGTTGCCGACCTTAAAGGAAAGCGATAATAAAAAGATTGGGAAGAGGAGGAGATTTGGGGTTCCGGAAATTTTAAACGCAGCAGCAAGCCGCTACTTTACATCGGTTTTGTGTGGGACAGTGGTAACAACCCGGTCGAATCATGCTGTAGACATGTCAATGTCAGTGGGCTTGTTTTTAGGCCTTACATTGACGTCATAAGAGCAGAGGACTTTACGGAGTCGGTGCCTGTCAACTAAAGATATTTATTACCTAATAATCATTAAATAAATTCTGACAAAAAAAAAATGTAACTATTATTTTATTAGCTTTTGTGACGAAAGGAGTAAGTCGCTCGCCATATACCTATGTGGTGAGCGCAGCACCATAGACATAAACAACACCACACAGAACTTTGAGTTACAAAGCACTGCATGGTATGGGACTGAGCTCGTCACCCCAAGACATAAGATGGTTAAGTCTCAAATGCCCATTAATGTTACTGACTTTAATACCCTTCAACCAAAACAGAGTTTACACACTGCGTGGCGACAGAAATAGACAAAGTGGTGGTACCTAATTAGGCGGCCTCTCGCGCACGAGATACCTACCACCTATTATAATGTACATGTACATAACATAATAAAATCAAGCTTAATATTTACGACTCCATCTTAATAAACCTATTTTATGGCGCTATAAAAACCTGATGTTAGGACGTCGTGAGGCTAAATTAAAATTTTAATAACGGAGTATCCCAAATTACGTGCGTCATTGTATCACTGAGCTTCACTGAAGCCTATTTACGCTCGAGCATTAATCACTAGGGCAGGGAATCGACGGACGGTAAATAATTTACTGCTGATACCGGGCCCTAACCATAAATTCTCGTCATGAAATCGCTACCGAATTGACAGTCACTCGATTATAATCAGCGGTAGAGCTTGTCTGCTGCCCTGCTTGGCTATATTAATCAATGCCATCCATCTACACAGACCTGACGAGCTGAGAGCATTTTCTAGTTCCCGCCAAGGCTTTATCAAAAATCCTTGTGTTAACTTAATAAACAATGTACATAATATGTTCTACATGTCTTTTGTTTTAGTATTTTGCATTAAATTTGCGTTTGGATCTAAGTAATATTTCTTTGCTGCAAAGTAATACCTACATACCATAAAACAAAACCGTTATCTGCGTCTGCCAGTCTGTTTTTCCGCTTATTTCTCCGAAAATATGCAACGGATTTAGGTGGCGTTTTCACTATTATTTAGAGTATTTAATACGATAGGTTTATATGTATATTACGCTATTACTCATGTGAGCAGGATAGTAACATGCCTGCAGTGACACTGACAGCTAGTATTTAAATAAATACCACCCAATAGTCACATAGTCTTGACCCCGCAGTAAAATACAATAATTTTGGCCACGACACCGTTCATGATTAACTTCAGGCGGATTATTATGGTCCAGTAAACCGACGCGTGATAGCCTGAGCCGAGACACAGACGGGGCTCGGTTTATCGGTGAACATATACTGGTTCGCACTAGCACACGTCGTTTAATTGGAGCCTTGTGAATAAAAAGATTTGGGCGGAAAACGAAACTGGCTATGACATTTTATAGCCAGTTGCACTCACTTATCGGTAAATGATTAACGAGTTAAGCAACCTTTGGCGCGGTCAGCCTATGGATGGGTGACCGTTTAGTGGTTTTCAGCTGAGCGTCTCCGTGCTTCGGAGGGCATTTTTTACGAGACTATCCCGCCCACACACCCGCCACTGTAACTCCTGTGCACCAGGATCGACAGTGGCACGCATTTTTGTTGACACCGAGCAGTGAAGCTCGGCGCGTCTCTGGAAATGCTAAATTGTCTTTGTCCCGGTTTTCTTTGGAGGGCATGTAAAAATTCGGTCCCGGCTGTTATCAAATGACAACAGTCGTTAAGCCAAGTTGGAGGCCTTCGGCCGGCTTGAAAACTCTTGACACTAGATTTGACTACTAACCATTCGATATTGAATAGAATAGCGGAAAACGAATCACAGAAGTACTATTTGTTTTTATATTATTATGTATTTTTATTGACAAAACAGGCGCTCGAAAACGCACAATATATTTTTTCATAGTAGAAACGAGCAAACTGCAAATGAGTAAGTGGGTCACCTAATGTTAAGTGATCTCCATATATGAACACACACAATACTTGAAGAATCATGGATGCGTTGCCGATTTTAAAGGAAAGGGATGATTAATAATTGGGAAGGGGATTCAGACCTCTGGATAGATATGATTATACGAAACGCAACAGCGGCTACTTCATGTCAGTTTTCTGTGAGACAGTGGCAACAACCCGGTTGAGTGGGCTTATTCATGTGGCAAAACTGTTTACACGTGGCTTTACCACTTTACATATTTCATACTAAGTCTATACATACTAGGTCTGGTGACTGTAATATGTTGTGTGTATAAAATGGCATCTTCCACATTTATAAGGAAGCTTCGGAATGGGAGCAAGTTGCTTCGTTGGGATTATTATGATTAACGTTGGCTTTGTGTTTATCCGACTACGCCTGAAGGAGGGTTATTATTGTTTCGTTAGAGGCTTTGTTACAGAAAAGATTAATAAAGAAACATTATGTTATGATAGTATAATAAGTCGTAATTGTACAATATATTGTATTATTGTAGTTAGAGTTTTTTTTAATTACATATTATTGTAGTTTAGTAGAGTTTCTTAATAGCAGGGACCGAAAAACGAGTAAGCCGGTTAGCTTATGGTATGATCTGCGCCACCCATGAACATCCACTACACAAGAAGAATCATGGATCCGTTACCAATGGGGATTGGAAGGGGATGGGCATTTGGACCTCCGGTAATCTCACTCTCCATACGAAGTGCAACAGCAAGTTCCCAATTGACGTCGGTATCTTCTTAAATTCTGTAGACAAAACTGTCTAAAACGTGGCTCTATTACTTATATAGTCTCACAAAATCCAATTACAAATAGTATGTATTGTAATAATTTGCTTTGATTTTATACACTAATGAAGTATTTGGTTGTTTCCCCAAACATAAAGCGAATAGGTACCTACAACATCAAAACGTCTTAATTGTAATCTTAGATTATTCTAATCTTTAGCTGATTTATTCTTAGATGTATGCAGATCCGTAGTAAAAGCTTTGTTGTACCGGTGGAAATTAATCTCTAGTCAAAATTAACGGCTTGCTAGACATACTAGTTTGCTTAGCTTATAAACATAATATATTGTACAGCATCTTCAGTGAGATACTACGGCGCAAAGGCGTAATTTAAGCGGTTCAACGGAGTTAAGCCTGCTTTTAATATTGAATGAATAATAGTGAAGTTTAATTAATATCAGTGTTTGGTTTGGTGCAAAGGTTATATGAATGTTAGAAGCGTGTTATATGACATATTGTGATGCTATGCTTTCTTATATCATAGGCCGGTAAACAAGCAAGTGGGTCATCTGATGGTGGGTCACAGAACACCAAAAGTAACGTTATTCGAATTTAAAAATATCGATCGCTACTATTGCGAGTAGCTCAAAGATAGGTCATGTGTTCGTCCCGAGCATAGTACGCACGTAAAGCGTTAGTTTTATGACTTCGTATTGGTATTTGGGAATTGGTTGTATTGTGGATGTGGAGCGCAATGCTGTGCTGTTCCGGTATCTGCGGCGTTTTCACGCTCCGCTGGCTTCAATGTAAAGCGGCTGCTGCAATCTCTAGCCACGCTCCAACACTTCGCTTTAGAATGCCTGACATTCCGTATTTTTCATCATTGTTTAGCAAACATCGTATGCGAATGTACATTCAGGTATTTTCTTTTGGGATTTATGTTTTTTTTATGTTTTATGGAACACGACGGCTGAACATGGCTTATTAGAAAATCTCTATAGTTTTTTTATTAGCGTTAATGACGAGACGAACAGGTCACTCGCCTGATGGTAGCGTCATGCCTGCTCATAAACACAAGAGATACCAATCAGAACATTAAATTATAAATCACTCTATGGCACTGGACTGCGCTCATCACTCCGAGTTATAAGATATAGAGTTTCATAGCGCCCTGTGATTTCACTTGCTTCAATGTCATTCAAACCGGAACACAAAAGTGCTGACACACTGCTCTTTGGCGACAGAAATAGACAAAGTGGTGGTACGAACGACCTCTCGCATACGACGAACCTACGATTTTGTATTTTTATTTATTGATGTTTTCCAGCAGACTTAGCATTTAATAATTATAAGTAAACAAACTACAAAACCGACTTCAAAATCTAAATCGCGGTACGTATGCTGATATCTGTTGAGCGTTTCCCATGTTTGCCTCGTATTCGTCATCACATCCTAACATAAATATGTTATCACCATTGAAGTTAACCATATCAGATACAAAAGAATATCAAAATCGATTAACAGAAATTTCGCGTAAGTAATAAAAAATAATATTCAGATGAGACCTTTATCTTTTATTGCAATCAGTTAACATTGTTTTTCTCAAAGTATAGCAATAACTCGAATTCTACTTTTCAGTAAAACAATCACGGAAACGGTAATAAAACGGCCTGTGTACTTTGTTTATTGCCTGTTGTTGAAGAAATATTGACACAATTAGGTGGAATAAACTAATTGCGGCCTTTGGGCGGGCTCAGCTCCCCTCCGCTTCGCATCCATCTCACGGAATTAGATTCCGCCATGAGCTCTCATTGTTGACTTACGATTCTATCCAAAACTTATTAGGATAGAGCGTTTGATGGAATAAATTTAAAGAAACTGTAGCGGCGAGTTGTTAATAAATTTCGGAACGTTTTAGAATGTGAAGGAATTTATTTAGGGGCTCAAGTACGCCAACTTCAAACTTGAAGTTTTTAATTCGTCTGTATAATAATACTAGTCCTTTATGCAGGTTCCATTCTTGGGCACGGGCCTTCTCTACTGAATGAGAGGGTTTAGGTCTTATTTCATCACGCTGGCCTAATGCGAGTTGACAGAGTTCACAGACCTTCGTAATTTTGATCAAGAACTTCTCAGGTATGTTGATTTCTTCGCGATGTTTCCTTTACCGTCAAATGAAGCAATAATTAACAATTAATACACACGTAACTTAGAAAACTCAGTGGCACCCTTGGGGCTTGTTTCGAACATGCGACTTTTGTCTCGACAGTCCGTACTATTCCCCACTAAACTTACTTTTGTATTTTGTTTTTTATGTATATTCAAGCATAACTCCGACATATATGCACCGATTTTGAAGATTATTGTGTATTCGATAGAGTTTACCCCGAGAGTGATACGAGTATCATATGGTTAAGATCGAATATAAGATTTAATGGAAAACTTCTTAACGCAGCGCAACTGCGGAGAAAAGGAGCACGCGTCGTGGCTCGGGTTTTAGTCTGTTTTTTTGAAGTTTTAACATATAAATAGTTATTTTGGCACGGCATAAATGACTACACTGTAACTACAAATACAGTGCTGACCAAACCAGTTGAGCGACCAGCTCGTTTCGTCGTTCAGGCTAGTAAAAAAAACACCCAACCACAATGTGTGGCACGCGAAAGAATATCAATAATTGTGTTGTGTAAATATTTCTTATACTTTTCGCGCGTCACGAGTAGAAAGTGAGTGACGTCACTGGCACATGTCTCCATTCAATATTTGACGATCATATCAAACCCTCGGTGATTCCGTCAAGAGGTTTGGCGAAGCGAACAATAATGCCGGTTTCCACTTAATGCTTCGATGGATCGGGAAACGTTTTGAGATAAAAAATCACGGGGAAAATGTTAAATGGAAATGCTGTCGATCTCCATCTTGGCTGGTAAGTATAATTTTTCCGCTTTCATCTAGTAATGTAGCGTTAAGTTTCTTTTAACTTCTTTTATTTATTGTAAATAGCGTTTAACATATTTAATAAAACGTTTCATACGCACTCACGCCTGTAATCCCCGAAGGGGTAGGCAGAGGTGTAACCAGTACACCCACATTTCCAGACTCCGGGTTGATGCTAAGTATTTCGTAATAGAAAACCCCAATACCATTTTACCCGACCCGGGGATCGAACCAGAGACCAGAGAATTACAAAACACTACATTACAATTAGAATTACATGGCATTGGACTGCGTACGGCATCCCGAGACATAACATGTTAAGTCTCATAATGCCCAGTAATTTCACAGGCTTCAATGTCCTTCAAACCGGAACACAACAGTGCTTACACACTGCTGCTTTGTGGCAGTAATAGACAAAGCGATGGTACCAACCCAGACATCCTATTGCATACGAGGGACCTACCATCTTGTATTGTATTTAATATTTGTTTCAAGTCTGTGTGTCTTGGGACCTTACGTTCCTCTTAGTTCCAACGCAAAACTAGTATACATGTTTTAAAGCGGTAGAGATGTATTGTAGTTTACAATAATCGATACCTAAAACATATTATGCTAATCGTACAAAGTTCATTATTGAGATATAGGCATGTAGGTAAATATTATATGTGTATCACATTACTTATTGTGTGTATAGCGTAGAGATGCCATTAACATTATTCGATCATCGAATAACTATTATACAGTTTTTAACCGATTTCAAAAATAAATTTGGTCCCATATAAATTTGGTTAGGATCTGATGACGGAATACGAAGTAAAATAATGATACTCCTCAACGGATAACAGTACACTCGTCGCGATTGTTATTGTATTGGAATTTACATGCTATTGCTGTAACTACCACTAAAAATTTAAGAATAAAATAAGTTTCGATTGCAATTTTATTTGACCGGCAGCGACACAGGCACCGGCTCTAAAGAGACCTACAGAAATTGTTACTATTGACTTTTCAGTGTTTTTATTGTGAAGTCGGTTTCTAGGTTTTGTTAAACTTATTTTATTGTTACTACATTGTATACATTTATCATAACTTGCGGCAGTATTTAGCAGAACTTAGTTGAGGCGTATTTAATCTCAATTAATTTCTCATTTCGCTGAATATGCAAGAAGTCTATACATTTACGGTTACGATTAAATTTATCATGTCTATTCTGATAATAATATTCGTTTTTTTATACCATGGGTAAACGAACAAGTGGGTCACTTAAAGGTAAGTGATCTCCAAAGCCCAAAATACATATTTGTTATAGAAAATATGTAATTTCTTTTGCGATTTTTTTAGTTGTATCGTGCCTGTAAACGCCAGCACTACCTGTCTTCGTATTCGTGTGTACTTGGTGGCTTACTTCGTAAGTGTTTCTTTTACACCCAGTATTATTGAGTGAGAGTAAGTGGTATTTTATATATATATCTATATAGATTATACGTATAAGAACT
The DNA here is from genome assembly GCA_905332985.1 of Mimas tiliae. NCBI lineage: Eukaryota > Metazoa > Arthropoda > Insecta > Lepidoptera > Sphingidae > Mimas > Mimas tiliae. Next base: position 8,972,549 of record HG995242.1, on the reverse strand, counting down.
AATATAAGTACTGTAACGAACAGTCACAAAGATTAATAACCTACCAACCTTCGTCACATAGGCGTAGGTGGTCGTAGGCGGTTATTTCTTTTGGCAGAAAATGTCACACAAGCGTCGGTTGTCATATGAAATATAAAAGAAAATCACACGATATACGAACCATTTGTTGCCAAACGCCAATCAAGCACCTTGACGTGTCGCTATCCTAAATTGAATGGAAACATTGGACACCGCGATGGTAAAAACTACGAAGCGTAATATTTTCCAGCTGCAAAGTTTCTACAAATTTTCAACAAGAACTAAATTAAACTGTTTAATTGTTAAACATTAGATTGTATGATTCCCAATAGGACTCATCACAATACTAGTATCTAATTAATTTTAACCTACCTCTTGGTTTCAAGTCACTAAAGAACATCCTATTAAAAAGCCACACACTAGCATGCAAGCCAATAAAGTTGATGAAAGAAGCGTTGTTTGGCCACTTCCAATGTGGAACCCCGTGGTCTATGCTCCTTTGATGTGCTTAGTGCCTAAGGTGTTCGTTCACTACGGCCAGTAATCTATGGTTTATATGCCTCTATTGTATTCCGACTTATAAAATAATAGACGCAACCTTTTAAGAACAGAAAAGGAAAACCTTTAATAACTGAAAGACGGAAAACATTTCTAAAAACTTAGCTAACTTTAACAATTTACTTCCATTTCGTTAGTACAATAGCTATAAGAGCAGGAATGAACTAGTAAAACTATTTACTGCAAAAGTAAATTTGCTCTATACAGTGAAATGTACTTGCGTAATCTGTATTAACTTCGTAAATAGACAATTAAAATGTAAGCGCTTGTATTACAATGTAAATATATCTAATGAAATATAAGACCGCAAAATACGAAAATTATGAAAGCACAATAAAATTGGTAATTAAATTAGCTGTACAGAGCGTTAGTATGCTAATAGGATTTTAGTGGACACTGTGTAGTAATCCCTAAGATTTTTTGGAATTGTTTTTACAATATCTTATACGCCATTTGAACATGTCATTAAATTAACTTGTTAAGTAACTAAAATGCGCCAACTATAAGTAGAGATTTGTGACGCTGTTGTTAAACGCTTATTAGGAATTTTCAGTTTTGACAGCTTATTCTATACATTTTTGTATCAGAGGCCGGAAAACGAGCAAGTGGGTCATCTGATGGTAAGTGATCTCTACCACCCATAAGAATGTACAATACTTGAAAATCACTGATGCGTTTCCGACCATATAGGAAAGGAATAGGTAATAATTAAGAGTAAGTAATTATTCTACACTAAATGGTTGAAAATGACTAAGAAAAAGAAGAATTTATTCTATACTGTTCGAATTAGTTGCAAAATTTACTACTGCATCAGCAACTTACGATTTTAGCACTATCCTACTGGGAGAAAACGCGACGCAAGTATTTCTAGTTTTCTACAGCCAACATTTTTTCTGTAAAAATTGTATTGTAAATAATTTTGTGTCTATTCTTTCCTCATTAAAAAGCGTCGACACTGTTTGGTTAAATTGTTCATTGCAGTTCTGAATATAATAATATATAGGAAATTATTAAAAGTCCTCCGTGGCGCAGTGGGCGAGTAGCCGGCTGTGAAGCGGGAGGCAGTGGGTTCTATTCCCGCACCGAGACAAGTGATTTCTGTGATCTACAAGTGTTTGTTTCGGGTCGGGGTGTTGTGGGACCGCAAGTCCCATGTAGTTCCTGATGCCCACGATACAGGTTTGACTTAATGTGAGGTCAGTACTACGTGTGTGACGGTTGGGTGAATTGTATGATATTGTTATTCTTAAGATTTTTTTTAAAGTAGTATTTTTTGTATCGTACTACCGTATAATAAATAAATAACTACATGCAAAATGTGAACTTACGTCTCGGTGGAGTTGATAAGGCTTTGTTTTAAGCACACTAAAGCGGAGATACGGGTGACTTATTGTGTGAGATGAATAAGGTACAACTTACAATAGACAATGCCACTTTCTTCTCATGACAACACTGAATTGATGTGGATGTTCTGTACTTATCTCACTGTATTTATTATTTTAAAACAGATTTCAATAAATAGTGACAGTACATAGAGTTCTGGGTTTCAGAAGTACTAAAAGTCTACATTGTATTTCTGTTTTGTTTAATCCATTTTGCATTACAGATATTTATAAAAATATTTTTACGTAACCTGCGCCAAACAGACTCAACTGCTGGACTTTTATTTTGTGTTTAAACCAAGTATATTTTTTTCCTTAAAATGCTTGTTCCATTATACAAAAGAAGGCATCTTGTCTAAATACATAATTACTTGGTAATTTATGGCTCCCACGGGGAACTCGATAAACTGTGGTTTTGGGGAATAGATAATATTGAACTAAGGTGATTTTCAAACATTGATAATGGTTCAAAATATACTGAAAATTTAATGAAGTTTCGGAAAACAACTACAGCATTTAGATGGGAGAGTTTATCGCATGACATGATAATTTAAGGTAATCTGTTTTGAAGTTATGCTATATTTAGGGTAGTATTCACAATATTATAATGTTATTATGTTGATTCGAAGTACGATTAAAGATCGTGTGGTTTGCGTATATAATAGGTCTTACTAGTAACCTATGGAATTGCCGTTCTGTACGAAAAAAGGTTTAAAGAATTTTTCCATCTTTTTGTATTTCTATGAATCAAAGTGACCAAGCTATCGATGCATTCTTCGATGTCCTTCTTAAAGAAATCTGGCAGCAAACTCTTCAAAGGTATTTTATACTGTCAAATATTGTTTTTTTCCCGTCAAAACCTTGTTCATTTACATTCATTGTATTAATTGTGTTCTGATGGAGAAGCTCGCTCATTACGTAGGCGTGACACTTACAGGTAGCAGAATCAATAAAATACGTTACTTTGAATTTTAATACACTCCATAAACTTAGCACTCAGGAATAATGTAGCTTCTAATACAAACAAATATTCCCCATTATTACTATATTTATAATATTTCCTACATATAAACTCAGAAAGATATAAACTAACTCTTTATAAGTTATAGTAAAGTTGAAAGAGGCTCATTAACCAACGCATTCGCCACACTGTTCTGGTATAGAAAGAAAATATTGTGGGAATGGGGGAGTAGCGTAATTACATATTTTTTACTTTTTAAGGGGCGGCAAAATTACAACTTTTTGGGTCTCCGACACTCCAATTTAAGTTACGGCTCTATTTATCATACTTGTGAGTTAAAAACCGACCATCATCTCGCTCCGTTTAATACCCTCTATTTGGGTTATATATTTCCATGTGATAAACAACTGTGACGTCACATCGCTCGTGGCTTACTTCAGGGTGCCTAGCTAAGAATGCGAATATAATATAATATAGTACACAGTAATTTAAGTGCCTTTTTCTAATTAATAATTGAAATGTTTTTTTATTGTTTTTTTCTCTCTCTTATGTCCAATGTTTACTCCCGTTGTAATTAGATATTAGTTTGTAGTCGGCACAATAGACCGATAGAAGGTGAAATAGTAGAATATGTGTAAACAATAATTAATTATGAATGTTGTCAAAATGATAATCAATAAAATAAAATTGAGTTTATAGTTTTAAGTTGCGTAAGAAATGCAATGACATAATTTATGTATCCGGATCGTGTTAACCAATAGAAGTGCAATTCACTGCAGTGTCCGGGACACGGTCGGGTGCGGGCGGTGCACTGTATGATATAGTTTGCGAGATTTATTCCTTCAATCTCCGCCACTTTACCCGAAGCAGCGCACTCACTCACTCTAATGGGGTAATAACTACTCTAGAACGTGGCAATTTGTACTACATTTTTTGCTTAAAACTTTTTCCCTGAGTGCGCTTTGAGCCGGGAATGTTGGATTACAGGGGACAAACGCCGTGATAAATATTCTATACAAGCCTCTCCTTGAAAAAGAGTGGAATGCAAAATGTGACATTTTTTCATTTACATTAAATTTTTTAATGCTTATTAAGTCCTATTTTTGCTGAAACGTTGGCGAGGGGAAGTTATCATTATGAAATAAATTAAGTGAATGCTAGAGCTCTAGAAGAAATTATAAATAATTCAAATATATTTATTGAAAGCCACGATACTTTTACATACATTCGTATATCCGCGTATTAGTCTTTAATATATATATATACAATCAACACATTAATTGCACTGTAGGAGCACAGATACGCCAAGAATATTATTGTGTAATTTCAAGTTTAATCAATGTTCCTTAAGCTAATTCATTACAAATTCAGCGTCGAAATAATCTGTTGTTAGTGGAGAACGTGAAATTCTTGTGTACATTAACACGGGATGTTGAAACAAATATTGTAATAATAATATACACAATAGCGCAGTGCAATTTGCAAGCCGCGGCTCGGCGCGGCATGGCAATGTGACTTGGAAAATTATTTGCGTGTGTAAAATATATACCTAATCTACTTCAGTCAGGGTTACAGTCTGGGTTTTTAAAATATTTCCTGTATATACGATTGCCCTACTCATTGAAATAAGTCGACTGTTCGTAGGCCTATTTGTTGTGATGTAACATAATAATAATAATACAAAAATAAAAATACACCCAACAGTCACACACATAGTCCTAACCCCACACTAGGTAAACCCTGTGTCGTGGGTATCAGGAACTACGAGGGACTTGCGGTCCCACAACACCCAGACCCGAGACCAATATTTGTGGATCTCTCAAACATTTGTCTCGGTGTGGGAATCGAACTCACGGCCTCTCGCTTCGCAGCCGAATACTCGCCCACTGCGCCACGGAGCTGTATAATATAGTATTCTAATATGTCAATCAGTGACCAGAAAAGTGACATAAAATTAATATTTGAATTTAGAGTCTTTCCAAAGCTTTTTTTCTCTTACCTTCTGAGTCTTCATAAAATGTCACACAAATTCATATACGTGTGAAATAGTCTCTACCCCTTTATCAGGAGGTATACTTATATTGAAAATATATCTAGTCTACGAAATATACTTTTCCAGAAAAACGCGGCAATATTGTACTGATAGAGCCACGCTGTAGACACTTTTGTCTACATCATGAATGGGCCGGCTCGTCCGTGTCGTTACCACTATCTCACAGAAAACCGACGTAAAGTAGCAGCTTGCGTTTCGTACGGTAAGTGTGATATCCGGAGGCCCAAACCCCCCGCCCCTTTCCAATCCCTTAATTATCCCATTTCTTTAAGGTTGGCAACGCGCCCATTATTCTTTGGTATTGTGGGCGTATATGGGCGGTGGAGATCGTTAACCATCAGGTGACCCACTTGCTCGTTTCAGACCTTTGCCATAAAAAAACACAAATATTTCATTGGAAATTGGCCAGTTACAAAATGCAGAGCAGTCGTTTTACCATTTCATTTAATAAGAATTCACTATCTGTTAGCTATTTGCTGAAAAATGCACGTTTTAATACTGCGTCAACAAAAACTGGTTTGTTTTAATAAGTGTGAAGCGGAGGACGTCCAATTTTCACTCCTCACTGTGAATATTTGTACTTACAAACTCAATTTGAATAATGAGTAAAACGAATTTATTTTTTGCCAAAGGGCATCTTTTATCAACTCTTTAGACGCGTTCATCACCATGAAAGTACATCACTGCAAACATTATGAGTTTAAGAACAGATAACACGATTAATATTAAAGGTTTTTTTTTTTTGGAAAATTCTGATAACTAAACTGCAGTAAATTTCTTTTTTGATTAATGCAAAGACACTACACATAATCTTTATTAATCGTTTTACAATTTTTCGTTAAGAGTTTTTTGCGTTAGATGTAATATAATCGATACCTATAATATTATGTAAATTTAAAAGTGGTAACAACGCACATCCCATACCGCTGGACGTACAAGGTTCAAATTTGGTAGGTACATTCTTTTAATGAAGTAGACTTCTTTCAATTACGCAGGTACCTGCTAAGAAGGCATTTTTGAAAATTCAACCCTAAGAGTGTCAAAAAGGTCTATTAGATTTATTAGGTCTAAGTTTATTAGATCTGTCTATATCGTGAAAACCGGCTTTGATAGGGGCGCCGAAATATTATATTTATGTTGCTTTACTGACCATCTGTAGACATGAGCGGCCCACTTCCACTTCAGCGTGCTAGTTTTGCTAGTAATATTGATGACTTTGGGTTCTCTGGCAAATGATTTCATTCTGAATTCTATCCACCAGAGAAATTCCAATTGCTCGCTTCTAAGCACGTTGAGCGAATTTGAACTTGTGGACCAGTCCGCTGATTAGTGTCGACGTTTCACCTCTGTAGGTCATTAAGGGTAGATCGCACTGGATAAAACTCTTGAAACACTTAGGGATAAATTACTCGAAAATGTTACGTAGCTGCCCGAATGCCGCGCTGTCCAACCGAATTCTTCTAACAGGAACACAACAGTGCTTACATACTGTTGCTTGGCGGCAGAAATAGACAAAGAGCGGTGGTTAGGAACCCAAAGTGAGGAACCTCCTCACAATGCGTGCCGTGCCCAATAACATCGCTTTCTGAATCTGGCTCCTGACCCAACGACCACTCGAGAGCCTCTGGAGGTGTTGATCGATATTCTTTGGTATCAGCGACTATCGGGACAATGATTGTCGAGTCAACGTCCCACATGTCAGTAACCTCGTGTGCCAGGTCTAAATATTTGGACATTTTGTCTTTTTCGGCTTTGACGAGGTTTTCGTCATGTGGAATGGTGACATTGAGCAAGCATTGCCCGCCGCGCCAATTGATCAACTACCACAATATTAGGCTTATTGGCAACAATAGTCCTGTCCGTGATAATAGATCGATCCCAATACAGCGTTGCATACCCATTTTCGAGATCCGGCTGGGGGATATATTAATATGGTACCGGACACAAGGTAAGTACTCGCCGCTAGCAAGATACGAACAACCCGAAATAACATGCCTGATTGACTCTCCGGGACGGTGGCACGCTCGACAAATATCGACCGTACCATCCTTCAGGATGTATTTTCTGTAGTTGTTCGTCTTGATACCCTCGTCCCTAATTGCAAAGACAAAACCCTAGGTTTCTCCAAAGAGATCACCGAAACGTAGCCAAGCCACGGATGCAATTTGGACCACATCGGGCCCATTTAGATTTCGATAAAATCTCCCGTGTAGTTCCTTGCTCCTCCATACCTCCCTGCGACTACCAATACTCAATAGCACTGGAACCCGCCAGTTCTCATTTGCCAGAGAGAGCAGAGTGAGTCCTTCATCCATTGTAACTACATCTTTATGCATATCCACTCCGCTGTGGAGGAAATACTGAGAGGAAGTACTGAGATTGCATATTTCGTGGTTATGCAGTTACTTAGCATTAAGTAAGCCTCGATCCCCACATTTCCGCGGAATATACAATCTCATCACTGACATCGGTCTGAGTCCATTTGTGTATGCCGAAGGAGTACATGAGCACAGGCATAACCCAACCGATAAATGCACGAATTCTGACAAAAGGCTAGTATAATCGATTATTATTATTAATTGATTTGAGATAACACTCGAGAATAGCTTATAAACATGGCTAGAGGGTGATATGGACTGGTAGTTCTTCAATAGGGTATTATTATCTCTTTTTTAAATAAAATCAGCCCACTCTTGCTCCATGCCTCCATTGTGCCAATGTAGATGACGGAGCTGAAGAGTTTAACAATATCTAATTTAAAACCTGTTCTGTTGGTGATACTTTACAAGTCTTGATAAATTGTGAAAGGTAAGATGAAAATGTCACCAGCAAAATTCAATTTACTTACTATATGTATTTAAAAGACGATTTAAGGGAGAATTTTGCCCCAAATTAGTTCTGACTCGCGATAAAATAATACATTTGTATTTCTAATAGGGTGTCTAGGTATTCTACGGGGAACAGTCATGTTGGTTTCAGGTAATACTTCTGATAATAATTATTCAATTATTACAACAAATTAGTACCGCAATTTACAACAGTCCAACTACTATTATTAAAATACATAGCTGCAGACCAATACTTAAAATTAAAACGGTGAAATTGTTCGTAACATAAGAAACAGTTCTATTCGCCAAAACAAGTAGATATTGCTCATAAGTCCGCCAGTCTGAAATGGACTTAATCATTTGCCAATTGCACTAGAACTTATAAATATGACCATACAGTGGGTCCCATCTGGATAGATATAATTTGGATGATCTAGGAGGCGGTGAGGAGTAAAGCGTGACTCCTATGTAAACAGTTGCCTTCTCGTAGTGTAACGAGAGGCGAGTAAGAAGCTGACTATTTAATATTATATTGTAAACCAAAAGATAATTAATTTTGAGGCTGAATGTATGAAATAATTTTCATTCTTAATGAAATCAATACAGCTTTGTTATAATTTAGATGGATTTTATAGGGAAAAACAATGCTTTTTACAGTGATTGAATAATCCCCGTTGGGTAATTCAATACGATCAATCACTGTTAGCCGAGATTCGGGCATTCGCAACACGGCTCTGATATCTATGGAAATTTGTTTCTTGTTTTTGATGAAAATAATCACTTTATCATGTTGTTGCAAACAAATTACAGAATCCAATTTATTTGGATTAATGTTCGTTTAAAAATGAACGTGTTATTTCAAATAAAATTCAATTTGGACTTTGTATAAGTATTTTTTATTGATAAGTAATAATTTTTGTGTCATCTTTTCTTTCCTTGACTGATTACGGGATTTTCTCATTTTGTAATTTTAGAATATGATTATGCGTAACACCGAAAAAACCGCTTTATTAAATATTTTTTAAATAGCGTGGTAAACAGTTGTACTGAATCCAATTTTCAACATTTTAACAATAATAACGGTATTCCTTAGAGTATGACATTAAAATGGATAAAAGTGCACCGCAAACTAGGTATATATGGAAATAGAACAGCAATGGCATTATTTTATATATTTGCGATTCAAAATGAAAGAGCGACACGAATAACTTTTCACGCGTGTGATATGAGCCAGGTGCCAACTCCCGGATTAAATTATTTCTGACAAACAAAAGGGACATCCCGTTTATGAATATTATTATCAACAAAGTTATATTAACTTTAGCTTTAAGGGTCATTTTGAATTCTTGGCAAATAACTGAGTATTCAGCGCTTTATTATTATTAACGAACGAAAACCGTGGCTATTTAGGTTATAATATTCATCTGCTCTTATCCCACTTGCATTGGGATAAGCAACATGCTTTTTAACACATGTTAATACGGTTTTTACGATCAGACGCCTGCATGACGTCAACCTCTCTGGGGAGAAAACACCCAGACCTAAAACAAATATTTGTGGATCACCCAAACATTCTGTCTTGGTGCGGGAATCGATCCGTTTCACAGCCGGCTACTCGTCTACTGCGCCGCGGAAGCTATCTTAAGTCATTTTATTATTGATAAAAAATAATACTTATAACTGTTTGAAATATACGTATATATTTTATTATAACGCACGATGCTTATGATCAAAAATCTTATCAATCAGCTTTTAGTCTGCATGGTGGATTACGGCCTATTTAATAAGTATACAGAAGTAACTAGGCGTAAGCTCAGTAGCAGGATACAGTAGGCAAATTATGTTATATTAAATTATTATAACTCGTATTGTTATGCCTTCGCCTCACGGCAAAATATTTATGAATATTTACACACATACGTAAGTTTTGTTTCCGTTGAAACTCATCTTAGTCGGTTTATACTACCCCTTCACTTGCCCCTAGCCACATAAGTTTCATAAAAGCCCACCCTTCGAATTTATAGCTACTGTAAATAAAGGTCGACTTCCGATAGTCACGCCAAGCGTTTAACGCTGGCGTCAGTCTGTCAATATGTAGAATATATAAAGCTACTCAACTCACCTCAGTTTGACAGCTATTGACGTCGTGCGTTAGTGGTGTGTCTAATAGTCACCCATAGATTTCATAGTGTGTAGTACTTACGCGCCGACGCGGTCACTGATGCCCGTGACGCGACCATTGGAAGCCTGCCTTAAGGCTTACTTCCCGATTCCGATCAATATAATTCCCATTGGCTGAAATCCCTTCCGAACACAACAAATTATTAGCGATATTAAAAACGTTCCGCGGACACATTAGCCTTTATTGCCCCTGTTTACGACAGAACGGTACGGCGGCCGACGCCTTCCGAATGGGGTGGATTAATGGCGGTCGCCGAATTATTGTTCCGACACTAAATTATCCATTGCTATGTCACCATTTACGCGCACAAAGGCTTCGGAAACGGGCCTTTTTAAAATTTATACGATGGTGGCCATCTACTGCCATATTTCTAAGTTTCGCAGAGTCATTATACTGCGTCTATAAAAGATATACTTATCCTACCGATATCACACTGGCTGGTTTAATGGAATGTTCTTGTATATATTATAATAATAATTTTAGTACTATTGTGGCGCAGCAACGTCGGAAGAAAAATCCAAGAAAAGCTTTTAAAAATGTTACGCATAAGCGCTTCTAAATCCTCATTCTTTAGAAACCCAATTTCATTGTTCCTTATTTTCATAAATCTCCTTTACATGAAAAATAAATACTCGGCAACAGCGTTAAAATTATGTGCGAACACGACTTCGCCCTCAAATGATATTTAAAAAGATAAATCACGCGGCGCTCATTGGTTTAATAAGGAGATGAAATCTTTGAAGGTGTATTCATGTGTGTGATAGATCGAAGGTATTTGACAAGGGTGCGACCTTTGCAGGCCACCTAACGTTTGATCCTTTCAACGAAGCTCACAGGGATGGCAAGTTGAAAAGCTACCTCTCGGATCACAGTCCCAAGTTATGTTAGGAATGTTGGGCATTGTATTGGTCGCGTCAGATTTCGCTTGAACTGTGCCCGATAGCACATCTTTACCGTAAAACCATATCAGCGGAACCGCTGTAGTACCATTATGACTTGTCAGTTAAATGACATGTAAAACACTTTTTTGCATAACTCACAACACGTATATACCCTATAAAACATAGAACACAACAAGAACTACGATGTTGTCATTTACGCGTCGCAGGTGTGACATATAGGTGACCGCTCACTGTAATATATACAGTACTAGCTTTTGCTCGCGGCTCTGCCCGCGTGAATAGACTTTTCCGAAATAAAACGTAGCCTATAACCGTCTCCAGGGCCCCATCTACATTCATCAAAATTCATCAAAAGCGGTTCAGTGATTTATGCGTAGATATTTATTTTTTTCATAAATAGTATCCTATGTTACTTCTTATACCTCCAAAAATATGTGTACAAAGTTTCATGATGATCGGTTAAGTACTTTCGCGTGAAAGGGAAACAAACAAACTTACATTCACATTTATAATATTAGTATGATGATGTAATAAAAACCCTGTTGGGCATTTTAACTCTGATATCAGAATCGATATTCATCTCATTTCATTTCCTTACCATTGTCGACAGTGCACCCATAATTCTTCTGGTAATGTGGGTATTCATGGGTAGTGGAGGCTACCATCAGGTTTTGAATGGCAGTCACGCTGTAGACAGTTTTGTATACAGCATGAATGGGCCAGCTCATCCAGGTGGTTACTACTGTCTCACAGAAAACCAGTGTAAAGTAGCTGCTTGATGCTGCGTTTACGGTATGTGAGATATCTGGAGGCCTAAATCCCTCTCCCCTTTCTAATCCCTTTCTTTTATGGTGGACAACGCGCCCATGATCCCTGTGGTATTGTGGGCGTACATGGGCGGTGGATATCACCTACCATCAGGTGACCTACTTGCTCGTCTGCCGGGCTATGTTATAAAAAAGGCGACTAAAAATAATACACGTTGTCCACTCATCAATGTTGAGATGCAAATCTATTAGAGCTATACCTAACAAGAACCTCCGTAATGTGTGTTTACGAATGTTCTCCCCCGATAGAAAACTTTGTTATTGTAGCTCACTAGTATAACTGGAATTAACAATACCCTTGCTATAACACCTGCCGAAGTATCGACAACCATTGTAAACGTGGTAAACTGCGTCTAAACTTGACCACAGAGTAGGTAAACTTCCTTTATATTGGTAGAGACCATTACCAAACAAAAACAAAAGAGAAAAGCTACTACGTTTGGCAAATATATTAAAGGCTTTATGAAAACAAGAAACGGAATAAATAATGTTTATCAACAAAACCACATAGATTCACTCTGAATAGACAAAGAAGTAGGCAGAGGTACAACTAGTACAAATGGCCAAACTTGGTTCCCGTTGCGGCGTTGGTTGTGGGGGCAGATGGCGGGTCGCTCCACATAATCCAAATCCACTGTTATATCATGATGGGAAGGTGAACCCTGGCAATAAGCCGAGATTATGCCAGGCAGAAAGAAAAAGAGCCATTATAAGCGGTGTTCATTTTTAAAAACATAACTGCGACCACTACGCAGAAAATTTAATTAAATCATTAGATTGCCGTTTAGATAATGGAAGGCATCGTCAATTGTCCAGCTTCACTGAGATAATGATATTGTCGCTTAACCCTTTCCAAAGTGTCAGTTATTATAAAGCGTCCCTATCAATCCAATTTAAACAATCATTAGAATTCGCAGGTAAGCATAGATTATTATTTTACCCGAATAAATTAATTACGTTTAATGCGAAACGAACACCTTTTTATTTTAATTGGGAGTTACTTTACGGCTCAAAAAAATATAATGATAATTCATATTATTGATAATGTTGCTACCAATAGGTGTGATCAAATACTTTGCATGCGCACCACGTTGTCGACGTCAGTTTTCGTTGTAAAATTTGGCACGCTTGTTTACCATACAGATTATAGTACCTACTTTAATAATATGCATATAAAACAACACTACATATGCACCCACGCGTGTAGTCCCCAAAAGGTAGCCTAGTTTATTTACGTCCCATGATGTGGTAGAGGGCGAGCTTATCACCACACGGGCACAAATCCATATTCCGGGCGGATATAAAGCATTTTGTGATAGAAATACCAAATATCTGGCCCAGGGATCGAACCCGCGACCTCAACACAGCAGTCGTATTGTGTACGCATTACAACTGCGCCAACAAGTTAGCCATACAGATCTACGACTTACATAATTACTCCAAACCCTTTTCAACTTTGGTGTTTGGAAGATAAGGTAAAGGTATTGTATAATTGGCTGTTAAGGATACGATGGTTACCGTAGTAGGTAAATTAGGGGTGGAGCGGAACCATGAAAGGCTCAGTTTGTGTCTGACAGGCTTTCAGCGAAGGGCAGTTTGCGTTCAGCCCTGCTCGCCGCCCGGGGCGCTCCCGGCGAACAAACAAAGCACATTGCGGTAGGAACTATAGTGAAAATATGAGAACGCGGGTAACAATTTATAATATGCAATTCTAATTTGACCTAGGAGAAGGATATGTTATACAATACATGATTATGCTTTAAACGTTTATAATAAAAAAAACACTAACTAATCGGTAAACGATTAGCGGTTTAAGCAAAGTTTGGCGCATTCAGTCTATGGGTGGGTGACTGCTTAGTGGTATTTCGACTGAGTGTCTCCGTGCTTTGGAGGGCACGTAAAAAGATGGTCCGGGCTATAATCACCTGATTCCAGTCTTTAAGTTAATTCAGAGGCCTTCGTGCGGCTTCAACTTTGACATCAGGTTTGGCCACTAACCATTTGAAGACACTGCATTGCGCTCTTCACCCCAACACATAAGATTTTAAGTCTTTTCTCTCTCAATGCCTTGTTATTTCACTGGCTTTAATATCCTTTAAACCGAAACACAATAGTGCTTACACATTGCTGCTTGGCGGCAGAAATAGACAAAGCGGTGGTACAAACCAACCCAGACGCCCTCTCGCATACGAGGATGCTACTACCTTGAAATATATTTTTATTTACTGCAAAATAAACTGTCTTTAGTTTTTAAATAACATAGACCAACATAAACGGCCCATCGCATACGAAAGAAAGAAAACTAAATTTATTTGTCACAGCACGACATGTACTTACACGCTAATTGCTAGGATATAGCAGACAATAAAATAAAAAACGAGGGACCTACCACCTAGTAAAAATTAAATTCTATATTCTATAGAAAATATTTTAATGCAGATAATGCTTAAGGCCTTAGTACAACGGCTACTATATCCAAACAAATTGAAATAAAGTATTTTTTACTTTGTTTTCATTTTATACACAATAATTTTCCCTCTTATCCTGGCCATTGAGTGTTTTGGGCACAAAAATTATATCAAACAAAGTCAACAGCTTTAGGATTAAATTAAAAGCAACTGTAATATCAACAGATATTTTTCTGAGACTATATGAATATTTTGTTGTCAAATTATATTAGGCATTTTAACCAAATTTTAACTTATTAAAAACTTTAAATTACTCGACCTCCAAAATTACGTAAAATAGTAAGTACGTTAGCAATAACGGATCACGTTTTTAAATTGGTAGATCCACACTGTATGAATGGGCCGGGCCGGCTCAACCGGGCTGTTACCATTGTCTCACAAAAAACTGTCGTGAAGTAGCAGCTTCCTGTTGCGTTTCGTACGGTGAGTTATCCGGAGGCACAAATCTCCTTCCTCTCTCAATCCCATAATCACCCTTTTCTTTTAAGATCGGAAACGCGGTCATAACTGTTCAGGTATTGTGGATGTTCATGGGAGTTGGAGATAACTTACCATCAGATGACCCACTTGTACGTTTGTCGTACAAAATCGATATCATCAGAATCGATATTTAAAGGTAATGAAATAACTCGCATACGAAAATGAGACTATAAAAATAATCATATTTATTTTTTATACTTTAATTGTTATATTGTTTGTAAACCGTATTTCGATTGATTACCTCTGCAAGAGCGATGACTCTGAGCCGGAGCTAGATATCAAGTTGTGGCGTCTACGTGCATCATACGCACCGTGCCGCGTGCGCGCTCCCAGCTTCGTAAATACGTCATACAGTTAGCTCTTCATCGCTTTACAGATGAAAATATTTTTTAAATATGATAATTTTTCTAAGCTACCTGCGTAAGGATAATATCTCACTTGTTTTTTATTTAAGTAACTATTTTTATTATACTGTCCATATGACTATCTTTACGACCTAGAAAGGGCCAACAAGGTTTTTTTACATAATGTATACCTAGTTCAATTCAAAATCATCAATGTGGTTAACTATCATAGGCTTTCTGATACGGCTTTATTACGGCAGATCAATAGTGACCGAGAGCTGAAAATACTGTTACGGACAGACAAGTGATTTTATTTAATATATTATGGCCAATTGCGATTTGAATATATTCAAAATTGTGGGCACATAATATATTTCAACCTTACATTGTACGTTACCCCGAAAAATATTTTTAATTAGCCGTCCTTGTTATTATTATTACGTACATTTGGTACACATGCTCTTCGCGGTAAGGTTGTTGGGTAAATTTAAATTACTTTTTTTGTGAGTGTGTCAATGACAGTCCTGCTATAAATTACATAATTGGAATTATTTGATTTGATAATTACGCATAAATTAGTACGAATATACAATGAATACCCGGATATTTAGGTCCGATCAGTTTTTTTTCTTGAATGACGAAACGAGCAAGTCGCTCGTCTAATGGTAAGCGCCACGCCCGCTCTTAAATAGAAGCAACACCATACGGAACTTTAAATTACAAACTATTCATGGTACTGGACTGCGTTCATCACTCTGAGACCTAAGCTGTTAAGTATCATAATGCTCAGTAATTTCCCTGGATTTAATGACTTTCGAACCGAAACACAACAGTGCTTAAATACTGTTGCTTGGGGGCAGAAATAGATAAAGTGGTGGTGAACCTAGTGAACCACTTAGCCACTTGACAGATATCAATATGTAAATAATCTGATGTTGTAAGCTTGTAACAGATCTGTATTAATCTTTAAATTTAATTCGAAATATTGTGATTAAGCATACGCACTTACTTCTGTAATCCCTGAAGGAGTAGGCAGAGGTGTAACTAGTACACCCACATTTCACCGAGCTTATTTCCGTCCCATGATGTGACAGGAGGCGAGCCTATCGCCATACCGGGCACAATTCCAGACTCCAGGCTGATACATAACAGAAAATAGAAAACATAATAGAAAACCCAATATCAGTTTTACATAACCCGGGAATCGAACCCGAGACGTAACGCGTACGCATTAAAACTGTACCACCAACAATCATTAAACAGTATACAAATTTAGAGAAAAAAAGCTTATGCTTTCTTTATAAGGAGCGTTCAAATTTAAATTACGACGCCAGCAAATTAATTGATATTCACAAATCAATTTTAATAGGAAGCGATCAAAGCCGATCAAAACCTTCAACGAAATATGTCAACTGATAGCATTTTTTATTCTCGCTCGTTACAATTCATTCGATCCTTTATGGACGTCCATTACTTGAATGAAGCGGTACATAATTTATGTATTTGTGAAATTAAAATTTCTCTTTCGCTTGACATCACTTTGTCTTCGCAAAGTAACTTTACTATTAATGTTTGAACGTTCCAAAGCTGGGTCGTGTGATTAAAAATGTATGGGTACGATGGAGATTAGTGACGAACGATGTCACTGCACTGGCGGCCATGTTGAGTGCCTGAACTTTTGATTGGTTGCGGCGTGACAAGTGACAGGTGTCATGTCGTAAGCGGCTAATGTCGGCGTGACGTGACGTGTGACGCCAAGCACGCTGCACGCTGCGGCTGACTCCCTAACCGAGCTTTAGCGACGTCGTCGTCAACAGCAATTTGTCAGTGTCAGTTATGGTTGCTGCGCACACGATACCATGTGCATTGGACGCACATTTTAAACAAACATTATTAATGTTCCTTTTTTTAACATAGTGGTGTTGTAGTCTAGATAGTTCGGCTCAATTGTGCACGTCTTGCTAGGCATGCACGTGTGCGTGAGCTTGTAAATGCGTAGTTTTGATGTGTGTGACAGTCACGGGACAGCCGTCGATCTGTATGTATTGTCAGACACATAGTAATTATTATGTCTATACAAATACACTACGCACACATGGGTTGAATTATCTATAATGTATATCTTTTTTTTTATAGTATAGGCCGGCAAACAAGCAAGTGGGTCACCTGATGGTAAGTGATCTCCACCGCCCACAATACTTAAATAATTATGGGCGCGTTGCCGACCTTAAAGGAAAGGGATAAGTTAGGGATTGGGAAGGGGACGGGAATTTTGGCATCCGGATATCTCACTCACCGTACGAAACGCAGCAGCAAGCTGCTACTTTACGCCGGTTTTCTGTGAGACAGTGGTAACGACCCGGACGAGCCGGCCCATTCATGCTGTAGACAGCGTGGCTCTACCACTCAAAAATCTATTTTAATATGTTAAAGTTACAAGTCTACAGATCTTTCTAGAAGATAAACAAACTTCTTAACAAAAATATAACAGACAAAAACACTAAAAAGGTAAAAATAAATAAGTTTTTGAGCTAGTTTTATTTTTGTTATTAAGTTTTTATTATTTTTAATCAAAGAATTCTCAAAATCAGTGCATAAAGGACGAAGTATGAATCTTTCATCCCCGATTTCATTAGAGGTGAAATTGTTTCATGAAATTAAATAAAATAAATAAATAAATACACCCAACAGTCACACACATAGTCCCAACCACACACTAGGTAAACCTGTATCGTGGGTATCGGGTACTACGAGGGACTTGCGATCCCACAACACCCAGACTCGAAACAAATATTTGTGGGTCACACAAACATTTGTCTCGGTGCGGGAATCGAACCCACGGCCTCACGCTTCGCAGGCTACTCGCCCACTGCGCCACGGAGGCTGTCAATTAAAATGGGACTAACTTTGCACTATACTATTTCGAATGAAAAATTAATATCTAAATCGGCCCACATTTGGCGGAGTTAGGCGTAGATATATTCCAAAAAAATGCGTCAAATCGAGAACCTCCTCAGTTTTTTTCTTCGGATAAAAGGATAAAAAGTGATGAAGTTGTTTGCTAAGACATCGGATTTCTAAATGACAAGGCTTGACATCCAAGTAAAGGTTAATTAGAACCTTTGTAAAAGGCCGTCGTTTGAGAAAGGCGTAGGTACCTATGTACTAATCAATAACTTGCTAATTGTACAATTAGCGCACGAAATCGTGA
Organism: Mimas tiliae; assembly: GCA_905332985.1. Classification (NCBI taxonomy): domain Eukaryota; kingdom Metazoa; phylum Arthropoda; class Insecta; order Lepidoptera; family Sphingidae; genus Mimas; species Mimas tiliae. Next base: position 8,954,335 of record HG995242.1, on the reverse strand, counting down.
GCTGAATAATTACTAAACTTTCGTACGTTTTATTTACGTGGAAAAATGTGATAAATAGTGATCAAACTTTATAATTGAGAAGAATATAAGTCATTTATATATAAATAAATATAACATTATATCACTCCTATATACTCGAAAGGGTAGGCAGAGTTGAAATTTGTATTTTAAACCCCTGTGTGTGCCCTGTGTGTGTGTCATATCGCTAATTCCTTTACGAAATTTGAAACTCACTATACAATTCTTTATTTGAAAGTCAAACCAAAATGCGTTTACTTCATGGTTCTTACGCTACTGCTGAATTAAGGTAACAAAGAAATAAAACGTTAGAAACCTCACGAAATCTTTCTTGTATTCTATCAACACTGTACCTAAACATTCGAATTCAATCTTCTTTTGTCTCTGTCCAAATCTCATAAATAGGAATGAGAAAAATCAAAGAAGCAAAGTCACCGCAGAGAATTTTAAAATCTTCTCCAAGTGGAAAGTGTGATTGACAAAAGGCGGGCGGGGAGGTATCGGAATGGGTGTTTGCCGAAGGCTTTAAACACACCTTACACGTAGCTTCTCACAGCGGCGCATAAAGCGCAACTTTGGTCTGCTCGTAAATCCACTGCTACGTAATAGCAGCGTTTTAGCTTTTGGGATAGAAGATATAAAGATTTAAGATTTATGTTTATGAAAATTGTTGCTGGTTGAATGTGTGTAATTTTAAATCGCTGCTTATGAAGCTGGTTTAAGTAAACATTTAAAATCTATGTTAGATTGTGTTTCCTAAATGGCAAAAACGGAAAGCGTTATGTCCGTTCGTATGTTACAGCCATTTTACTTATAGGACTTTAAGGATGTTTGGATGGTAAGTGTATTCTATGAACCGCTATACAAAAGTGTAGTGAAATTAAGAAAAATATGTTTTTGAGCGGCGTTCCATTCAATAGCAGCGATAACTCAGCGGGGATTGGTATGGACTGTCGAGACAAAAGTCGCAGGTTCGAAACTACCCCCAAGAGCATGCACCTCTGACTTTTATAAGTTACGCGTATATTCATTGTGAATTATCGTTTGCTATAACGGTAACGGAAACATCGTGAGGAAACCTGCATGCTTGAGAATTTCTCCAAAAAGTATTTCGAAGGTAATTGAAGTCTGCCAACCCGCATTAGGCCAGCGTGGTGGATTAAGGCACAAGTAATAGTACAATACAGGGCTGATAATATTATTACCATACATATAACTGAGGTTTTTTCCATTGTACATAGGCATGTGTGAATCATTAGATATGTCCTTAAATATGATAATAGAGGTTACAACATTACTTTTTTACTTATATGAGTCATTAGTTTATGAGATATGCGGTTTCCATCGTGAAAAATGTGTCAGAGGGGGAACCCTCTGACTTTTAAACTACGGGGTGAGAAAATTCTGAAAGACACTGGATGGAATAAGTTATTGAACAAAATTATCCGTTATTTAATTCCGTAAATAAAAAAGCAAATTATACACATATTTTATACCTTTAAATACATATTTATTATCTCCAAATATAATATTTTTTCGGCAAACTAACTACTTTATACCTGATGGTAAGTGCAGTGCAATGGAAGAATAGTGTCGACCAACAAACGATGGTGCCTCTATCGTAGGTTGCCAGAACTATGCCGATCTGTTTAATTGCCTCATCGCACTCCGTTTAAGACCCCATATTATAGGAAGGAGTAAAATGTTTATAAAAGGTTACCTATGAACTTTTAGGTGGGAAAAAAATCAGTACTCGAGACGCAGTACAAAATAACTTTGAACAGTTTGTTGCCTCCCGCCCAGCCGGTTTCTTCAAGAAGGGCATCGATAAATTGTCACTGCGCTGGCAAAGATTGCATGGGTGGTTACTTTGATTAATAGACATAAAAAGATGAGAAAGAAATACTTTAACTTTTTATGTATAGAACGGCAATTTCGTAGGTAAATAAATAAATACTTACCTATTATAAAAAAAACAAGATCGTTTCTAGGCGTTTTAATGAAATAAAATGTAATGGAAAAAGTATATTCGGACCATTAAACTTTTTACAATTTCATCGTGTAGATAATGTCATCGAAAAAACTGAGCGAGCGGTCATCAATCAGCCTGCTGGAGAGCTCGCGCGCACCAAACTGTGTTTTTGTTTGGACCATCCACTTTTCCAAACGTGTTATATTGTGTTTGTTGCCAAACAAATATGATTTTTATCATAGAGCTTTTTAGGATATGGAATTTTTTTAAGAAAGAAATTATAGTGACAAGCTTAATATTTTGTTAGAAAATATTCGAGTATCGACTTTTTCGAGAGAAATTAGGAGATCCTGGGTGAAATCCCAGTACCTCAATATGTGTTTGAGTTTTATAAAAATCAATAGCTGTTCGTTAGTCTATATATTATTCGTATTATAGACCGATTTATATTAACACTATATAATAAACAATGATACTATAGACCTCCTTTTATTTAATTATTTACAATTCTAAAAACATTAAACAATTGTCAAATGTCAATATTTATTTGACACAGTCAGTTCGGCAATTTCTGATTTTATGAAGTATGATTATGAGTTCAAAAATTGATTGTTATGACTAAAAACAAGTATTATGTATTGGTATTTTGTGTTAGTGCAACTGATAATAGCTTTTAAGAGGCTTGTCGACTGTATTAAGCCAAATTCATAGATGGAAGACCCGACAATGAAGTCTTTAAAATGCTTCTTGAGGTACCTATATCGTCTTCAGCACACTGTCTCTTTCAGGTACTAATTTGTGTTTAAATTACAAGTTACGTACGTATGTCCGTAGAATTGTGTACATCTTAATTAAGTTTATTAAAAAGTGAGTGTCGTTCATAATAATTAATAATGATGTCATCAATCTTATCGATCTTAATAAACCAGTAATTAAAATTAACGTGACATTTTTGGATGTCTTGGTTTTGAAAAGCTCCGGTACATAAGTACGAATTGTCAGGTGTATGTAATGCCCCTAAAATATGACCACACCTTTCTGTAGTACGTTGTATATGGATACAACGTGTTACAGAAGAGTGTGCTCAAATTTGCGCAACGGATAGTGTACGATAAGTATTTTACTTCCGGAAGTATTAAATTAAAATCATCTTCTTTATTATCAAAAGAGTGTGTCATTCTTTTGATAATTAAGTGTGTGTGAGTGTGTGTGAATATAGCGTTTGTCAATATTCGACTTGCAACTGGTAAGCAATGCCACTTCAACATAAGTATCTACTCTCGCTCACACACTTTTAATGCATAGGAATGTGATCGATCGTAATAAACGAATGATTAAAATTAGCGTGATATTTTAGGATGTCTAGATTTTGATAAGATTCGGTACATAAACGCTTACTGTTAAGATGTATGTTACAATTCCTAAACATAACCACACCCTTTTGTACCACGTTGTATACATACATAAGCTCACACCTTTATCCCCAAAGGGGTAGGCAGAGATGCACCCACGTTTCGCCGAGCTTATTTCTGTCCCATGGTATACAGGCCTATCGCCATACCGGGCATAATTTCCAATCCCGGGCTATCCGAATGGGTGATTATCCGAATCGAAAACTCAATTTTTTTTATATAAAGAAACAAAACACAAATTGTGATTTCCCGACCTGGGAATTGACCCCAGAAACTCTCGACCTTAGTACGCTGCTACTAAACCAATGAGGCGATGTTTGAGTTTTCTTTTTTTGATTGCTCAGATCGACATACGAGCAGGCAGCCCACCTGATAGTAAGTGGTTACCGGCGCCCATGGGCCTCAGCAATGCCAAAGCACAGCCAAGCTTTTGATTCAAAAAAGCACACATGAGTTGCAACTTTCACGGGATTGGAATTTGTGGCCGGTATGGTGGTAAGCTCGTCCCTTATTACAATAAGTTTGAAAATAAGATGAAGATGAGTTTAGTGAATTCTATTTGCACCTCTGTCTACCGTAGAGTTTGTAAATTAGGATGTTTGTTAGTCAATCACGCATTAACATCTGAACCGTTTTGGATGAAATTTGACACACAGGTAGAGCATGACCTAGATTAGGACATAGGTTACTTTTTATCCTGGAAATAACTGCCGGAATGGAGTCACGCGGGCGTCGACACGAGTAAAAGCTTGTGTATAACTATGTACACTTATAACCTAATAGAAAATCTTTTACGTGGAAACCCTTAAGCGAATAGGTGTAATTTTTATCGTATATGTGATTTACGTCCGCCCGATGGGCTCGGGGTAGACCGTGCCTTATCTCAATGGATGGGTCGGGTTATGTTTTTTATATCCGCATAGATTTTTACAATCTTGTGTCAGTTCCAATTTTGTGTCACTCCAAGCGCTTGCCTATACAGGGAGCCTTTGCAGTAAAGTTTTAGCTTAGTTTACGACAGGCATATGACGTCGGTCTTCTTTATACTCATAATCTACTTGAAGGAGAGCGCTGCCAGGTAGTATAAGCGTCTCTTTTTTAATATATATACATACCGCTGGTAGCGGACTAAGAAGGGGGCGGTCCGCTCCGGCCTCCTGGTCTTAGAACGGTCCCAAATCTCGTAATGTTTAGCCTATGCATACTTAAGTTACCAGCAAACGCAAAAAAAGACCCCCAATTAGATTTGCCGCTCCCGAGCCCCCAATTAGACTTGTCGGCCCGGGTCCCCGATGGGCTTAGACTGCCACTGCATATCGCATAGGGTGCGTGTCATTTGTGCTTGATTTTAATTACATTTTGAGGTCACAGTATTATTTTATATGTAGTCCATAGTATGGGTCATACATCTTACAGCTTGCATTCAGTAGGATTCTGCCCAGTACTATGTGACTACATCTCCAAATTGATGAATCTTACGACATAGGCAGGCGGATATGGAGAATCGAGCGGTCTAATTCCTAAACCAGGAATGCACGATGCGGCGTCTTATTTTCATGCTTAATTATACGTATATTTATTTTTTTATTGTATTATAGTGGTATTTATTCTCCTCTTGTCTTGCGGATTTGTCATATCTTTTAATAGGTTCATGTTATCTTATTTCGATGAGGTTCATACAATAGTTAAAATATATTAAACATATAATATAGCCATTTAACATTGGGAAATTATTGCTTAATCTGTGTGTAGCATATTGCAAACTTAACTTGTGGGAAAATAGTCTTTACGTTTATTAATGTAGTAATTATTAATATGATTATAGCAAATTATGATCTTATAGTTAAATTATGATCTTGTAAAAGTTTACACTACTGTCATTTACGTTATGTGTTTCAGTAATTTTCGTTTTCTTGCCAAAATAGTCATACAAGAGAAAATCAAGTAATTAATCTATTGTTCTAACAGATCTGTATTAAGTCATCATCATCACGCATTCCGAGTTCTTCTGAAATAGACGAAGATTACCGAAGCCTACAACTTTAATCTTAGTAGGTACTTTATTTTTGTACCTACACATGTATGCGAAATTATCGTTGTCGAAGTCAGCTTGAATACACGAAAGAATTGTTTGTCATGTCATGTCAGTTTAAGAGAACACAACACGATATTCACGGGCCAGTAATTTTAGCAAATCTCTCAGTAAGTGAGCTCATGTTGCGCCACACGAACAGGATTAGCCTAAGCTCTGAGAACTGTTTTTCTCTCTACGATTCATTCGAGAGAAGTGTGCCGGAAATAAATAAAGCGAAACTTGGATCCGAGACACGAATAAGGCCTTAGTAGAAGAGAAATAATTTGCTAGGGATAGCCCTAAGCTTAGATAATAATATGAAAGTGTTGGTCGTTGGAAATTTTTAGGTACACACGACTCAGCGATAATTCCGAGGGAACTTTTAGCGTTTACGTTCACTCCAGAAAATGTTGAATTACATACTAAAAGAAAAGGTGCTTACAAAAGCGAAGTTATCGAAAGAAAAACGACTTTTGGAATGTAAGGGAATATAATTTTGTTTTCTTTGAATATTTTCGTTGTTAAAGCTAAGATAAGTCATCAAATTATGCGAACGCTATGTTGTTTACAAATTGTTTCTGAAACGAGTCACGTTTCCATTTAGATGTAGGCAAAAAAATTAACAATTTAAATAATGTTTCTTCTCTACATTTTTAAAACCTGTGCCCCTCTTCTGCTTATAAAGATTGCCTTCTTAAGAAGGCAATGTGGAGTTCACATTTCGCGAAAATTTATCTGCCTAAATTTTTCTACTTTGTATTTCCTTATATTATTACTTATAATTCTTTATTAGAGAAAAATTACGAGGCACACAGCGCTGTTGTAAATCTGTTGAAATACTCTGCCCAAAGGTACGAGTAAGTTCTGAAAGGACGTAAAGTTTACTGACATTTACACTTATTTTTAATCTCTGTTGACTCTTTACTTACGAAATTGTACTAATAAATCTAAATTGTCGGACAAGGTATTAGGACCCAAGATTTCTTACTAACAAAAATCTGAATAAATTAACTTTAAACCAGACTGAGCCCACGAACGCAACGTGTAACATAATATCAGCCCTGTAATTTATACGTCCCACTGCTGGGCACGGGCTTACTCTACTGAATGAGAGGGGTTAGGCCTTAGTCCACCACAATGGCAATATCCGGCATATTTCACACTTCACACACCTTCGGAATTCTTTTGGAGAACTTCTCAGGTATACAGGTTTCCTCACGAAGTTTCCTTCAACGTTAAAGCAATCGATAAAAATTAACAATCAATATACACGTAACTAAAAAAAGTCAGAGGTAGGCTTGCTCTTGGGGCTGGTTTCGAACCTGTGACTTACGTCTTGACAGTCGGTACCACTCCCAGTGAGCTATCAATACTTTTTGCAACGGACATTTCATTTTATATGAAACCTAAGGATTAGTAACATACTTTATCATACATACCTACGCAGTGATACGCATTCCACGTTGTATACGATAAGTCTGTCTCTAGCTTTATGTTATAATATCAAATGTAGATAAACTAGATTAGGTTTGAGTTGTTAACCTTTTGTAACCTTTAAACCTTTTCTTTATGTAAGGGTATCCAAAGATATACATTATTTTTGTAGTCCAAATATAGATCTAAGAAAGAAACAACATAATAGGAATACTTAAAAGTCTGATGGAACTTTTCTAAACATAATGTATGAATAATACATCGTTAAAATTAAACGCAATGTTATTTTACCAGATTTTGACGAGATGATACAATGCCTGCCTCGGTGGTGCAGTTGTAATGCGTACGCTATACGACTACTGTACTGAGGGTCTCTGCTTCGATCCCCGTGTCGGGTAAAAGTGATATTGGGTTTTTCTATCATGAAATGCTTAGTATCGGAGTATGGAATTGTACCCGGCATGGCGACAACCTCATCCTCTATCACATCATGGGACGGAAATAAGCTCGGCGAGGGTAATGCCACTGCCTACCCCTTCGGAGAGTACAAGCGTGAGTGCGTGTGTGTGTGTATATAATGTGATAACTTTGTTTTATTTGCACTTTTTTTTTTTTGCAAACGAGCTAGTGGGGCACCTGATGGTAAGTGATCTCAACCGCCCATGTACAACCACAATACCAAAAGAGTCATAGGCGCGTTACCGACCTTAAACGAAAGGGATAATTAAGGAATTGGGAAGGGAAGGAATTTGGGCCTCCGGATATCTCACTCACCGTACGAAACGCAGCAGTAAGCTGCTACTTTACGTCGGTATTCTGTGAGACAGTGGTAACGACCCGGACGAGCCGGCCCATTCATGCTGTACACAAAACTGTCTACAGCGTGGCTCTACCACGTCAAAGTAATTACAAAACATAGCACGGAATTAAAAACGTATTTGAAAATATTGATAGTATTTGTTGTATATATGATATAATGCAGATATAAAACTCAAAGATTAAATGGGTACTCATGCTCAACATTGAGAAACTGAAAATAAGGAATGCAGTTTAGAAGCTGAAGAAAAGACTAACAGTATCTTGCATGATTAGCGAAAATTTTGTAAAATATCTGTTTTAACAATTGTTCTTATTTCGTTGTCGACAACTAAACTAAACTAAAAGTAGACCTGTCAATAGTATGTGTAACGAACGGACTTAAAAAAAATTGTGTGTAGAACGTTAGTTAGCGTAAACGTAAGGTCATATACTACGTAAATGGGTTTTATTTTATTAAAAAATCGTCATGTAAAAACAGAATCTTTACGTATACAATGTAAAGAAAATACAATAATTATAACTGTATTCTATGTATATTGTAGCAAACAACTTCAAAGATTTCTGTTCCTTGTAAGTCAGTTCCGCAGTCTTCAAGCCCAATTAATTCTAATTTGTAAAAACGAATTTAACATTTTATTAGAAGCGATAAGCATGAAGAGAATAAGGCCTGTTTCGCCCAATTGGTCCCTCTTTAGCTGAATGCTCCATTTAATTTGGAAACGTGTTATTCAACTTCATCACAAACTTTGTGTCAGGCCGGATAAAAGTGTCTTAAATTTAATTACGAAGATTGCTTGACATAACTACTGTCCAATCTCCATTGTTTTCCGCACAAAGAGAATACGACGGACTGCTTTAACATTAATTCGATTTATTATGTGTGGCCAAAATTACGGGTGACCGTGTAAATATTTAAGGGGCTCGGATAAGCAGAACCACCTCTATGTTATCTGTTGGCGAGCACATCAAAGGTCTGCGTAAAAACTGTCCCACCAACCTGTAGGCCAGAACCGGGCACACCCCACCATGATCGTCCAGCAGCTCGCTAACGGCTTTCGTTGATCTTCCATGGGTTGTGCGCCCAATGATATTTCACAAATCGGTGGGGGTGAAGATCAGCGAATACAGAAGGCGAACAAATTTATAACGACGTGGGTCAGTGCAGAATGTGTGTAGGAGGAGACGTAAATAAAGATAAGATAATCATATTATAATGTATTATATTATTAGGTCAAGATAGAAAACAATAAAAAACACGGGATCTTACCTTACCTTTTTATACTTTGTATTGCCACGTTAATTTCTTATATAAGGTTAAATATTGTGTAATACTATGTTTTTGTTTACAGTTACAGTGGTTACATCGAGAGCTCTCACTATTCATAACACTCTTTAGATATGTTACTAAGCAGGTTTAGGCAGGCGATAAAATTGCGTGATAATTCAGTAGATGTAAATTATTTATAGCAACCTTTTGTGAAAATGGCAGAAATTATACTGTGTGAATAAAACAATAAGCATAAAGTTTTGAATATATATTTGTTATTTTGTTTAAGACAATACTACCACTCTGGTCACTATTATGGTATCTATAATAGTATAATTGATATGATATTAAAAAAACATATACTGAAACATTTATAAAAAACACTGTGATTAATGTAGAACAAAAGGAAATCAATAATGAACTAAAATACGTACCGCAAAATGGTTCTTTACGATGAACATTGAATATCTAAAGCGAATTTTAACCAAAAAGCAATCAGCGGTGAATTTCTACTCTTTGTTGAAAATAGAATAAAAATTTATTTTATCTGTGAGCTCATTTCATATCCACATCCATTGGGTAAAACCTCAACTAAGTGAAAACTGACTGTATTCGACAGCGAATTTTGCAAGTAATACCGTTTTCCTGTTACGTAACTATATAACGTTTCAACGTGTATGCCATCCAACTTTATTATTATCTACCATCTAATTTATTGGGAGTTACAATCGGGTTTATTTGTTGGCTGTACTCGCGTACATTATGATTTTAATTACAAATATAAGTAGATAGTGCAAATTTTGTGACATTAAATTAATAAAATGAGCGTTGTATAATTTTAATAATGCTTTGTTGTACTTGACAACCCCGGGACCTCACGGTTTTTAGCCTATATAAAATATGACAAAATTAAACATCTATGCTGCCTCTACCAAAGAGATTTCAGTTAAGGTACTTACCTTAATGCTTATTCAGCTTTTTAAAGTTTAAGTTACTTTTTTATGGTAATACATTTTATAAGATAGGTATCACCTACTTCCGTCAAATGTGATGAGTCTTCTTTACTATAAGGCATTTCTACTACGATAAAGTCGCGACTAAAAGTTAGCCTGAACTAAAATAATTAAGGAAAATAAACTAGAGGATTGATGGGAACATTATTTCAAATGAAATGTTTGTTAGCGTTTAGCAAGTCCAATAAATCGGACGGAAATACAATCTCTAGGAAATCGACGCGAAATAGCAGTTTGCTGTTGCGTTTCGAAATCGGAGGCCCAAATCCTTCTTTCCTTGTCCTTTCTTTTTAAGGCCCTCTAAGGTCAGCAACGCGTCTATCTATGGTTCTTCTGGTATTGCAGGTGTCCATAGGTGGTAGACATCACTTACGATCAGGTGACCTATTTGCTAGTTTACCGGGTTAATATACTATTAAAAAAAAGGTATTTTTAGTAATATTATTAACGTGAAAAGGCAGCTCGGGTTTTAGTCATTTTAATAGTTATTTGTTTAGGTTACAAGACAAACCGAGAGCACCTCGTATCACGAACAAAACAGACCTTTAATCGTTTACCCTCTGCATTTATCATCCAACCCTCGTATGCTAAACTCAATCTCGCCACTTTAGGGTTGCTACAAGAGTGAGTGGCCAAATAAAACCGAGCCCGAGGGGTGACGGAAAATCGAAGTAAGTTTTTTAAATCATGGTGTATAAAAACGTTTTATTGATAAGTACATTTGAAGTTTATATTTTCTTTCTTTCTGTCTGGCGGTATCACGGCTTGGTGGCAGAGTCCGCTATCCTACTAAGATTTTTGAAGTTTAGGTACATTCAACATCAATTTTAAAAAGGTTTTTTTATTGAGTGGTTTAGCCACGCTGTAGACAGTTTTGTTTGCAGAATGAATGGGCCAGCTCGACCGGGTTGTTGCCACTGTCTCATAGTAAACTCACGTAAAGTCGCGGCGTGTTGCTGCGTTTCGTACTGTGAGTGAGATATCTGGAAGCCCAAATCTACGAGTACATCTCAATGTCATAGTGTGACAACCCTAAAACGTCCGTAGCGTGATACTTAGTAGGTACGTACTTATCCTTGTCTAACGAACCGTGTTTAAAGCCTCGTTAGCATCACTTGTCTACGACTGATGATCCTGGCATGTGAGCTGCGAATATCACAAGATATATTTTCTCACAGCACATCCTTAATTTGTTATTAGCATTTTAAACATCAGCTTCTACGTTTAAATTAGATAGTCGAAAATTGAGTTATTCATAATTTATTTTAATATTTTCGATCGATTTCGAAAGTTAACGTGTGAAATGTGAATTGACTTTCACTAAAGCTAGTGTTGCGATTCGCGTACCTATCATGACTGTGTGTTAGCCAAGTCTGATTCTTAGGTCACCCAGTGGTCGCAGTGAGCGAGTAGCCGGTTGCGAAGCGTGAGGCCGTGGGTTCGATTCCCGCACCTAGACCAATGTTTGTCTGATCCACAAATATTTGTCTCGGGTCTGGGTGTTGTGGGAACAGGTGTGGGTGGCAAGTCCCTCATAGTTTCACACTATGAGGTATAACCTGTATCGTGGGTATCAACCCACGATACAGGTTTACCTAGTGTGGGATCAGGACTATGTGTGTGACTGTTAGGTGTATTTATTTAGCCCTTTTTCGTATTATTTTTGGTGTAATTTAATATTTAACATACTATAATAACGTCATAATGTACTTAATATTCTGCAGATTTAAAATGCTGAATACTCCTCTGACCTCTCCTCCTACTAATTTTATAAATCTGTAGGAAAAGGTGTAACTCACATTTCGCAGAGCTTATTTCCGTCCCATGGTGTGATAGGGGGCGAGCCCGCTAAACCGGGCACTATTCTGGACTCCGGGCTGATACTGAGCATTTCGTGATAGAAAACCCCAGTATCACTTTTACCCGACCCGGGATACCATAACTAGAGACCTCAGCACATCAGCAGTACCGCATACGCATTACAACTGCGCTACCGAGGCATCCCACAATTTTTTTTTATTTTATGTTAGAAATGCAAGAAATAAAGGCTTTATTTATTTGGAACAGACTAAAAAAACGGAGATTTTCAATTTAATGCGTATATGCGCCGCGGATTTCTTTTGTATGTATAAGTATTGAGTGATCCAATTTTAATGATGATTCTTTCTTCATTCGAAGGGGTATAGCTCAAAGTTGGTTCCATTCTAATTTCAAGAAGAAATTCCATCCCTAAAGTGTAATCAGGGATACAAGACTCAAACAAAAGCCTAAAAATAAAAATAATCTATTTCGAGTCGGTGTTTTCCATGAATATTCGAAAATTATACTGCAATAGCATCGACTCAGAATTAGTTATTTTTATTTTTAGCTTTTTGTTAATGGAATTGATTTTATTTTTATTAAAAAGCTTTTACGGAGAAATGTAAGTAATATATACAGTACTCTACAACAATATCATGAAGTTCGTGTGAGTTATGCTTGGAACGGTCAAATCCGCAGGGATACAGAATCAACACTACTCGTGTAGACTTCGTACTGAGGCTCTGGGGCAGGTTCGCAAAGTAGAAATATTAAGGCTGCAACTAGGGCTAAATTGTAATAATGACAATTTTAAGAAACCTGCTGAACTAATCGCTATACAAAAATAAACATGTGTGCAATTCACACGTGGTAGAATTGAACCTTAAAAAAAATTGCCTTCAAGATAATGAGACGAATGTAGGTTTTAGTAATGATCATAGTGATGCAAAGTTTGATAATTATTTTACATTTTATTCGTATATATTACATAGATTTATTCAGACTCAGAGCTTACATTTTCGATAAATGATACAATGAAGAATGTTACTATAAAAATTATGAAATAACTCTACAAACGTATAACACGTACACGTATACAAAACACCACGGTTGTTGTGATGCCTTTTCTCAAGCTTTGTACTACGCATGCGTGCACAATTGTATAATGCTTCCTATCTCATTTTCTCCCACTTTAAATCTTATGAATTTATGTGTCTGTCTCTTTTTACTGTCGCTTTTTCGTTTCATTGACTTTAAAATCACAACGATGCTAAAGAAGTTTTCGCTTCAAAAATGTATGTGTAAGTAATAGTATATTTAGTTTCGATAGTTTCGAAGCAGAGTTTGTTTATGTGCGCTCAACTTATGTAAAAAAAATTAATTACTGTTATTTTATCAACTTCGGCGCAAAATTTCTAGTGATCGATTCAAATATCAAACTAATCCTTGTGATCGAATAAGAAAACGCAACGTATTCACTTTTACAAAATGTTAAAAAAATTTAAGCAAAAAATAAAAACAATTACTAACGCTGCTGCCACGCGCTATCTCGCTCGTGCGAAACCTACATTCTGGCATATTTTTGTACGGCGCAAATTGTTAAGGTCATTGGCGTGGGGTACAGTCTTAACGGACTTTGAGTTAACACTGTGTCAACAGTCTCAACAGCTAGTGTTCGCCTTGTATTTAATAATAATTTATTTATCTGCATTTTTTATAACTTTATGTCAGTGTACACTTTACTACATTATTACTGTTATTTACTATTTAGTCCTGGTTTGTGAAAGTTGTTGGAATTTGTGTAAATTTTGTTAAAGCATTATTTAATTTAAATTATGTTGAGTGGTAGAGCCACGCTGTAGACAGTTTCGTCAACAGCATGAATGGGCCCGCTCGTCCGGTTCGTTACCACTATCTCACAGAAAACCGGCGTAAAGTAGCAGCTTGCTGCTGCGTTTCGTGCGGTGAGTGAGATATCCGGAGGCCCAAATTCCCCTCCCCTTCCCAATCCCTTACTTATCCCTTTCCTTTAAGGTCAGCAACGCGCCCATGATTATTTTAGTATTGTGGGCGTATATGGGCGGTGGAGATCACTTACCATCAGGTGACCCACTTGCTCGTTTGCCGGCCTATACTATAAAAAATAATAATCTGTTTTATTTTTGAAACTATTTAGTTTTACTAAGATTATAGTGGTGGTTTGACTCATTATTATCAGTGCTGCGTGGTATTGCTGAATACACTCACGTGAATCACTAGTTGAGTTTGCTTGGACAATGCCGATATTGTACATTTTGTTTAATTTATTCGTAGCGAATCTTAATACATCTGGATCCTATCGCGATATAACAGCCAATAAGTCAGTGAAGGTCTTAAATTGAAGTAAAAGAAAATTAGATGTTTTAGTATCTGAGAACTTATTTGATTTAAATGCTTCGAAATTAAACGTATTTTTAAATTATTTTTCCAAGTCGTACTACGATGAATTTAATTAAAAACGAAAAATTTCACGTCCAGCAGATAATAAATATATCTTGTATTCCTTAACTGGTAAATGATTTACAAACTTCTGTAAAATTTAAATTTAAACGATTTTCATACTCAATAATTTGTTACATACATACATACGCGCTTACGCCTCTGCTCTCCGAAGGGGTAGGCAAAGGTATAACTAGTAGGTACACCCACATTTCTCTGATTTTATTTCCGTCCAACGATGAGATAGGGGGCGAACCTATCGCCATTAATAGGGGTTAAGCCTATCACCATGATTTGTTATGAACGAAATAAGGAACGAAAAGACAATGAAGTTCATCTTGAGGTAATGACAAAGTTTCTCAATCACCTTCGTTCCCTCTCTATTAGGAACAAAACATTGAGCTCATTGAGGTTAACCATCTTCGAACGAAAACAGCGTAATTAAGTTTAGTGTTAGGGATTTTGTAAATGGGAATATTTATTAGATTGGCGCGTTGTTTATTACTTTCAACACTCTCAGGTGCCCACTGCTGTTTGTTTACTTTAAATAATTATTATGTATTTATCAATTCAGTTTTTTTTTAAGTTTCTTTCTGTAGGTACTATACACCTTAAATTGCCAGCGCCGCACCGTATTAAAATATATCGGTTTAGTTTTTTACGAATTAGTAAGTACCGAGCGAATTGTAAACAGAAACTTCACCTGCGTAGTAGTTCAATATAGTTCTGATAGGCCCGGGCGGAACGAAGAACCGCGGGGCGCCGATGCTTTATGCCATTGGTTCATCATTCGATGTTTTTTTCTATCGGGCTCTCAACTGTCCCTACTACTGACAATCTGTGCTTACGACCCGTGCCGATAATAATATAAATATAAAACCAATTTCCGGCCAACCGAGCCTGTATGTGGCGACCTGCCGTTTGACCCCCCACAACCCGCAATGGGAACCAATATTTGCTATTGTCTTGACTGTTAATCAGCAGAATGTACCACGGTGTGGTTGGCTTTGGGCCTAAGATATTGGTGGCCTACTTATACTCCGCGAGTAGGAAATTTTGATGACGATTATCCAATCATAACAGACTTACATGGCAAAAATAAGTCAACGCTACATGTTTAAAATATATTTTATCTAGCTAAAATACACCTATACAACCTGCAGTGTTAGTTTACACGACGGCTCACAAGACCAGGGCTGCCAGTAGAACCAGCATATTTTTTTGGGCCCTTTTAATTACACAAAGTATTCAGGATATAATCACTGGTAAAATATCAACATAAACACAATTATTTTAATAAAAAAATCACCAAAACTTACGTTGATTTTGTTTTTACTATACAATCAGTTATACATGAGAGTCCACGTCATAAACATGATATAATCGACAACCCAAATATACAATTTCTATTATATTATATTTATGGTGAGGACGTGAAATTATGCAGTTTTTGTATCTAATTATACAATCTGGCAACCCTGCGCAGGATACCGTAGCTGTCGTGACCGCAGTATAATATACCCGAGTACCCTCTGAGGAAATGCTTTTCTTGGCAGGAATTCGTAATTTTTTCTACGCCCGGAATGATTTCCCTACTGCATTCGTGGATGAGAGGGCAGCTAGAAAACTTTGTAAACCCAAAGCTAATTTACTCTTTTTTTTTGTATATTTAAACCATCAGATTGTCGGTTCATCCATGGCTAAATCTTGATAAACAGAACTCGTTTACTTTTTGCGATGTGAAACTCTAGATAAAAATGTATTTTTTGGTGCTGCATGTAACAATTTTAAAGAAAGGTAGAATAATGTACTGGTATACTTGGAATGTAGTTTACAGCGTTGTTATTAGAAAGGTCATCAATCTTTATTATTAAGATAACAAAAGTTTTTCTTATAGTAGAGATGGATAAATGAGCAAGTTTTATATTGTATGTTTATATTACCTCTAATATTGAACTACTATGCTATGGGCTATTTTCTAAGATACTTGAGAAAACTTCTGCCGATATTATTCAGTTTGGTGACTTTACCCTTCATAAGGGACATAATAATAATTTATAGTTTCGGTTTGTTTGCACAAACTCCAAGACTGAGGTTTATAGTCCCGACTTTAATTTAAACTTGAACTCACCAAAGTCAACTTGAAAATTATCTGTCATCATAATACAATTTTTGTGGCTATTTATATAAATATACATGTGGGTCTTTATGTTTTTTGTTTGTATAATGTTATAATATTTAAGATGTAAGATGTACAATTTAATATTTGAACGTGGAATGGAACGTAAGAACGTATACATACGCACTCATGCCTGTAATCTCCGAAGGGGTAGGCAGAGGAGTAACCAGTGCACCCACTTTTCGCCGAGCGTATCTCCGTCCCTTGATGTGATAGGGGGCAAGCCATACCGGTATATTTTGATACTGGTATCATCATTTTATTGACTCAGACCTGGGTCTGGACTAACTATCTTAGTCTATCTATCTTATCTTAGTCTTAGGTATCTTAGTCTGGACTAACGGCCATTCTCAATGAACTATCTTAGTTTTATTATCCGTATATATTCGGATATCAACCAAAGTAAGCAGGTATTTTGTACGCGTGACCTTCACACTGTATTTTAATTGGCTCATTTGTGCTAAGTGTAAGTCGGGGTTCGCTTTATAGAACTCAGCCTAAGCCGGGGTTGTTTCCACCCCATTGATGTTGGTTGTGTTTTACAAGTTCTCTGGTATGCGGGAGGCTGTCTGGGTTGGTACCTCCGCAGTTTTAATACGGGTTTAAGTAAGTAAAGTAAGTTACAGCAATATTTTATTATAAGCAGCGATAGCTCAGATGGGAGTGGTACGGATTGTCGAGACGTCAGTCGCAGGTTCGAAACCAGCCCCAAGAGCATGCACCTCAGACTTTTCTAAGTTACGTTTGTATTCATTGTTAATTATCGCTTGTTTTAAAAGTAAAGGAAGCATCGTAGGGAAATCTGCATAGTTGAGAAGTTCCCATAAGATCTTTCGAAGGTATTTGAAGTCTGCCAACCCGCATTAGGGCAGCGTGGTGGACTAAAGCCTAACCGTTCCCATTCAATAGAGGAGGCACGTGCGTAGCAGTGAGACGTGTATAATACAGGGCAAGTATTATTATTATAAAACGGGTATAATAAAGTTTCCATGTTTATTTGTTTAATTATTTCGAACGAGCTCGTGGTTCTCCCGGTTCTGTATGCGTTATTATGTTAAGCCTCAGGAAACTCATTTTTCTTCAATTTAATCTCCATATTACTGTGTAATACTAGCTGTACGCTCAATTTGGTTGATTGCGAAGGAAAAGAGTAATAGCAAAATGTTTTAGATTTATAATAAAAAAATGTACTTTTTGACTAGAGGTCCTGTGTGCCTAGGGCGAGTTTTTTTAGCTGATACGTCATTCGTATACGATAATTATGTATGAAGTTAATCACAATCCACTATAGTCGTTATAGGGGCCTGCATACGTCTTTTCGTAAATACGGATTACGTGACAGATATCGAAAAACTGTCACCGAATTAATGAAGTGAATAAACCGATAAATATAACCTAACTGTTAAAAACCTCTGACGTCATTTAGAAAAACATGCGTAACTTATAAACGGAGAGTGTAAGTGGACCACCAATATCTTAAGCCCAAAGCCGTGGTACACTCTGCTGACCAATGGCGAAACTTGGTTCCCATTGCGGGTTGTGGGGGATAGGCGGCGGGTCGCACCACATAATACTAAATCCATCGTCTAATAATGATGGAGAAAAACCGACGCTGGCATTAAACCGGTATAACGCCAGGCAGAAAGAAGTGTAGCTTTTAAACAGTTAAACAGATTTTATTCAAACATAGTTAAGATCCATCCCGAATAAACTGGTTTTCAAAAAAAAAATCTAATCGGTACATTTGTTTAGGACTTACGATGCCACAGATATATACACAAACACACACATTCATAGATAGACAAATGGATCAAACTCCCCTCTAACACCCTTCTTTATTGCCGGAGGTAAAAAAAAAACGCTAAAGTTGATTACTTCCAGACGATTATTTATACCACAGTATCATACATGCTATGATATATTATTATGTGTTTACATTCTAGGATTAAGATGTCATTCTCATTAGACAATTTACTTTCTTATCTATGTCTGTAAACTCTACTGAATAACAGAACAATTTTTTTGACAAACAACGCAATTCGGGTCCCAAGTTTGGGGCTATAAATTGTTATGTAAGCATGCCCAAGTGGATACCTGCATTACGAGGGCTTCGTTACCTAGATTACAATGATGTATGCTACTGTTAACTTATATGTACAGCATATAGATAGTAAGCTACCCTTAATACCTTTTGAATTTATGACTAAGGATTGCGCGACTTTTTATAGACGACAGAAATGTTGGTGTCTAAATTTGTGAATTATTTTTTATATCAGTTTTGTACTTCAAGTCCGATTACGATGGTACGACCCAAAATTGATTGTATTAGGCATTTATATTATTTTGGACTTGGAGGGATATCAGAAAATGCTTGCACAGTGCGTCCGTGGTCGTTTCCCGAGAAGTTGGTGGTAGGTCCGTATGCGAGGCCCAAATTTTTGCATTTTAACGTCACTTTAAAAGCCAACCTCCCACTCAATCATAACCTCTAAATATATGGTGTATGATAGGTACTATTAACTTATATGTACAGCATATACCTAGATAGTAAGCTACCCTTTGAATTTATGACGCTAAGGATTGCGCGTCTTTTTATAGGGGACATAAATGTTGATATCTAAATTAGTGAATGTAATTTGAAGAGATTATTTGTATCAATCATGGAATTTAAATTACGAAGACACCGACCCAAAGTTAGTTGTATTAAATGAATAAATACACCCAACAGTCACACACATAGAACTCATCCCCACTAGGTTAACTTGTAGCGTGGGTGTCAGGAATTACGTGGTGTCCACAACACTTAGCACGAAACCAATTTTTGTGGATCACACAAACATTTGTTTTGGTGCGAGAATTGAGCCCGCAGCCTGTCGGTCCACAGCCGGCCTGCTACGCTACATAGACTGTCAACTAATATTAGGAATAGATATTATTTTGGAGGTATATGGAAAAGTCTAGACTCCTCGTTCAAACAAATTAAAAAAATTAAGGCTGCCACACTTTGTGTGCGATGTAAATGAAACAGGTAATAACCAAAGTGACGTAAATTACTTCAAATACCAAACTATTTCCCACTGAATGGATAACCTCTAAATGTGTAGGTACATGAAGAAGTACGTACACATTTATATTAGAAAAAACGCAAACAAGTTCCAATTGGTTGTAATACGTGACCCTATTCGCGTGATGACGAAAACCGAAGGTCGAAAGGCGACAAAACAAACCCGACTTGACAAATCCCGGCTAATAATCGGGCCTCGTTACCCTCGCACGCTCCGGTTTATCCGGGCCACACTCACTTTTTGCCTAGTACTCCATTTTAATTTTATTTACTTTAACTTTGTTTGTATTTTGTTATAACTTTATTTCCTAACCCGTGCGAGCACATGTATTATATTTTATACTGTTTACGTTAATCCTATTTGTTTGAAGAATAGATTGTTATTACAGTCACTTATTGTTTGCTTATTTTATTCTGATAATATTTATAAGATTTTTGATAGAACCTTACCAATATTATAAATGTTAAATTTTGATTGTTTTTTATTTAATCATGCTTTAACGGCTGAATGGATTTGGATGAAATTTGGCTACTTTTATCCCGGAAAGACATTCATACGGTTTTTCAGTGAAAAAAAGTAACAAGCTTAATCAATATTGTTGACAAAACAGAATAAGCTGACCACTATTTTTTTATAGGTACCATAGGGGCCGGCAATCGAGCAAGTGGGTCACCAGATGGTTTTTTTTAAATATTGTTTTTAATATGCTCGAAACGAAACGAGCAGATCGTTCGCCTGATGGTAAGCGCCACACCTGCCCATAAACTGAAGCAACACCACACAGAACTTTGAACTACAAAGCACTGCATGGCATTGGACTGCGCTCGTCACACCGAGACATAAGATGTTAAGTCTCATAATATCCAGTAATTTCACTGGCTTTAATGACCTTCAAACCGTAAAATAATGCTTACACACTACTACTTGGTGGCAGAAAGCGACAAAGCGGTAGTACCAACCCAGACGGCCTCTCGCATACGAGAGACCTACCACCACCTTGTAAGATTTCTACCCGATGAACGCTCACAATATAAGAAAAATCTTGGACGCGTTCCTGACTTTAAAGAAAAGGCATTCTTTAAGGTATTGGAAGGGGAGGGGATTTTGGTCTCCAGATATCTCACTCATCGTATGAAACGTAGCAGCAAGTCGTTACTTTACGTTTGTTTTCTATGAGATATTAGTAACAACTCGGTCGAGCGAGCACAGTTACTTTAGTGTCGGCCTAATTCTGCCAACCGCAATGTTTCTTGAGGGTCGACATCATATTTTGACTACACTGTAATTAACATCAGGCCCAGGCACATTGCTGCGCCAGAATAAAAAAACATCTAATACATCCCATTTAAGACACGGTATTATATTTAGGGGTAACTCGTCTGACAGGGAAATAACTTTCAAAGCCCAACAAAGATGCATACGCTCTATGTTCAGACTAAAGATCAATGACAGTTGCAAGCCTTACTTTAAAGAACATAATATACTAACATTACCTAGTATTTATATTTTAGAAACTGCGTTTTTTGGAAAACTAACCCGAGTCGCTTTGAACGCTTGGCTGATGCTGTTCCACGGACTAGACGCGACAATAGCAGGCTACGGTTTCATACTGTTAAGACAAAATTAATGCACAAGAGTGTTTGCTGCATGGCACCTATAACAAATTACCTAAGTATTGGAAAGATCTGAACTCAAATCTATTTTAAAAAAAATTAAGAGTTTTTTTTAGCAAACAAAATATATTATAATTTAACAGACTTTCTAATGGAACAGCAGTTTAGTTAAACTAATTCCTGACTATTATTATATTCTAAATAGTATTAATTGATTATGCTTGTACTGTTTTATTTTTTTATTCTGCGATTGTGATTTTAATTTTGCATGCCTATGCTTGGTCAAATATCGTTGAGCTATAAATTTAATGTTACCATCATGTATATGTACCCATATTTGCAAAATCAAAATATCTTTATCTTTATCTCACATTATTTCTTCACTAGACCATTATTTCCCGAGGGAATATAATATATTCTTTGATATGTGAACGACATCCGGGCGCAATTGAAAGGTTTGCTATCAGTGTGACATATTTCTTTTAGCTGCAGATCTTTTCAGTGGGTTTCCGTAACTTCAGGGTACAGCTCATTCAATACAGAAACATGTGTGTTGACATCTGATTAATGGACGGTTGGTGCTTCTTTTTCAGTTGGACTCAGATTACAAATGAGATACGGAGGATATATCTACGCGCCGAGATGATATTTACTATACTTTCATAGATTAACCAAACCATAATATAAGAGTCTAATTTAAGAAAAAGAACTCTGTTACCCGACCCGGGATCGAACCCGAGACCTCAGCGTCAGCCTCAGTCATATCGCTTACGCATTACAACTGCGCCACCGAGGCAGTAAAGAAATTAAAGGTGTTGTTTTACGAGCGCTGTATTACACATGTCCCACTGCTGAGCACGGACCTCCTCTACTGAATGAGAGGGGTCAGGCCTTAGTCGACCACGCTGGCCTAATGTGGGTTGGCAGACTTCACATACCTACCAAAAAAAAATACTTCCACGCTGTAAATAGTTTTGTCTACGGCCGACCGGCGTTGTACTACTGTCTTACAGAAAACGGACGTGAACTGCTTGCTAACAGCAACAGTTTCATATGATGAGTGACATTTCTGGAGGTCCTTAAAACCTCTTCTGTTTTATAATAGCATTTTTTCCTAGTCCGTGTCCCATTACTTTCCAGAGTCTACAACACATAAGTAATGTATTTTCTAGTGTTCATGGATGGATATTACTTCTTTGAGGTGGTCGTTTGCTGGCATCTGCTATTTTTTTTGCATGGGTTGCACCATCCATCGGTTATTGACTTATTTAAAGGCTGTGCCATTTGTTTTTAGTACTATCAAAATCTCAAAACCCGTATATGTCGTTAACCATTGTAACTAATAACTTTAACCATACCCACCAGGTAGTGCAATCCACACTTATCTATAATGTGCCACGGAAATGTTATTTCTAATTCTACGCAACTAATTTGTTTATGAATCCATAGAATAGAGATTTCAATCTGTCGCAGCTTCAACAGAAACTGATTTTACAACAACGTAAGCGTATTGTAAAATATGGGAGTTTTATATGGGTGTTAAAACATTTATTTCATTGTGTAATTTAAACTTATCACAGGGAGGGATGTTAAAACATTGAGGTGGTCCTTTAACGAACACATTCCATCCCTTCTCGCCACCTCGTGATTAATGACCGGCCGCGCCCTTTAATCTTACAAACGATGTCACACGCATTTTTATATTTACATTTTTTAACCAATTTGTTTGAGCCCGTGTGAAATTTCACGAACAGTAATGTCAACTTATGTTTGAAATAATGGGAACCGACTTTGCGGTTTTTTCGCAACCCCAACCATTTTGTGTATTCCATTGATCTCATTTGTGCTATAAAATTGTGGGCTATAAAAATGATTCATTTTTACTACGTACTTCGCTTCTGAAATTGTTTTTAACGGGATCGGTCTATTAAGTGCGTTTGTGGAGGCTAGTGTTACCGTACTAAAAATATATTATATGTAAAAATCTATAGTATGTTAAATTAATATTTCCATGCCGATATGATGTAAAAAAACGATCTACCGAAAAATTGGTAGGTTTGGTAATACTCAGGCTTCGTATAAACCAAAAAGTAGGTACTGGCTAGGAATACTTTTTGGTTTAAATACGAAGCTTGGACTTTATTCAATCCCCACATGACTTTGTTATAAATACAGTACATAGGTACAATGGGTTTCATAATTCTGGTACTACACACAATTTTCACGACAGTTTTTCTGCAAAACCAGCGACAACTAATGATATCTTGTACCTGATTATTTAATAAAAACCTAATTTTATCTCCAAAAATCAATAAATAAATTAAAAAGTAAAAAAAGTTTTGTGATAGGCAAAAAACACCAAAAGGGTTCAAGCCTTAAGTGGGTTTTATCAAACATTTAAGTAGAGTATTATTGTAAAACATTATTGAAAATCTGGCACTATTTTTTGTTGTTCTTTATTCTTTACACATTTTTGTTTGTTTTCATATCTATTCTTCTCCTCAGAACAAATAATACAATTAAATATACTTATTCTCAGTTGTAAAACATCTTAGATTTATTCCGAATGCAAGATATAATATTTTATCTATAAACAAATTTCTATATTCGCCGTCGAATTATTTTACCCTGGATAGAATAAGAAGCAACCATCCAAAGTTTTTGATTTATGACATGAGATCTACACATAACACTTCTATTGTAAGGAAGATGCCCTTTTTAGACTTTGTAGGTATGCCTATATAATATATCTGCGAATAAGGTCCAATTTAGGTAAAGAGGTTTTCTCGTACGACCCAGGCGAGAAACTGTCAATTACGAAGATGTATTATAAGATTAATATTGCATAACGTGGCTTCGTAAATGAATTCTTGCCTTGGTCTTGCATAAACTCTCCATGCAAACGGCACTTTAACACAGAGGAAAATTCATCTGGACACTTGAATATGTATGCTTTAAAGTTACGTTCGTAAGGAACATACTAACGTGGGATACGATAAGTATACTTTTAATCCTTAGGTTTTCGTATTATACTAAGAGCCTATTTCACAATATAATAATAATCTTAATGTAGCCGCAAATTAACGTATAAGACAGCTATTATTTAAAGTACCTAGTTGACATCTTTTTTCGAATGTAAGAGTTTGAGTTTTGTATTTGAAAGTATCAGATTTGGTTTTTAGCATTTACTCATATGTAATGAAACAGGGACTAAGTGTCTAGATGTTATAATGCTGTGCAGAAGTTGTGTACGTGAGACCAGTGTTTCTCTACCATAAATATGTTTTGTATTACCTACCTACTAAAAAAGTTTACAGTTAGTTTAACTAGAATATTTGAAATCATAAATAATTATATTCCCGGGCTTTTCAAAGGTTTATAACTCGATACTTATAGATATTGAACGCGTAACTATGCTATTCGCTTGGAGTAAGGCTTGGAGTTATGTAAAAATGCATAACTCTATATAGATTGGTGAACCGAGCGAGGGTAAAAACATAACTTTTCTCTTTGCTGGAATTGATGTCGACCCCTTTTATACTTCCCTAATAACTATGTAAATTGAGTTACTTTAATAAGCTTTACAAATGTATTAGTCATATCGGACATAAATGTATATAGGTAATGTATATGTATGTTATTTCGTCTGTATGCCATTTATTTTTGTCTTGATATTTTTTTAAAGCAAAATCTAAGTGAAACATAGTACTAAAAAACCGGGACTGATAGATATACAGACAGATCCGGTGGTATCCTTTGAGTTGAACTAAAAAAATTAAACTATATATGTATATATTTAATGCTTTGCCTTAGCGCCTGTTTCACCAATTCTGAGTTTTTTATAGCATAGGCCGACAAACGAGCAACTGGGTCACCTGATGGTAAGTGATCTCCATCGCCAATGTACGCCCACAATATCAGAACAATCATGGGCGTGCTTACCTTAAAGGAAAGGTATATAAAAGTAATTGGGGTAGGAAAAGGAATTTAGGCCTCCGGATTCGCACTCACCATACGAAACCCAGCAGCAAGCCACTGCTTTACGTCAGTTTTCTGTGAGACAGTGGTAACGACCCGGTCGAGCCGGCCCATTCGTGCTGTAGACAAAACTGTATACAGCGTAGCTCTACCACTCAAGCGCTGACTTACCAAATAAATATGACACGTTGAAATACCAAAGTCACACTGTGATATTTAAACCGATGTCTACTAGGTAATTCAGTACAGGTAATGAAGATGAATGAAAATGAATGAAGATGATATTAAAACAAAACTGCACTGAATTTACGATCATCTTTGCTAGTAAATGAATGCGGTTCTTTTGCTGGAATATTGATTTGAAATAAATTATGCAAGTGCATTAAATATTATTATTTGCCAATTATATAATATTATGTGCGAAAACGGTGTATATGTGCGAAAATGGTGTATTGTGAACTACAAAGAATTTTAGTTTACTAGTTATTCATTTTAATTTAAAGCCCAATGAAAAAAGCAACAGTTTTTAGTTTGTGAATGAAAATAGCTTAATAGCAGAATAATTGTGTACGAAAACCTGATTGTCCGCTACAGTTTACTCATAATGAAAATCAGTGAGCAGCGAATTGCTCAGTGTAGAGCGAACAGTTGTGCATCGCGTCTGAAATGTAGTGAGATATATTTGTACTTTAAATTATAGTTGTTCAAACAAATAATCTTTACTGCAATGTCCCTTATTTATGTTGGATATATGGTGAAATAATATGCAATTCATTATTGAATATTCTGCATTTCATTATAAAGTAAAGAATTTGCTTTCTTCTGATTTTACACATTTTCGAAATAGTTGTTTATGTCTTCAGTTGGTTAATTTCGCTATCAAATTTTATGTGGTATTTTTAGTAAATTATATTTAAGCGTATGAAAGTTCGGTGTTCCAGGAATTCGACTAGATATTCAAAATAGACTATGTATACTGTATATGTTATAACTTCTTTTTTTATTTCAAGTCACTGCAAAATGGCACAGTGTATGTTACAATACACACATTAGCGTAACAAGTATGGTAGTTGAAAACTTCATAATTGCCTAATTTTGAATATAAGTGGACTGTAATTTTTGTTCGCTGTACCGGTTCAACTCTTGTTTCTCATTGTTTGCAAAACTCAGATTTCGTGACTGCAATATGAATAAGGTGAGGACTCACGTGTCTGCCTTCTGGTAGCTTCTTCCCCAGACCTGGGGAAGCGATGAGATGGTATTCTGGCGCGGTGGCAGCGAGGCGCGAAAATCAACCACTTTTATCTTGACAACGTCAACGGTAACACACACGGTCGACTTCACTTGTCACTTCGCACAGTATATATATATATTAAACAAAACTAACAATATCCACTAAAGTACGTGTTCCAGCCACATCTCTCGGTGCTGCAAAATATTACGGAAGTGTGGATGCACTTTTACCTGCTTGAAATTATTTCACTGGCAGCCCGCAGCTGCTATGAAAAATTACCATCAAGCTTTTTGTAATGTAAACTGGGTGTACATTAACTGGTGTTGCCACACGGGTGTTAGCGGTTTATGTTGTACAACAAGATAAAAGATTTAATGGCATCCTTAGCGGCTGTGTTGCAGACGGACCAGCATTGTTGTGAAACAATTTCCACACTTTAATCGCTTTCCTGAACAATTTTCCGGCCGGCTGTCCCGCGCACGCGGTTACCTACTTATTGTTTTGTACCAAAAACAGCCTTTTTGTTCTCTTTGTATCACAGCGAAGCTTTATGAATAACAGTTCGAATACAATCTCGTTTTCTAGCGAGTGGATAATTATCTTTTAATTTTTATATATCATTCAGTTGGGGATTCTGTTTGTTTAAACGGTTTTGTATTTATATTGACTTTGTTTTATTGAAAAGTGATTACCTATTTAAGTACAATAATATTTTTCTAAATTCCATTCAATCATAATAAACAACATAAATATCAACAATATTAAAAATACATATCTACTTCAAATACATATACACTAAGAAGCAAAAATAGCTCAGGGGCGAGTGGTACGGACTGTCGTGACTAAAGTCGCCGCTTCGAAACCATTTCCAAGAGCATGCACCTCTGACTTTTCTAAGTTATGTGTATATTATTTTTAATGGTCGCTTGATTTAACGGTGAAGGTGACATCATGACATACCTGCTTTTCTGAGAAGTTCTTCATAAGAATTTCGAAGGTATGTGATTTAAGTCGAATCTGCCAACTCACATTAGGCCAGCGTGGTGGACTAACGCCTTTCTCATACAGTAGAGGAGACCCGTGCCCAGCAGTGGGGCGTATATCATAGAGTTATTATTATTATTATTATACCTATTTCATTCCAGAACTTAGAAAGGAATTTTTAATCAAAACTGTTTTGCACTGGCTTGCCGTGGTCTTGGCTGGAATTGTCATTGTTCACACCCGTTCATATTTTTCATTATTTACCCATTAAAAACCGTCTCTCTTTGTGTGCACTGCATTCATCAATCCTTTGTGATTTACAGTAAATGAAAAACTGCAGCAGATTGTTCATGAAGAAATTAATTCATAATAATATTATTGCCATAAATCATATTGCGGTTGATATACATTACATTTTATATTCACGATCACTTCTTTGATCTAATGGCAACCTACTTATACTAAGAAACTGATAGGTCCTGGGGTTCAAATCTCAGTCCGGGCAATCATTATCGAGAAGTCACACATCATTTGCCCGGTATTGGAACTTGTGCCCGTTATGGCGATAAGCTCGCCCACTATAATATCATGGGATCAAAAGAAGCTTGGCGAATAATGGATGCACTAGTTGTACCGCTGCCTACTCCTTCCGAGGTACAGAAGTAAAAGCTTAATGTTATGTTTTTTTTTTCTTTATATTTTTATATTGTAATTTGTAATCATAACACAATTAATAAATTGAAAGTATTCTAGTGTATACAATAAAACTTTGGGACATAAAGAGTTAAGAGTTCCAATTGTTCATTTAGGCAGAGTATTTGGTGGGCCGGGAGCATTCCTCGGCAAATCCCTTTGATGGAAAATGTATGTTGCGGTTGGACGGCCGTTACTGTACAATTAATTTCACCTAAATCCGCCGCTTGTGAATTATTCAACGTTAGCCTGTCGCGCTCGAAACATGTGCGAAGGAACAAATAAAAAATATATTACCTAAAGAAAATCGACACAAGAAATGTCCAAATCACGTAACAATAGAAAGAATAATGGTGGCGTTGGGTGCTGTGCAAATGCAAGGAGCCGAGAGGTTCTTAAAAAACGGGTTTAAGTTCTCATACTCAATACAACCATTGAGGTAGATCCACGCTGTAGACGCTTTTTTTACAGCATGACGGGGCGAGTTGTTACCACTTTTCACAGAAAATCAACGGAAAGTAGTAGCTTGCTGTTGCGATTCGTAATATCTGGAGACACAAATCCCCCCTTCCATTCCCGATCCTGTAATTTTCCTTTTACTTCAGGCTGGAAACGCGTCGGCAAGACTTATTTTACTAAGGGTGTCAGTGGGCAATGGATGTCACTAACCATCAGGTGACCCACATGCTCGTTGGCCGGCCACTGCTACAAAAAAAGTGGATGATTCTATTAAAGACACATTCCCTCATTACTCTGGTACTTATGAGCCCATAAAGTCCAAGGTCCTTATTCCATAATTATTCCATAATTAGGCCGAAGTGTGTAAATATTATCTTTGCTTTAATGACGTAAGTTATGAATTACTTTATAAGCATATTTTGCCCTCTGTTTGTCTTTACACGATTCAGGATGAGTCAAGAATTCTTAATTTTCAGCAATCAGAGCATTATCTTATGCAAGCAGATTTTAAAAGCATAATCTCTTGATGTGTTTCCTTAGCATTTAGTATTTTATTGGTATAACAAATTGTTAAGTATATTATGTTTCATCATTAGCCAGTCATCTAAAATTAAACCATCTTAATTTACATGTGGGTTTATATTTAACTGGTGTTCCCATAGTGGTCGAAATTCGACCATTAAAATCATATATTTTTTGTTCTATAACGTCAACTACAAGATTTGATATTTAGACATTGACACTGTAAACGTAACTAATGAATGTTTTATTTAATTTAATTTAATGTATTGGTTACAGATATTATATATAACTAACTACCTTTCTGCACTTTTCATCCATATAAATTAACTTTGTCAAATCTCACACTCCTTGCGCGCATACTGTTTAAAAAAGGGTCCAAAAATGTTCTCTTCACGTATTACTATATAGAAGATGCTGTCTATTTGTCTATGATTCCGATAGGTTTTTGTATAGCGCAAATCATCGAGATCATAATGGAGTTTACGTGCGATAGAGATGCGGCGCTACCCCAGTATTTTTAATGGTTTTTATTTGCTATTTCAACATTTTGTTTAGAATGTTTTAAAAGTAATGCGTTGCGATTTTTATTCAATTATAAGGATTATTTTGGTTAAGGATTCATTTAAATCGATATGTCGATTCACTAGAAATTTTGTATCAAAGATCAAAATAGCTGCCATTAAAACATTTTCAACATAATTTTCTTACATAAGTTCAGCACAGAAATTTCCGTAACAATATTATACTAATACACATATATTTTTTGTACAGCGATTAGTTTGGCAGGTTTCTCAGAATTGTCTTGTAAACTAACGTCATTTTCATGATTTAGCATTAGCTACAGCCTTAATGTAAATCATTATCATCACCTCATCGCTGCCTCTCTCTAAATATGCTTACAATAATTTCAATTACATACGCCAAACACGATGATAAGGTATGTGATACGACCTGTAAATTGTGCCTTATTCGCAATAATTAGCAGAAGCCCAGCAATACTTGTGTACTGCGTACGAATTAGTATCCAGATCACGGCGGGAGCGAGTATTATCATTCCATTATAGGATCCAGCGCAATGGTGTGGATGGCTTAGCGTAATTACCGTAGCGCGCGTGCTCTTGCCTGATTTATCGTATTTACTCTACTTATCTACTAGATGCTTAGAATCCCTTAAGCCCTGCAGATGTTTATTGGTAATTAGTGAGGTGGTGCAGTCTTAGTATAGACTTGACTATATAACTATGTGCCTACTTTAATTCGATTGACGTTTAGTATTAAACGATCACTTGAACAGTACACTTGTCTATTAATTATTATCCGTGCCCTCATCCCCGATCTTACCTCTTCTCACTAGTATTTCAACAATGATATTGATAATTGACTGCCTCAGTGGTGCATAATGCGACTGCTCTGCTGAGGTCTTGGGTTCGATCTCCGGGTCGGGTAAAGCATGAATGAGCCGGTTCGACCGGGTTGTTACCGCTCACAGTAAACCGACGTAACCGGGCAGTTTGCTGTGTACGGTGAGTGTGTTATCCGGAGGCGCAAATACCGCTTTTCCGAATCCCTTAATTACCCCTTTCCTTTAAGGTCGCCAACGCGCCCATGATTCTTCTAGTATCGTGGGCTTACATGGGTGTAGATCAATTATCATCACTTGCTCGTTTGCCGGCCTATGCTTTAAAAAAGGTAACATTGCTTGAAAACAACTTCAATGATCGAGTATTGCTTAATATAAAAAACACGATCAGTAACAGAATTCTACTTGGCTGGTAGATTGGCTCACTTAAAATCGGTACTTTAGTTGAAACCGAATAACAGTTTTTATTTTTTTGCAATACTATACTTTGTGGTTCAGAGCGTTCGACTGCGTCAAACTAATCTTGCTTTTAGCTTTGGAATGTTCTGAAACTGGTTTAAAAAGCAGAAAGAGTACGATAGTTTTTTTTACATGGAATATAGCTGAAATTTATGGTTCAGTTTTTATATTTACACTAGCTCTCCCTCGCTGTTTCAACCGTGTGCATGTTATTGCTTCGCTCCCGTGGATCGTAGCGTTATGTTATATAACTTTGAATTATCGTCTCGACAAAACAAATACAAGGTATAAATATGACCTCAATGGGTCAAGTTTGAATCGTCCAGAAGTTACACAGTTAGACGCACCAACGAAGGATTTTAAGTTTTTTACAGTAGAGGCTCTGAAGCGAGCAAGTAAGTCACGTGATGGTAAGTGACGTCCATCGCCTATTAACGCTATTTTTAATCACTCGTTTATTATCATGGATAATATCGATTACATCCCTATAAATTAAGTGCGTGAGCTGAAATGCTGAAGTGAGACAAAGCTCAGTTGTTTATCATTTAATGTTGTCCAGAGTTACAAGTTGTATATCGACATCCTACTTTTTCTGCCTGGCGTTATCCCGGCTTGATGCCAGGATCTGCCTTCCCATCATGATTTGAATGTTGATTTGGTATTAATTAGGTGGTATTACCCGCCGTCTAACCCCCACAATCCGGGGACCAAGTTTCGGCATTCACTAATTCGATAAAAAATTATATGCTTTATTTATGACCTAAAAATGCAACCAATGTTGTACTTCGGAGGGAGTTGTGAAATAGTTATACCGTACACTATACGTTGCTTAAATTTGACCACACCTTTCTGTAACACATTGTAAATCGGGATGACAAGCGCAATCCAATGTCATGCAGTGCTTTGTAATTTAAGATTCTTGTATGGTGATCCTTCTGTTTATGGGCCGGCGTGACGATTACCATCAGGCGAGTGATCTGCTCGTTTCGATATTCAGACTAATTAAAAATGCGTGGCTCTACCACTTATAACATAATAGTTAATTTATTAAATCCACAAAAACATCTACCAATTAAATGAATCATTTCAAATAAGATCTATTTTGTACATTTTTTATATCTATCTAAATGAAGAAGGCTTTTCCGTTAAATTTGTTGTATAATTTTTTGACGTCGCACCTCGTTGAGTACCGCAATCTTTTGGCTTAGGATTATTTCGGGTTTGTTTAAGCTTTATCTGCATGCCTAGTCTGCGAGAATCTTGTAATGTTATTTTTATCGCGTTTCGAATTCGCTTTTTCTAATTAATAATACCTAATAGCTTGTACTTACAAGCCGAAGAACAACTGAGCCATATTTCGATTTAGGTTTTTCCATCACATAATGTCAGAGGCAAAACTATTACTTCGTCTTTTATTTGAAATTCAATTTCAAGAAAATCATGTTTTCAGAATTTAATAAATTGCTTTTGTCAATTTTCAATGGTAAGTACATTTAAGCAGTGATAGCTCAGTGGGAAGTGGTATGGCTGTCGAGACGAAAGTCGCAGGTTTGAAACCAATCCCTTGATTGTTAATTATCGCTTGCGTTAACGTTGAAGGAAACATCACGATGTTGCAGGTTTCCTCACGAGGAAACCTGCATACCTGAGAAGTTCTTCATAAGAATTTGGAAGGTATGTGAAGTCTGCCACCCCGCATTAGGCCAGCGTGGTGGACTAAGGCCTGACCCCTTTCATTCAGTAGAGGAGGCCGTGCCCACCAGTGAGACATATATAATGCAGGGCTAGTAAAAAAAAAGTACATTTAATATACGAGAGGGCGATGGGAGTCACGCTAGAGCGACAAGATGCAAGCAGTGCAACCACGGATCACCGAGTTTATTTCCGTCGCATGCGATTAAACGTTAGTGTTCATTAAAACATTTCAGCTATTGGTTTTCCACCCCTTATTCACTGTCAATAACGCTATTGCAAATTAAACTAATGTAAACTCACTATCACTTTTTGTTCAATAAAGATAAATAACTTCGTCAATATGTTCAATAAGTTTAATAGTCTTTACACATTAAATGCAAAGTTATAGGTACTACTGTTCACTATTCATTACACTTGATTTATTAATCACAATTCTAACTGCACTCGGGCAGCGTTTCCACGGAAGAGTTCTTAGCACAACTAAGTCTTCTCTAAGAACGCACCCTCTTATATACCTCGGCAAATCACCTCCACATGTCTCAATCTTATTACCTACCCGCTTACCATAGTTATTCTCCTGACTACCTTCACTCACACCAATAATGGCGCTATTACTAGTATGAGGGTAACACTAATAATGAAACTTAGTGCGGATTTCACCATCCCTCGCTTAACTCGTGCAAAAACAACTACGGACCCCTTTTTAAGCGTATTGCGCGCACGGAGGGGTGTAAGATATCACATGGTTAGAGTTTATATGGAGGAGAACATCGAAATAAGATAAATAGAACGATAACTCTCATGTGAATCTGCCAAAAATACGGCTCCACTTACTTACACATGCAAAGGTAATCGTACACGTACAGGTAATACTCATACACGCAACAAAAAATAATGAACGTACAAAATCAACTTTATTTCGTAAAAGTTAATGTCTAAATATTAAATTTCTAAATCGAGATACGACGTTCTGCACCGAGCAAAAAAATAGACGTATTAAGTGTCAACTATAGAGATCATGTATCAATTTTTATGAATTGATGAATGAACGGGCTGCGCAGACTTTTATAGCCCCGCCCCCTTGCACAGAGTTTTGGTGGGGTCATTTTTTGCTTGAGTTACGTTTCTTGTCATCTTATTTCGATGGAGGAGAAGTGCAGAGTGCTGTTTATATATAAAGTCTGTAGCAAATAAATACCCACATTTAATTAAGGTCGGCGACGCACCCATGATTCTTTTGGTATTGTGGGCGTATATGAGTGAGGGAGATCACTAACTATAAGGGGACCTAATTGCTCGTTTCCGACCTATGCCATAAAAATAGAAATAATCATCAATTGTTTACGCTCATACTGACAATGTCTGGATGTCGAAACTCGCAGCTGAAGTAATAGAACAATATTACAAAAATAGGTCGAAATTCGACCACATCACGATCACTAGTGTAATTCAAAGGTGTAATTAATGTAACAAGCAATGATTGACATAGTGATTTTGACATTTTGACAGTACTGAAAACAAACGATACATCCTTTAAATCACGTGATCCATTGCTAGTTACAATAACTTTAATGATAGCCGATGGTTGGTGCAAATTGAAATTCACATGTACGACCATTTTTAATAAAAGATCTAATTTCGATTCTCCGGATAGATCGCACATGGACCAATCAGAATACAGTTTGAAGGTCATGCGTAAACGTAAAAATTACTTAATTTGATTGGTTGATTTCCGGGATCTATCCGGATAATTAAACTATTATCGTTTATTGAAAATTAGTTAATATGTAGGTACTTACAGTACCTTTACTTGGGCAATGTGTTCAAGGCCCGTATATATAGGCCTTAAGAAAGTTGACAATACAGTTTACACGTGTTCTCGAGTAAGATTAATGGAGACGTGTCAAAAATATTTTTGACGTTAAAGCTACGAAAGTTATTACTTGTTTTATGTATCGTGGCTTGAACCTACCTACTTGACTTAGTTTGTTACCTTGATAGGTTATGTACATCGTGAAGGTGTAGACTGAAGTAGGCTAGATACTTTGTTAACCGACTTTAGAAAAGGAGGTTCTCAATTTGGCGAGTTTTTTATTGCTTGTTTTATGTTTTGTACATCTCCGCCAATTGTGGATCGATTTTGTCGAAAAAAATCATTCGATGGAGTTTCATGATGAGAATGCTGAATCTGGCTTTAAGCCTGGATAACGCCAGGCAGAAAGAAATATTTGAGGAAAATCTTTGTCCAATTATTCGTAAAATAAAAAAATGAGTCTACACAAAAATCTCGTAACGACGTATAATGACAGTCAATTGTTTTAGTTATCTATTCTAATACTTATTTAATTAATAATAATAATGATAAACCAGCCTACGCACCCGAGTGCTCCCAGGGGAAGCTCCTATTCTAAATCTCTGGCTAACCTTCACCGGCCGGTCAGAGCGAAGTCGCAAGAGCTTTATGTTCGAGGGTTGGATGTGAAACGTAAGTGGTTAGTTAGGTTAGTAGACAACGTGATAGGGAGCAAATGATCGTTGTTTAAAGCCCAGTGACACCTTTCCAATCTTTAGCCACTCGCCTGATGTTCATCTATCTGAGTTGGCTAGTTACCACCTGTCTATTTTATACGTGTTATTAACATAGGTCAAGCAGGTGCCATAGTCCTTCCCATAGACCTAGTTACCGAATCCATCAACATCGCATCTCAATAAACCAGCAGATTTTTTATGCATCACTAGAATTGCCCTATACCAACCGGGGACTGTCCTTGGATACACTTCTATAGTGTATACAGAGACAGCTGTCGGGTGGTGTCAACATTTGATTAAATTTGTCTATCGGGCCTTTACGTGTTGGCTTAAGCCTACCAAAGGTTCGGGACTCTAGTCCCGAGATATGGTAAGAAATTAAACTATTAGAAATTATAGTCACATTTTAGTGGGGCATTTGCGATTCACAATTCAACTAATTCAAACGTTATCGTTAGTTACTATGTGAGGGGTAACGGGCATTTGCAATTCTAATGAACGGTCGTCATCATTTGATCGACCTTTAGCTCCAGAGATCCGATTTCCAACACGGTATTTTATTAAAGCGGCGAAGGCCAAATTATTGGAGGGATTCAAGTCTTACGTAACACTCAATAACAGACTAGACTTCGCGCATTTGTGGCTGATTGAAACAAACATTTTCAGTAAAAGTTAGGTAGTTAAAGTGGCTGAGCTACTAACAATATACATGATATACAACTATTGAATGGAGATAAGAAAAAGAAAGAAA
This sequence comes from Mimas tiliae, assembly GCA_905332985.1. Taxonomy (NCBI): domain Eukaryota; kingdom Metazoa; phylum Arthropoda; class Insecta; order Lepidoptera; family Sphingidae; genus Mimas; species Mimas tiliae. The sequence continues at coordinate 8,918,527 of HG995242.1, read as the reverse complement.
GGGCAGTCAAGAGAGTACACCCTTACTAATTATGATATTAATATTATAAATGCGAAAGTGAGTTTGTATGTTTGTTTGTTACGGCTTCATGCCTAAATCGCTGAACCGATTTTGATTAATCCTGGTACAGAGATAGAATTTTGAATGGTTATAACCTACTTTTTATCCCGGAAAAGGCATTTCACGCGGGTGGAGCCTAGAGCAAAAGCTAGTTAACTAATAAATATATACCTACACTTTCGATGATACGCATAACAATAATATCGATATTAAACAGAGCGCAGCAATATGTGATGTGTATTATGTATTACCAATAGGTGACTGGTATTTTGGTAGTACGGAAAGGGATTGCGAAGGGGGGATTTCGGTCTCCGGATATCTCATTCACCATACGAAACGCAGCAGCCATTCAATACTTTACGCCGGTTTTCCGTGAGACAGTGGTAACGGCCCGGTCGAGCCGTCCCATTCGTACTGTAGACAAAACTGTCTATAACGTGGCTTTACCATTCAAAAAACGTAGTAGGTCTCCTTCTAGGCCTTCTTCTTCCTTTTCGAGAATCCGTTTGGGTAAGTATCACCACTTTGTCTATCTATTTCTGCAGCAGCAGTGTGTAAGCACTGCTGTCTTCCAGTTTAAAGGAAATTTACTGTGCATTTTGAGATTAAATATCTTATGTCTCCAAGTAACGAGTGCGCTGTAGTAGCCAACAGTACTTGTAATTCAAAATTCTATGTGGTGTTGCTATTGTTTATAGGCAGGCGTGACGCTCACCATCAGGCAAACGAACCAACTCCTGTCATTCAGTACTTACTTATTAGTTTTACTTATTGATAAGTATGTTGTTTTAAATAATGAACTTTATTTGTATTCCATTAGTATTAATTTGTTGACATTTCATTTTGTCCGTGGTGATTTTATATAATGATGCCGATTCAACATTGCCGCTTGTCGTGCCTGCGGATAAAGCGGCGGCAAAATATGTTACGGAATGAAACGTAATGAAAATATTTATTGAATCCATAAAATGTTATACATCATTTAGATTCAGTCAAATTTAAACTCTACCGCCAGTTCGGAATGCTGTTTAGTTAAAGAAGAACGGACAAGAAACTCTAACGTTGCTGTTTTTTAAAATTCATTTACAATATTTGCACTACGATAATACAATTAATTTTGAATAGAGTTAGAGCAGCTCAACTTATGCCAATGAGGAACATTATAAAGTAAAATAATGAAATTATAATGATTATTGCGCATGGTCCTCATGAGTACATTGAATAACTTAATACTGCGAACATGACTATAAAATAAGATGAGATATCTAATGTGTTATATAACTAGCAAAACAGTCTGAGCAGACCAGTCCACACAAGCAGCACCCGTTCACAAGTATGACGCATGTGCATCGGCTTCCTCAACTATGTTACAGGGAAGTGACCGACCCGGCACACGACGCCGCCGCAAGCACAGACACTTAAGCGAGCATGACATACCCATGAATATCTAGTCATCTAACGTTTAGGCAGCGCATTAATAATTATAATAACTATCCTTAGAAATATCTTCAACTGAACTGAATAATTTACCATTCAGACCTATAAGCAAAAATGCCATACTCGTACTTTCAATTTAATTTGTTCGACAGCAATTATAATTGCGTCGATGGATCTCTGATAGCTTAATTACATATATACGCACTCACGCCTGTAATCCCCGAAGGGGTAGGCAGAGGTGTAACCAGTACACCCACATTTCGCCGAGCGTATCTCCGTCCCACGATGTGATAGGGGGCGAGCCTATCGCCATATCGGGCACAATTCCAGACTTCGGGCTGATACTGAGCATTTTGTAGACGAAAAACCCAATATCACTTATGCCCGACCCGGAGATCGAAACCGAGACCTCAGCGTCAGCCTCGTAATGCGTACGCATTACAACTGCGCCACCGAGGCAGCTCATGATAGCTTTAATAATTTTTGTAAAAATAATCATAAGACGTTACGAATTTTCTATATTTCACAACTGTTACATCAAATTGTACGCACAATATACGTTAAAAAATACTGGAACAGTCATCGACGTAACCTCATTCGAGTTTCCCTAAGCAAACGTACCAGTCGGTTTTTATTTCAATGGTAATGTGCGGCGAGTAATTCCGGGTCCCAGCTATAAGTCGGGATAGGATGTAACACAAATCGAAAAGAGAGAATTTATATTAATGCGGGTTGGGTACGGAATAAAGCTTTTATAAGCGCAGTGAGGCACAGTAAACTAAATTCAAACAACCAACAAAATAAATAACATAACTGGATTCACAAAAGGCACGAATATTAATAAAATTTACCTATTTTTCTGAGGTCCTTCATAAGGTATTATAGTTACTTTTTTTTTTTTTTTTTAATAGTATAGGCCGGCAAAAGCGCAGGTGGGTCACCTGATGGTAAGCGATCTCCACCGCCCATGTACGCCCACAATACAAAAGAATTATGGGCGCGTTGCCGACCTTAAAAGAAAGGGATAATAAGGGATTGGGAAGGGGAGAGGGATTTCATAAACATTATAAGTGTGAGAGTTTGGTTGTTTGTGAATTTGGATGCCATTGACTGGATAAGGACATAGGGTACTTACTTTTATCCTGTCAGTACTACTTAGGGTACTTACTTTATTCCTGTGTGCGGAGCCGCTAGCAAAGCTAGGAGTTTCATATTATTTTATGTGAAATTAATTGAGCATTGATAATTTAGTTATTAATATCATTACCATCTTATAGATACCCTCCAATCCCGGGAGTGGAGGCATTGTTATGTCGGGCTCACCAGCCTTTCGGCCTAATTCACTTCCGAATGACCAGGATAAATAGATCGGGACCCTCACTTTTCAATTACAATTCCTACGCTGCGCCGGTATACCGACTGAACCCCGCAGTAGCCTCCTTCGGTGTATGTGGAGTGGTCCTGGGGGATCCCCGTATGTCTGGGCTCCTGCTAGTACCACCTCCGCGCTCTGCCTTTGTAGCCCGTCTCCTTTGGGGCTAGGAGGCCCCGCATATCCTCCGCTGTGCGGCCGCGACCCCATGTCCCCATTTAGTCAATTCTTACGACAGACAGGGGATACCGTGGTAGAATTTTCCAAAAACCCCTAGTCCACAGGGTGGAACGTAATTTATCTACCTAGATAGCTAGATGGTACAAATTTGATGTAGTCTGGACGGTATAAGATACCAGACTTGTGCTTGGAACAATGTAAATAACAATTTCATGTAATTTTTATTTAATAAGTTGCGATTAATAAATATTTTTTAATTACTGCAATTTATAAGAGGTAGAGACTGTAGATAATTTTGTTCACAGCATGTATCGACCAGTTTATTACTACTGTCACACAGAAATCCAACGTGACTTGGCAGCTTGCTGTTGCGTTTCGTACGGTTAGTGAAAATCCCGTGGGTCCGAATCCCCCATCCATTCCTAGACTCAATTCCTTTCCTTAGAAGGTCGGCAATACATTCATGATCCTTCTGGTATATTGGGTGTTTATGAGCGGTAAAGATCACTTGTGATCAGGTGACCTACTAGCTCTATCGCTATAAAATTGCGACAATACTACGGAATTCTGTGTAGGAAAATGTCAAATCCTACATTGCGTTATAATAATACGATGCATATCTTTTTATATTTTGTATCCTCGTCTACATTGTGTGAATATAATAGGGTTGTTCAGTGGAAGCCTTTATACGCGGCCCGGGCGTTGATGGCGCCCTTCGCCGTTAAAAATGTTATGTTGACTCCATGTTGCTAATACATGCAGCTTATAAGTATCATTTTAGTATTCATAGATTTTCATACGTGTAACATGGATTTAGAGATTGTTTGTTTTTTAACGATCTCAGCCACGAAATGCCAGTACTTAAGAGGATTGTTTGTATTTAGTGTAGGGTGTGGGTGTTGTAAGAGAACTGAATTGTATTCTTTCATTATGGATGTCGAATATAATAAATAATCATTAAATAGAAATATAAACTCTTCGTTTATATACGGCATTTACAACTGATTTGATATTTTTTTTTATTTATTTCTATGATATGTATGTTTTACAGCGTGTAAAATTTACACACTTGCAATGTAAAGGCAGACTTAACTACGAATGCATTCTCAACATCAAACCTGTGTGGTGCAGATATGCTCTTGTATTCAAAACCGTGACTTTCGTCTCTGCAGACCATACCACTCTCCACTAAGCTATCGCTGCCTTACTGATCTTATAAACAACTATATTTATTTTGTAGCTAACTTCTAGTATAAACCTAGGTATATTTGCAATTCTTATTCAGTATTTTCCAGAATCAATGTTATTTTACACTTTAATACAATATCATCATTATACGACTCTTATATGAAATACTCTTACCATTTAATTAAATTAGCAAATGATCGATGTGTATGAACAATGCAAACAGCTGAATTGGCCATTAGCATATTACATATAAATAAGTTTATTATAAGTTTAAAGATATGCATAATGTATGTTTCAGTATACAAGGTTAATCGAAAAAGGTGTACTAAGCCGAAAGGACGTAAAAATACCCGTAAATTTGAACAGCTTTTTACTTGCAACTTTTTCAATAAAGCTGATGGTTTCCGATATATTGCTGTTTAAAGGTTTTATAACAAATACATCATAACCTTATGATCGATGATTAGTATTTTAATTTTGTTGCGCGACGCGACGGTGCGGTTCCTTTGAATTTTGACGCCAAGTTGTGAGCTTAAAAATCACGTGACAGGGTTGGGCGCTTATAAAATTAAAAACATTTTTTTTTGTAATACTAAATATACATATATATTTTAAATGAGATATACACGGTAGATATCCTTATTAGCGATACTTTCAGTTTACCACGGCTTAGTACATCCTTTATGACTTGTATATGGTGGAAACATGCTTTACGGCTATTTGAACATCGATTATTGAGATATATTTTTATATTTTTTCTTTAAACCCAACAAACACACATAATTACACACTAGGTTAACCTGTATCGTGGGTATTATGAACTATGAGGGACTTGCCAGACTTTATAGATCACACAAACATTTGTCTCGGTGCGGGAATCGAACCCACAGTCTCTCGCTTCCCAGCCGGCTACTTACCACTGCACCTAATAAATAATTGGGCACCTATTGTTATTAGAGGGCCTCAAAAATATTAAGATGGGACTTAATATCCTATGTTTCGGGGATCACAGAGCGCATTTCAATGCTATGCATTGCTTTGTAATTCAAGGTTATGTGTGGTGTTGTATGTGTTTATTGGTCGGCATGACGCTTACCATTAGGCAAGCAACCTGCTCGTTTCGACAGACTATAAATTAAAAAAAAAAAATTGCTTCGATGCTATATTTTATATGTAACACAAAATATGCATAATGAAAGACATTTTTGTTACATTATATATCTATATTCTGGGTCTTATTGGTTTAATTTGTCACTAACTACATCAATAATTAAATTAAAAACTACATGTACAAAAATTGATTTTATATACACAAATATTCCATGCAATCACTAATCTTATTTTAATTGGTAGGTACATAATATAATCGCAATATTAATTATGTATTTCAAGAATTTACAATACGATCAACATCTATGACGAAATTGTTCAATCGAGACATTCAAGAAAACATTGGAGCCCTTAAATTGAACATTAATTAACATTGTTATTACATAGTTAACAGCTATTATATTAAAATTACGTTGTAACTTGTTTACGAACTCGTCTGGTGAATTCCGTAATATTCAAAATTGACTATCATCAATATAAAATTTCTAATAATACGATTCCATAAAAGTTGCGAATCGAAACGTGATTTAGATACCGTGATAACAAACGATCGTATAAAATCTTATTCTCATGAAAATGAGCTTCAAAAGAGGGCTCATATGATAATATTTGAATCGATAACCCATCGGCATTCGCCAGTCGCCGCCCAGCGCCGACTGACTACTGAGAGGCCGTCATGCACTCCACGCGGTACAAAATTGGTACCGACCTAAAATAATACCAATGTTTCCATACGATGAAAACGATATTTTTTATTTACACACATGTACTCGTAGACGTACGAACATTTGGCACATTGGGCGTTACACGCTCGCGTGCGGTTCGCTGCCGCTCCACTACATGTTTCTGAGCAAATATAGGTATGCATAGACATATTATCTACAGAAATGTTTCGCAGCCTCACCCCTAATCTTCGATTATAAAGTTGGCGAGTCCTTATTCTACATATTTACATCTCACAATCAGTCGTAAGTAGTTATTTTGGCAGACACTTTTTAAACTATTTTTTACATTTAATAATGTTTCTTATCGTATAATAAAAATATATAAAGCAAAAGAACCTCCTGAGTTGGCACTGTTACGAGTCCTAAATAAGCCGGACTAAAAGCTGTTAAAATTATCATGCAGTATATAAAGTCGTATTGTATACGAATCTAGTCATGTGACTTGTTAATGAAGTTATTTCACAACCTGTTACTGATGTTCAGTGATGACGAAAGTGTACAGAATGAATGAGACGACCTATCGGAGTATTCACTAGTTTCGAGGTTACAAAGAAGATATTGTCAAGAATGTGTCAAGTCTCTGTCAGCGAAGTTTCTAGAAGGGTCTAGAAGTTGCTATCGTATTCGGAGCGGCGGCGCGGATAGTGCGCGCGCGGGTACTCGCCGGTGTACCCGTACACCTGCGACCCGCCGCCCGTCTGCCCGTAGATTTGTGAGCCGCTATATCTGTTAACAAAATATTACAGTTTTAAAATTTTGAGACAAAACCACTCGTATTCGTTTGGAAGTAAGTGTTGTAAGTTGTGAAGCCACGATTTTCAAACAGTTTTGTCTATAGTATGAATGGGCCGGCTCGACAAAGGTGGTATCATATAAACCGGGTGTAGTGGCAGAATTCTGTTGCATTTCGTACGGTGACTGAGAGTTCCGAAAACCCATAGGGGAAAAAGGGGTCTTCTCTTCCCAGTCCCTATTCCTTTCTTTTAAGGTTAGCAATGCATCCCTGATTCGTCTGGAATCATGGCTGTTCATGGGCGGTGGAGATCACTTAACGCGACCCGCTTGCTCGTTCGTCGGCCTTTGCTATAAAAAAAGAATATAATTTTAACAAATCAAGAGTTTGCCTATATGGGCTAAATCCTTTTTTATTTAGAAATCTTGTTTAATTCCGTATTACAATTGCTGTTAGGTTAATTTGCTAGAATTGGTGGTGACAACGGATTCGATTAAATATAATTCTTACCCATAGCCGTTTCCAACTGGTCCATATATTTGTGATCCCCGGCCAGAATCAGGAGTGTAGTGTTGCATGTGCTTTTGGAGCTGTGGCGTCCACTCCGACCGCCAGGAATCACCCGGATTAGGATATGCCAGTTGCTCGATGAAGGCAGTTGACATACGCTTTAATAGTAGAAAACATGGAACAGGTAAAACCTTCGTACGACATAGGTAAGTGTTTAACTCGGCAATTTTTAAGTACACAACTTAACTGGACCAGTATTTAAAATAAACAAATAATTTATAAAAGAAAAGCAGAATCAAAGCAATTGGTATAATAAAATAGACAAAAACATCAATATTTTACCTTTCCCGACGGAAGATAAGGAAGTTCTCGTTCCTTTAGCTGATGCATGTCATCAAAGCCTCCCATGTGACTCTTGTCTAATTCTCGGAGCATATCCTCGCTCAGTGGTATAGGAGCTTTCGCTTTAGCACTCTTTTGCCTGTTTACTAGCTGCAATTCAAAAATAAGTTAATAAGTGACTGCTGTTTACTGGTGCTGTATTAATAGATATGATACATACCACTGTAACACCGAATATAACTACAAAAAGTAGAGATGCTAAAGCGATAACGATGACGGCAATACCCCATTGAGGTAAGAGTGATTCTTCATCTGGGACAACAAGAGTCGGCTCCTCACGTTTCGGTAAAACTGTAATGTATACATATTCAATAAGTACGCAATTTTAATTATCCTTAAAGGCAATAAGACTTGAACTCACCGATAAACTCCGTGTAAGCAGGATCCATAACGAATTTACCAATTTCTAATTTACCAGCAGACTTATCTATAGTTTTGGTCATTTTCTCATTACTCTTTTTCATCCTTTCCTCATCTGGTTGATCGCCGAGCATCACGTCTGGATCCAAGGCGGGTTCTGAATCTTCGATAGGTGCTTCAGTGACTGTTTCCATAAATGAACCAGGTCTGGCACCATGGAGAGATTTGTGAAACATCGTTTTAAGATCCAGAGTATCAACTCTTTCATCCACATTATTCAGTTCGATAAAATAGTCTACAAGAACAGAACCCTGGCTGAAGCCATCAATGCGGATGTCTTTATACCACTTTTTGAGATAGTTAGATTTAGAATAGACGGAATTAAGCTGCAATATAAAATGTATAATAAATAATAAGCAATAATGTGTTAAAAAAGTAACTAGGTATAGAATTTTAATTCAGCAATAATATGATATATAATATTATGTTATTTTAATACTTAAGCTATATTACCTCAGCTTTCACCTCTTCAGCTAGTCTTTGCCATTCCACTGTGTGGTGGTCTAGCAATTCTGGTATCCAATGTACTCCTACATAAATAAACAACACTTTAGTATACACATAAATATACATTACAATTTTTTATTAGTTTATAAAATATTGCTGAATAAAATGACCAAAGTAGAAGATTATACCTGAAACGATTTTTATAGTAGCTGCGATGTCGCACTCCTTACGACATATTCCAGGGGTGGTCGAGGGAGGTGGTGCGGGTGTCGTAGTAGTCGTAGTCTTAGTGCGTCGAGTCGTAGCTTCGGTGATAAAGTCAGGTAGAGGACTAGTCGCAGTTGCATTTCGTTGGGCTTCCAATAACTTTTCTATTGAGAAAGGTGTTGTAGATGGAGATGGCCAACCAGTAAATTCAGTTGAAGCTCTGTTAATTTATAAAGAAGCTGGTTATAGAAAAAGTTACAACTTAAATACCTATATTTACGCACCATTATTTTTGTACACACTCCCGTGTTGTATAAACATTACATAACAAAAACATAGGATATTAGATCGATAATGACAAAAGGTAAATCGGTACTCTTTTAAGGCCATGATTTTATTCTAAATAGGAATCATTTTGAGTATTACAGATATTTTTCATAATATTAATGGCATATTGATTTAAGAAAAAAGATGTTTACCTTGTAGGCCAGCCTTTTTGAATTTTAGGAGTGACAGGGGGCGGGCCCAGTGATTTTGGTGTCGTCGTTTTCCTGTTAGCATTGCCGCCGGGCCTTGAAGGAAATACTAACTTTATTCCTCCGGGTGCTTTAGTGGTAGGAGCAGGTTCTTCGGGTTTCTCTAATTTAAATCCAGGAGGTAACAAGCTGGAGATGTCTGCGACTTTAAATTTCTCAAGAGGGCTCTCTTTGCTTTCAGTTTCAGTACTGTTAAGTTTAAAACCTGGTGGTAATAACGCCGTTATATCAACAGGCACTGCGTTCGCTGGCAACTTTGCTTCAATCTTTGGTTTTGCGGTTGTAGTTGTTGTAGAGAGATTAAAGCCATTGTGTAATAATGCCGAAATATCAACATTTTGCGCTTTTTCTGATAAACTTTTTGTAGTTTCTTTCCTCTCAGGAGTTTCTGTTGTTGGTGGTTTGTAGCCAGGTGGTAGGAATTTATTAATATCGTCTTTATGAGTCTTTTTGAATAAGTCTTCTTGGGGTTTGTGCTCTTTAGGTCTGTATTCTTTGGGTAACAATGATTTATCGTCAAGAATTATTACTTTGTTTTTAGCACTTATACCTGAAGAACGTGCTTGTGTACTATTAATGATAGGAACATCGCGTAGGATCGCTTTTGTTGTTGTTGTTGGAGTTGTTATTGTTGTGGTAGTTGTCGTAGTTGTGCTAGTACGTTTGTCTTTAAATGATAGTCTTGGTTTGTATCCTGCCGGCAATAGACCCGATGGTAATTCATCCATAACAGTAACTAATTTCTTTTTTGGCTTAGGAGTAGTTGATGTCATTACACGTGGAGTGAATTTTTTAACCATTACTGGTAATGGCTCTGGAGCAGACCTAACGGTTGTCGAAGGTTGTTGAGTGCTCTTCAGGGTGAATACATTGGGCGGGGCCGATGTAGTAGTTGTTGTAGTAGTGGTTGTAGTTGGAGTTGTCGTTGTGCTCGTCGTTGATGTAGTTTGTTCAGATGTCGATTCAGTGATTAACTCAATATTTTTATTTTCATTGTCTAATGCACCGGAAAGGACACCAATTGATAACTCTGATTGAATGCTGTCCAATTTATCGTTGATATTTTCAGTAGATGAGGAACTAGTGCTACCAGATTCTAGTCGCGGATCTTTAGTAACATTTTCTTCATCATCGTCTTCTTTTTCGTCGGTCAGAACTTGTTTCTTTTCTTCCTGTTCTACAGTAGGGAAAGGCAAAAAACGGGCACCTGAAACGCTTCTGCTTGTTTGAACCGATGCGACAACGATCCAATTTTCTGTTGTAATTGGTATAGAAGAGTCGTTCAGTTCGCTATTATTGATTAATTGTGATAAGTGTTCAGATTCAGTTGTAATTTTCGGCGTACTAGGAGCGTAGGTTACGTCAGGAATTGAAATAGTTCCATTAACGACACTTTTAGTTGTAACAACAGAAACTACTTCTTTTCCCAAGATAGACGGTGTTTCGATGGAACTGACGTCTTCTGCTATAGGAATATACGTATTTGGACTTGTTAGTTCCTCTTTGCCTACTGGATCCGTTTGGTCAATGACTGTAGTATCTACAAAATGTTTGAAGTTATCATCTTTTACCATAGTACTTACAGGTTTCATTACTAAAACTTCAAAAGACTTACTGGCATTTGTTTTGATTTCTTCGTCATATTTCTCTGGTTCCTCGGTTGTATCATATTCGTCATAAATATCTGTCACGTGTTCCGTAGAATATGGCTCCTGTGTAGTATGCCTAACCTCAGAACTATCAGCTTCATCAAAATCATCGTCAAATTCTTCCTCATCTTCAATATCTTCAGTGTCTTCGTATTCATACGTATTCTTGGGAGTTGTAGTTGTAGTAGTAGTAGTAGTGCTGATTGTTGAAGCTTTAGTCGTGGATAACACAAGTGGTTTTTCCTTTGGTAAATTGTCCATGTTCATGAAACTAGCGTCTGGTTTACTGTCATCAGTTTCATGCTCGTCAGATTTATTCGATTTAATCACTTGAACATCAAATGAACCTTGAGTATTTTTCATTAGTTCTCTTAATGAGCTAATATCACTAATGTCATCTTCGAGCAATGGCTCTAAGTCTAACAGGGCCTTATATTCGGTAGAAGAAGTATGATAAATGTTAGCATTCGGTTTTGCGGGCTTGGGATTATTTCTGACATTGTGTGGAGAATTGCCAGAGTTCTTTTTGGTGTCTAAGCTTAGCGGATCAAAATGAGAAAATCTAGAAGGCTTATTGTTCAGTCTTTGTGTGTTTGGCAGTCTTGTAGGATTGTATGTAGTCACTTTGTGATGGTCGAATAAATCTTGATTTTCGTTGTCTATATCTTCATCACGAACAATATGCCCGCTTTGACCATTACTCTTTAAACTGTTACTGCCATCAAAAGGAATATTTTTAAATCTACTGTTTTGTAAGTAGTCAATATCGGGATTATTTAATGTTATTTGACCCAAGAATGTCTCAGGTTTTGATGGATCGTTCTGATAAGCAGCAGAATGAATTTGGGACACATCAGGCCTTTTTGTGGACGCCGGGTGAAATTGAAAATTATAAGGCAAAGCTGGTCTGAATCTCTGTCTTTGTGGAGGAAATTCAGGCTGGTTTACATAATACTGTGTGCCTGATTGACTTCTGCCAGTCGGTAGCTGAAAAGGTGACGGATTTTGATTATAATTTGGGCTGGGGAGCCTGACATGACCCTGATTGTAGAGAGGTTGCTGCGCTGGTTGCGTAATTCTGTAGCTGTCTCCATGGTCAAAAAATGTCGAAGGTCGACTATTTGAAAACAAAGGTGGTTGAACTTGAGCAAAACTTCTTTCTACCAATGGGTAGTCAAATTCATTATCATCTGAAAAGAAAGAAACGAACGTTTAATTAATCACTTATCATATATGATTTTTACAAAATACTTGTAGAAGATATAAATGGATGTAAAATCTAAATATATAAAATTAGACATCGTAATTATGTTTTCCATTGGGTATTGTAGAGCAGTATGAATATCGATTATATTTCCATGTAAATGTCTCACGTTTCCGGGTACTTCTGATCCCTACAGATTTCACAATAACTGGCTAACTCTGACAGATGGTGTGCGGCGACATAGTGAATCTATCCCCGGGGATTTTATATTATACATATATGTGTAGCATATATTTTTTAATTTTCTGAGTGGTAGAGCCACGCTGTAGATAGTTCTGTCTACAGCATGAATGGGCCGGCTCGTCCGGGTCGTTACCACTGTCTTACAGAAAACCGGCGTAAAGCAGCAGCTTGCTGCTGCCTTTCGTACGGTGAGTGAGATATCCGGAGGCCCAAATTCCCCTCCCCTTCCCAATCCCTTACTTATCCCTTTCCTTTAAGGTCGGCAACGCGTTCATGATTATTTTAGTGTTGTGGGCGTACATGGGCGGTGGAGATCACTTACCATCAAGTGACCCGCTTGCGCGTTTACCGGCCTATACTATAAAAAAAACTGATTACGTTAATTACACCTTCGAACCTACTGTCTTATTAAATAACATAGTATCGTTATTCTAGTGACAAAAACTATGTAATTGTTTAAAGGTATAATACTTCAATATTAGATTTACAGAAAGATGCAATTAAAAAATAAAGCAAATTTAGACTATATCGACATTTGAAAATAATTTTCTCATTTCACTCCCAATCTCAATGTATATGGCAGTAATCTTGATGGTACTACATGTTGTTGGTTCAAGTACTTATAGTTTGTAGCTTAGGTATACAGTAATAATAATAACGACCCTGTATTATATAATATTATACGTCCCACTGTTTGGTACGGGGCTCCTCTACTGAATGAGAGGGGTTAGGCCTTAGTCCACCACGGTGACGTAATATGGGTTGGCATACTTCAAATACCTTCGAAATGCTTATGAAGAAGTTCTCAGTTATACAGGTTTCCTTTACCGATAAAGCAAGCGATAATTAAAAATAAAAACTTAAAAACACGTAACTTAAAAAGTTAGGGTATATTGTATTGTATACTTATATTTTAGCTTTAGGGTCCTAGCTGCTAAGTAGCAACAAAGAATTTCTGACGCATGGTAGTTATGAAATTCCTACTGGTTTTCATACCTATTCGTCATGATTAGCACTGACCGTGAGCTCCGCTCCATGTGAGGGGATAATTATGCCACTAGACCATTACGTTACAAAGCTATTCGTAACCGCAGCGCAACCCCTATTTATCAACTATGATCAAAATTACGTTAAGTCTGTATTTATATTTTTTGTTGTTATAACTTGTTTTCTTTATTTTATAATCTTTGCATGTATAAAGTTGTGGTTTACTGGGAAATATAACTATTGAATATAGTCTTAAAGAAATGTAAAGAATGGACGTAGTGTTTACGTAGAATGCAGATGCGTTCGAGGGGCTCTATTTGAATTATAATATAGCGCATATGATTATTTTATTTATTTTTGTAAGCACAAATTATAAAACCTTTTGATTTACTTATATTTGTAACAATATGATTTTCGTACAAGTAAAAGTTTTTCTTTTTATTTTCCATTACATTATTATTAAAAGAGGTCTGAAAGATTTATCAAACTACAAATATACTTTCGTAAAATTTATTATATTTAACATTTAATCAGTATAATAATATTTTGGAGAGCAATTTTTTTAAATTTATATATTGTAGTAGACATATAAATGTAAAAGATTGGATGTTTGTGAGTTTGGAAAATTGAATGTTTAGCTAATGTAACGTAATGTAATGTAGCCAATCACACCTTAACGGCTGAACGGTTTTAGATGAAATTTGGCACACAGATAGACCATGACCTGGATTAGGACACAGACTACTTTTTATCCCAAAAAAGGCTGTTGACACGGGCGGTAACGCGAGCAAAAGCTAGTCTGTAAATATGTGTCACATATCTATGATAAAAACAAAATGAATGGAGATATTTCGCGCCTAAATATTAATACGAGTACCATACACATACCGTACATATTCACATTATTATTGATATCTTAAAATATTCTTATAAGACGTACACTAAGTTATGTTTCGGTCGATAGTTTTGTGTGACTCAGAAAATTAATGACGTTTCAACTGGTTGTTAAGATATGGGCATACCTTTGGGATGCGTTGGCATACACTACCTTCTCATGTAACATGTTTAAATCCATACCAGAGAGTGACGTGGTCCGTCAGACGTATCATTATTGCTTAATTCGCCTTATTGCATGCTCTGCTTTGTGACCTCAGGCCTGTCAAGTCTATATATTTTAGTAAAAAATACACTTTATCGTCCTAGTTGGCTTATTGCAGATTTACTTTTTACTGCATGAGTGGACCCACTTGTCCGGGTTGTTTCTCTCACAGAAAAACGACGTAAAGTAACAAACCGCTGCTTAGTTTCGTACGATGCGTGGAGGCTGAAATCCTTTTGCCTTCCCAATTTCTTAATTATCCATTTCCTCTAAGGTTGGTAACGCGTACATGATTTTTCTTGTATTTTAGGCGTTGGAAACCACTTACCATCAGGTGACCCATTTGCTCGTTTGCCAGCCTATTCTATAAAAAATGAGAAGGGGTGACTAAAGTATTACAATGGCTGACAGCGATTCAGTAGTTTCATGTTGTTACACGCACACCCTTACATCCTACTACTATTTTAAATGTGAAAGTTTGGATGTTTGTTAGTCCATGACGCTGCGCCATATCTGCTGAATTATTTTGAATGAAATTTAGCACCTAGGTAGACCATGGTCTACCTAGATCATGGTCTGCCTGAATTAGAACATAGACTACTTTTATCCCGAAAAAGGCCGTTTACGCGGGTGGAGCCACGAGCAAAAGCTAGTGTTTTATAAGTAAACTGAAAAACAATCGGTCTTTGTTTTTTCTTTTGTAACCACAGAAAAAATTACACACTTAAGTTCGATCAGTACAATAATAATAATGTATTGATGGTACTTAACGCAATGGTATTTAATGCCTTTCCTTGGACAATCAATACTATAATTGAATAGAGCTATTCTATTATAATAATTTGGATAAAAGAACAAAAACTAAATATACGCGCGTTTTTCTTTTTGTATTTACTTGTAGCACTTCCATATAATATCACTTGAAGTGTAATCCTTTTGTGGAACCAAAACTATCTTAGGACATTTAAAAAACAACTCGACACTCGTGCAGGAAAACAATTTCCAAATGGATTTTGTATGTTCGCGTTTCGCGCGAATTTTCGTTTCCAATGGAATTTAATGCAATTTACCCAGCAGCCGAAAATCTTACGCCTTCCACGTTCCCGATATAAAACGACGGGCTGTTTGTGACATTTATTATTTGTAAATTGAATCTATTTAAGTTAATCTTAAAATGTTGCCTATTTCGGGACCTAGTGAAAAATAACTAATATTTTTATAGGCCTTCGAAGGCACACGAGCTGATTGCCCACCTGATGGTAAGTGGTTACCGTCGCTCATGCACTTCAGCAGCGCAATACAGCCAAGCCGCTACCTTAATAACTTCTGGAGTTTGTTGCTTATTTAGAACTCCTAGGAGTTCTTCTCACAGGACCGGCAATTTAAATTAAACACCAAATGATTTAAATGGTGTATTCTATAAAGCAATTAAGCAAGGCATTGCAATGCGCTCGTCATCCGAGACATACGATAAATCTCATAATGCTCAAACTATTATCCTTGATAAAGTGTACCTACTATGTGTGTATAACTCCATTACAATTTAATATAATCATAATATCATCATAATTCGTCGCTAAGCCCTCACAATTGCTAATTCACGTTCTATGAAAGATATTTCTCATAAGAGCGAAAACGATGCACCCTAATCACATTTTATGTCAGTTTCAGCAAATTATTACACTCTCGGTTTTGGCCTCCATATCTTTCGGAACGATAATCTCGAGAAAATTACTTTCTTGCGGATCATATCCCTAATTAAGAATGGCGGCGGTTCTCATCAGGGTCTCCACTGAAGCATCGTTGAGCTTAATAGGAAATCGATAAATTGGCTCGCTCATAAACTACCGCCACATGTTTTATTAGTTTTTAAACTTTAACATCTCGAGTTATATAGATTTTAAAAGATTTTCTTGGTATTAACCAACGAAAAACAGGAGAAGTTTCGCAAATCATCCGAATACATATATTTTTCTATGTTCACGCATAACACCATCGCTTACCATTAGGCATGATAGTGGCCAAACGCGAGTCTATAACGTATAAAAAAACTCCGTCGAATGTAAACGCTTTAATGAACACCCAGGGTCCCATTTAAATTTGAAGAAACATGCCACCCTTAATCGAGGATGAAACTCTAAAACTTCGACATTTATGCACCGATTTTGATGATTCACTAAAAGTAGTAAAATAAAATCTTTTTAACAAAAAGCTCAGTCAGATTTATTTTTTTGTTTTCAGATAAAAGGAAGTTTGAAGACATTACTCCAACAAACTGTATTCTGACACATGGCGGTACATGCATACTACACAATCGAAGGTGTAGGTATTGAATATTCCCATTTATCCCCTACTAAAAAAAAACTTTTTTACTTTTTTGATAAAAAGTAAAAAATAAATTGACTGCCCGACCCCACTGCGAGTGGGATACAGATGGGATTGAAAAAGAAGATAAGTAGGTCACAATGCAAGGCTTTCAGTTGTAGTCGTATTGCTATGTCATCAAATTCACATGTTCCTGAAACCGTTTGCGTAGCCTGTGTTAGTGTAAGATATTTTGGATAGAAATAGATACGGGTCACAGGAACTATGTTTTGACAAAGGGGTACACAGACGACCCGTGTTGATGGAGTTTCCTCATATTTTACGAATGTCTACACTTCAGTTCTCACATCAAGTTCTCTGACCAATAAGTAAAGATAGATACAGACTAAGTTTTATATGAAAACAATCGTAAGTACTGGGGTTACTATTTCAGAGCACGGAAGTGAGAATTATGAGAGTAATTAGTCCATGTGAATGATCAGATAATATTTTTTTTTGATCTTATAAGTGTACCAAAAATCTAAAACAAACAAAAAATACATTTTAAAATATGCTTATTTACAATCAGAAAAAAATACTGATAGCGTCCGTGACGCATTACGAGGGTAGCCAGCTGTGTAGGTAGAGGCTGTGAGTTCGATTCCCGCATCGAAATAAAATGATTGTGTGATCAAATATGTGTTTCTTGCCTGGGTATTTTCTCGTCATGTAGGCGGCCCGTGGTAAAAACTACAAGCCAAATCGTTCTGTAACATGTGTTATAATGTATGTTGCGCCGACCGCATACGAGTAGAAGAATACTTTTGACAGCCTCCGTGGCGCAGTGGGTGAGTAGCCGGCTGTGAAGCGAAAGACCGTGAGTTCGATTCCCGCACTGAGACAAATGTTTGTGTGATCCACAAATATTTGTTTCGAGTCTGGGTGTTGTGGGACCGCAAGTCCCTCGTAGTTCTTAATACTCACGATACAGGTTAACCTATTGTGGGGTCAGGACTATGTGTGTCACTGTTGGGTGTATTTATTTATTATTATTTATTAATAAGGGCAGCTGGAAGAAGAAGACAAGCAGAAAAAACACTAATAGAATGTGAATGTTGAAGCCTAAGCTTATCATATCCTCTTTTTTTCAGATCTCGGAAAAAGTGTTTGCCATTGATTACGGTTCATCTTATTGGCGGAGTTGGTCAGGTCACACCGATGGCATCAATATATTTTTCTGATTAAGTTTGTTGTGGGCCGCAAGTAAAATTTCCCTCGGGGTCGGCCGAGTTTTGTCGCTTTATCGGCCCGTGTCAATGTTTGAGGCTTGTTGTTGATTTTAGCTTCAGACTTGTGGGCAGTGGCACCCTTTTTGTTACCACGGTAACCAACTAGGGTTGACAAACTATTAATTTTATTAATACATAATATGCAATATTCTTCTTTGTTTGATTTTATTTGCCATGGCTTTCATGGTTTAATTTAGTTGAGTTTTTATAACCTATATCTTTTGCTTAGGGCCGATTATTCAGTGTCCGAATAAATTTTATTCGCCAGCTGATATATTAAACAATCAATTTAAGAAATACCAATCTGACATGCGCTTCTTCGCACCTATATATTTACAGCGTTAAAATTAGTATTCTCAGTCAACGGTTAAAATTAATTGAAAAATGGGCCATTCATAAACTGCTCTATGCGTATTATCAAATATTGTGGCACAAAAATAAAGTTAACATTTGATTTTATAAGATTCTTTATGTACCTGGTAGAATATTTATTATTCAGTGAATACTTTCAACATTTTCAAATCATATCTTATGGAAGCTTATGGACATAACCTTATTTCACTAATCTACCGTATTATTGGATACGAGATAAGGGAATATTTACTTTGAGCAACTAACCCAATTACCCTTAATATTATACTGCAATCTAACCAAAAGTTTTTGGTTAGAGGGCAAGTCAAGACATGTCGACCGATATTTACGCCGTCCCATATCTGTAAGACAAACACCTCAGGCAACTATAACTCTACTAATGAACTGCCGTATGT
Source organism: Mimas tiliae (assembly GCA_905332985.1). Lineage (NCBI taxonomy): Eukaryota > Metazoa > Arthropoda > Insecta > Lepidoptera > Sphingidae > Mimas > Mimas tiliae. Next base: position 8,899,658 of record HG995242.1, on the reverse strand, counting down.
GCCGGCATTGAATAATAAATAATATTTGCATGTACCTGTGTTCACATGTGGGTAATTGTCACGTCACTAGCACTGCTGTTTTGGTGATTTGTAATGTTGCGATGTTTGTTGGTCAGTTAGTGTGTGCAAACAATGGTGCAGAAATAAAAAATATGTAGGTAGTACAAAAATTGCAATATGCTACTTTTAGGGTTCCATACCTAATGGGTTAGTACCCATAACCTAGTACCCTAACCTAGTATAGAGTCTACGCCATCTATCTATCTGTTTGTTTGTCCCAACTTATAACCTAACAAATAATAAAAATAGTAAACAATTTAGGGTAATTAATACATTTTGGATACTGAATTCGAGTGGATTCAAGCAGGAGATCTTAGTGGACGAAGGGAGTAGTTGGGAAGTGGGATGAAAGGTGAGGATGGGATAAAGTCAAACAATACTTCAGAGCACTCACGGATATGCCTGCCAACAGACGAATTATTCGTTTTTTTTATCATCTGATATTATCATAAAATATCTTTCGCTTCTTCCACATAATTCCATTTACAACGAAACAGTAACATAAATTACAAACCCATATGAATAACTTTTGAACTCATACGACTTTGTGAAAATAATGACGCAAGTATAAATAAGTAAACAGTTCATGTAATTACACGTAAAATAATGAAGCAGTGTGAATAACATTCCAAAGTATACAATAGGACCCTCGGAATTACAAATTATACTAGGGTAAGGCTTTCGGCAAACATAAAGTCTTATTAAAATGACTGGTGAGCCTAAAAAAACAATGTTCATTAGTACAAAAAGTCGTAATTAATATAAAGGGCGGACGACACGGCATAAATCGCGGGGTAATTAAGCACGCACACGCTTGAGCCCACCTGCACGTGATGTGTGCGAGAGGGGCTTAAAACCTCTTTATGATACACGAGTGCTCTTGAACTCCAGTTAACTGTATACCTAAAATTTAAAAATTATGTAAGCCATGTTATAAATCTGTTTCCCCTGGCTTAAAACTTAATAAAGTTTTAGTTTATGGTAAAGTCGGTGGTTAGTCAATGATAGATTCCACCGATTCAAAATTGTTTAATTTTGTGTAAAATTTTTAGGTTTTTAAAGTTGTTTTTATTTTTGTTAAAACATTATTATTTTAGTATGTGAAAAAATCATCAAAGTCGGTGCATAAATGACGAAGTTTAAGACTTTCATCCCCGATTACATCGCCTTAGGGATAAAATATCTCCTTGAAATGGGACCACTATCAATGTAAACCCTATCGAATACAAAAAGAATCATCCAAATCAATTCACATTTGGCGAAGTTATGCGTGAAATTATATACAACGTGTTACAGAAACGTGTGGTCATATTTAAGGGTCGTTGATACACCTGACAGTGAGTGTTTATATACCGAATCTTATCAAAATGTAGGTATCCTAATGGTCTTTGTTTTTTTGCGTTGATTAAAAACACTAAAGCAAAATATTTAATTAATGGCTTTTAAAGTTCTTTTTTATTGTTTTCAAACTAGCTCGTCTGATGTGGCTTTTTGCTGCTAACTAGTAAGTACATTTTAAAATATTTGCTTCAAACTTTTATAGCGTTGTAGTTTGTTTTACTTTGTGCTTTACTTAAAGTTATGAGTAACCGCGAGGCGTAAAAGATAACCTTTCATATACTTATACCAACAAAAGGATCGAACCATTGTTAAACTTGTAAATAATCAATGACTGATAGTGGAACAGTGGAGTGATAACAACTGGATTCGAATCTTGCGGCCATTGAAGATTTACAACATTTCAATTACTATTATTTAGTAAATTTGACAAAATATTAATCAAACCCAATGCTGACAATACATGGTTTATTTTATAGCAGAGGCCAGCAAACGAGCAAGTGGGTCACCTGATGGTAAGTAATTTCCACATTGGGCCACGAAAAAAGCAGTTATGGCGATAAGGATAGAAAACAATAATATCTGTATTCGTGGCATTTTCGGATATTTTTTTTTTTAATAGTATTACGAGCCTAGTTTAGGTCTGTGACGTTGTCAATACAGTGTGCCAACTTCGTAGTTCGTAAATTGTCTGGGTAATGCGGTTGGCGGTTAACATTTTAATTGCATATTGTAAAATAGGCCCTTAGTAAAATGATCATAATAAGTAAATGGCGTATTTGTTAAAGTTTTGGTTTTAATCCCGATTTCATAGACATGGGTGGGATTGGTTGTCTTCAAATTTAGATCGAATCAACGTTGAGGTATAAAACTTTATGGAATAAAAAAAATAACTTCCATTTTTAGGAAGCCGAAGGCGGTTCGCTCCATATGATACCAAATACCGTCAAATCTATGGTACGAGAAGGCGGACCTTGGCATTAAGCCGGCACATTGCCGGACAGAAAGATTTTTTTAGGCAAAATAGTGGATTCCTTTAGCAGCAGAAACAGCGATTAGGTACATAATCTATATTATTATATCATACTGCTCTTAAATAGAACCATTAAAAAATCGCTTAAAATAAATATAACTTTTAGGATTTTCCCATCATTTCAACTGTTCTGAATCTCTTTAGTAATATACGTGTATTGTATGTATGTATATTGCATATTTAAGTAGATGTGGGTTAGTCATTTTTATTATTCGTATGTTTTTCTGAGCGCACCATTTGTATATAAATTGTAACTTAACTAACTAATTCGGCAAACGATATTGTAGAACCTTTTCCACAATGTGAAAATACTGAATTGTTTTTCCGTACAATAAAAATTGTATCCATTAAATCGACTTACTTTGGAGAATTTTATATTTCTGTCAGTGTACAGCGAGACGCCTAGAGTAACGTAATTCGCTAGCGCGGCGAAGCAAGGCAAAAAGGAAGCGCTTTTAAGAGCACGTCTGACACGTGTAGTATACAGAAAACATAATTTTGGTGAGTGATGGCAAATGATATACACATATTAAGGGGTAGGTAGGGGTAGGAAGGGGTAGGTAGAGGTGTAAACAGTACACCCACATTTCGCCCAGCTTATTTTCGTCTCATGAGCCTATCGTTGTACCGGGCACAATTCTAGATCCCGGGCTGATATTGAGCGTTTCGTGATAGAAAACTTAACAACACTTTTACCCTACCCGAGGATCCAACCCGAGATCTCAGCACAGTAGTCGTACCGCGTTCGCAATTATTATTATTGGTTTAGTGGCAGCCTACTTTAGAAGTGGTTGAGCCAGGCTGTTGACAATTTCGTCTACAGCATGAAAGAACCGGCTTGACTGGGTTTATTTGTTTATACTTGATTTGGACAACAAAACAGATTACAATCGAAAGTAACATAAATGTTGTTACCAATGTCTCACAGAAAACCGACATGACGTAGTAGCTTTCTGTTGCATTTCGTACCTAAATTTTAAATAAATAAAGGTTTTAATGATTAAGTTTGCGATCATCAAAATATGTGTGATTTAAGCGGCTCCATTTTGATTGCGTTGATATATAAACTAGAATAAAACTCTTCTAAGAAGCTTGATCAATACGCACAGATAACTTTTAAAAGTTGATTTACGTGACTTCTGCGGAACCCGCAGGACTTCGAAACAGGATCAATATCTCACAAACTCTGGTCCCTAGTGCCAACACCCCACGGCTGCACGGGTATGACATTTCGCCTTTTGAAAGACGTAATAAAATTATTAATTTATAATTGATTTTATCGACTCGAGGCTAAATAATTTATCGGAATTATTATGATTTCAATAAGTTAAGCGAAATATTATTCATTTTATTCGCAAGATTTTTGTCACGGCATCGCCCAGATGGAGGCGTTTCTCAAGATATTATTGGGGAGGTAAAAGGTACCCTCATTCCAGACTGTAATAAATAATAAAATAAAATAAATACACACATAGTCCTGATCCCACACATAGTCCTGATCCCACACTAGGTTAACTTATTAACCTTGGGTATCAGGAACTACGAGGGACTTGCGGTCCCACAACACCCAGACCCGAAACAAATATTTGAGAATCACACTAACATTTGTCTCGGTGCGGGAATCGAACCCGCGGCCTCTCGTTTCACAGCCGGCTACTCGCCTACTGAGCCACCGAGGCTGTTATAATCATGTAAATCCATTGCAGCGTAAAAGAAGGACCAACCAACAAACACTTTCGAATTTACATACATAAACCCACGCCTGTATCCCTGAAGGGGTAGGCAGAGGTGTCAACTAGCCCGTACCCACAGTTCATCGATAGATAAAGTAGGGAGGTATAACTTATATAGGGAGGTATGTAAGGAACAGTGAAGCCAGTGAAATTACTAGGCATTAAGAGACTTAACAACGTGTCTCAGAGTGACCATAGCAGTCCAGAACCGAACAGTTGTTTGTAATTCAAAGTTCTGTCTGTTTATGGGCAGAAGTGGCGCTTACCATCAATTTGTCATTCAGGCTAATAAAATAATACATTCATTTCATTTAGTGGTGCAGACTGCAGTACCTATCTATCTGTACAAAGTACCGTATCAAATTAATCCGCACTCTACATTCATGAATATCTAAGCAACTTTGACATTTTAACTACGACATTTTATATTCAACCTGTATTGTAAAGTGCTATGAACCGCGTTTCCGGGCATCTTAAATAAAAAAAAGTATCGATTCAGTCCAAACGGAAGAGAGCCGCCACCTAATAAATGGTACGAACCTAAATAAATTCAGAAAAGGATCACGTTTTATATAGCATTTATCTTTCCCCTCCTACCTACTATGCGGTATTGGATATTGGAAAATAGATTCTGCAAAAGCACCATACGGAGTTCATTCACGTATTTCGTTCATATTTTCTGGGCGCGTCCCTGTCCCTTGCACGATCTCTACTTCCTGGCATCTGTTGTACGCTCTACCAATTTACCGCACACTATCCCTCAATATATTTATAAAGTTACTAGCTGTAGCTCGCGGATCCCGCGTGAATATCGTGATAAAAATATTTACCTTTTGCCCCCATTAAATGTATATTTCCAAAAATCCTTTCTTAGCGTGCAACACAAAATATTATTTGTCCAAATTTCATGATCCTAGATCCTTTAGTAGTTTTTGAAATATCGTGATTAATTGGTGAGTGATACGGTGAGTAAGTGATATTTCGCTTTTATTTTATAGATTTAGCCAATATTATTTTAGGACCTTTTTCAAAGTGTACAATTAAATTTTAACTTAGTCCAATTTTAGTTCAAAGTCAACGTCTTGTGTGTATCAGGTATTTTGTCTCCGTCCTATCATTTAAGTTCACTACTACCAATATGAAACGAGTAGGTAAATTATATATTAAAGTGTTTAGTTCGTGGCAACAAACATTACGTTTACATTTATATCGAATAAACGTAGGCGAGGAATAAAAAACATATTTTTGTAGTATTTACAGTATATATTCTTCAACTTGCCCTTATTCCACTCGCAGTGGGGTCAGTGCAACATGCTTTTTAACTCAAGTTACAGAAAGATTTGGCTTGTAGTTTTTACGACCGGCTGCCTGCCTGACATCAACCCTTTTGTTCTTCGAAATTCCTATGAAGAACTTCCCAGGTATGCAGATTTCCTCACCATGTTTCCTTTACCGTTAACGCAAACAATAATTAACAATTAATACACAAATAACTTAGAAAAGTCATAAATGTGTGTGCTCTCTTGGGACTGGTTTCGAAAATTACCACTCCCCATTGAGCTATCGCTGCTGCAGTTATTAGTATAGTGTTTATAGTATGTTAATAATAAATATTCTATCTCTACATAAACGTAAACTAAAATCACTTCATATACCTTCTAACTAACTATCAAAGTCGTGGACATCCCTTCACAGATACCGATCTCTAATTAAAGTGGACCCTCACGTACTCACCTAACCAAATGTTTGAATAGGTCATATATTGAGCCAACTCAATCACATGCCTTACAAGTATCAAAATTCTGAACAAGTTTTATTGAAAAGCTTAATAAAATAGATAAATCCGCGGCTAGGATTTGAAAATTGAATATCATCGTAAATGTCTCTAGAGACGTCTGTCATAATATTTTTGTAAACGTTAATTTTCTTATTCATTAGTCATAAAATTAATGCAGTATTTTTTTAAGGTCATTTTTCATCTATCTGTGTTAATTATGGTTAAAAACCGATAAAAACAGACTTCCGATGATAGCTTCAAACGTCAGCCGTCGAGCGTCAGTGACTCGATCATCTGTCAACGCCATACTACTCCAGTGACACTATGCATTAATGACACTATCGTAACGGTTTTTTTATAGCAGAAGTCGACAAACAAGCAAGTGGGTTACCTGACGGTAAGTGATGCCGCCCATGAAAATTCAGAATACCTAAAAGAATCATGGACGTATCAATGATGGAAACGCATGAATAGGTGATTGAAAAGGGGAAGAGGATTTGGGCTTAATACTACTGCAGCCGACAACAGTGAGCTGATAATATTGTTTTCAAGCTGTTTTCTGTGAAACAGTGATAACAAACCGGTCGAGACGGACAGTTACAATTACTTATCTAGTATTGTAAATTTAATTCATCGCATAAACGTTTTATTCCCAAACGCGTTTAGATTCGGGCTAAGGCGGACCCGTATATAATAATGAGGGCAGATTTAGGTGAAAAACTTAATGCATTATTATTTAAGAACGTAACCATTTTACGGCTGGACACAAACCGTCTAAAGAAGCCTACACAATTAAAATATTCAAATGTTATAAGGTCTAAATTCTGACGTTGAATATATCATACCTATGTATTAAGCATAGTAGTGTGGATCCCATACATATTTTAATGCCATTAAACAACCTTATTACATGTTTTTTGCATATTAAATCCCGTGTGCTGAACACCATGAAACTGAAGTAAAATTATGTCTCGGGATGACGAGCGCAGTTAGACAGTGCTGTGCAGTACCCGGTAATCCAGAGTTCTGCTTGAAGTTGCTGCTGTTTATGGGTAGGCGTGACGCCTAACTTCAAGCGAGCGACCTGCTCGTCTCGTCACTCAAGCAAATAAAATAAACCTCCAAATTAATATGAAGTTTGTAAAACCGAAGTCAACCGAACGATAAATTACAATTCAATTACTTTTATTATTATCAATTAGCACATAAATGGTTGCGTAACAATTTATCGTTTGTATATTGAAAGTTATATAACTTCTGATTAATTTAATTGAAACTTCAGACCTCTGAAATAATCAGTCAATCAAACATTGTGACAATGTATAATAATTTTATTGATTAACGGCAGATCTAATTTACAGTGTATACATACGAAATATCGTAAACATACCCTAATTGGAATATTGCCGTCTAAATATTAAGGCCCGAGGACGGCATGCGTGACGGGTAAGCATTGAGTTTACACCCGCGGAAATGGTATGAGATGATAAATTATTAATAAGTAACCTTTGAATTTTGTTTGAGTGTGTGCGTTCAAATGTATTATTTTAATTAGAGTAAATAAACCTGAGATCGAATTTGTAATGAGCACATTTGCGACTGCTTCGTGTGAGGGTCGTGATGGTTGAATCATCAAAGTTTGTTGTTTTACAAATTTTTAAAGCCGGTAGCAGTGTAGATTAGATTTGATTTGTTAGTAATTTATGTATTAAAAGTATAAACTAGTTTGATGTTCATAGTAAATCTACGGGTAGATATGACGCTAAAAATGCTAATAAATTACCGCTAAAGTTAAGTAGCAAGTTAACCAGAAAACTAAACTTTATAGTGTGGGGATAGAATAGAGAAAAAATATACTCAAAAATATTAGCTTTTGGCTCCACCCGCTGATCATTTTCTTAATAAAAATTTACTTCCATCCCAATGAAAAATAACTTATAGTTCTCAGTAGCTTCCTGTGGGTTAAAGAAGAATCGGATCAGTAGTTCCAGATTCTAGAAATTACCCCCCTAGTACCCCCACAAACAAACATACAAGGTCACTAAACAATAAACTTTACCTTTTTTATAATATGACTATATAGCTTAGTAGGTAGGTATAGACTGTCGAGACGAAAGCCGCAGGTTCGATACCAGTCTCAAGAGCATACACCTCAAGTACAAGTTACGTGTGTATTAATTGTTAATCATCGCTTACATTAACGGTAAAGGAAACATTGAGAGGAAACCTGCATACTTGTGAAGTTCTTTATAGGAATTTCTAACCAACCCGCATTAGGCCAGCGTGGTGGATAGCGTAGGTGCCTCACCCCTCTCATTTGCTAGAGGAGGCCCGTGCCTGGGCACTCCTGGGCCTCCTCTCACTGCTGACATGTATTATACAGGGCTAGTATTATTACTATAAATACTATAAACCAAGAGCATAAAACTGAACTATTTAATAAATCTGTCAGTATTGCGTGCACATTGCATAATAATATCCTTTGTTCATGCCCTTATGGAACCATATAGAATATTATTCGATCCACCATCTTATAAAGGATGTCTCAAGCGTATCATGTAATTGGAGACTGTACCGTCGACGTTAGCCGGCAGAATAGCCTACACGATTTACCTAAGGACTTTTACGTACAAGCTAAGAGCGGTGGTGATCACAAGCGGTGTAACTGCTCTTGAATAATAAATAAATAGAGCGGGCGTAGGCACGTGGGCGAAGCCTGCATTGTCCGCCCACGGCGCGCAAACATGCTTTTATATCGTCCGTGTTTGTCTTTATTGCCACTGTATCTAGACAATTGTTATAAAACCAAATAGTGCAAGGTCGCAACCCATATTCGTCTTCTTTATGTGACATGTTGTGTTAGGCAATTTTTGTGTGAATATTTCGTCTGCTTTAATACCATTTTATGATTCAAATTAGGTAAAACAAGGTTAAAGATATCATATAAGTATTGCTCAAGTTAATTTTAGCGTGAATTTACTGCTGGTAAAAAAGACGTAGATGTTTACATAACGTAAGTATAATTTGGATTAAGTTTTCGATTCAAAAACACACATGAGTTGCCTGGTATTGGAGTTTATGTCCAATATGGGGCTAGGCTCGCAAACATCATGGGACGGTAAGCTTGGCGAACCGCGAGTGCAATAGTTGCACCTTTGCCTACTTCTTCGGGGATAAAGACGTAAGCTTATGTATGTGAATGGAATCTGAATATGATACATATGATATGAAAATTGAAATCTTATTTACAAATGTAATCTTTACACTGAGAATTCAGAATTAAAGCTGGTTCAAAGATGTTTATTGTATGGCTGTTCACGGTCTAATTACTTGATTATATATGTGAAAATGCAAATTACATTTTCCGCCCTATAAATTTTAGCCTACTGACAATGAAAACATGTTTTTAATGAATAAACTCATTAAACATATGCAAAATGCTTTAATACGCGTTCAAAACAACCGAGTTAAATAATTAACAGTATTAATATGGATGTTTATACGCCATTGTTTTAAACACTAAACTTATGAATAAAATCCGAAAAAGGTTAGTATTAATTTTTTACTTTGTCATTTGACAAAAATTTACAATAAAGATTAACCAATTGACGAAGAGAAGGACGTTGCTCTCCATTTTTTTGTATCAGAGACCAGGAAACAACCAACTGGGTCACCCGATAGTAAGTGTTCTCCACCGTTCACACCCATAATGCACAAAAAAAGGCCTCCGGAAATCGAACTCGCTGTATGAAACGCAACAGCAATCTGCTACTTCATATTGGCTTCATAGTGGTTCCACAACATTATTTTAGGATAGTTATACAACAGAAACAATTATTCGATAGTTAACATTCGTAAGCTATCGGCCCATCTGTATCGGACAGTTGTTTGCAAGTTAAGACCAAAGTGGAAGTAAATTTACCCTAAAATAGTAGACGTACTATGTTTTTCAATTCACTACCTAGTGCTTCTATACAGTAAGAAAATATCATTGACGTGAAGCAGATTATTTGGACTATATTATATGCTTATCATTTCATGACCGTTTTTTTGTCTAGTAGAGGCAAGGGAGATAAAATATCAATAATTTATTTATAATTTTTCTTTGTATTTTTACTTTATAGCATAGGCCGGCGAACGAGCCTGTAGGTCACGTGATGTTAAGCAATCTCCACCGTCCATGTACGCCCACAATACCAAAAGAATCATGGCCGCGTAGCCGACCTTAAAGGAAAGGCATAATTAAGGGATTGGGAAGGGGAGGCGACTTGGGTCTCCGGATATCTCAGTCGCCGTACGAAACGCAGCAGCAAGCTGCTACTTTACGCCAGATTTCTGTGAGACAGTGGTAACAATCCGGACGAGCCAGCCCAAATGGCTCTACCACTCTACAACTTTACTTTATAGACATCTGTCCGCTTATAAGTAACTTTAGATTTATTACAACGATACGGTGTGGCGTTTACTTATTCCCTGAATTATGTACACGTGTGTGGCATCAAAGTTTCAATCAGAGTAATAATTATATTACGTACGGCAACATCCTTAGTTATTCATCAAAACAAGGTCGAGTTCGCGGAACCTTGAAACTTGGTTCAGGGAGAAATTTACCCTCACGAGAGCAAACAAAAAACTCTTATATAGCGTTTTACAGAAAGGTGTGGTGATATTTAACGGTTGTTACTTACACCTGGTAGTAAGTGTTGTATGTACCGGATCTTACCAAAACCTAGACATCCTAAAATTTCATGCAAATTTCAATTACTCGTTTAATACGATCGATAAGATCGATCACATCCCTATAAACTAAGTGAAGTGCGTGAGCGAGAATAATAATGCTGAAATGAGACAAAAGCTCAGCTGTTTATGATTTAATCCTGTCCAAAATTGCAAGTCGAATATCGACATATTACTCATTCGATAAATAAGAAAACGCTTTATTTATGTCCTAGCCATGCAATTGAATTTATTACCAGCGGTGTGATATACTTATATCGTACACCATACGTTGCTTAAATTTGACCACACCTTTCTGTAACACGTTGTGTAAACTACGTACCTTGACATTGTGTGTCCTTTAGAACGAATAGAAGGACTGCAATCGTGATTCTCCAACGATGCCGTCCCATTTTTTTGCGTTTGATTAATTTTCACCGTAACATTGATGCGAATGTTCAAAACACACTAGGTATGTAAATTTTAACAAAAATAGTCGAAAGTTCCTTGAATTTTGGATAAATCCATATTCGGCAGCGGATAACTTGGCACAGTCATCGATTATGTCTGTCCCATGATGTTGAGCACTGTCACATCTGCAACAAGAGAAACTTCTCGTTAATTATTTAATTATATTAATTAGCTTGATTGTCGAGACGAGCTGGTCGCTCGCCTGATGGTAAGCGCCACGCCTGCTCATAAGCAGAACCAACGCCACACATAACTTTGAGTTACAGAGCACTGCAGGTAACCGGACTGCGCTCGTCAATATAAGTTGTTAAGTCTCATAATGCCACCACTTATTACCAGGACCTTGTTCATCAGGTATATGAATATAGTTATAATAAATTGTAATAAATAATTTCTTAGTGCCTGTTTCACCACGTCTGAGTAAATGCTATTTGCCAAATAAAATATGACACGTTCAAACATAACATTAACGCTCTGTTATGATACTATAATATGGAAGATATCTACCACGTACTTTCAAAAATTGCTGTCTTATACGTTACTTAGTGGTTAAATCTTGCGGAACAGACCCTTAATCTCTTATTTTTTCTACTTAATACATAATCTCTAGGAAAGCCCTTTCAAAACATTTTGCACTCGCTTAAATTAATACGAAAATTAGCATCAAAATATATAAATATAGGTTTCGCTTGTAAAATCATTAAACACAAAAAATATTATTATGCGCTAGATTAATTAATGTTTCTGAACTGGTTTCATTTTGTTTATCGATTTTTGAATCTTTAATACCGTCTCCTGGTAATGGTATTTATGTAACGTGAGGCAAATCAGAATGCGGATATAATGGCGAAGTCGCATTTTGCTATCGAAATTCGGAATTATTCCCTAAACATGAAGTACCGATCTTCTTCTTCTTCCACCTGTCCTTATCAGACTTTCAGTGGGGTCGACGCAAAATGCTTTTTAACACATGATTTGGCTACTTTTTACGACTGGCCGCCTGCCTGACGGCAACCCCTCTGGGGAGAAAATTTCCAGGCGTGAAACAAATATTTGTGGATCACAAAAACATTTGGTCACGGTACGGGAATCGAACCCGAGGCTTCTCGCTTCACAGCTACTAGCTCGCTTCGCCACGTAGGCTGTCGAACACATTAAGTAAAGATAAAGTACTTAAAAACAGATAAATTATACATAGCTATGTATATAGGTAATGAAACAAAACTAGAATGAACTTCGCTTTTGTTTTTTTTTTACTTTTTGCTACTAGTATTTAGCAAATAATCAGCAATTCTAAAATTGATTGACACAGGTTTACTTGAATATAGCATTATTGCATATATATAATTGTATTTCTAATGCAAATGAATTGTATAGTAATTCTTTTTGAGAAATAAATGTCTTAAACCATAAAGTGATTGAGATGAAACATCCCTAGTATCGTGGTGGCAATCTTCTCAACCGCAATCAATAAACCCAAAATTTAGTATGTTCAATCAACTGTGAACCCTACACGAGGTGTCAGGTAGCAGTAAAACTTTATAGATTAGTTGCTGAAGTGCGAGCCGCTGAGAGTAGCAATGCTGTTAAATATTATTAGAACATTGTCCTCGAGCGAGTTCGACACGCTCAATACAAACTTTATGTGACAGGTTTCTGAACTTGATCCCGCTCAGCGGACCACAGAGATGGTTGATATCATTTGTCAACAACGTAGACGTTTCCAATTAACGTGATGGTAATTAAATTATTATATAAATGGACTGTATCGATTCCGAAAAAGCAAATTCCGTGTACTCGTATATCGGTGGTGAAGTGTCGATATATTCCTACCGGCTTACCATCGCAAGCTTGCTAAGTAATAAACAGGAGAATAACTAAGAGTTACTATACAAAAATCTTCTATATTTAAATATAGATAATGTGTGTTTGTTTGTTTGTTTGTCCTTTATGTGTGCCTTTGAAGGGTTTTTGCGCGCATGTCCATAAAGATTTGTAAAACAAAATAAAAACAACGTTTATTACCTATAATAAAAGAAAAACTAAAGTGGGCTTCGCTTTTGAATTTTTTTTAAATTTAAATTCTAAAATTGATTACGACACTGGTGACCTGTTGTTTATTAATTATGTGTAAATGAATGACTCGATTTCAAAAGCAGGACGGATACAAGTCACCAACGAATTTTATAGGATAAATAAGACTAAAAAATATATTACAATTTTAACAGTCTTCTTGATTTTCTGCCTCGCCTTATCCTGACTAATGGATATATTTTTTAAATCATAATCACAAATTCATATGTACATTCACAGCATATTTGAAACAAAACTATGATGTTGCGTTGCGTTAAGTTTTACTTTTATAAAAACGAAACTTCAAAACATAATAGACTATATTCACAACTATAATAATGCTAGTGACCCCAATGTTATCCAATAGTATCGAGAATGATGTGAAATAGTGGAAAGATATCATGTAAGATAATAACAACAATGTGCCTCATTACATTATAGTTAGAACAGTATTTCGCGATACACATGTTACATAAAATGCCAAAGGAATTTGGGCAAGTGGTAGAGAAAGTCGGTTGCTACTTCTAATACTAATTTATGATATACGATCAAAATTAATATTCAATATAGACCGACAGCTTTATTTGGTTTCGCCGAACAAGTGTGTAGAAAGCTTAAATTGGCAAGCCATAACATTCGGTGTTGCGTACGTGTGATTTTTAGTTTTATCATTACGTGCACTGACTATTCTTCCCTCGAGTGATCTAGCTTCGATAACGTTAATTTTGAAATCTTGAAACATGGACTTAAATAGGCGATTCGTTTTGCGAAGTAATAAAAATACTTGTATAACATTGAATGTTGATACTTTCAATTATATTAGTCTTTTTACCCAACGGCATCAGATGGAGAGTATTATGTACCCTATTTTTTTAGCGAGGTATGTAGCCTTAATGAGTTGATAGATTTTAATAAACCAAGTTATTAGACTTAGCTCGGTGTACACAGAGTGTAGCAACTATTCATAAGGAAAAATTAACTGATTTGGTTAAATTAGTGGAAGCTCAAAACCAACCTAACCTGCACGCGGTATACTCTGCTGAATAACAGACAAGGCAATTGAGAAACTTGGTTGCCGTTGCAGGTCGTGGGGGTCAGACGGCAGGTCGCCGCCACATAATACCAAATCCAAATCAAGCAATGATGGGAAGGCGCAGCGTGGCATTAAGCCGGGATAACGCCAGGCAAAAAGAAAAGAGTCCAAGACTCACAATTCCTATGATTTATTAAGTCATAGGATCGGCATCCAACTACTACTATACCTACTCTGAATTTTAAGTCAATATTATTTACTGTTCACAGATCTCTTCCCACTTTTTCACTATAGGATTTTACTGACATTAGGCGTAAATAACTTGGCCGACTTGAGGTAAATCACAAGCGGTGTCGCAGAAATATTTTTCAGAAACTAAATGATATCGAGAGGCGCAAAGGTCGGGTGAGTGACTCAGTTAAGCCCAGTTTAAGTTATTTTACGCGTATTGTATTTAAATTACTTGAAATGTAAGTGGGCCACCTACATCTTAAAAAGCCAACCTCACCTGCACGTAGTACACTGAGTCAGACGGCAGGTTACCACATAAAATACCGAATACCGTCAAATCTATGGTACGAGAAGGTGGACTCTGGTATTAGCCGGAATAACACCTGGCTGAAAAAAGTAGTAGTACTGAGAAGTGTTTAAAACATTGACAATTGTCAAGTTTGAGAAAGGTGAACGCTGAATTAAATAGATTTACAGCATAATCTAATTATACCAATTGACAAAAATCACCGCCAAAACAACACATTTTAAAAACACCTGTGACAATTGAGTGCAGAGAGATCATTTCTGTTTGCTTACACAAGAATGGGAGGTAGTGAAACGTGTGTGGTGACGTCACGCCGCGTCACGTACACACTTGGCGCGGTGGTGTCGTGAAAGCGGCGCGTTCTGCCTCGCCGGATAGTTTCACGCAAACATACTCCATACACTTAGATTATTTTTCTAATAGCGTTTGATTGCTTTTCGAATTTCTAGTTTTCTTTTAAATGTGGAATAGTTAGTTAATGAATCGTTGGTAGCTTGACTTCTACTATGTCAGATTGATGCGTATACATGAACGAAAACTAATAAAAAACCAAACAACCGACTCACTGTTACCATCTCGCTTACTCATAACTAGAATTAGTTTAGAGCGACCAGCGCGACCGAAGCGTTAATGTAGAATAGAAAACACAACAAAAACGGATAGGCCAAAGTGGGAATAGGTACTTACTTATTTAAAGTGCATTTTAGTAGGCGTAAGGTAAGTATGATGTTTGTGTTTCAGCTATTGGATGGAAATAGTACATTTACGAAAATGCTGAATTACATACTAGGGTATTGTAAAAAATATTCTCAAAGAACGAAGGTCTTCTGTGGGCATAAAAATAAAATAAAAAATATATTTTTATTTTTTCTTGTTACCTTACTTAAATTCAACACACATTTTAAAGATAATGTATAATTAATGAAATTCACTCTCTCTCTCTCAGAGACAAACCGAAAAAGGGCAAAAATAATTTTAGTAATGTCACTTCTTCGTAAGCGTCTAATACTGCACTAGCTCCCTTTCCCTCTTGAGCTGTCAAACTCGCGCGTTAGGTGACGCGATTTTACTTCTAAACAGCCCGTCTAGTTATACATTAAAGTCTTTGCGTATACCAAAAAAATTATCATTCTATGCACGAGAGCCTCCGTGGCCCAGTGGGCGAGTAGCTGGCTGCTAAGCGAGAGACTGTGGGTTCGATTCCCGCACCAAGATAAATGTTTGGGTGTTTATATTCAATGTTTTTTTATCAAGTTTGAATGATGAAATGAGCAGATAGCTCACCTGGTGTTAAGCGCCATAAACAGAAGCAACACCACACAGAACTCAAACACGAATCACAAAGCACTGTATGGCACTGGACTACATTCGTCAACAACATAAGTTGTTAAGGCTCACAATGCCAGTAATTTCACTGGCTTCAATGTCGTTTACATCGAAACACAACACATACTGTGAAATAGACAAAGCGATGGTACCAACCCAGATGGCCTCTCGCATACGAGGGACCAACCACCTTGTAAAATTAAGTACCTAGTAATCAATTTACCAATTATTTAAATTTAATAAATCATTGCTGCCTCGAGTAAAATTTCGAAACTTTATTCATTATCATTTTTAATATACATCCGTAAGCGGACAGTAATTTTAATAAATTAACACATATTTCGAAATATCTTATTGGGGAATTGAGGAATATTAATAAGGTCGTCAACAATTCATTACAGGTCGTGGAAACATCAAAGATCGGAAGAGATTGGACGTGTTGCCAAAATTATAGCCAGGATGGACGAGTTGAATACCAAAGTGTTTTTAGCTTAGCTCGGCAAACGAGCAGGTCGGTCACCGGAAGGTAAGTGATCTCTACCGCCCATGTACGCCTACGATACCTAAAGAATCGTGGGCGCGTTGCCAACCTTAAAGGAAAGGGATAATTAAAGGATTGGAAAGGGGGGGGTATTTGGGCCTCCGGATATCTCACTCACCGTACGAAACGCAGCAGCAAGCTGTTACTTTACGCCGGTTTTTGACCCATTCATGCTGGAGACAAAATTGTCTACAGCGTGGCTCTACCACTCAAGTTTCTAAATATAAGTAGTTACATGAAAGATTTCTATATTAGTTTCCGGGTTAGGTCAATTTATAGTATTACAATCGTGAAGTGGAAGGGGCGGCATGTGAAGGGTAAGCTCAGTTAACAAGTGTAACTTGGAAGCCTATACCTAATATATTCAACAGCCTCCGTGGCGCAGCGGGTGAGTAGCCGGCTGTGGAACGAGAGGCCGCAGGTTCGATTCCCGCTCCAAGACAAATTTTTGGATGGAAAAATGGGTTTGGGTGTTGTGGGACCATAAGTTCCTATTAGTTCAACATACCCGTGATACCTAGTATGGGGTCAGGACTATGTGTGTGACTGTTGGGTGTATTATTATGATTTGTTAATTTTAATCACGTCTATGTACTAATCATATTAATAACTAGTTATTGTACACGGCTCCACACCCGTGAGTGTTGTTCTCACTCACTTTCATCACATCCGGAGGCCCAAATCCCCATTCTTTTCCCAATCCTATTCGGGTATTGTAGATGTTCATGAGTGGTAGAGATGATTTACCATCAAATAACCCACTTGCTAGTTTGACAGGCTCTACTAAACATTAATATTTAATTTATAACTGGGCTGATGTTACAGAATACGATAATATTCTCGGTATGATTTTAAAACCGCAATGTAGGCATTGATTTGTAAATGATACAAAATAATAATATGTATGACAGATTAAAGCCTCATATACACGGAGAGAGTTTATGAGACAGAAAACTCTTGTTTACTACTGTGTTATACAATTTAAAAACGAGAATCCATCGAAAGAGCCTCGTGAATGAAAAAAAAAACTTTAATATTCTCGCCTTCGTGCGATAAACTCTCTACGTATAAATGGGGCTGAACTCTTAATATAAGTAATTGCTATTTAACATTGAAATTAATTTGCAAAAACTCATTTCATCACATTTCTCAATTCAAACACCTCTATAGAATTCGCACGCAAGTATTGTAATTGGGATTCTAATGTACGCTAGAGTCTAACACATGGTTACCCGGCATGTTTCAATAGCTATTCAAAAAACATGCAAATAACGCAAGTCCGAACGTACCTGAGGTAGATTCAAATTGTTTCTATTGTACAACTTACGAAATAGTCTCACGGCCGTCTAGTGTGTTGGCACAGCTAGTGTCGGCGTCACACACTGCCCGTTCATTAATAGATATTTAAAATGTAATTTCATTAAGGAATAACAGAAGTGGGCATTTAAAAAAAGGTCAGAAGCAAATTGTCGACTGTAATATTTATGACCATAGATCGTTGGTTGCCCAATGTTAATTAACTATAGCAATTGACATTGCTTTATATGAGTTGATTGTTATGTAAATCAATAAAATTATAATTGCTTAATCGTTTTAGTATGGATGTAGGCATGTATCGTGTAAATCAATTTGAGCGTAAAGCGGAAATAACCTTTCGTAAATGACATTAAGTGAAAACAATATTATTCTGGTAGATAATAAATTAAATAGTAAAATGATGTTATTATTCTTTAATAATTTAATTAATTTGAATTTATCTGTCTTGATTACGAAGTAAAATTGGATATGTCCTAGGTGGTAGGTACTTCATATGCGAGAGGGAACTACCAGGTCAGGGTTGGTACCAACAAGCTAAGCAGCAGTACTGTTGTCTTTCGATTTGAAGGACATTGAAGGGAATTTACTGAGCATTTAAACTTAACATCTTATGTCTCGGGGTGAAGAACGCAATTCAGTGCCATGCAGTGCTTTATAATTCAGTTCTGTGTTGTATGGTTATTTATTTATTATGGACAGGCGTGACGCTTACCATCAGGCGAGCGACTTACTTCTTTCGTCATTTAAGCTAATAAAATAATAATTGTCCGTCTCCTTTTTAGTCACGAAGTGACTGGGGCTTGCACAGAAAATACTCGAGCCAGAATAAAAGCGGCCGCAATTATTTCGAAGGTACCTATAAGAGCTATGTAGCTCGGGTTGCAGCGAGCTATTGAGAAAACTAAGGAAGAAAACGTTTCATGAGAAAATGTAAGTGTTGCGTTTTGAAAATGTCAAGAATAGAATGTGATATCGCGGATTTCATTTTGTTATAATGCTTACGGCCCTTTTAAATAAACGATATTAGTTTGGTACACGGAACTGGATCGCATCACTGAGCCATGTTCCATTTTATTTATTCAAAATCTATATTATTGACTGCTTCGGTGGCGCAATCGTAATGCGTACGCGGTACCACTGGTGAGGTCTCGGGTTTGATCCCCGGGTCGGGTAAAAGTAATATTGGGTTTTTCTATTACGAATACGTTTTACATCAATGTTGTGCAAGTCTCATAATGCTTTTTTTTATTAACTTGAGTGACGTATCAAGCAGGTCGCTCGCCTGATGGTAAGCGGCACGCCTGCGCATGAACAGAAGCAACACCACACAGAATTTTGAATTACAAAGCACTGCATGGCATTGGACTGGACTCACCACCACCCTGAGACATAAGATGTTAAGTCTTATAATGCCCAGAAGTTTCACTAGCTTCAATGTCCATCAAACCAGAACACAACAGTGCTTATACACTGCCGCTTGGTGGCAGAAATAGACAAAGCGGTGGTACCAACACAGACGGCATCTCGCATACGGGAGACCTACCATCTTGTATGATGAATAGATGTACTTCTGTTTGCGACTTATTAAAAACAGTGCACATCTATTCTATTGAGAGTGTTAAGCGATTGATAAAATATCCCTGACATAAATTAGTTGGCAGCTTGCATGGTTAGTTAACGACGTCATGGCCGCAAAGGACAAGTCGGTATTTGACCGTCAACTGTACCGGTATCGTGTTAACCATTCAATGAAGGTTTATTTGACACTTGATACGTATAATACTCGTAAAATCACGATTCAGTAATAAAGATGAAACTATAAATATTTAACACCAATTTGACCTCTGGTGTACACTAAATGTCAGCGATTGAAAAATCTTCCTAAAATTGTTTATTATACATATCATAATATTCTGATTATTTTAGATAGGTAAATATACTAACCAGTAATTATCGAAGGGGTAGGCAGAAGTGTAATCAGTACACCCACATTTCGCCGAATTTATTTCCGCTCCATGATGTGATTAGGGGCGAACCAACCATACCGAGCATAATTTCAGGCTTCGGTCGGATACTGAGCGTTTCGTAATAGAAAAACCCAATATCACTTTTACCCGACCCGGAGATTGAACTTGAGGCCTCAGCACAGCAGTTGTACCGCGTACGAATTACAACTGCGCCATCGGGGCAGGCAGTATTTTAGGTACATTATATTATTATTCCGTTAGGTGGTAGGCCCCTCATATGCGAGAGGCGGTCTGGGTTGGTACCACCGCTTTGTCTAATCGGCCACCAAGCAGCAGTGTGTAAGCATTGTTGTGTTTCGATTTGAAGGACATTGAAGCCAGTGAAATTATTGGACTTTATGAAACTGTAAATCTTATGTATGTCTCGATGTGAGGCACAGTCCAGTGCCGTGCAGTACTTTGTAAGTCAGTTGTGTGGTGTTGCATCTGTTACTAGACAGGCGTTGCGGTTACCA
Organism: Mimas tiliae; assembly: GCA_905332985.1. Lineage (NCBI taxonomy): Eukaryota > Metazoa > Arthropoda > Insecta > Lepidoptera > Sphingidae > Mimas > Mimas tiliae. The sequence continues at coordinate 8,879,220 of HG995242.1, read as the reverse complement.
TCAGGAAAGGGACCTGCTTATTACTTCATTCAAGCTAACAAAACAAAAATATATATAAAATATTTTATGTTATTTTATTAAAGATATTATCTTTCCAATAAAATGTTTTACTGATTCATTTTGTGAGACAATTGAGAAAGAAGTAATAAAATAAGAACGAACGCCACAATAATGTCGAGATGAAAATTTTCTATCAACCGTAATACGATTTATTTTCCAATTACTTTAAAGTAGGCAGACTTAAAAATATTACTCAAAATAAATAAAATAATATTCCAGGTTAAGCTTTAATAAGTGTAATGTAATAAAAGTAGTAGATAGAGCCGCGCCCACAGGGGTTGACGTCAGGCAGGCGGCCGGTCGTAAAAACTACAAGCCAAATCTTTCTGTAATATGTGAAAAAAAGCATGTTGTGTCGACCCTACTGCGAGTGGGATAAGGGCAGGTGGACGAAGGAGAGTGGATAGAGCCGCGCCGTGCCGTAAATAGTTTTGTCTACATTATGAATAGGCCGGCTCGACTGGGTTAGATCCACTGTACCACAAGAAACGGATGTGTACCTGGTGAGTGAGATATCCGAATCCTAAATTGCCAAAATTCCCATCCAGGTCGGCATCCATTCTTATGGTTTTATGGGTAAACACCGTTTAAAGTTCGTTTACGGGTGATGATCACTCACCATCAGGTGACTCACAGGCTCGTTTGCCAGCTTTAAATAATAATAAAAAAAAAAAAAATGGTTCTTCTTCCATATGCCCTTATTCAACTGGCCGTAGGGTCGGCGCAACATTCTTTTTAACAAATGTTACAGGAATATTTAGCTTGTAGTTTTTACAACTGACCGGAAAAATGATTGGTAAATTTAAATTATAATGTAGTTAATGGTGTATGCAATAATAAAGATCTATTGAAATCACTAAGAAATAGACCACAAAGATTGTTTTGCTCCAATTGAGTTGTGTTATTTGCTTGTAATTTATAAATCTGCGTAGAGCAGGCGTGGAACATTAGCACGCTCACCAGACCGAAAAGGACTTTATAAGAGTACTGATACGAGTTATTAATAGGAAATTGAATCGAGATATAATAATAACTGCCTCAGTGGCGCAGTTGTAATTCGTAAGCGGTAACACTGCTGTGCTGAATTCTCGGGTTCGATTCCCCGAGTCGGGTATAATGGTTTTTTGTATCATAAAATGCTTAGTTACGTATCAGCCTATCACGTCATGGGACGGAAATAGGCTCGGCAAATTGTTGGTGTACTGGTGATTACAGTACGGGATTACATGCGTGAGTGCGTGTGTATGTAGACCTACGCTGTAGTCATGTTATAGACTATGGATGGGCCGGCTCGACCGAGTCGATGCCACTATCTCACAGAATACCGACGTGAATTAGCAGCTTGTTGCTGCGTTTCGTTTGGTGAGTGAGATTTTCGGAGGCCCAATTCCCCTCCCCTGCGCGGGTTGCGCATGCATGCTTTTAGCATGATTTTTTAGTATTGTGGGTGTTCATTAGCGGTAGAGATCACTTACTATCAGATGACCCACTTGCTCGTTCGCCAGCCTCTGTTATAAAAAATGACGATAATAATATAAAGAGTATTTAATGTTTTGCAGTGTCAGGGTTCGTTAACTCCAGTGGCTTTCCCGCCGTAGATTGGATTAGTATTCTTTCTACGTTCTTTCACTTCACTGGCCTTCGGACGAGTATATTTACTGTACAAACGGCATACAAGTAAATATTTGAATACTTTCTGAGAACGTCAGTACTGCACCCTTGAGAAACTAATGGGCGAATGTCAGATATTTATTTACATACAATATGTTTGAATAATAATGCGGTTTTGGTAAAAAATTACAATATTTAAACTATATTTACATTTTATTTCAAAAAATATCCCTTGGATACTATAATACTTTTAATATAATTTTAACTTGCTTTCTGCTGGCGTTTCCACTCGCGTTACATACAAAATTTTCAACTTCTTTTCTCCCCTCAGGGAAAACGTAAAACATTTGTTTCACTAATTGTCATTTTGTTCGTGGATCACTTAATTAATGGTAAGTGATCTCCAACCCCCATGAACATCCACAATACCTGAGAATCATGGATGCGTTGCTGACTTTAAAGGAAAGGCATAATTAAGGGATTTAGAAGGTGCGGGGATTTGGGCCTACGGATATCTTATTCACCGTACGAAACGCAGCAGCAAGCCACTACTTTACGTCGGTTTTCTGTGAGATAGTGGTAACAAGCCGATCGAGCCGGCCATGCTGTAGATAAAACTATCTACATCGTGGCTCTACCACTTAAGGACTTTTGTGTTTCAGTTTGAAGGACATTGCAGACAGTGTAATTATTGAGCATTATGAGAATTAAAATCTTTGTCTATGGCGAACGCAGACCAGTGCCATGTAGTGCTTTGCAATTCAAAACCTGTGTTTAGTTGCTTGTGTTATTAAGCAAGTGTGACAGTTACCATGAGGCAAGCGACCTGCTCATTACGTCATAAAAAAGATGAACAGATTTGGTTCAAGCACCCGATAATATTACTCAATTGTATTATTAAACTGATACCTTTGCTGAAATCTGAATAAAATAAACAGATAAATTAAAACCTTATGTAAACGTAGTGTGGGTTGATTATGAAACTGGCATATTTATCACGAATGTATAGTCCATTTGGCACACACGAACTTTCGAATGCAAGTGTCGATATGAACACTAGCCAAGTTAGGAGTGATCGTGTTTCCGGATACTGTGTTTTATTAAAACTGTTCCGCGGAAGTAACCTCATTTCAAGAGTAACCGCTAATAATTACTACCTGTAAGTGTACCTGTTATAAGCACGCATAATTCAATACATTTGCGTTAATTTTTTTCCGTATGATGATTAGTGTATCGAAGGGAGACAGTAATTAAAGATTTTCAAAAACGGAGTTTCTTAATTGGACTGTTCTTTTAATATATAATACGAAAAATGTTGGCCCATTTTAATAGTCTTCTTGTATTCTTTTATCAGCTTGAATGACGCGCCGCCTGCTCATAATCACACCGTAGATAAATTTGAATTGCACTGCATGGCACTGGGCTGCGCTCGTCACCTCCTCGTTGCATAGCGGCAGAAATAGTTAAAGCGGTGGTACGACCCCAGACGACCTCCCGCAAACGAGGGAGCTATCACCTAGTGAAAGTAAAGTAGTGTAAGTAAAATAGCTTTATTGTGGTGCTATATTTTGAAATCTAATGATTTGGTACGGTACGAGGTGAAATAGAAATCTCCTTAATGGATAACAGTAATCGCACCGCGATTCAGGTTATGAAGAACAATATTTTTGACGCAATAAAAAAATCTCCTCAATGGATAATAATATAATAGTGAGCGCACCGCGATTCAGGATCTGAAGAACATTATTTGTGACGCAATAAAATCAGGATGTATTCTTAGAAAACATTATAAAGTTTAAACTCCTTCACTCCAACTAAGTTAGAGATACAATCACGTTTTATAAACCTATGACATTTGTCTTATGAATGACGCAATGACCTTAAATCTATTTTAAACCTATGAGTAGTAAGTAGTACAGAAATAATTAGCAATTATGATTATAGGACAGAAATGCCATGTAATAAATTTTGTAAGATACATTTACACATTTTTGTTCAACATGCAACGAATTCACCATGCATTGCGTAAACATAGAATTTAGTGTTGGAAGGTTATTTTGTACATAATGCAATACTAAGTAGAACAGTAAGTGTGTTATTATATACTAGCGTTTGCTCGAGGCCCCGCTCGCGAGAATTTAAAATTCCCGGGATAAAACTAATCCAGGCCATAGTCTACATGTGTACCAAATTTTAATCAAATCCGTTCAGCCGGTATGGCATGATTGATTAATTATCATCCAAACTTACACTTTTTTTTATAGCATAGGCCGGCACGAGCAGCACGAGCATAGCACGGCAACGAGCCAGTGGGTCACCTGATGCTAAGTGATTTCCATCGCCCATGTACGACCAGAATACTAAAATAACAATGGGCGCGTTGCCGACCTTAAAGGAAAGGGGTAATTATTGGATTGGGAAGGGGAGGGGATTTGAGCCTCCGAACATCTCGCTCACCGTACGAAACGCAAGAGCAAGGTGCTACTTTACGCCAGTTTTCTGTGAGACACTTTTATAATATTAGTAGTAAGGAGTAGGTACTAGTACGAATGAGGATAGTTCTAGTTTTTTCTCGTAGCTCCGTTTGCGGGATTCGTTTTATATCCATAAAGGATAAACCCTAGGGGAATGTGTTCTACATAATAAATGCACTAATTTTTCTGCATCAAAAACATTAACTGTCGTGCCAAACTGTACTAAGGTTCAACTCATTCGAACGAACGTTGCGCGAACGCTTAAAAGACAAACACAAAAATAAACAGTACTTTTTCTACATTTATAAGTCCGGAAAACAAACAAGTGGATTACCTGAGGGTAAAACGTTCACCATCGCTCGTAAAGCCCTACAATATCTGACTAAGGATGCGTTGTCGACCTTTAAGTAAAGGAATGGAGGGAAGTAAATGCCTCTATTTAGGCCTTAAGCTACAAGTGTGTTTCTTTATATCAGTGGTAATTGGTGAACATGACATCATTATCAGTATGACGTGTCATTATTTTGGTGCCTGTTCATTTATGACATTTACATTTTATTACATAGGTATTGGAGGTAGAGTACTTTATAGCAAACAACTGAGCTCGTATATCCCATCGTTTCCACACGTCGTGAAAACTTAACAACGCTATTACATGTGCCACTTCGACAGATAAATGGGGATTTAACTTCGTTTCGCAATTAACCTTGTTACGGTTACCGCTGTAAAACTAAGATAGACGATGCGTCTCGACATCACAATGGCATACATCACCGAATCGTCATTAAACTAACGCAACTGTTATTACCTATTACTCAATCGTTGTTTGGCACGTCTGAGCCGGTGCAGCCGGTTCGCAACCTTGTCCCCCCCCCTCCTGCCCCTTACCATCCCTCCCAGCCCCCACCAATCCCCGCCGCCGAATCACTTTCACTCGCCCCGGCCTATGCCGCGGCCTTCGTCATGTTCCTTAATAACTTTTTATGTTGTGATGTGCACATCAACATTTAAATAATTGCTCTTTGTACGATAATACAGGAATTAGTGTATCCTTTTGCAATCGATAGGTCTCGAGTATCCGTTAGAAACGATGAATAAAAACAAAGAATCGATAAAACGTTATGCGTATGGGTGTTATGGCCTTGTCATAAATGTTTATGATTGAAATGCTATATTGCATCGGAACAAATAAATGTTCGATATAAACACATAAACGTACAATGTAAATCTTTTATAAAGTTATCAGAAGATGTTATTTAGTAACAGCGAACACGTACGCCACAGATGGCAGCTGTCATCGCCGCGCCGCCGCACCCACCAGCTGCTGTCAACTGTTTTCGTTAGCTTAAATTAGTACGTTTAGTTATAATACTTATTGGGATACTAATCTTTTTTGGAAGAATAGGGTCCTGAAATCAAGTTTTTATCTCATAAATATGCTATTTTACTTTATATATATTTTTTTAAATACGTTAGTATATCGTAAACCACAATTATTACATAATCGATCAAATCGACACGTGTAAACTGGTTCTCGTCACGGAAACGTTTTCGAGAATTTTAAAATAAAACTTAGTTCTAACTTAACAATGATGTTTGGTAATTACTCGTTGATGTCTTTTGATTGATATTTTTTATGGTATATTTCAAAGTATTCTAACTCTCGGCTTTATTCGTATTTTTTACTGATAGTAACAGATTTTCTCTGCATTGCCTGCCGTGTTGTATTGGGCACATTTCAATAGAATTTTTATATGTATTCCTGGAGCGCGGAGGTCTGTTCTATGGGAAAATGTAGCCATTGGGATTACTTTATTTTGTTTAAAGTCGGTTAAACCGATATGTTGCCATCTTTGTGCAAAGATGCTGAAGGATGATGTAATTTATTTTTATAGTATAGGCAAACGAGCAAGTCGGTCACCTGGTGGTAAGTGATCTTCACCACCCATGAACACCCACAATACCAGGAGAATTTTGAACGTTTTGGTGACCTTAAAGAAAAGGGATATAAAGGGAAGGAGATTTGAGCCCTCGGATATCTCATTTATCATCAGAAACGTAACAGGAAGCTGCTACACGCCGTGTATGTGTGTGTCGTATACTTTAATTCGGTTCTTTGTGAGTCGCAAAATGGTTTTTAAATCTCATTGTAATCCAAAGTTTTGGTTAATTTAATTACAGCGTTAATAAAATAATTGGGTTTATCGCTTTATTTGTAAGTGCTTTACCACATAGTTACAAAGTCACAACACAGTGTGTGGTAACGCGTTAAAATATATTATAATGAAATTGCCAGTCCACGCTTTAATTAGCGACATTTTGGTCGAACCGGATAAGGGTATGTTGCGAATATTTATGACGTCATGTTAGCACCAACTGTGTTGTCGGATTAATAAATACATTCCCAATATATCATGTTTATTCAATAAGCGACGATGCTTTTGACCTGTTGGATGATACAAAAATTCAAAATGGCCGCCATGTACCGCACCGGTTTATGCAAATATGACACTCGTACAAAATCTTCATCTGCGGAAGAGCACCCAAATGTCACTTGATTACCTTCTGGGGCTTATGATAAACATATACGCGTACCAGTTATTTGTCTCGTACTATAAATGCCATCTAAAATGCGAGGTTACTGCGAATTCTTTTCTGAGAACAAGATGTTTTTAAACTAAATTGGAATCGTAATTGTTTATTTGGCAATGAAATTCTTAGCCTTATTGTACAAAGCATCGTCAGGGTATAGTGTTTAAATTTCAGTTCAGCTTAATAATTTAAGAATGTTTGCATGTTTGCATTGATTTTTTTCTTTGTTAAAAACCTGTACTCTTAATCATTAGGTGGGGGGGGGGGGGGGGCAGCTGCTTGCTAAAGAACTAGCGACACTTTTTGACAACAGCATGCAGTTAGTTTATACTGTATTTATATGACCAAGAATAATGTTTCTTATAATCTGATAATTGATGAATCTGAAATGGAGTTGAGTGGGCCACATAGCCAGGTGAGAGGACGGTAGGTGAAGTAGGGCAATAACAGAGTGGTGAGCAAGGCAGAGTTAAGCGATACGTCGGACGACAGCAGATGGGCCGACGATATTTTTAGCATCGTGGGCCGAACTGGATCCGGTTCGTTTAGGACCAGATTGAGGAGGCCTATGCCCAACTGTGGGATGAAAAGGGCTGTAAATGATAATCCGATAACATTGAAAAACATTGTTCGTGTATTATACAATATAACTGTCATAATCCATTCAGTCTTGCATTAACTAAAACTGTTCAAAAGATATACTCGTAATATTATTTATTTTTCTATGCACAATTAATGCACGTATTATCCGGCAACTCGATCGTCCTTCCGTTATTCACGTAGTTTCGAAGTCCATATTCGTATGTGTAATATAGTTGCTATGCATACATCTATCTATCAAACTGTGCACTAGAATATACTGATGATGCAAGAGCAGAGATTAAATTATATAAGAAGGCTATATCAAGACGACCAAAACGAATACGTGAAGGCTGTAAGAAATTGTCGTAAAAAAGGAAAACAACACGGTGGGTTGAGGGTAATACAATATTAACGCAAGAACCCTAAGTTCTGTAATGCATGTTAAATGAGGATGTTGTTGGGCAAAAAAAGGTAATTACTTAACATCCACATTGCAACTAAATTAAATTTCCGGAAGATCCCGTTGTTTGCCAAAACCCGTCGGCGACAACATCCCCTAGTGTTTTGCTACTAGGACGACCGCAAATTATGTAAACGTTAGCGCTGGCGGTTATGAAATTAACGTTTCCCGACCTGTCCCAATTAGTGGATACCAGCATTGTGCACTAGAACACTATTCAGCAGATTGAGATCAACAAAACTTGGGGCTCATTCAATGATTCAGTGATTCACTCTCGAAGCTTTTGATCGGAGTAACTTCGGAATGAATTATTCTGCTCTACGTACGGAGCGAGTGATTAAACAACTTTTTGATTGGCATCAGAAGCCTGTTACGGATGTCTGTCTAAAAAGTTTACTAATCCTGACATAGACTTTATACGTCAATGTTTTTATCTTCTGAATTATTTCTTGTTTTTCGCCGCCAAAAAAAAACAGAGTAGGTTCAAAATTGACTTTTTTTAGAGCATAGACAGGCAAACGAGCAAGTGGGCCACCTGATGGTAAGTGATCTCCACCGCTCATGAACACCTACAATATTAGAAGAATTATGGAGCGTTACCGACCATAAAGGACCTTGATCATTAAAGAATTAGGAGGGGTGGAGGATTTGGGATTCTGGATTTCTCACTCACCGTACGAAACGAAGCAGCAAGCTGCTGCTTTACGTCGGTTTTTTGTGAGACAGTGGTAACATTCATAGTGTACACAAGACTGTCTACAGCGTGACTATACCACATAGAATTATTGGTTATTTTATTTTAGCGTTTTTTATTTCATATTTCGTTATTCAGTAGGAAAAAAACATTAATCATCTATATGGCATTAATGATGGACTTATAAGTGAAGCGGAACTTGTGTGTCATCGGAATGCAGTTCATGCAACACATGATCAATGCAAATATCTCTCCCACTCGAGTTTTTTCTCATAAAAATAGAACTAGACAAAATGTCATCCTCGTCAAGGATTTACAAAAAAGGGTAAAAAACACTGATCGTGTTAGTCATTTAACATTACATTAAGCTGACGTTGTTTTAGTTAGGGGACTGGACGCATCCAATTCAATAAAATGTAGCTATGTCTTCGAGCCAGATGAAAATTTCAAATAGTGGCTGACGTGATTTGAATTTAATAAATAATTAAAATATCACCCCTATAACAAACCCCTAATTCATTTGAGAGATTTTAATTTTAACTTTGAAATGGCCAAACAGATCTACCTATCTTTTGCTCGCTGTTCCGCCCACGTGAAATTCTTTTTCCGGGATATTCTTTTAAGCACGTGTGTCATTATTTTAAATAAGCAATATTCGTACTCATTTTCCGCCTGCCTATAAACAGAAGCTACACCAATCAGAACTTTGAATTATGAAGTACTGCATTGGACTGGCTGCTTGGCGGCAGAAATTGACCAAGCGGAACCAACGCAGAAGCCCTATCGCATACTAGGGACCTACCACCAGTAGCTAAATAAAATAAATTCTGAATAAAATTGGCAATGGAGTTTGTATATTCATTCATCGGTTAATTAAATTATCACAGATGAATCGGATCAATATCCCGTTGATCAGTGTCCAAACTTTAAATAAATATAGAGAATATGCATTGTCCCTGTGATTTAGTAACCATCTCGAAAATTACATGCGCATTGATGGGCACGCGTTGCGCTTACTATCAGGTGAACAAACTGCTCGCTTCGTCATTAAAGCTAATAAAAAAAATGCTAAATACTAGTAGTACCCAGGTAATAAAAAAATATTTTACAATTACTACAATTAGCAAACAATTATAACTAAACATTAATAAGTATTATCCGTTAAAAATAAACTTAATATAGTAGTCAGTGTATAATAGGCTTAAATTCAGACTATTTTTCTTTCCACCTGCCCTTATGAACCCTGTGGGTTCGGCACAACATACCCCCTAACACATGTTACAGAAAGATTTGGCTTGTAGTTATTATGACCGGCCGCCTGCCTGACGCCAATCCCTCTGGGTAGAAAACACCCAGACCCGAAACAAATATTTGTGGATCACACAAACATTTTATCGCGGTGCGGTAATCGATCCCGCGGCCTCTCGTTTCACAGCTGGCTACTCGCCCACTGCACCACGAAGTCTGTCCGTATATTCAGACTATAACCAAGAATAATAACCGCACGAAAAAATGAAAATGAACAAATACATTGAACATGCAATATGCACCACAGCGAACGAAGAGATTTGCATAAAGCAAACATGCCACTTCCAGAATATGTAAACAGTATGCGAATGCTTCAATATTTGGCAACACAAATCAAATAGAATAGTTCTTTACTGGCCTTTACTAAAATAATACCTTTATATTACTATTATGCAATAAACATCAGGGCTCTATGAAAAATTAAAAATAAATATTTTGGTTACATAAAATGTATCTTGCAATAATGTGTGTATAAATTGAGGTACTTCTAAGTGCATATTGCTTCACAAAGAATAATAATGAATGGGTGATGTTATTAATATTGCAAAATTGACTCATTTTAAAATAATATACCACCACCAGCAAGTTACTTTTGACAAATACAATAATTATGTACAACTCATAAAAATCTGGTTTGCGTAAATCTTGCTGAACTAGTATGAGTGTCGAGTACAGTATGCAATTCAATCGTAAGTAATTATATACGGCAAATGTAACGTTAAAAAGTGTTCTGAAATCAACTGCTAGACTGCATAAATGGTAGAAACAGACACAAACTAATTATAAATTATTTATAAAAGTGACAGAATTTACCCACTGATGCAGTGTGTAAGGATGTAACACGACCTTTAAATGAATATCAGGTGAACAATACAATGTCTAAACTCGCGAAAAACTAGATCAAATAAAGTCTAGTAGCAAGAACAGCAAATATATTACATGTGGCGTGTTCCATTAAGCTCTTTGTGTGCAGGTAAAAATTCCTGCATTAATAAGACTAGACATGACAAGGACAAATTGAGCGCGATGAGGTCGCATGATCTTGTTGGAGGTTTTTATTAGTCACGGGGCTTGTAGTATTGGCCGTGTGCAAGTTTTTAAGCTAATGGCAAAGGTCTTTATTATAGTTTCTCGATTATTGATTAAAGCCATGTCATCATTATTTTTAAGCTGATCGTGTAGGTTTATAAAAAGAAGTATTCGAGTAAACCCCGCTTTTCAAAATAATCATTATTGTTAAAGAACCGCGTGTTACCTTAATTTTATATCAAAGTTAGCAAGTTAAACGGTTTTTGCGCGAGTAACTCGGCAGAAACTTGGCTAGAAATATTTTCGCCGTTGTTAGAGAAATGGTAAAAGATTTATAACGATTTTGGCCGTCGACAGCAAGTTACCGAGGCGGATATAAAAGTTTCTTATGCGCCGCTATAATTCTAAAACTTACCTAATATTCAAGTTTAAATAAATTGCCGAGATAATGTTCTTTACAGATTTCATTACGGTAATCATGAGGGGTCCGGAATTATTATGGGGAAACTCATTGAAACTTAATCGTTCTATCTTACGTTTAATATAAAAGGCGGCATAAAGACTTGGATTTTTGCGTTTTCTCTCTCTCTTTCTCTCGCTCCCTCTCTGTGCAATTTGTTCACCCATAATATTGGGCTAATATCGAAGCTAATGGGCATAATTATCTTTAATTTGAGGATATAGATCTAGTAATTCAAATACTTTTTTAATCTCTTGCCCGTGTCCCACTTGCAGTGGGGTCGGCGCAACATGTATTTTAACACATGTTACAGAAATATTCGGCTTGTATTTTTTACGACCTGCTGCCTACCTGATGGTGACCTCTCTGGGGAGAAAACTGGATGATTTCTCGGTGGACCCGAAACAAATATTTGTGGATCACACAAACCTTTTGTCTCGGCATGGGCATTGAACCCGCGGCCTCTTGCTTCACAGCCGGCTACTCGCCCGCTGAGCCACGGAGGTTGAAATAGTTTTTAAATAAATAAATAAATTCACCCAACAGCAAATTTGATCCTTCTGTTTGTGTATGTGTGTGTGTGTGTATCTCCTAACGAGAGGACCGACTTTCCAACAATTTTAGTATGTTACATATATACGAACTCACGCTTCTTCAAAGGGTAGGCAGAGGTACAACCAGCACACCCACATTTCGCCGAATCGCCGTCCCACGATGTGATAAGGGGCGAGCCTATCGCCATACCGGGCACAAATTCCAGACTCCGGGCTGATACTGAGCATTTCGTAATAGAAAAACCCAATATCACTTTATACCCGACCCGGAGATCGAACCCGAGACTTCAGCGTTAGCTTAATCGTAACGCGTACGCATTAAAACTGCGCCACCGAGGCAGTCACAACAATAATAGTACTTTCAAAAATAGTTGTCTTTTAAGTTAAGTCTTATTCGAATATTGTCAAATAGGCCTAAGTCTCTGATCACGTTGAGAGCCTCACGGCTCTATTCCTGTTGAACCTTGGATACTCAATATGTTCATGGATATTTACTACGAGCTAATAAGATACTTCAATGAACGTGTATTTATTCACGAAATAAGTAATATAATTCCACGTATCAGTGATTTTTATGTCAGTTAATGGAAAATCCTCGTAGGTCGCTCATAAAAATATATCACATAATTTTCTCAGTAATTGTACCTACTTTGAAAATATACGTGGGAGTGAGTATTTTAAATAATAAATCCGTCTATTCCTAAAGCGAGTCGGTTTATATATTTTTTTATAAGTTTGTGTATTTATTCTCAATTAAAATAAATAATATTTTGGTACGTTATAGACGTACAAACCTGCCAACCCACATTAGGCCAGCGTGGTGGACTGAGACCTAATATAGGATAATAATTCCTCTGCATCTCTTTTATTACTACTGTCTCAGCGGCGCAGTTGTAATGCGTACGCGCTACGACTGAGGCTGACTCTGAGGTCTCGGTTTCGATCCCCGGGTCGGGTAAAATTGTGCCCGGTATGGCGATAGTTTCGCCCTCTATCACATCTTAGGCCAGAAATAAATTCGGCGAAATCTGGTTGTACTAGATACACCTCTGTCTACCCCTTCAGGGATTACAGGGTTGAGCCCGTATGTACGTAACTTCTCAGGTTTCTAATTTCTAATTGTAATTTTAAGGCGGATTATAAGACATATTTACACCTTATTGCCCAAACTGGTCCTCACACTTTTTTATCATTTTAGCAAGCTGCAAAAAATACTACCTGCTCAATTTTCTGTCACGCAGTAGTGCGTAATGAACGAGTAATGTCGTGCAATGGCTACTTAGCAGACTTTCGATTCGCGCGAGCAGCCTGCCGACCTCGCCACCACCACGCCTTGCTGCAGCCGCTCGCATACCATAATGGGTCGTGATCTAAACTTGTTTATCAACGTTAAATGTTTCGCATTGCTGGCTCAACTATGTGGTGTCCACTAGGTGGTAGGTCCCTCGGTATATCAATTGTTTTTTATACAACGTGTTACAGAAAGGTAGCGTCATATTTAAGGGTCGTTACATACACCCGATAGTGAGCGTTTGTGTACTTACCGGATCTTATCAAAGTCTAAAATTTCACGTTTTTTGGTCCCTCGTATGCGAGAGGCTGTCTGTGTAGGTACCACCGCTTTGTCTATTTCTGTGTGTAATCACTGTTATATTTCGGCTTGACATTGAAGTTTAGTGAAATTACTGGGTATTATGCAACAACACCTTATGTCTCAGGGTGAAGAATACAGTCCAGTGCCATGCAGTGCTTTATAATACAAAGTTTTGTGTGCTGTTGCTTGCTTCTGTTTATGGGCAGGCGTGACACTTACCGTGGCGAAAGTCCTGTTCGTTAAGGCATTCTAGTTAATAAAAAAATTACAGTAAATATGTAATAAGTCAGTAATTTTTATCATTTATCTCTCTTTTTTAAGCAATACAATAAAAATAAAATGTTATATAACACGTTTCATAACCAGCACAACGTTCACTAAACTTCATACCGATAACCCAGTAGGTTAAGCTAAATATTTTCCTGAATTTAGGTACACGCGAATAAAACCTTTCACAATATCGCAACATTTAACAAATTGGGAACCGATCTTCCGCCCAACTGAACAGATTTATGAGTAAAAAACGGATCGTTGGCGTCACGTTGAGCAGGAGCATGTAAATGTTAGGCACGGTATATTTGTTTTTATACTATGTGTTACAGATAGGTGTAGTCATATTTAAGGGATGTTACATACGCCTGACAGTGCGTGTTTATATACCACCAGATCTTATCAAACTCTAGACATTCTAAAACTTTACGCTTTTTTAGTCACTCGTTTATTACGATCGATAAGAACGATCACATCTCTATAAGTTAAGTAAAGGCGCGAGCAAGAATATTAATGCTGGAGTTAGACAAAATCTCAGCTATTTATCATTTAGTGTTGTCTAAAGTTGTAAGTCGAATATCGACGTGTTACTTATTCGATTAAAAAGAAAATGCTTCATTTATTTACTAGCAATCGGAAATACTTTATCGCACACTAAACGTTGCTTAAATTTGATTCCACCTTCTGTAACGTGTTGTATAGCAGAGACTGGTAAAGGAGCAAGTAGATCACACACACAGGTAAGTGATCTCCACCGCCACAAACAATTACAATACTAGAAGAATCATGGTTGCGTTGTAAATTTTTAAGGAATGATTGTAAAGTAGAATTTGGGCCTCCAGAAATCACAATCACCATACGAAACGCAACAGCAACAGCAATGCGTTTGTTTTCTGTGAGACAGTGGTACTAATCCCACCGAGCCAGCCCATTAGACAACATTGTATACAACATGGTCCTACCACATAAAGTTAATTGCCAAATTGATTATAGTCTTAAATTAAAATATTTGAGTTTTAATCGAAAGACTTCTAACGCTATGATACCTATTAACCGAAACGATATTTACGACAGGTGAAATTCCTCAGGCTTATAAGCTAAGGCACTGACAAAAGGCTATCTTTGAACTCAATATATTTAAATACATTTAATTTGGCGGCGCGGCTCAATACTAGCGGTGTTTACACTAAAATGCCCTTACTTTGAATATTTGAAGTAACAAATGATAGGTATTATATTTTATACTAGAAGTATTCTCTTATAGATTCAGCGTGGGTAAGTTACTTGTTTACCAGACAATTACTCAGGAGTCTTTAGTAAATAGTAACAAAAACAACTATAGTAGCATTGGAGAGAATTAATTGATATGTTTTGAAAATACCGTTGATTGAATGGAATAAAAGGTTGCAGATATTTCGGTTTATACTTGCACGTCTCGCTATGTGTGCGTATTACGTAAGCGGTCATATGCCCGCGTCCCGCATCTATGCTCCACAGTACACACTACACGCAAGCAGGTACATCAGTGGAGTTTACTTTATAATAAAATTTTGATGCAATTTAATATTATTGAAAATAGTCCATTTGATTCATTATATTATTTCAACGTATTATATAATATATGTTAGATAAAAATTACCCAGGGATATACATGACAAATAAATTTTAACTATGCCACCATAGTTTACTGTTTCAAATATGTCATATAATAATCACAATACTACTTCTGTAACAGTTGTAATAATAATATGTTATTATAATACATCACATACATAGTTAATTTGATTTTTATGTTTTATTTAAGTTTTAATGTAATGTTACATTAACGGACGAGGAAATAACGAACAGCGCCACTCATCTCGCCAACTTAAAGTAATTGACGCACTGTAACAAAAAAATTAAGTAACGCGGTCATGTTCCAATGTCATGCCATTAAACATTGACGACGTTTCTAATCAAGCGGATTACTTTGGTCAATAGGGCAGTGTTCTTTGTGAATTTCTTGATTCGTCACTGATACTGGATCTAATAGGAAACGTTTGATAATAAAAGAGGCAATTCCATTGGGCATCACCTGACTTCTACCCAATTATTGTCACAAAATTACCGCTTGGTTGCACTGCGTCGCCAATTTACTTTTGCTTTCTTTGCGTTGCCTATACTGTAACGAGGCTAATTATTGTGATATTGAAGCTATAAAGAAACTATGAGTAGGCCTGGGATCAAACTGTAACAACTCTCTTTTTTGTCGCGGGTTCTAAATACACGCTGGCAACGGACAAGATTTTTCCAATGCGACATACGTCTCTGATCGTCTATACAATATGTAGACTACGAATATATAATAAGTACGTTGTTATCTACGAATATAACATATACAACGTATTCCAGAAATAACTATAGAAATTGGTGAACAGTAAATTCAGAGACTTGTTCCTCGACGGTCGCCAGAATGACTCAATGGAACGCCCCAATATAGTGGGTTTTTCATCATGAGTACAGCGCGGTAATCACAATCCAGTCTTAAATAAATATTTATGTAATATTTTATTGTATACGTCCTAAACAGAATTTATAAATATATTTATAAGCTTTATAAAATATATATTTTGTTAACTTCATTATTGTATTGAATGGTTGTCAATTGAACGCCTTTCATTGCGACATCTCAGACAAATTGTGTTCTAGCAAAGTATTTTTCACAAGAAATTGAATGGCGAAATATTTTTTGGTATGTACATGAATACAAATAAAATTATAAGTAGTAGATTCGAATAAATTATTGTTTTTAAATCAAATTTAAAATTAATTAATTATAAAAGTAAAATATTATTTTACACCGTCTGGAGAAAAAAAACTGTTTTCCCGTCCTCGTATTCTTGCTTTTAATTATTTTTTTTAAATTAAATTATGTTGCGGAAAAATAGAGATAGCAGTTTTGAATCCCACGGCACTATATAGCTTGTAAGGATTTTTAAGGGTTATCTTATTCTGCAGATAAAATAGATGAAGGAGTTTTAATAGAGCAAATAATGAAGGGCTACGTTTAAACTCTCGGTAAATTGAGGCATAAAATGTACGAAAAAACTATTATTCTGGAGTTTTTAATGTATGTGCCATGTAGTTTATATATTTTAATATGTGTTTGAAGGCAAGATGTTCAATATTAGAAGCCGTAAAGATAATTTAAACTAATTCTTGCACAACTTCCTATGTGTGTTTTTTTTTGTGTAAAGAACAAGTTTGTGTGTTTATCTCTATAGGCTTTGGACTTCGCATTTTATAAATAGGACTATGTGCATTGGTCTACTAAATAGTATTTTGGCCTGCCCGATGTCGGAAAAGCCATGTTGATTAAGTTGGCTGATCTGGCTTTAAGTAGGTAGTATAAGTACTAATGCCCTTTTTTGTTTTGTTGCCTTTACAGGGCGATGTGGTCGGTCAGCGACAAAGCCCTGATACAATTAAATAAAAAAATACTCTATAGGCTTAAACGTATCGGATACGGCTGACGCGTCCTTTATAAACAAATCAAAGCTGCATTTTTATTCTCACACACACACACATATCAAGACGGCCTCAATGCCCCGAAATAACTATTGTAGAATTTGATTAAAATCATGATTTTTTGATAGGAAAAACTAAGTTACTTAAAGTAGTCTTAATAGTCGGGAATCCATCAAAAACTTCGTTCAGAATCCACAGGGCTAGAAGATTAGCTAGTAGCCATTGAGTACTGCAAGAATAATCCAACGCCCCCTCATTGGGAGCATAAGTTGCAGTGAGTCACAAAACTGCATGATATTTAATAGATTCGTAGTAAAATTTTTATTCGTTCCTAGGTTTCTAGTTATAAAAGTAAGACATTTTCATATATCTTGGCACCATGTGAAGCTGTCGTCGCAAGCGGCGAGGAAATAATATGTAGCAAAAATGTAAGCACCATTTTTCTTGCTCATTTTCCGAGATGGCTACTTTAGTTTTTAAATGAAGAAATGTAGAGCGCAGAGGGCCGTTACTCGAACCGTAGCATAGTAGTACTCAAGTGGTGTTTGCAGTGTTAATTAAAATTCGTAGGTAGTTTATTTTTATTGCTATAAGAATAACAGAGAATTGTTTAATGTTCTTGACAATTTGAGCTCTATGTGCTCATACAAAAATGCTACCTCAACGGCGAGCCGCGCGGCACAGATTAGCGTGGCGGTAGTTATTGATCGTTTTGATTTTAATTAATTATTCAGAACTTGAAAAAATAAGTTTCAACAAAACATAAAAACTGACTTAACAAAATAGAACTGTAAAGTCAAACAATTTCTAGAGGTATTTTAGGAGTCGGTGCTGGTGTGGCTGCCGGTCAACTGAAATTCCGTATCCAAAAATATATCTTTTAAAATTCCTCTATTATTTTTGACTTTTCAGTGTTACTTTTTAAAGACGGTTTGGTTTATTTATACAAAAATCACTTATAAGTGTTGTCCAGAAACATCTTGCAACCCAACGTCACGTATACGATTTAGCCTATGCTCTATCCAGGCTTTTCTTAGGGCGACGGTACATTATGAATTAACCTGTATTAGATTATTTATTTATTTATTTTTATTTATGGCATAGGCCGGCAAACGAGCAAGTGGGTCACCTGATGGTAAGTGATCTCCACCGCTCATGTACGCCTACAATACCAAAAGAATCATGGGTGCGTTGCCGACCTTAAAGGAAAGGGAAAATTAAGGAATTGGGAAGGGGAGGGGGTTTGGGCCTCCGGATATCTCACTCACCGTACGAAACGCAGCAGCAAGCTGCTACTTTACGCCGGTTTTCTGTGAGACAGTGGTAATGACCCGGACGAGCCGGCCCATATATGCTGTAGACAAAAGTGTCTACAGCGTGGCTCTACCACTCACAATTTGATAAGTGTCTGTTTAGGTTTTGGTGTAAAAAATATTCCGCAGAGACTAGGCGTGGTCTTGTCTGAATACATTAAGAGACGCTAAACCTGGTTGGTACGTATCCATTAATTATACAATAAGGTTTAGATTAAATTGTAAATAACATGTTAAAGGAACGTTTCGAGGTACGCGGTTAAGAAGGAGACAGTGACTTGTCCGCTTTCTACAGCATAAATGGGCCGGCTCGACCGGGTGGTTACCACTATCTCACAGAAAACCGACGTGAAGTAGCAGCTTACTGTTGTGGTTTCGTACGGTGAGTGAGATATCCGGAGGCCCAAACCCCTCCGCTTCCCAATTCCTTTTCTTTAAGGTCAGCAACGAATCCATGATTCTTCAGTAACTGTGGATGTTTATGGGCGATGGAGCTCACTTACTGTCAGGTGACCTGGGTCCTGTTTCGGTCACATACCACAAAACTTTCACAGTACCGACCTATACATACTATAAAGTTTTCAACTGATGATAAAATTTACAAGCTTCACTTCACTTTACTTTGACCTTCAAACCGAAACTCGACCTTACTTACACACTGCTGTTTTGTATTAGGTTTTGCACCTATTTTCTTTGTATATACTCCCTATGTTCGCCATGGACAGCAGCAACTGATGAAAATATTGAGCAGGGTTTCGAAAGTCGAAAACTGTTGCTGTTATAATGTAAATAATACAATATATCACATACTACCCGACATTCCTCGGTCTACATTGATTTATGTATAATATCAAATGGCGGAGAAAAAAAATCGGTATATCCGTGCACGCGTGAATGATTCATGATCCCCGTAGTCGTGTGCAATGAAACGGCAATCGCGTGGGTTGCGCCTCGCGGGCCGCGGCAGATCGCGGCACATCACCGCCATAGTGATGGACCTTTCCGCCGCGCCGCGCCGTACCATGAGTACAGCGCGCCAGCCACCCGCGCCAGCATAACATTCCAGCGCGGTCACATTCCGCGCCCCGACCGCGCGACGACGTCCAACCCGTCGCGGCCCGCGCCACGACCTGCCAAGCCGCGCTACGCCGCCATTTTGTTAAAAATCACACATATAATTGCTTCATGTTGTCATTTTGCACAAATGTTATTATGTTATAATTATATCATTCCTTTAGCTTAACACAATATGGATACCCTGTTAATTGTTCCGTGTACTTATTACATGTTTCTGTCTCTACATGACCTTATCATTTCGCATGCTTAATTAAGTATTTTTTAATTAATCCGTCATTAAACTATTATCTTAGGGTTTCCGTTTCATTAATGAAGGAGAAAGTGAACAGGTTAGAAAGTATTTGTTCAACAACTATTGATATTTGCATTAGAAATCTGTGAAACACAAGTGTTACTTTCCCACGGCGAGATGCGTCGCATTATTTGGCAGTTCTTGCGCGTAATTGTGTCGTTTGTTATAGTTAAAATGCAATTGTTTAGTTTTGGGAATTATTTTCAATTTCAATGTCATTAACTTGCGAAAAGCAGCTAGCATTAATTGTATGAGAGCAACGGACGAATCGATGGTGGTGTGAGTACGTGAGTCTTTAAAACCCGGAATACACATGCTATAAAAACCTTGCGTCGTTGCTAATTTATTTCCTTCGCCTTGAGAAAATCTGAGTTTTCGCTGACAACTTAGCTATGCCCCTTGACCAATGTGATAAGCGTTATTATTAGTTGATGAGTCACCATTTAGTTTATATAAAAAGATTATTGCCTGAAATCAGGGCCGTACTATATTATATGGTGAACAGAGCGGCCGCTCCAAACGATGACGGGGAGATGTTAAGCTTTTCTTACATAGAACCAAACTAAATACATGTGGGGCAAGGAACGCCATATTTAGACCTTCCACCATACTAAAACTTACCTCGGACCGCGGTCTGATAAACACCTTCGACGTATTAGTAAAAAACGTGCAAATTGAACCCAAATAATTATTTACGTAATAGTTAGCCACTGCCTTAATTGATACAACTCAGACACAATACAACTGTTGAAATTAATTCTCACAAAAATACATCTGTCAAGAGGTTAGGTATTATAAATTAAAACGTGCCCGGATTTCAAAACAACCTATTAAACAAGATCCACAGTATTGACACTTCTGTTTGTAAAAGTAAATTCAGTTAATGTTTATACCGAGCCAAGTTTTACGCCAAACCGACGGATTGATGTCCTCGAGGGAATAGACGATGTCACAAACAAAACAAAAAGAGTCTACAGACTCCGTCAAGGAAAGAGGAAGTGTCTTTGCTTTTACATTTTTACAGCCATGCCGGCGCGTGCCTTTAAGTTTTATTGGAGTTAAAAAATTTAGCAAATTTTACTACTGTGGTGTCTAATGCATGTGAAATGAGTACTGTGTGTTCTAAATCTTCAGGAAATCTACGAATATCGTCTTAATACTATTATAAATGTGACAGTTTGGATGTTTGTAAATTTGTGAATTCGGATGTTTGTTAGTCATCACGCCTTAACAGCTGAACGGTTGTAATTGGATATTTTGGATTGGCTTGATATTGTGGAAATTTGGCACACAGGTAGACCAGGATTAGGACATAGGCTACTTTTTATCCCAGAAAAGGTCAACACGCGGGCGGAGCCGCGAGCAAAAGCTAGTAGTAAATAAACTACGATCTTCTGACACTGAAGTGGGAACTATCATCAAAAGATCAACATCGTGTTTGCCTTTTACAAAATCGGCCAAAATTGTATCTCGTTAGTCGTTACAAACAGTTTACTACGTCAATTTAATTTCCCCGTTAACCAGATAACTCAAATCTCTACAATCATCTGAGAATGCTACTTTAAAATAATTGAATGCGAGAAAATCCGCCGCGAGGAAATTAAAAAGAGGTTCAACTGCACTGTCTTCCGCAAATAAATGAGCTTTGCTTTCAAGTGGCGTTTATTGCCTTATCTCAAGAAGAATGATAGCATTATACCTCGAAAAAAACCGTGTCTTTGAACCTTGGCAAGACATCTTGGACCATCGCCAATGATACTGGGTGGGCCTGGAGCCTACAAAACTTTGCGAAGAGAATTACTTCAGCAATTTTTCTAAATTGTAAATTGTACAATTATAAAATCTGGCTTTTGCCCTCGTCCTCTGATCGTATCTAAGTCATAGACTATTGACCTAACTAATTCTCGATTCTATTTGGGGTGTTTGTAATAGGAATCTTAGTAACGATGTCAGTATCTTGCTTAATGGATTTGTTAATGGCAGAGTTGCTTTTGGCTGAACCAAATTTACATACATACATATGCACTCATGCCAGTAATCTCCGAAGGGGTAGGCAGAGGTGTAACCAGTACACCCACATTTCGCCGAGTGTATCTTCGTCCCTTGATGTGATAGGGGGCGAGCCCATCGCCATACCGGGCACAAATTCCAGACTCAGGGCTGATACTGAGCATTTCGTAATAGAAAAACCCAATATCACTCTTACCCGACCCGGGGATCGAACCGTAACGCGTACGCATTACAACTGTGCCACCGAGGCAGTAAAATTTATATCAATTTCATATTATCAGATTCATATAGTTACTAGTTTAGAAAATTAAATTTCTTAGTGGTGTTGCTTCTGTTGATGGACAGACGTGACGCCTACCATCAGACGACTCTTTTGCCTCATCAATAAAAAAAGATAATTAAAGACCACCACCTGATGATAAATGATCTTAACTACCCATGCAAACCCATAATACCTGAAGAATCATGGATACGTTGCCGACCTTAAAGCAAAGTCGTAATTAAGGGATTGAGAAGGGGAGGTGGATTTGGGCCTCCGGATATCTCACTCCCCGTACGAAACGTAGCAGCAAGCCGCTACTTTACGTCAGTTTCCTGTGGGACACTAACAATCCGGTGACAATCCGGTCGAGCCGGTCCATTCATTCTGTAGATAGAACTGTCCACAACGTGGCTCTACCACTCAAAAAAATTAAGAATTTAGATATAGATTTTGTTATATTTTAACAATACGTTTTGGATACTAAAACAACTAGATTTACAACTCTCCATTCTCCATGTACTATACAACTTTTTATTGTATAATCAATAATTACACAAAGAGTATATAAGACAAGAATAATTAATAATAATTATAATATATAAATAGTAATATAACATAGAAAACATACATCAAATAACTATATACGTTATGTGACATTGATTATATTAAATGACTTACTTTTGCTCGCGACTTCGCCTGGGTGAACGGCCTTTTCCGGGATAAAAAGTAGCCTATGTCCTAATACAAGTCATTCTCTACCTGTGTACCTAATTTCTCTCAAAACCGTTCAGCAGTTAAGTCGTGATTGACTAATAAACATCCAAATTCACAAACTCAAACATCCAAACTTTCACATTTGTAATATTAGTAGAAAGTAGAATTATACTATATTATAATACATAGTAGGATTATTCTTTGCCAAGGAATTAGTTACTTTGTTTATGAACAGATCTATTTAAGACTGACTAATAGTAAATAGAACAGATATTACAAATTCATAGTTTACGAACGAATTTGACCGGAATAAGTTCAATTATATATAATTATACGTCAATATGCAATGACTTCGAAATCGTATTAACCTAGTTAGCTCACAAATAATTTTTCTGATTACCTTCTCGTAACTTCGCCATTGCACACAAATTTTGATATAAACTCTGTATAAATTTTGTACTCTAATTACCATTCAGGTAAACGTTCGACGTTGATATTTCATTACGTGGACGGTTTGCTTAATTTTGCAATTTAATGACTATTATGCTAATGTATTTAATAATTGAATCACATTTATTACAACGTTATCATATCTGTGTAAAGTAAAAAAATATATTATATTTATTTATGTCTGTATAAACCTAGGGCAGCATACGGACCAACGACCATTGGTACCATAAATAATTTCTAATATTTTTTTATTTGGATAAGTGGATTCTATAGTGGGTGATTGTTCTACTTCCACCTGCCTTTATCCACTCGCAGCGGGGTCGGTGCAACATGATTTTAACACAATATTTTCTCTCTCATGTCTCCTTCTAATACACTCATTGGCCGTCCACGATATCGTACCTATTCTTTTAAGAATAATAACTTGAAAACTTTTAAATGTAGAGTAAACCTTTAATGTAAAAACATAAGGTTCAAAATACTTTTGCATACGAATTTGCGCAACCTAATTTCTCGACAGGTACTGCAAAAATATTCCATGGACCGGTCGTACTAAATGCATCTAATGCAACCGGTTTGTGTATGAAGCAATCGATTGCCACGCCATTTTAGCACGAGCAATATCAACATACCAGTCTAGCTCTCCATACAAATTAAAATAGTTGAAGAAATATATTTGTTGGCTGAATGGATTCCGAGTGGGTTGAACTAGTACATTTAGAGCACAGTATTATACTTAAAATATTTATAACATACTACCTCTGCCTCGGTGGCGCAATTGTAATGCTTACGCGTTACGGTGACGCTGAGGTCTCAGGTTCGATCTGCAGTTCGGGTATAAGTGATATTGGGTTTTGCTATTATGAAATGCTCAGTATCAGCCCGGAGTCTGGAATTGTGCCCGGTATGGCCCCTTATCTCATCTTGGGACGGAGATACGCTCGGTGAAATGTATGGGTGTACTAGTTACACCACTGCCTACCCCTTCGCGGATTACAGGCGTGAGTGCGTATGTATCTAAAACATAACGTGGGCTTTCGGTCGTGTTAGTTTGGTTAAATAATATACCTAAGATTATCTTTATATATTATGCCTTCTTCTTTTCTAGCTACTCGTATCCCACGCGTAGTGGGGTCAGTCGCAACATGCTTAGTAACACATGTTACAGAAAGATTTGGCTTATCGTTTATACGACCGGCCGCCTACCTGACGTCAACCCTGAAGGCAGAAAAACTTTATCTTATAATAAGTATTATTACTTATTAATAAACACATTATAATAATTATCTTAATTCTTTTAGGTGGTTAAGATGAAGATAGTAAGCACTCGAACTGTAATTTCTCACAAATCAGTTAGGTAAATGAATTCTTAGATTAATGCAACACAAAATGAAGATATTTAGAAAATTACATTACAGATTAGTAACTATAAACTATTGTAGTCTTTAATTATAGAGTTTAAGTACATATCTACAGTACTGCGATTAAATTATACGCTTTAGCAATGTTCTTATATTTCTAAAATATGAACATATAATGATCGTGATTTAATAGAGATCTGTTAGAACGTTAGATTATGTTTTTATAAATGTATTAAGTGACTGAGCGGATGGCCGAGCATTAATCGCATATTCATACTAGTTCGTAAAAACTACAAACTTAAACTGTAGTACTTTATATAAGTACGCAAAATTGAAAATAATGAACCAAATGTTTGTAATACCTGTTGTTTATAAAGTATTAAATATGGAATGTGACATGTTTCCGGGAAATCTTTACGTGTCACACGAAATATCAAAATAGGTTATCCTCAGGATTATGCATCGTGTAAATGCAAGCATTTGTCGCGTCTATAAGATACATAGTTCTACCTTACATTAAGTAAAGGTATTCCAAAGGAAGTATTCCAAATATATTCCTGACCACTGTCCAAAGAAACCTACGGGTCTAATATGCACATCACGAGAAAATTATAGCCGCAAAATATCTCAGATTAAAATGTCAACGTACGATAAAATTGCGTCGTCATGTTAAGTTTCGTAGACAATATAAAAAATACTAAGTCGAAAATATTTTCTCGTGGCGTCATGCTACGAGAGCTGGTCACTATATTTATGCGTGTGATATAATTAATCATATTCAACTCACAACTTATTCGTTCGATTCCATTCACAGAAAGTGGCTCACGTAACAAAGGAACGGTAACCTAAAACGTGACGAGAAATATGATGCATTAGATGCCCCGTAATATTCTATTGTGGCGGACTCATTTACTAACTAATTGGTTCCGACTGATTCCGAGTCATTCGTGACTTTAGCTGCGTGTCGCAGGAGTGAAATCGCGATTCTGTTTCGTTGGTGCGGAATTATCGCCTTTATCAACTGAGCGAATTCTTTGATTTACCAAGCGTGTACACGAATGATGGAATTAATATTCCGGATCAATCAAATGCTTTATCTATACGAATACTACTCGATTTTGTGTTGCCAGTAACTATAATCAACAGCCATGTGTTCATCGGGATAATAATGTCACCAAACGCTTTGTTAAAAAATAGAACGAAAATTTAAGTGATTTAGTCATTATTTTTTTCTTTTTGCCTGGCGTTACCCCTGGTCCGCCTTCCAAACATGAATTGACGGTCGATTTGGTACGTCTGACCTCCACAACCCGCAACGGGAACCAAGTTTAGCTATAACCTGGTCTGTTAATCAGCAGGGTGTGCCACGTGCAGGTTAGGTTGACTTTGGGACCAAATGGCCTACTTACGCTCATTTGGTATAATAAACTCGTCAAGCACGAGTTGAACTCTCGGACTAAGCGTTCCGTACCCTGGCTCTTAAATGTTTACATTTAGTATTATTTGATACGCTATCCGCCATAGTAACATATACACATACATGTGAAAATGTTAGTCAGTAACCTTTTTTTATTAGCTTGAATTGGCCAGTGATTTCACTGGCTTTAGTATCCGTCGAATTGAAACACAACTGGGCTTACACATTGCTGTTTGGCGGCAGAAATACATAAAGCGGTGGTACCAACCCAGACGCATACGAGGGACCGACCACCCAATAAACCAATTACGACTTACTAATATAGCTCTTTATAAGGATGGGCAAACAGACGGTGGCGTAGGTTTAGTAATAAAGTTCTTTTAGCGCCAATATTGAAATGTTATTAACGCGTATAATAGATTCAAGTGAGTTAAGATTTTAGGAAATTCTCACGTTTCATAAAATCCGCAACCGGGTCCGCTAGTTCTCTCATAAAAATTCACAACACGTAGCGCGACTGAGCTATTTTTCATGGCACCTGACGTGTAGCGTTACAACATAGACTCGTCGCCGGATTACAGTGTTGGAAAGAGTTTTATTTCATAGGCTGACAAACGAGCAATGAGTCACCTGATGGTAAGTGATCTTCGCCTATGTACGCCCACAATACTAAAATCATCATGGGCGCGTTGACAAATTTAAAGGAAAGGGATTATTAGGGGATTGGAAAGAGGAGGGGAATTTGAGCCTCCGGATATCTCATCCGTACAATGCGCAGCAGCAAACCGCTACTTTACGTCGGTTTTCTGTTAGATAGGCTCGCATCATATCAAGCGAGGGAAATAATAAGCGTGGGTGCACTAGTTGCACATCTGACTACCTACTACATTCAGGGATACAGAAGTGAACTTAAGCTATGTGTTCTGACAGCCTTCGTGGCGCAGTGGGCGAGCAGCCGGCTCCAAAGCTAGAGGCCGTGGGTTCGATTCCCGCACTAAGGCCAATATTATTGTTATTCACAAATAGTTTTACAAATATTACAAATATTTTCGGGTCTGGATATTGGGAGACCGCAGTCTCTCATAGTATCTGATATCCACGATACAGGTTAACCTAATGTGTGATTGTTGGGTATGTTTGTAATTTCTTTAGTAAATCCCTCGTAGCTCCTGGTAGCCACGATACTGCTTAACCTAGTGTAGGGTCAGGACTTTGTGTGTGACTGTTGTGTGTATTTGGTATTTCTTCAGCAAGTCCCTCGTAGTTCCTGATATTCACGATATAGGTGAACCTAGTGTGGGGTCAGGACTTTGTGTGTAACTGTAGGGTCTATTTTTTATTTATTTCTATAAATCTTTGCGATTGCATAGGTTCTAGCTCGTTAAAAAGCACAACCCTCGAAAAGACAAGCCATAAATTAAGAGCCTGGATAATTACATAATCATCTTAATTTTATTCTAAGCCGTAGAGCTTCATTACGTAGTTTTATTTTTTGGTGTCGCCAATGTAAGTCTTGTTTTATATTCAGTTCTAACTTATAACGTGCCAAATTTATACATATATGAATACTTTGTCATCAAAGATAACGTTATAACACTACTAGGGCCCAGCGCCTATAAATTAGAATTATATATGTCGGAAATAGAGTCAATAAATTATTTTCTCATGCCTCTGAATCCAGTTCCTCAATAATAGAAATACTCTATTTGCAAAAATGACAAAAACAGCACTTAGTAAAATTTCAGATCACTCTCGAAATGCTTGAGGCATATATGGTTCATAACATTTTGGAGTTCTGCCAATAGAAATCGGTAAACGAAATATTCCAAAATTCGTAACATTTTTCGGATATACAACGTGTTACAGAAAGGTGTGGTCATATTTTAGGGTTATTACATACACCTTACATTACAATTTGTATTTATGTACCGGATCTTTTCAAAACCTAGACATCCTAAAACGTCACGTTAATTTTAATCACTCGTTTATTAAGATCGATAAGAGTGATGACATCGCTATTCATTATTTTGAACTTTATACTTTTTAATAAACTTGAATAAGATGTACGTAATTCTACGGACATACGTACGTAACTTGTAATTTAAACACAAATTAACCCCTGAAAGAGCATGTGTGCTGATGACGATATAGGTACCATCTCCTAGAAGCATTTTAAAGACTTCATTCTCGGGTCTTCCATCTATGGACTTGGCTTAATACAATCGACGAGCCTCTTATAAGTTATTATCAATTGCACCAACACAAAACACTAATACATAATGCTTGTTTTTAGTCAAATGCAACATATTTTTAAACTCATAATCATACATCGTCATACATCTTAAAATCAAAAATTGCCGAACTGACTGCGTCAAATAAATATTGACATTTGACAAATGTTTAAGGTTTTTTAATTATACAAAATTGATGAAATGAGGTCTGAAGTATCACTGTTTATAATTTAGTGTTGTCCAAAGTTGAAAGTCGATATCGACATGTTACTCATTTGATATAAAAGAAAATTCTATAATTATGTCCTAGCAATGCAATCGGATTTGGTACTTTGGGACATAAAATACTTATACCGTACACTATACTCGTACATTGCTTAAATGTACCCACCCATTTCACATTGTATATGCTCATACATGGATTTAGTTTTAAATGTGCTATAAATTTGCCGATCTGTGTATTTAATTGTTTAAACGATGAAAGTTAATTAGAAAGTTATTCCAATTAAACAATAAACGGCCATCACGTTTGAAATCGACCTTTATTCGAAATAGACGTGAATTGATGGTAGTCTGTTAACTAATTTGCAATTAAGAACTGAGTACCAGGTATTGAGGGAGACGAGTCTCGTTTTGAATTTTAATCATGTAAAACAATAGTTAATAAAACGTACTTGTAAACAATTATACCGCAGCCAAACAGTTTTCTAGGTGCTTGAACTTTATATAATTAAATAGGTAGGTATTGTTAATGCAAAATAAATTCGTAAATTTAAACCCAAAGTTCATTATAGACGTAAAGTAGCAGCTTGCTGCTGCTTTACGTACGGCGAGTGAGATATCCGGAGGCCCAAATCCCTTCCCCATGCTTTTATTATCCCTTTCCTTTAGGGTCGGCAAAGCATGCATGATTCTTCTGGTATTGTAGGCATACATGGGCAGTGGAAATCACTTACCATCAGCCACATGCTCGTTTGCCGCTTAAGCTATAAAAAAAAATGAAAAAGCTTGAAAAAACCAACAACTACGATAAATAATATTTAACAAAATCACTCTAATTCACGAAAACAAATGATGTGTTTAGAATACTTCTATATTGACTTTTCATTTAAAATTTACCTTTAACTTAAAACTTTTATCGAAACTAATGACAAAAAATATTACAAGCGTTAAATAACAACAATCTCCGTAGTTTTTAGTAGCTTAGTTACAATCGATTGGTGAAAAGATAATTGTTGCATAAACGTTTTCTTGCACTTGTACTCTAATTAGAATCGCATTTTTCCTTGTTAGTGAAGACGGAGAATGAGCAAAGACTTTTTCGGTCCTATGCAGTTCTATGCAACTGTCATAACCTACTTCATTTGCAATGCTAATATTCTACTTTATACGCAGCTAGAGATGAGAAGTATTTACGCTATCAGGTTTTAAAATCAAGGCTTTAAAATACGGCGTCCTGGTACGGGCGAAATACGTTGAAAGTATTTTACCGCATAGTCGCCTTCCTACTTACTGGCAATGCGAGCTCGGGACACGCAAGGCAGTGAGTGGGGCCGGCACTTGTTCCGAGATGGCTAGGAACTGAGTTGTACTATATTGTGTTTTATTTTTATACAAATTAGATACATCATAGTATCACGAAATTAGTGATAGTTATGCTAGGGGCATTGTAGGATATTGTTCTATCTTGATACTTTGATAACGGATCGTCACCTGATTATAGGGAAATTTATTAAACAAAATGACTATAATAACAAACAATTGTCAAATTGAAAATTTGTAAATGTTTTCAATTAGTGTGTACTGTTTTAAATTAGTGTGTAAATGAATAAAACTCGAGTTGTTTCTGTGTTTATTAGTTATTTAATATTGTAGATATGAAGTATTTTGTATTTTGTTATAGCGAAAAAATATTTTAGCAGACATTTCTAAACGTGTGATTAAAAAAGTAGAAAGAAAAAAATTATTTTATTTATGAAACCCATAGTATATTGGTGAGAGATACGGTACTAGAGTAAATGCTTACAAGTCCGTAGTTTTTGATCCTGGTATCTTTATATACTCGTATTTGGAAGCTCTGGTATTCAATATTAAAAGTATATCTCATCCCTATACGCTGCGTTTAAAAAAAACAAACTCCACTTTTAAAATTGTTTAAAATAAAATTTCTTTCCAGATATTTCTCTTGGAAAAACGTGCCAAGATGTTTTGAACATTTTGTTCGACCACTGAAAGAATAAAGATCTAAAGCGATGCCAAGTTCTGGTCCAATCCGAAACTTAGTTTATCCCAACTACAGTTCAGTGCAACACATTGGTGTTCTACGTATTGTGTTTTTTTTTTGGTTTTTTAGTATAAACTTATGATTTAGAGAAACTAGTTTCGGCTACCCTCTTCCCTTTACCACTGTCAGCTAGTACTGTTACCCCCGTATTCATAAACGTTACTATGAGACCTCATAGCGAGTGCGAACGCATAGTGATGATTTCTCTAAACATCATTGGTTAGATTTTGGCACTAAATTAAAACAGACCAATCATGTACACAGAATTGGACACTTGAGAACTTACTTAAGCGTTGTTAGTGAATATGGGCCTTATAATTAGTTCAAAAGAAAGCTATTAAGAAAGTCGTGTCACCTGTGAAACATAATTAATCGCAGTTCATGGCGAGATGAAATATCCACTTATACGAAACGGTCTGCGAGAAACGCACTTCATAATAAAACAAATGTATTACGTTAGTGGTTTTACTTTGATTTCTTAGTAAGTATGTTATCAATTATGTTTTGTAAGTGCCTCATAATCAAGATTTCGAGGAATAATTACGAATAATGGCGTTAATCCAAAAGGCAACTGTAGTTAAGAAGTTGGCCGTAGGGCGACGCGACAACCCAAGAATACCAAGATTTTTTAGATTGAACTAAACTTTACCAATAGATATAGTCAGCTGTACTGATGTATTGTTATTAAATTGTTAATATGACGATTAGACTCATTATGAGTGATCAACACTTTAATTTTGTTACTACTCATTGCAATTATTCTCACATTATAATCATCACGTCGACTAAACCAAGAGATTTCCAAAAAAAAAACCATAATACGATCACTAATATAATATATAATAATATAGCATTGTTAAAAGCATTTTAATTACAAATTTGTTGAGTCACTGGTTTCCAAACTAGAACAATCTTGTATTTTGGTATACCAGTTACTTCCCATTAAATGTCACGTTTTTTAATAACTATAACACACATAAAATAAAATAATCTAACTCAACCATCGCTAAAAATATCTTTGCTTTTTATTTTCTTTTTCGATCGCTAAGTCATTTGTAAATCCCATCGCGTACCGACGAGTCACCACTCGCAAACTTTTTCTCTCCAAAGCCGTATCGCGCGTGATTTCTTTACTCGATCGCGATACCTTTATATAACCAAAACTCTTGTTAATCCGTGTGCACTGAACAAAGACGGATACTGCTCACGACCTCGGATCAGATGATATGACTCATCCTAGTGAGTTCTCCAAACAAAACAATTCTGCCCACACGACAGTATTCTCAATGTCAATCGGAACGTTGTATGTATAACCGTAAATTTTTAGTTTATTTTGAAAATCCGGTTCTGGGCTACATGCGTAATCTGCAATATTTGGAATAGGCACGTAAAACCCATTACCATTTAGATTATGAAGCTATTACCGCCATCTGTGGAGTTCCCACATTTCGTTGTTCGATTTAGGCACTATTGGTTACCGCCAACACTTATCACGAAAGTATAAAAATTTACAATTATATGAGGTAGACACTAGCATTTTGCTCGCGGCTCCGTTCACGTTACAAACAAACTTTGCAATTTCCTTGGGATGGGATTTCAAGAGATTTCTTCTTATACGACGCGATGCCTAAAATAAAAAATCAGCACCTATTTTTATTTAAGTACTATTAGTTTGGGCGGGGCAATTATGAGTCAGACATAACTTTGGCTTTTAACAACAGCGTAGATAGAAGATCTTAGGCACGTTAAATTATTCACTAATTTAACGAAACTGATTCATTGTAACTAAGTTATTCAAGTTTTAATAAAATGTTAACAAGTCTTCGAAGACCTTACTCTTCATTTTACTACTAATAAACAATTCATACTTAAAAACAATACTATAAAGAAACAGATAATTCAAAAGCATTTAGTTTATTTTACGCAGTAAAATATTTCGTGAATCATGATTTTAAATACCAAGAAAAACAAGTTAAGTTTCCATTTATATGTAATATGAGTTTTTATTTTGCTTTGGTTCATGAATTTTGTTTATAATTTATACATGTCACTAGTAACTTCGAAGAGTTACATAAAATATGCCAGTGAATGCTTTGAGGTAAATATGTTTCAATTTTAAAAAATAAAATACATGGGTTTTGACGAAATTATAATCGAACGTGAGTCTTCATTGATCCACAAATATTTGTTTCGGGTCTTGATCTTTTCTCCCCAGAGGGGTTGACGTCAAGCAGGCGGTCAGTCATAAAAACAACAAAGCAAGTTACACCGACCCCACTGCGATTGAGATAAGAGCAGGTGGAAGAAGAAGAGGACTAAAGCTTGTTCAATAGGTACTAAAATGTGTTAGACGCTAAAGTTGTTTCATTTTCAAATGTTTGTAATAGGAAAATTAATAACCTAACTGTTTTAAACTGTAACTAAACCCCTCATTTAGAAATACATCTGTAACTTTTAAATGCAGTACTTCAAACATAGCTAAGAATCATCTGGATTAAACGAGCTTTTAAATGAAAAATCGCATTCAAATCCGTTCATGCGCTTAGGCGCTAAGATGCCACAGACACACATACACACACACACACACACACACACACACACACACACACACACACACATACATATATACACCCACAGACAAACAGACATCAAATTTATAACGCCCTTCTTTTTTGTCGGAGGTTAAAAAAAAGTAAAACCGTCGGCATCGAACACGTTGTATTACGACGCTAGCGCGATGACACAAAAACTAAATCTAAAACGATAAAACTAAGTCTTCAAGGACCGAGCCCACAAAAAAGAAAACGTCATATTAACGTAATTTATTTTAATTGCGCTCAAATAAAAAATATACCTATATCGTTTAAATCGGAGATCAAGTTTGAAACCCATTATTATACAAACACTGTTGTCACGACCAAGCCGGATTTAGAAAACCAATAACGTGTCATTATAGAAAAAATAGCTTTGCCAATTTACTAGATATTTATAAGCTCCAGCAATGTCGTTTATGGTGATATGGTCATTTTTAATAAAACCGCAAGAGTACGTCGGGCGCAAATGCTTGTGTCAGATTGTACAAAGAGTAAATAAGTATTATGTGGGTACAAAGAAAGCTTTCGATTGACGTTTATAGGAATACATGAGAGTCAATTTACTCAATAAGAAGGCAACTCAAGACCGGGTTAAATAGAGACGTCTATGTGGGAAGGACTCTGTCACTACATTAGGAAATGCAATCTATAAAATCGTGTATGATAATTGATATTTATAATTTTTGTAATACAACATACCATAATGGGTTATGGATGTAAAAGTTTATGAAATTCCTCAGAATATACAATTTTTACCTTTTGCTGTAACTAGCATTTTCTCGCGACTTTCCTCGCGTGATAGTGTTTTCTGTGATAAATAATTATTATTCCCATACAGACTTTCCTACCCCTTCTTAACTTAAGGGTTGAATTTTGATAAACGCCAAAATAATTGTTTTATTATTAAGTTGAACGGCATTAACACCAAATTTCAAGTTTAACTAGAAAGAATATTGTTTACAAAGTTAACAAGGACGATAGAGTGGCGAAACTTGGTACCGATTGCGGTTGTGGGAGTCAGACGGCGGGTCGCTCTACATAATACCAAATCAACCGACAAATCATTATGGGGAGGCTGACCCTGACATTAAGCCGGGATAATGCCAGAAAGTCTTTACAAACTTTCCCACTTCTTAAATATGCTGTCAATATTTATGTTTTTTTAGATCCTGCGGTTTGGCTTAGCGATACAGCCTGCTCCGACAAAGAGCGGACGCGAAGGATCGCATCAATTGTTGATCGCCCTTGTCGGAAACCATATTGGTTAGCGGCTAAATCGGGGCCGACACACGACAAATGCTCATTAAGACGATTGGCGACTATTCTTTCGAACAGCTTGCCAGCCTCGTCCAACAGACATATAGGACGATAAGCAGAGGGTGAATCAGCAGCACTGCCTTGTTTCTTCAAGAGAACTAATTTAGCCTCTTTCTAGGCTCTAGGGAACGTGGCCATTCGGAGGCAGCTATCAAACATCTGTCTCATCCTGTCATCTAGTGCAGGCAGAGCTAACGCCCAAGCCCGGCCAGGTATTCCGTCCGTACCTGGCACCGTATTTCGAGCACTCAAGCGGCGAACAGCATGGCTAAGCTCCTGCTCAGTTACCCTTAGATCATCAGACCAGTCTGATGGTGTCACCGGGGAAACTACCGGATCCAGACCCGCTGGGAACAAAGCAGTTATTACTCGTTCCAACAGCTCTGGATCTAGTGACGATGACGTCAACCTATACGATGATCATAACCAATTTTGATTCCTTTCGTTATAAGGTTTTCTTTTTTTGTATTATTCTCTATTGCGTATACATTAATGTTCAAATTCCAGTTTACGCATCAACTCTATTGGTTAGATACGTTTTTAAGTACGCGACCGAGGCAGAAGCAACCGTTTACATACGATTTCATATAAAGCGGACCTGTCACTATCACCTGATTTGTGTAAAGTGTCGTAGTCTCTTGGCTCGGTCGCGTGCTTAAAAACATACCCTTATGGACAGATTTTAGATGCTTGCATCATGCGCCAGTTCTTCGCGCCTACTCGTTGGCGCTCGATGCAACAATCCACAGTCTGCCTTAAGGGGTTTTTTATTAGCTGGAATGACGAGATGAGCAAATTATTCGCCTGATGGTAAGCGCCACGCCTGCCCATAAACAGAACACAGAGCTTTGAATTAAAAAGCACTGCATGGCACTGAACTGCGCTGTCTCCCCGAGACACAAGATGTTAAGTCTCATAATACCCAGTAATTACACCGGCTTCAATGTCCTTCAACCCGAAACACAAAAATGCTTACACACTGCTGCTTGGCGGCAGAAATAGGCAAAGCGGTGATACCAACCCAGACGTACTCTCGCATACGAGGGTCCTACCATCTTGTAAAACATTAGGTAAAACTAGTGAAGTTTCAAGATACTTTTAATATCTTTGCAACCAAGGTTCCTGACAAACAAACAACATTTATTTATCGGAACATTTGGAAAAACAAGCTTAATTTATAGCCGTGGCGTAACGTAGCGACATAAAATAACAATCCGACATAAAGGGTTTTAATTAATCCGGAATACATTGAATATTGCTTTTGAATTTATTTCAAGATAAAACCCACGCAAAACCACGGACCTCTGGGCAATATGGCGGCGCAAAATGTATTACAGAATATTATAATTTAAATTTTGCTTGTACAATAATTAAGGAGCTCTTAATTATTATGTAGTTTAGTTATTCTTTTGCAATAATGAACACAGGGATCAATTTATCTATTTTTAAAACTTCGAGTAAATGTTATTTATCAGATGGAGTATAAAACGGCAAAATACACAATTATACCGCTATCAATATCTAAGTTTGTGTTCTAAAATTGGCTGTCTTATGTGTTATTTGGCGGTTAAAATTTATTCAGACATTAAAGAATTGGTCATTTTTATTCGTTTTAGATCATGGGACGAGCAGATCGCTCGCCTGATGGTATGCGTTACGTCGGCTTCTCGTATACTTGTATAGTCTTTAAGTTTCTTCAAATGACAAGGTAATAGAGTTTGCCTTGAATTTATTTTAGGCGGTTTCCATTGGTTAGAGTTTCGGCGCGAAGGTTACATTATTATCTAAGGTGTGTCTATACATCAGCATCGCCACGATGTTGTTAATCGGGTCATCTCTTACCTCACGATTTATTTGACGCTTTCTACAAATATTCACGAATAATCGTGACCATTTATCTTGAACTTTTATTTTCATCTTAGGCAAAACGATTGTTAATGACGATAATTGTTTGAACGTTTATATAATGTCACATTGTCCCGCGCGTAAACATAAAAAAAACCTCGTTCACAAGTCGTTACAGGTTATAGGTAATAAGGATGGTAGGCCTCCAGGTCTCTCGTATCGTATCGTATCGTCTGGGTAGTTGCCGCCGCTTTTTCTATTTCTGCCAAGCAGGAGTGTGTAGGCGTTTTTATATTTCGGTCTAACGGCTCTGAAGCCAGTGAAATTACTGTGCATTATGAGAATTAACATCTTATGTCTCGGGTGACGAGCGCAGTGCAATGTCATGCAGTGCTTTGTAATTCAAAGTGTTGTGTGATGGTACCATGCGTGCGACCTACACATCTTGACATTCTAATAATCAAAAACCTTCTCTTTTTTTAAATCGGTTAACATTATTAGCAAATGTGCTGATCTCATCCAACTAAAGGTAGGTACTGAGTAATTCTTGGATACTAACATAAATATATAACAACAGTAAAACAAACACGTATGATTATAATTATTCATAGGAGTCAGGTCAGCTAATTAAAAAACAACATTATATTATATTGTGTAGATATCCGTGAAAATTTATAATTAACATTCTAAACTCCGTGGCGCAGCGGGCGAGTAGTCGGCTGCGAAGCGAGAGGCCGTGGGTTCGATTCCCACACCGAGACAAATGTTTGTGTGAACCACAAATATTGGTCTCGGGTCTGGGTGTTGTGGGACCGCAAGTCCCTCGTAGTTCCTGATACCCACGACACAGGTTTACCTAGTGTGGGGTCAGGACTATGTGTGTGACTGTTGGGTGTATTATTATTATCATTATTATTAAATAGGGTTTACACAATAGATAATGCATTGGTTAATTAAATAGAAGCAAATATAAGTAGTGAATAAGCCATAACTTAAATAACACTTCATGCGAATCAAGCGCTGGACCCACTAGAATGTAGGTAATAGAAAAACCAAATATCACTTTTACCTGACCAGGGATCGAACCCGAGACCTCAGCGAGTTGACGCAGTTGTAATGCGTCCACATTGTGTGTGCTGACGCTGACGTTGATTGTAAATTATTAATTACCTATTGTAAATTAGGCAGTCTATTGTAGATTATAAATTGTTGTGTTTTTATTATTGGTTACTATATTCGACATAATGGTTCGCATTCTGTGAAAATTTCAGTCAGATATCTATTGTGATTCAGAAAATGGAGCCATTCAATAGTAGGATATACAGATGGGTCTAAAATAGAGTTCAGTTAGTAGGCCTGCATTTTGGGTACGGAACCCTAAAATTTAATTTCTAAAGTATTTTTTTTATTAGCTTTAATGACGAGACGAGCTTATAATGCTCTCAAGGCTTTAATGTCCTTCAAATCGAAACATAACAGTACTTACACACTGTGCTTGGTGGTAGAAATAGACAAAGCGGTGGTACTAACTCAGACGGCCTCTCGCATACAAGAGACGTATCCAGTAGGTACATACATAAGCTCACGCTTATACCACGAAAGAGATAGGTAAGCAGAGTATGACCTAGTATATTATCAAGTCTCGCCGAACTTAAACTTATTATGAAGTTAGCTGTGTTTCCCAAATTCAAAAACCAATCACAAATTTTGATTCCCCGACCTGGGAATCGATCCCAAGATCTCATCGGTTTTACAGCATATGTACGCTGGCGCTAGACTAATGAGACAAATTAGGTTAGAGTGCAAAATAAATAGGATTAATTTAAATTATCTGTTACGTACTAAGTAATAACATCCATCTAATTAATAAGAAAGTACAATAATTTTAGATTAGCATCAATATTAATTTATGACAAATACTTAGTAAGCGAATAAAATCTGCTTACGTGATGTGTGAAGGAAAACTAGGGCAATACCGAATAGGTAACACAAGGGTCAAACGAAAATTATTCTAAAACTCTACCAATACTAAACTCTACTTAAAGTAACAAATAAAAAAACACTTACCAATAACAACAGTGACAATCCAATAAAACAAGTTAAATAAATCACAACAAAAACACAGAAAACGAAGCTTAGAGTGAACCACCACGGGAGAGGGTTACAAAACAATATAATAAAATAAAATCACCAGGGTCAACAGGATAGCACAATTCAAACAAAACTCGATCGGCACACCATACGCACTGGAGTTACGTGTTCGTGTTTTCTGGACTCTGACCTCGTGTGTCCGAGACACTGCTGCAGCGACTCTTACAGACGTTTCATAATCAATGCGTGAGTGTTGTAATATTTACGTAATTTTTTTCAGACGATTGGCGCGATCTAGTGTATCAACAAAATGAACCGCTCCCGGTGAACGCACGGGCCGCACTGCTTGCCCATAACGGCAAAAGGTCGTTCGTTACCCACATTCTCTTTCCGCGCAAGCCTTCTCAAGTTAGACAGAAACGGAACATCTGAAGCTCCACGCACGCACTAGTGTGACAGAGATGAAAATAATACAGCCTCACAGGAAAACCCGAACTCAAGACTTGATAGTTCTAAGTTAAGACTGTGCTTTGCCTTTGTGAATTATTTGAAAGGTATATCGTTGCACAAGCATTTGTTATGTGTTAACGGAAATGACAAACACACTCTAATTGCTCCATGAATGGGTAGAGCCTTGTTGAAGGTAAAATGCATGCTGTTCCTATGCTTTTTGTTAACATTCCATTTCAATGCTGCGAATACTTAGAAAAGAAAAGTGTAAAGTTGAATTCTTGAATTTAAACTTGAAATAGTGGTAGTCGAGAGGCTGTCTGGGTTAGTACACGGTTTTTTCTATTTCTGCCAAGCAGCAGGGTGTAAGCACTTATGTTAAAGACATAGAAGCCAGCGAAATTACTGGGCATAATAAGACCTAAGATTTTGTCTCTCGGGATGACGAGTGCTTTGTAATTCAAAGTTCTGTGTGGTGTTGCTTCTGTTTAAGGGCAGTTACCATCAGTCCAGCGACCTGCTCGTCAGGATAATATAATTTTTCTTTTATGTATTTATTAAATAAGATCGCATGATACAATTCATAAGCTAAGCGACCTTCAAAAAGTGTTAATACGAACTATATGGGAGGTATGACTTAATCGCCATGCTATGCAACACTTTAACGATGGCAAACAAGATTCGTGAAAGTGCAATGTGAGCAGACTCGAGGACTTTAATTCACACCTTCATTTTACTGTAAATCATTTTTAAACTGCAGCTTATTCAACTTTAGTACGCATTCTTAAGTGTATTACGTATGCCGCATCATTAGTTGACAGTTTAGAGGATTAAGCTCACGTTATATCCCAATATGGGTCAGCAGATGTGCATCTAGTATACACGATTGATGATGTGTATGATA
The DNA here is from genome assembly GCA_905332985.1 of Mimas tiliae. Taxonomy (NCBI): domain Eukaryota; kingdom Metazoa; phylum Arthropoda; class Insecta; order Lepidoptera; family Sphingidae; genus Mimas; species Mimas tiliae. The sequence continues at coordinate 8,839,413 of HG995242.1, read as the reverse complement.
CATAATGTGATATGGGCGAGCTTATTACAAATTCCAATCCGGGCAAACTCATTTGTGATTATTTCGCATTGAAACACTCAAGGTTGCGATTGACTGACCTGGGATTTGAAGCCAGAACCTCACGGTTTTTTAGCCTAAGGACGCTGGCGCTGGATTATACATACATACACACTCACGCCTGTAATCCCCGAAAGGGTAGGCAGAGGTTTTTTTATCCTGGCTCGGCAAAGTAACGACGCTACACCTGATGGCAAGTATAGCGCAAACCATGAATACTGTCGACCAACGATAGACACTATGAATCTAACCAGTAACCAGTACACCCACATTTCGCCCAGCGTATCTCTGTCCCACAATGTGATAGGGGCGAGCCTATCACCATACGGGGCACAAAAAGACACATACTGATACTGAGCATTTCGTAATAGAAAAACCCAATATCGCTTTACCCAACCCGGGGATCGAACCTGAGACCTCAGCGTTGGCATCAATCGTAACGCGTACGTATTACAACTGCGCCACCGAGGCAGTCAACAAAGGATTATGTTATCCAATTAACGTTTAATTTGTATAATATTGATAATGTTTAATTATTTTCAAATTAATTTAATTCACGTAAATATTGTTAACTTTCTCGTCTTCAAAGCTTGTTTGAGCAACTAGATACTGGCCTACGATTAATTAAAATTAAGGCTGCCGGATAATTTGCTCACATATTCAATTTCCCGATTTAATATTTTAGGTAAACAGAGTTTCCCAAATCATTAATTCCGTCTAGCGCAGGCTGCGATGTTATAATCTTTAAACCACAACTATGAATTCTCGAAATACGGCGCAACTGTTTTCCATTCAATTGTAAATATATCAATAGATTTTATTATGAAAGTTATAAATAAACCGTTTAAAGGATTTAGTTGTGGACAAAATAGAGTAACGAATTTATTATATTTGCTCAGTAATAGATAGAAAAAGTCTAAAATTACTTACTCATTGAATCAAACTCAGCAGTTTTAATAATTACAATTTTCATACATTGTCACTTATGTACCTAGTATTTTGCATACACTTTAGAAGGAATAAATAAATAAACCCCACAGTCACACGCATAGTCCTGACCCCACACTAGGTAAACCTGTATCGTGGGTATCAAGAACTTCGTGGGACTTGCGGTCCCACAACACGCAGAGCCGAAGCAAATATTTGTGGATCAAACAAACATTTGTCTAGGTGCGGGAATCGAACCCACAGCCTCACGCTTCGCAACCGACTACTCGCCCACTGCGCCACGGAGGCTGTCAATAAAATATTTTCATTGCAATTATCACCGGAACTGCGACATTCCTTTGGTTACCTTAAATAGCAGATTAATTATTTTCCTTTTAGTATACCAATTAAAAAAATAACATATACGAGTATATATAATATTATTATGCTGCCAGTTTTATAGTAATGATCTAAGAAAAATATGAATCGTCGAATATAAATATGCTTTAATTAACATTATCAATTCAAATGAGATTAACATACCTGTTTTATTTCAATGTCGATAAATTTATCAGCCGCAATGGCGAACACATATACAAGGTTTTTAAATAGCGATTATTAATTTATTACAGAACCTATTAAATGAATGTAAATGCTAAATTAGAACAAATAAAAAAATCAATACATAAGTACCTAATGGAGTAAGTGTAAGTGGGCCCACTTCATCATCCAACATCTTAGGCCCAAAGCCAACCTCACCTGCACGTGGTACACTGCTCATTAACGGACGAGGCAATGGCGAAGCTTGGTTTACTTTGCAGGTTGTGGGGGGTCAGACGGTGGGTCGCCCCTTTTAATACCAAATACCGTCAAATCTATGGCGCGAGAAGGCGGACCCTGGTATTATGCCGGGATAACAGAAAGAAAAATACATAGGTACCTAAAATTACAATGAATTACGCTATTACATAATAAACAAACAATTATTACACACTTCTATTAACAAAATATGCCTATCATTAAGTAATCTAATTAATATAAGCCACCATACCTGTTTGTTAAACAGTAGCATAAGTTGTATAACAATGAGCAAATGTTACAACAATTCATTAACGAAACTGGTGTTCAGTGCAAGCCAATTAGTAAATTCATTAAACCGTGACATTAACTACTAATAATTTGTAGAATTGATTGCGATTTTAATTATATTTAAAACTATTAATCATGCAATTTTAATTTTTAATAGTATCGATTTACAATGTATATATTTAATTTATATTTTTTATAAGCCTGGAATGTAAGTGGGCCACCAACATCTTAGGGCCAATGCTAACCTTCCTAACCTGATTAATGGACGAGGCAATAGCGAAACTTGATTTCCGTTGTTATTGCATATAATAAATACCAAATACCCTTAAATCTATGGTATGAGAAAGGAGACTGTGTCAATAGGACCAGACAGAAAGAAGATTAATTAATAAGCTTGAGGATTTTATGCGTCAAAATCCTTTACTTGCTGCAAGCTCAATTTGATCCCATTAGTAATCAGGGATATATGTACATACAGGGAATACATAATAATATTACATCCCAACATCCTTTTCCCCAATTAATATTTTTAATTGATAGACATCCTAGACAGAACCTAGTTTAAATTATATCATTTGTACTTAAATTACTTGCGGCTCGACATAATTTTTCAACATACTTATAATATTATAGCTAAACAAAACGATGGCAACGTTAACATTGACGTTTGGATAACTTTGTGAAACACTACAAAGCTTAGTAATATAAGAAATATTTTACAACAAATTAAATCACTACTTACATTACAACATTTAGAGAAACCAATTTTTTGGTTGGCAATTTGTTAAATATGGCATAACTTCTTATAACACAAGACTAGAGCTGTTGCAAATAAAGGCAAGAAAAATACGCAAATTATTTCTTGCTATCTATTAATTGCATTATTTAATGCCAGAATAAAAACTATTCCTTAAAACCCTCATCTCGTGGGCATAAGAACCTGATATAGGAAAAAACTACTTACTAAAATGCTAGACTATTTGTTTAAACTACTGAGACGAGCACATCGCTCGCCTGATGGTAGGCGAGTAGCAATAAACAGTAGCAATAGCACTTAAAACCATCCCACCGCCCGCTCGGATCTCTAATACTCAGCTGTTTTATAATTTGTACCAAGTAGTACATACTGCGAAAGATTGAAATTCATATAATTCTAGAAATGTATAGTCTATTAACTGTATGTGTGCCATTAATATAAATAAATACTTTAATAATCCTACTATCCTACTATTGTTATAAATATGAAAGTTTCGATGTTTATGAATTTGGATGTTTTTAGTCAATCACGTCTTAACGGCTGAACGGTTTTCGAACTGAACGAAATTTGGTACACAGCGTTATTACAAATTATGACCAAGATTAGAACATATGCTACTTTTTACCCCAAAAAAGGCAGTTCACACGAACGGAGCCGCGAACAAAAGCTATTAATTTAATATTGAATAGATTTCAATATTCATCATACTTTTTTGTCATAGCTCTTAGCAATTTAAGACAGCGTTAAATTATTTTGAACATAAATAAAGAGACCTGTAATGGTTTTAATATGGGTGTCTTTAAAATACAAACTGCTTTCTTTCTTTCTGCCTGGCGTTGTCCCGGTTAATGCCAAGGTCCTTTTCGTCATGATTCAACGGTAGATTTGGTATTATATGGGGCGACCCACACCCACCCACAACCCGCAACGGGAACTAATGTCGCCATTGCCTCGTCCGTTAAACAGAAGAGAGTGTACCACGTGCAGGTGAGGTTGATAGCCCACTTATACTCTATTAGAAAAATAATACTTTATTTATGTTAAAAGGTATATAAGAGGCGACTGACGGTTCGACGGCTCCTCAAGTACGTAGAGTCATGTAGCGAATATTGTCTACAATGGCTGGACTAACTGGCTCGACTTGAGTGGTAACTATATCTTAGAAAAGACTCATAAAACGGCAACTTAGTCGTTACATTTATTACAGTTAGTAAGATCTAGGGAAGCCCAGAAATCACCTGTCCTCCTAATAAGACCTCTGCTATGATGTTGCATCTGTATTATTGCTGACTTCTTCTCTTCCACCTGCCCTTATTCCGCTGGCAGTGGGGTCGACGCAACATGCTTCTTAACACATATTACAGAAATATTTAACTTGTAGTTTTTGAGAGCTTCTCAGGTATGCTTTCGGTTTCCTTACGATGTTTTCTTCATCGTTAAAGCAATTGATAAATAACAATGAAAACACAAGTAACTTAGAAAAGTCCAAGGTGTATGTTTTGGAGCTGGTTTCGAACCTACAACTTTTGTCTCGACAGTCCGTACCACTCCCCGTTGAGCTATCGCTGCTAACTTGGTAAACTACATCTGCCTACACTTTGGTTTAGAAGATGACAAAAGTAAAGAAAAATCTTTATGAACTACAATAATTTCTTATTCGGCTGATAAAAGCTTCTTAAATAGTGGCATATACTCGTAACGTTTTCAGTTAAGTTGAATATCGTTTTCGTTCTGAACCACCCAATCGCAACATTTTCTAAAGGTAGCAATAAGCATATAAGCTTCTGAACTACTTCAAGTATGTTATCGCTAAAGACATTCAGCGTTGGTCGACTAAATTTATTGAACATGTTCTTTATTTCAACCTCTATAAAGCTCATTGTAGTATAAATAAAATAATTTTGTGCATACTCTTCAGATTTAGTATGCAGAAAATGCAGCGCGGTAATTAAAATTTGGCTGTTATGAGTACTTAGTAGTTTTTGTTCATTAACATGGCTATTGTGTTAATTTTTCTCACGTTTGTTTTGTTTGGGCTACATCCTCGTGCATATCGTTTACGAAATCTATTTCCTTTTTGTTTCGATACCTACTATCTTATATATAATAGTTTTTTACCTATGAAATTGCCGATCCGTACGAATTTTTATTTTCCATCTTTTTTATTTCTATTAAACAAAGTACCCACCCAGGCTATCGATGCATCTTTGCCAGTGCAGTGACAATATAGTAGTCAGGTAATGTGATTTATGCATAAGGCACGATCGGCTCTTCATAATGCTGTGCTGGTACCGACACTTTTGTATGGAATTGACAGAAAAAGCATGAAAGACGATTAAACATGGTGCATTTTTTAATAGCAGAGGACACAGGAAACGATTAAGTGGTGCACCTTATGTAAGTGATCTTCTCTGTCCATGAATATCCACAATACCTAAAGAATCATAGACGCGCTGCTAAACTTAAAAGAAAGAGATGATTAAAGGATTGAGAAGAGAAAGGGGATTTGGGTCTCTGGATATAAGGATTATAATCTAAATACAAAACGCAGCATATATAATTGGATATACAAACTGGATACAAAACGTAGCATTAAGATGTTACTTCACGTTGGTTTTTTGTGAGACAGTGATAACAACTCGATTGAGCTGGCCCATTTATGATGTAGACAAAACTGTCTACATCATGGCTCTACCATTTTAAAATGCGCTTCTATGAAATATGTGTAGAGTTACTTTTGCTGATCGCATGAGGGATAGTGTGATAAGAGAGCATTGTAATTTATAGGGTAATGTTCTTACTTATAATAATCCCCGTACTTCGACTACGTAAGTTGAGCGATCATTATATTTTTGATGTAATGATACACGCGATTGATAGTAGACCTAATAAATAATTAAATAACAAATGCGCAAAAAAAAATACATAATATTACGCCAGTGAACATCATTAAAATGTAATCGTAGTCGACGATTCGAACATAAGATTCTTTCCGCAACTGATTTGCGGTACTCTACGGAGTGGAGTGGTCTCGAATTTCGATGATAGTTTCTTGAAGGAAATCGTCGTCTTGGCTAATCGATACTTTTTGGATATAAACCATGCTTGTATTACTATAATGTTAAGTGTGGAAAGAACGCATGGGTCCAGGAGGGAAAGTACCCTTAATTGATATTTATTTATATCTACTTCAATCTTCTTCGTCCACCTGCCCTTATCTCACTCGCAATGGAGTCGCTACATGCATTTTAACACATGTTACAGAAAGATTTGGCTGTAGTTTTTAACGACCGGCCACAGCATCGGTACGTTATAACATGTTTACAGGTTAAAATCTATATAGTTTTTGTTGATTAATTCGGTCTAAAGTCTGTTCAGACAGTTCAAATTCCAAGCAATTTAGCAGTTGATCAAATAAAATTGAACCGTGTGAACCCGCTATTAGATGTGGCTGTTAGACGTAACCTTGTAGTGTGGCCACCATGCAAGTGAAAAAATTACCTATTGTGTATAGCGCAAACGTACTCGTAACCGCGTTCGCTAAACAGACCGACGCCGACTGCGCAACACTTACTAAATCGTAATAAAAATATTTGGTACAATTCTTGAATAAAAATGCAATGTTAAAAAACGTAATAAATGTGGCACCATTGAGTTATTATACTTGGAATGCAAGTGAAGCTTGATTCATCAAAATAAGAGTTAATACGATCAAAAGCAGATGTTGTCATAGGACGTTTTGTACACGACTTTTTACGCTTTTTATTAGAAAAAGGTTTGTAACTTACATTTTTAAATATTTTTTCTTTATGCATGGCGTTATCCTATCTTAATGCCAGGATTCGCCTTCTCGTACCATCTTTTAAATAAAATTCTCGTGTCACAATGTTCGTTCTCATACTCCTCCGAAACGGCTAGACCGATTTGTATGAAAGTTTGTGTGCATATCGGGTAGGTCTGAGAATCGGCCAACATCTATTTTCATCCCCCTAATTGTTAAGGGTGGTCCACCCCAATTTTTTTTTATTATTCTCAGGGTGGTCGTGAAGGGGGGGGTGAATCGTAAGGGGATGTAGTCGGAGATGCAAGACTAAAACTTCGACATTTATACACTGATTTTGATAATTCAATGAAATAAAAACATAAATATAAATAAAAACTTATAAAAAACATACTCAAAGAAATATATATACTCAAAAAATACTCAGTTAAAATAAATCTAAACAATTTTGAGTCGGTGGTATCGATCATTATATGTATTAAATCATTTAACTACAGTACCACTGACTCAATATTATTTAGTTTTATTATAGTAATTTATTTTCGTTATAATTCTTTTATAACGATACGTTGTTATATATTATGAAGCCTATTCTATTTATCTCAATCAAATGGTTTCATTGACAGGTGACGCACGGCCGTACTCTGTCCGAGCGAAAGTGAATCGAGGGCACGCCAAGGTTTCCAGCCATTTTTTGTGATCATCTAAATAGTATACGACTTCGGAAAATATATATCTGCTTAAAGTCACGTATTCTCTAAGGGTTTGTGCGTGACATGAATCTAAAATACAGTGAAGGAACCTTACTCTCTTAGAAATATAATAAAAGTACTGAAATTGACAAGACTAATAAAATATATTTTTCGTTCTGTTTTCTGCCTTTTGTTGTTTGTGTTAGAAGATTACTTCGTGTTTTTTCCGTTCGGGATATAAACAAACATTAATGGAAACTTTATTTTAGTAGAGATCTTTTCCTTCCAAATCTAACAACTGACATGAACTCACATTAATCAATATAGAGATTTTATTTTCTGATCTATTAATTCAACTTATCAATAATTCCACACGAAATCTAAAATAAACATCAACGTAATTATAAGAGTAACAATATTACTTGTTAGTGATAGAGCCACGCTGTAGACAGTTTTGTCTACAGCATGAATGGGCCAGCTCGTCCGGGTCATTACCACTGTCTCACAGAAAACCGGCGTAACGTAACAGCTTGCTGCTGCGTTTCGTACGGTGAATGGGATATCCGGAGGCCGAAATCCCCCTCCCCTTCCCAATCCCTTAATTATCCCTATCCTTTAAGGTTGGCAACGCACCCATGATTCTTTTTATTTTGTGGGCGTACATGGGCGGTGGAGATCACTTACTCTTTATCCAGCAAAAACATCAAGACCAAGTTTGGACCAAGTTGTGGTACCACTGTCTCACAAGAAACCGTCGACGCGACGTGAGCAGCATGCTGTTGCATTTCACATGGTGAGTGAGATATCCGGAGGCCTAATATCCTCTCCATTTTCCCAATTCTCATACCTTACTTCAAAGGTCGATAACGCACTCATTATTCTTTCGTCCTTTTTCTTTATCCCTGGCACGGAAAGTGATTACACTGGATCTGATATTAAGTACAATGCAGTCAAAGTATAATGTCGACCGTCAAGACATATTGCGTCCTTTAATGGTCGGCAGAATTACGCTAGCCTGAAGTTACTGGAATTCTTCTCTGTTTATGGTTGTTTCAGTCGGGGATGGAGCAGGTCACTAACCATCTGGTGACCCACTTGCTCTTTTTCTGGATCTCTGCAAAAATATCGAAGAAAATAAAATATATAAATCTAATATATACATATAGTTGTATATCCACTAATATACGGCTCTATCAGTTTTATGCTAGTATTTTGTTTTAAATAATAATCTGAAGGGCTACAGTGTCGCCCGACGGGTTCCGCTCTTAGTTTCCGCAGGCCCGTAAATTTTTTATTGTTTCCGGGTCACAGTTTCCGGATAATTCGGTTTCCAATCAACGTCTTTATAGTGATGGACCGCTCGATGCCAGCTATAAAGAATTTTGGGTTATAACGTATCTCGAAAGACTCGATTAGATCCGCCGTGATGGTAATTTTTCGAATAAGCCTTTCCTGTTAACTTCTGATCGCTTTTACGCTTTTTACCATAGCTATAAGTTGGCAAACGATTTTAGCGCAGTGGTTTTTGTTTGTATAAATGTATGTGGTGTACACAAATAGGTTCCACAATATCTCGGAAGCTAATTTGGTAACCTATCCTTTTCCTTTATAAAGTACTTTCCTTTTAAAAGATTGCTAATTGTTTATCGAGTGGAAAATTACAATTTAGTCTAAAAACATTTTCCAATTCACGTATCGCAAACAGGAATAAAAAATAATAAAAACACACGCTGCCAAAACGAACAAATTAATTTTATGCTTACCTTTCGTTTCGCATGAACAGTGGTCTCGCTTAACAACTGGGAAATTCACGCAGCGCTCACATAATATATTTTAATTCCTTTGAACCGGGTTACCTATGTACATAGGTACCGTACCATGCAATAAGCTTCACTGAATTCCGCATAGTCTTTAATAAAATCATATGAATGTTCATGTCGTTTTAAAGAATGCTCAGTGTGCCGTTCAAGGTTTCTTGGCCCTTTTGGTTACATTTTATTCTATTATCGCCACTCTATTAAACTTTACCGTCCCTAGATTTCTCAACAATTTGACTGCCCTCCGGGGAGAAAATGATGTATTTTAAGACGATAGTTTTAGACGGCTATAAAGTTTTTCGATACACGATAAGAAGCTTACTATGTATTTATTAGAGTACCCTTAGGTTTACAGCAAACGAAACGAAGAAAATAATATCTATCTAATATCACGATGTAGAAAAAGGAAATAATTTTGCTATTTCGTTTAATACAAAATTAATATTTGAGTATGTACATTTTATTGACTGTTTTTGTTTGAAACTAATATTATTATAATCGAACAGTAATTATTTTAAGAGACTATAAGGTGGTCTAATGGGTAGAAGGCGGGGAAGTGACTAACTTCAGAGAGGCCATAGATTGACGAGACTTCTATAAGCAGACTAGCCATGCAGGCCATAATTGCATCAAATCTTTAATCACATATTTTAAAAACATCAAATTTCTTTGATTCATTAGACATTGATATTTAACAAATTATTTACCACACAACTGTGTAGTTTGATTCAAACCATCAGTAATCGTAAAACCCTTCGCAACATCTGTTTTCAGCACTTAATAAAGTACGGTTTTACGATTCCAAAAGATTTAAGACAACTCACCCTTATAACGGTTTCATACGGTTCCATTATAATTGATTAAATTCTAATAGCATGCAATTTGCATCATCTGAACATACTTTCAATCGAATTGATTTACAAAAACAATACAACTTTTGCTGATTCAAGCCAAAAATAGAAACGTGTTAACCCGCTTTTAGTTTTGTTACTAGGTGGCAGAGCTTTGTCGCCCGCGAGTCAGCATATGCTCAGCATAAAAATGGCTATGATATACATACATTTCACGCTATTATCCCAGAAGGAATCGTATAAAACTACATCTATTTCTATTCTAACAATAGTACGTGGCTCTACCACTCAAATGACTTACTTTTAAAATAAACCCAGTTTATCTAAAGAATGCATGCAATAGCAAGTGGAAATGCTATAAAAATAACAGTCGGTGCATGCGACGTCGTAAATCCTGTACTTACACGTTTAGTTAACACGGGATCAGACTGACGCCCACTCCACTGCCCACGATTATTCTGCATTGCGGTGTTCTCATCTACATACGCATTTATTATCGGCTGCAAGCTAATGTTAGTGTCACGGGCCGTCACGTCTAGCTTACATTGCGTCGCGTCGATGAGAATACAGAATGTATTACAAGTGATTTGCATGATGTTTGTTCTAAACTAAACATCGCCAAAGGGCTCGTAAAATATATGCAATGTTTTGGAGTATTGGTTACTTGGAGAATAAGAATGGACCAAAACCATGTAGTAATTTTCAAAACGATGAAATTAACTGCCTCGGTAGCGCAGTTGTAATGCGTACGCGGAATGACTGCTGAGGTCTCGGATTCGATCCCCGGGTTGGGTAAAGTGATATTGGGTTTTTCTGGAATTGGTCCCGGCATGGCGATAGGCTCGCCCCCAAAAATAAGGGACGAAATGGGACGAAAATAAGCTTGGCGAAATGTGGGTGTACTAGTTGCACCTCTGCCTACCCTTTCAGGTGTAAGTGTGTATGTATGTATGAAAAATTTAAGGAATATCTTGAATATGTAAACTAATTAGGTATGTGGATTTAGATACACACAATATCATTACTAAATATACCAACTTCATCTGATTTCTTATTTTAATACTAATAAAAACATAACAATATGCAGACTGCAGTAATCAATTTGAAGAGACATTTATAAAACAAATGGTAATGGTCTGGTTCCCAATATAATATTAATATTGAATCACCAATTAACGTATAAGACAATTTAAAAATCGTAGAGCCACGCTGTAGACAGTTTTGTCTACTACATGAATTGCCACTATCTTATAGAAAACTGACGTGAAGAAGTAGTTTGCTGTCGTTTCGTATGGTGAGTGATATATTCGGAGGCCTAAATCCCTTTCGCCTTCCCAATTCCATAATCGTATCTTTCCATTAAGGTTGGCAACGTGTCCATAATTCTTCAGGTATTGTGGGTGTTCATGGGCGATGGTGATCACTTACCATCATGTGACCCTCTTGCTCGTTTGCCGTCCTCTGCCATAAAAATACAGCTATTATCGAAACTAAAAGCAATTTTTTTACAAGGTGGTCCCTCATATGCGAGATGCCGTCTGGGTTGGTACCACCGCTTTGTCTATTTCTGGCACCAAGCAATAGTGTGTAAGCACTGTTGTGTTCCGGTTTGAAGGACATTGAAACCAGTGAAATTACTGAGCATTATGAGACTTAACATCTTATGTTAAGTCAGCCTACGTGGCGCAGTGGGCGAGTAGCCGGCTGCGCAGAGAGAGGCCGTGGGTTTGATTCCCACACCGAGACAAAATGCTCAATCGAATTATGTAGGTACGTAAACTTGCCCTGACGATATTTATCTGTTGCTTTGTGACCAAGTAAATATTTGTTAAATTGAGTGCAGTGTTAATGAACCACAAATTAAGTATTTCACAAAGATATAAAGTTTCTACGAACTTGTCACCTGAACCGTACTTCCACACGATTTCATTCATTAATTCATTAACAAGCGAGACATCCGTCCAGATAATTCTATTTGTGAATGAAAGCATAAAATAAGATTACGCTTTTAGATACAAAATGGCGAATGTTCTCTAAACGTAAAATACATTAATTATAGCAAAATCAAATTAATTCCACTTAAACGAGAATCCCTAGAGAAGTCAAATCGTTTCATCTTTAAATACGGCAGTTTCGTAATATTGGAAATTAACTTTAACAAATAAGAAGACTTTGTTTTACATTTATATTGGATACATTTAGGTACTTTATGAAGATGAAATATTAAATTCTGATAAATACAAAATTGTATTTGTTTCTTGACTCACCACTAGTCACGTAGAGTTTGGGGTCAAGTTACGTCAATAAATATTAATAGATTAACTAATTAATTATACTATTATAATTGGTGTAATCTTAGACTTAATATTCATACTAATTCAGGTATTAGTCATTTGCTGTAAATTGGATATCAATTTCTATCATAGACATTGATGTCTAGAATATTGACGAAACATTTTCATAATATTATTTTCATAAGCGAGAATAATTGAGCTTCCCAACCTTTACGGTAACGAAACGGTTGGGAAGAACCGGTTTTATCAGGTATCATATGACCAACGTACAAAACGCATCAGCAAAGCTCCACGTTACGTTTATCTTCTGTGAGATAGTGGTACCACTCCAGGTGAACCGACCCATTCATGCTGTAAAAAACGCAGTGTGCCTATGCCAATTGAAAAAATAGCAGTTTCAATTATAATAGAAACGAAAATATATTCATAAATATTAAAATGGCTGTCATTCACAGTAAAGTTATTATTAACTTTTTGTTGAACAAAAATATTAGAAAAAGAACCAGATCAATATTCCCTCTGGGCCCATATTGTACGAGAAAAAATAGCAATCAATCAAAAATAAACTTGGCCAAAGTTTATACAATTTGCCAGTAGACATTTATCTTGGCGAAAGAAATACTTAAGATAAACAAAACTCCGATTGGAACAGTCCGGCGCGTGCGAGTTGAGTCCATGAGTTTTAAAACTATGTAATTTATTCCAATAAAATTTAATTAAAATACCTCCATCAGTACGTGGATGTTCCCCAATTGTGTGAGTTTTAGACAATGGTTACACAATAACAGACTGGACAATAGGGTTACCTGGGCCTATAAGGTACCGGTTACGTGTATCTGTTAAGGGTCCCTCGCACTTTCCATTAACTTGCTACATTTTGTATCTTTGTTTGAAACATTCGCAAAATCATTAGGTTTTGCTCGAGGCTCTGCCCGGGCGGACACCTTTTTCGACATATTTCTAAGTTTTTATAGCCTATATCTTTACTAGAGTTTCGCTAAACGCATCAATGAAATATACACCGAAATTCGTTTAGCCGTTTTTACGTAATGAGCAAACAAATTAACAGATAAACAGACTAGACTGTACTGTACTGTATAGACTGTTACATGAATTTTTTACACGAAGTTCAAGATTTCTTTAAATAGTTTCATACTAAAATACGTTATTTACCAAGGTAAATTATTGTTATATATATTGTTTTATTTAAACGCCGGTATCACGAAAACATTTTTCGATGACTACATTAAGCTTATTATTATTTGTTTTCATATACAGGAATTTTGCAAGTACCAATTTGGTTTTTCGGTAGCTAAATAAATAATAATAAATCGGTTTTAGTTTTTTTTTATTTATTCAATTCACTTATCAACAACTTCATCTTGAAACACAGACAAATCGACAGACAGACGGACAACAAAGTGATCCTGATGGGTAACGATTTTTTACCTTTTGAAGTACAGAACCATAAAAAACTTCTAAATGTCTTATAAACTTAAAACAGATCATCATATTTCATGGAAAAAATTTAAACATAATATTTCAACATAAAAGTGGTACTTACAAAAAACCACATTCATAAAATGCCATTAAATTAATTGTCCCTACCCGTCCCAAAGTAAAAGGCTTTCGAAAATAACCATCAAAGTATTTCGTATGGAAGTTACAGCGTATTCAAATTTTCATACAAAACTGAAATCAGCGCAGTACGTACATAAATTATGATATTCATAAACATTCCACAAATCCTTTGATACTCTGTATTGATCTTTAGGCAAACATTTCTACAAAGAGAAAATCTACGCCCATTCGCTATGTTGAATATCCAATGCGGATTGCTTGAGTGGTGGCATATTCTGTTGTTGAACAACATACATAGGTTACGCACTTACTCCTGTAATACACGAAGGGGTAGGCAGAAGTGTAACTATTACATCCACATTCACAGATTCTATTTCTGTCCCATGATGTGATAGGAGGCAAACCTATCGCCATACACGGCACAATTTCTAGACTCCGGGCTGATATTGAGCATTTCATAATAGAAAAACCTAATATAACTTTTACCTGACCCGGGGATCGAATCCGAGACCTCAGCACAGTAGTCGTACCGTGTACGTATTACAACTGCGCCACCGAAGCAGTCGAACAACATTTATACATATTTGAAATATTTCTATTCATGAAAAGACATAATATAACACGAGTAAACTTAAAGCCCCAATTAAATAGAGATATTTCTTGCACAACATAGGCAAAAATTACTAGATCCTAGGTCCTTCGTATACGAGAGGCCGTCTGGACTGATACTACCGCTTAGTTTATTTCTGCCGCCAAGCAGTGTGTATTTGTGTAAGCACTGTTATGATTCGGGTTAAAGATATTGAAGCTAGTGAAATTATTTTACTTATTTTATTTTATTTTATTTTATTGATATCTGCTGTACATTTTATTTGTGCTTTGCTTGATTTGATTTTCAGTTCTATGCAAATAATGTGTAGATTTTAACCCCCACTAAAAAAGAAGGTGTTATAAAGAACCTTTTGTCTATCTGTCTATGACAACTTCGTGGCATCTCAAGGAATGGACCGTTTTGAATGTGAGTTTCTTATTTGAAAGCGGCGCTTATACCCAGTTGCACTCTTTGATCGCAATAGAATAGCAAGTTAAGCAAACCCTTGGCGCGGCCATTCTATGTATGTATGACCGCTTAATGTTATTTCGACTGTGCGTCTCTGTGCTTCCTAAGGCACGTAATAAAGTCACCGGCTGTTGTCAACTTAAAACAGTCGTTAAACCAATTTGGAGGCCATCGGGTGGCTTGAAAAACTTTGAACTTTGACCAACCTAGGGGCACTAAGAATCCTAACTAATATTATAATGTGTAATAGTGAGTTTGTTTGTTACGCTTTCACGCCTAAATCGCTGAAACATTTTTGATGAATTTTGGTACAAAGATAGACGGGGCCCCGGAGACAGTTATAGGGTACTATTATCCCGGTTATATGCTACATTTGATCCCGGTTATAGGCTACTTTTATCCCTGAAAAAGCAGTTCTCAAGCAAAAGCTACTTTGATATAGAATAGAATTTTAATTGTGATTGTTCGTCTTCTTAGCTATGTTTGAAGTTTTTTTAAAGAAATTTAGTAATTATAGATCTTTTTCTAACAGCGACAGTGCGTAACTGACGTCAGCGTCTGACGCGACCATCGAAAGTCTGCCTTTATAGATGGGTCTCATAAATATTGACTACAACACTAAGTTTCTATTAGCAACATGTAGAATATTGCCGATTTGCATCGGAACATAACATTATATGGCTTCTAATCTAGCTCTTAGTACACTCAGACAGGGCCGGCCCTAGCAGGGCAGATTCAGGTGCCCCTAAGACTACGTACCTGACGAAATAAATACGAACTCGCTTGACGGTAACTTTAATGCAGCCCAAAAACTATGAAAATCAATAAATAACAGAGAATCTCTCGAGTTCGGCATTCGGGTCTTTATTATAAAACACGGACGAATATTGGCTAGTTCCAAAACTTGAATACAGACAATGAGTTACCATGACGGACATTCACAATGTTTTTATATGTTTGTATGAGGAGTAGAGCAGGTCGCTCGCCTGATGGACAGCACCGCGCCTGCCCATAAACAGAACTAAAGCCACACAGAACTTTGAATTATAAAGCACTGCATGGCACTGGACTGCGCTCGTCATGCCGAGACATGAGTTGTTAAGTCTCATAATGCCCAGTAATTTCACTGGCTTCAATGTCCTTCAAATTGGAATACCACCATGCTTACACACTGTTGTTTGGTGGCAAAAATAGACAAAACGGTGGTACCAATCCAGACAGCCTCTCATACGAGGGACCTACCTGGACCTACCACCTTGTATGTAGTGTTTTGAATTTAATTAAAGTATAACGCCAGCCTCCGAGGCGTAGTGGGCGAGTAGCTGGCTGTGAAGCGAGAGGCCGCCGGTTCGGGTTTATTTGTGACATCCACAAATATTTTTATTATGATGCGCCGACACCACTGCGAGTGGGATAAGGGCAGATGGAAGGAAGGATTGTGGGCATACATAGACGGTGGAGATCACTTACCATCAGGTGGCCAACTTGCTCATTTACCGGGGTATGCTATAAATTAAATAAAAACACTTCAAATAAATTTCCTGTGAGATATTGTTACCATTCCCGTCGAGCCGGCCTATTCATTCATGAATGAATTACTTACAACTGAGTGTACCTTGGACGGAAAGAAATAAAGAATGTGCTTAATGATGTGAATATTATTCAATAATACGAGTAATTATTCACAGTAATTATTCATCACTATTCTAATGAATAATAAGAAGTACCTACATCGAAATCTATTATTCTTTTGACTACATCCAGCAGTGGACGAGTATATTATATGAAGATGATTATGAGTGTAGATTTGTGTCACACATCACTATCCTATTAAATAAAACGAGTGTATTATTATTCCTATGTCTATAACCAACAGTGGGCAAGCATATTATTATCATAAGTATACAATAAAATGATGACCGGTGTACATTTTTGTAACACTTCGCTTATCCTAAGTCCACGATAATACCGGTGTAGTGTATAGCTATTGAGGGTACGACCACTATCAAGTATGGTAGACTTGATGGAGGCGGTAGATAAGAATAAGGATGACATCTAAGTCAGATGGCACCTTATAAATACGCTCGCTACTACGGAGAGCACAGTTCTCTCCCGACTAGCGAGGTATCCATAACTGAGTGTCATCCGTGTCCACAAGTGTGTTGTGCGACAGGACAGGACACTGAGGGTGCAGGGGTGGAGGAGCCCAGGTACAAACACGATTGACACGGAACACTACAACCGGCACTGCACACTATTGACATTTGCCAATCTATAACCAGTACTTAGCATGGCCAATAGCCACTTGTGCCACGTTTTGCCCCGATACCGCAAGTTATTAGCCAGCCATATCATTGCAAGCTGCCGACGTGCACCGCTACACTCAATTTACTGTTAGCCCTGTTACGCCATGATAAATTGCAAAATGTAACATTTCATTGAATTAGATTACTTCACTATGCTTACTTTCTTTCTCTTAACGTTAGCATGTGGGTATTTACCTAGTAAGTTGAACGCATGTTAAAAGAGCAACAGTCTTAAAACATTATTTAATATTATAGAGTAACTACAAAATAACCACTTTAAAGGATGGCATTTAGTTTTTCAAATATATCGTGCAATTAGAATAATAAAGTCGCATCTGCAAGACATTATTTTTCCAGCGGTTTTATGTTTTGTGGACGGGAGTTTTCGAATAACTTAAAAAGTGTGATTTATAGTTAAACAAAAATACTTGCCTTAAAATAACAAGAGATACACTAATCCATAGCTTACATTAATAAAGTTGCAACTACTACTTTTACTAGGTGGTGGGTCCCTCGTATGCAAGAGGCCGTCTGGATTGGTACCACCGCTTTGTCTATTTCTGCCGCCAAGCAGAAGGGTGTAAGCACTGTTGTGTTTCGGTTTGAAGGACATTGAAGCCAGTGAAATTACTGGGCATAATGAGACTTAGCATATTATGTCTCGGGATGACGAGCGCAGGTCAGTGCTCTGTAATCCAGAGTTATGTGTGACGTTGCTTTTGTTTAAGGGCAGGTGTGACGCTTAACATCATGCGAACGACTTGCTCGTCTCGTTATTCGATCTAATAACAAAACACATATGTATATGTGGGGCTGTGTCCATGAGCTTGTAAATGTGTGGTATTAATGTGTGTGGGTACTGACCTTTCCGCCGGCATTAACTATTGACTAACACACGCAGTCATTGTATCTATATAAACACACACATAATATCAAGCGCATAAATGAATTAAATATAAACATACATAAGCCCCGTTGTTAAGTCTCGCAGTAATTTCACTGGATTCAATGTCCTTTTAACCGGAAGATAACAGTGCACACTGTTACTTAGCGGCAGAAAGAGCCAAAGCGGTGGTACCAACACAGACGGCCTCTCGTATATGAGGGGCCTACCACCTAAAAGTTGAGCAATCTGTACGTAGATATTCAATAACAACACCTTTAATGTTACTAAACCGCATCATTATACCCTATTCAATAACAAACTAGAACTTTAAAATATCGCGCGCCCACACATTTTATAATGCAAATGCTTTACGTAAATCAGAGCGGGAATCCTACAGGCTCTGCATTCTTTCGTATCGCAAAATGTGGGCAGGGTTTAAATTATATGTCTAGTCCCGTCCAGCGTCAATAAAATATTGCATCGTGCTATTGCCAACCCGTTGTTGGGACGAGCTCTCCTTTATTTGTTTAGTCGCCATCGAGATATATTCAAATTGAATAATGAAGTGTGACAGCCGTCCACTAGTTTGATGCTTGCTGTGTGCTCTCTAATAGCATGTTCACACCGTTCAATTTTAGTTCAACTGACTTGAATAAACAAAATCTGTATGGTTTTTGTTGATAAATTCTATTGAAAGTCTGCTTAGAATAATTATCACGAATATTAAACTCTGATAACATTGGGAACTCATCAACGAGAAAATGCATGATGCATCGTGTGTTGTATTTGAAATCAGTATATAAGTTTTAGATAAAATTGTATAAAACTAGCTTTTGCTTGCGGTTTCGCCCGCGTGAACGGTCTTTTCCTGGATAAAAAGTAAGCATATGTCCTAATCTAGGTCATGGTCTACGTGTGCCAATTTTCACCCAAAACCGTTCAGCTGTTAAGGCGTGATTAACTAACAAACATCCAAATTCACAATTACTCAAAGACCATCTCCTTCATTTATACGGATAAATCGGACTAGAATCTTTTTACTTGCACGACGATCCTAAATCAAGTTTCCCTGAACCTAAACCTGTTTAAGAAACTTCAAATCGTATGAAACAGTTACATTGGTAGTAAATATGTTTAGTGGTAAATCTCGATTTAGGATCGTCGTGCAAGTGACACCCCTAAATTATAGACAAACGAGGCTCACAGCGATCGATATTGTCAATGAAGTGAAATTGAGGATTTGTATACGAACACTAAGCTGCAACTATTAGTGTTCCGTTAGATTAGTTCGTATATTGACTATTAATGTATCGTCAATTGTCATTATCTATGCTGACTGTGTTCATCTGTCAATCCTTATTACTTTTAGTGTGTATCAAATATATGTGCATTTATATTGTTGAGTGAGAATTTTGACTGAATGGAAATGTATACATTCTTGATGATTAATGTGGTAGAGCCACGCTGTAGACAGTCTTATCTTCAATTAATGGACCGGCTCGACCGGGTTGTTACCAATGCCTCAAAGAAAATCCGACGTAAAGTAGCGGCTTACTGTTGCGTTTCGTACGGTGAGTGAGATATCTGGAAGCCCAAATCCCCTCCCCTTCCCGTTTCCTTAATTATCCCTTTCCTTTAAGGTCGGCAAAACGGCCCATAATTCTTTTGGTATTATAGCGGTGCGGTAGGTAGTTTGCCGGCCTATACAACGTGTTACAGAAAGGTGTGGTCATATTTTAGGGTCATTACATACACCTTACAATTAGTATTTATGTACCGGATCTTTTAAAACCAAGACATCCGAAAATTTCACGTAAAATTTAATCACTCGTTTATTAAGATCGATCAGATTGATGACATCACTATTAATTATTATGTACGACACTCACTTTTTAATAAACTTGAACAAGATGTACGTAATTCTACGGGCATACGTACGTAACTTGTAATAAACACAAATTAACATCTGAAAGAGATTGTGTGTTGAAGACAAATAGGTACCATCCTCTAGAAGCATTTTAAAGACTTCATTCACGGGTCTTCCATCTATGAATTTGGCTTATTACAGTCGACGATCCTCTTAAAAACTTTTATCAGTTACACCAATACATAATACTTGTTTTTAGTCAAATATGTACAACATATATTTTTTTTAACTCGTAATCATACTTCATAAAATCAGAACTTGTCGAACTGACTGCGTCAAATAAATATTGACATTTGACAACTGTTTAATGTTTTTTTTATTATAAAATAATTAAATCAAAGGAGGTCTATAGTATCATTGTTTATCATTTAGTGTTGTCCAAAGTTGAAAGTCGATATCGACATGTTACTCATTCGATAAAAAACAAAAATCTATAATTATTGTACTAGCAATCCAATCGGATTTGGTACTATGGGAGATAAATACTTATATCCTACACTATACATTACTTAAATTTGCCCGCCCCTTTCTATAACACGTTGTATAATAAAAAAAAACTTTATTAAAATTTATTCCCTCAAAGTATTCATCTAGGTCCCTAGTATGCGAGAGGCACTCTGGGTTGGGTCCACTGCTTTGTCTATTTCTGCCGTCAAGCGGTGGTGTATAAGTGCCCTGTAGTGCTTTATAATTCAAATTTGTTCTGTGTGGTATAGTCTGTTTATGGGTAGGCGTGGTGCTTGCCATCAGGCGAGTCATTTGCTAATTTCGTCATTCAGGCACATAAAAAAAAATAGCGAAAAAATATTTTTCTCCTAACATGTCGCCGTGACATGTCATTTAGGGTTTTTTCGTTTATTGTCTGAGGCCACGGCAGATTAATACGATACATATGACCGTAGGCGTGGTTATACATACTTATTACGCAACAAATATGTATAAGATAATAATATGTATATGCCTCTCCGTGAGACGAAATGTCACGGAAGTGTGGACACACCTTTACGAACGCTATTAAAGTTACAGATGGGTGAACCGATTTGCTTGCCTTATTCCTTATGTTAAAGAAGTAGTTTGCTCGCAACACACAAAAACAAATATAATCGATCAAAAAGAACTCTGTATTTTGCCGAAATTTCGGATAGGGGAAGTATAGGAAATAACCACATTATTGAACGGAAGGCAAAGGAAACATCACAAAGTTTCCTTATTTGATATTTTCAGTCAGATATTTTTTATGTTTTGTATGCAGTATACGAACTGATGAGTTATAAAGTTTTACAATTAATATCATTATAAGGCTCGCGCCAGACTTGGACGTATTAGACGCCGAAGATATTCCATTTTCAAATATTTGTACGAGAAAGTAAGAAATAAAATAAAATGGAACATCCTCGGTGTCTAATCTGTAGTCGTAATCTGTCGTGAACCTAAGCTTGAATGTTGCTCTATTACGTCAGATGCGAGATTTGTAATTCTGACATTGTCAGAGTGAGCGTAAACAATACCTAACTGTTTTGTTTATTTTAATGTACATATTTGTTACATATATTACATATAATAAGCATTCTGCATATCGCCTCCATATAAACTTTAACTATGTCAAATCTCATAATCCTCCGTGCGCGCAATATGCTTAAAAAGGGGTCCGAAGTTTTCTCTTCACGAATTAATTTAAAGATATAACCGGAATACAATTATAAATGAAAAGGGTTTTTCTAATCAATCTATATTCTAAACCAAGTTTACGTTCACGAAAAATGCATATGCGTTTCTGTTTTCCCTCAACGCCTTTGACATAAAGTATGAAGCTGAAAAACTGACCCCTTAGATATCGGACTTGCCACAGAATTGAATATTTCATTTAGTATGTAAGGTGAAGAAGGCCTCAAGGGGGCACTTTTCAAAAGAACACTTACGTCGGCCTTTTTGAAGATAGTCTAACATTTGACACCCACCTTATTCACTATGTATTATGAACGTGTTTGTTTGTCTATTGACAACAATATAACATATGCTCACGCCTGTATCCCCGAAGGAATAGGCAAAGTTGGTATAATTTCATGTGATAGATGACGAGCCGATTACTATATCAAGCAATAATTTGGAACATACGTCTTATAATTTCGAACGATGACTTCAATTTACATTGCGACTGGGCGGTACATAGAAATTGCGGCACTAAGTTACGGTCAATTGACCGTAACTTAATATTACCATCGCATATCGCTTACTCTTAACAAGAACCCCTCTCCCACTCCCTGTATATCAGCTATCAAACTACCGGGTTATGTGGCGCAATTTTAATCAAACAGCCCGTCTAATAGTATACATTGAAAACTTTGATTTTGAGTTGAAAACTCAAACATATAGTGGTTTCCTGAAGTGGGATTTGAACCCAAGACCTCCACATTTTCTGGGCCTAAGGCCCTAAGGACGCTGCCACCAGATCAATAATGAGATTTATTAGATTTCCGTGTCCAATAGGTACCAACAAAACACTATTACGCCTACGCCGTATGTCTGTCTGTCCATTTGTCTGTCCTACATTTAAAGGGCTCTATCTTCTGAACCATAAGAGGTAGCAGGCTGAAATTTTTTATACAATCAGTGGGGTTGGCGCAACATACTTTCAACACATTTTACAGAAAGATTTGCTTTGTAGTTTTTACGACCTGCTGCCTGCCTGACGTCATCTCCTCTAGGGAGAAAACACTCAGACCCAAAAAAAAAATTGTGGTTCACATAAACATTTTTATCTCGGTGCGGGAATCGAACCCGCGCCTTCTCACTTCACAGCCGGTTACTCGCACACTGCGCCACGGAACAAATAATGAAAAAGCAAAAATTAAAGATGTTGGTACGGAACCCTCGGTGTGTGAGTTGTATTTAAATTCAAAAAGTAAAATTACCTTTATCTGAGATTTATTGAATTTTTCAACGTAATTTTGAACGCTAATCTGGTTATAAAATATATCGTAGTGTTTATTAGTGAAATTTTCTTTAGATCAGAGCTTTAAAGAGTCACCAAAGCTCTCTACCATGGCATTTGCGTCTGTTGGATGGCATTGTCGTCTAATTAGTTTACGGGATTGAAAATACAATTATATTTAGGTATAATTATATGCAGCCAAAGGTTACTCGGTAAAACGCGGCATAAGTTAATTTATTCAATGTGTCCAAAGCTTAATAAAGCACATTCATTAGTCAAATTCCAAACAAACATTTCCGTATATCTATTTCTACTCTCTGTACCTAAACATTCAACATTATTTTATATGCCCATCCAGGGCATATAAAATACGCAATACAACCGTGGAAATGAGCACATAAAGTACAAACTAAAGCAGTTTTGTTTAACCCAATCGAATACTTCTTAGCATGCAACGTAAATGTTTGTGTCAGCCCTCATATGGTTCGCAAGCCGCAACATATTGGATTGAAACAATTGGAATTTACGAAATAAGCAGCTTCTTACGACACTCTTCCCACATACCAGGCTATCGCCTCCGGCCTATAAAACATCCAACTTTTTTCAGTTTTACACGAAACCAATAACAGTTTATCTGTGGAAACGAAACATCCCAACGGGTAGAACTCGAGCGGTACAATCAAGTTGTGAGTTGACTCTGCGGGATAAATTCACGCGCCGGCGACCCTCAGTAACGTGAGAAAGTTCCTTATTGCTTCCCGGGGTATTCATCTCACCTGCCGATATTGTAATCCCGAAGCCTTTCATGCGATTGCTTCCGGAACCGTCAGCGACTTCCAAGATAAAAAGCCCAATGGGGTAAATATTTTAAAGTTAATCTATCAGCTATTTACCAAACCCGATGGGACCAATGATTGGTAAGCCGGAGTTCTAATATTAAAATGTATGATTGCTCTAATGGTTGATCAATACGCAATTGCAAAAATAAAATTACTGTGATTTAATTCCTTGCTCTACTTCTACAAAGTAAGAGATAATTATAGAAAATAATTAATTTATAATTTGATTTACGGTGTGTGTTAATCATCAAATATATTTGTTCAAATTCGTTGTCCTATTATTGATCTATAATTGACAGGTGCTTAGAGTATTTTACTCCAAATCTGTGATCAAACAATAATTGTGAAGTCATCCAATTTCTTTGAATAAATAAATATTGGACAAATATCTTTCACTGGTAGCATACCTCCTCAATAGTAAATGTTATTTAAGTAAACATAGAAAGATGAGGCACCCGAAAAGTGCGTCTCCACTTAAAATACTTAACTTAAAATACTGAATAAGAGGTATAACTATGAGAAACACGCGTGACTTACTCTCAAGTGTGGATGGTTTTCAAATGTTACGTGTTTCATGACATTTAAGAATTTATTGTTTAGAGTTTTATGCAAAGGAGGGCAAACGAGCAAATATGTCACCTGATTGTAAGTGATCTCCACCGCCTATGAATATCCACAATATCTGAAAAATTATTAAGAAAAGGGATAATTAATCGATTGGGAGCATTAGAAACAGTCCGGTCGAGCCAACCACTTCACGCTATAAATAAAATTGTCTATAGCGTGGCTCTACCACCTACCAAGGTTATGGCAAAATTACGCAGTGCAGCGTAACAAGTGGTGTGGAGCCACGCCTTTCAGAGCGGCGAAATTTCACAAAAGTGTAGACGCACTTTAATACGCGTGTCTATAGGTAGACATAATTCAAAGCATATTCGTCAAATTAAATTTACTGTTATTTCACCGAAATGCTTTTAATGGAACTCACAGAAAAATAGCACTTAAGACATTTTTGTAAGCATAAAAAACGTTTTAATTCTCTTTACCCTCTGCACAGGTACAGTAAAAGAATATTATATCAAAGAACACTCAAAAGTGGAATAGGCAGAGAAATATTTAAAAGAAATATATTATTTATTTCTCAGAAGTTTATATTATACAATAATGGTTTGATTTATTACGTTTTTTCGGTGGAATTGTTCGGAAAGCTTTTATTTGTACTAGCCTTTGCTCGCGTCTTCGCCCTCGTGATTATATATTTTTGGGATATAAAGTAGCCTATGTCAGTAGCCTATATTCAGGTCAATATCCGTTAAGGCGTGATTGATTAAAAAACATCAGGCGAGCAACCTGCTCGTTTCGTCACATAAGCTAGAAAAAAAGGCTCAATTAACAACTGAATACTCCGAAGTAGAGTCTACGCATTCCTTATAATGGGATTCGGTAGCTCTGCAAACTGTTTGAATTCTATTATGGTCTTAATTCGCGACTACGTCCAACAATTGAAAGATTGGCAATATGATTAGAACATACAATAGAAAGTGGGTACTTACAAGTAATACACGTACACATGTATATAATTCTTGAACTTCGGATATTAATCTGTTCGCGACGAACAAAAGCTTCTTGCAAATATGATTTACCTAATTGCGTTCTCATGATAGAGAAGAGACTTGAATCAACAAAAGTCGTAATAGCGCGTTCACACGGTTCTATCCTAGTTGTTCAATAGACTTGAATCAACAAAAGCTGTATGATTTTTGTTGATCAGTTCGTTAAGTCTGATCAGACGTTTCAAAACGCATGCGATCAACCAAAATTGAAGCGTGTGAAGCTACTGTTACAGGCTTAACAAAGCCTTTCTGATATCGTGGTTTTCTGTACAGCGTACAACACAAAAAGAATATATTTAGACATAATGTGACGTTAACGCACATCAATCATTTTAACTGAACGCAGTACGCACCCACGGGATTATTTAAGTACAAGTAAGTGAACATTATGTTGCAGGTTCATGTTGACTGTATCTATTAGTAGCTATTGCTTCAAACCTTGAACATGTGTAATACTTTACGCTCAACTTAACCTGGAGCAAAGAGGTGGATGGAATCTCCTCCAGTACAAAAGTACAGACGCGGCGTCATTAACACTCTCGTCGAACGCTTGATAATGTAATCATCCTCTAGTCTACTTCATGATTTAGTTCACGAAGTATTAAAATGACGAAAGTAGGTATCACATATTATTATTATTTTTATTTAATTTAGTTCATGTAGTATTAAAATGACACAAATATCACATATTAATAAGTTTATAAGATTGCCCCTAGCATATTAGGTGGTCATAAAAAATTATGTTTTTTATATTAGCTCATATAAGCAAAATTTTTAATAGAAAATATTAAACTGACACACGCTCCTTACGGTAAATAATTACGAGTGACTAGACCTTCTTAATTTCGTTAAGTAATCTTTTATTATTCTTCAAGTGGGGTTTTGCAAAATTCATATTAAATTCCCTTTGTAATTAACTCGCTGTTTATATATAAAGAGGAGACGTTAGTTTTTAATTATAAATTAAGAGTAACTAAAATTATCCAAGTAAAATATTTTTTGGTAACATTTAACCATATTTTGGCTAGATAGTAAAAGTAGGAACACGGGTTAATGCCATACTAATTAGACATATGATAGGAATTTATTCTGATGCATGGGTTGTATGAGTACTATAGTCAAGAAAACCTAATAATATTTTTGTCAATGTCCATGACGAATTCGTGGCGCAGGAGCAGTGTCGGTAATTTCACTGGTGCAATCATTAGATGCCATGATGGTTTTGTGTCCTATGGCAATTGACAACAATTTTCAATTGACATGTACACTCAACACTAAAAGTACTTCTGACAATGTGAAGTATTCTGCTAATTTTGACCTTCACGATTAAAGCGTCTTATATATCCTAAAGTGTACTCATATAGGATATTAGGAAATCTAAATGTGTTCATGCTACTACTATTAAAAATGTAAATGTTTGTGAGTTTGTGAATATGGATGTCTGTTAGTCAATCACTCCTTAACGACTGAATGGTTTTGGATGAAATTTGTCACACAGGTAGACTATAATCTGGACTAGGACATAGACTACTTTTTATCCCGAAAAAGCCGTTCGCGATCATAGGCTAGTTAAAAATATACATTTACATCATAGGCGACGCACCTACCATAATCTTTTTTTCTGCCTGACGTTAACCCGGCTCAATGCTAGGGACTGCCTTTCTAACATTATTAAAAGTGCATTTGGTATTGAAATTAAATGAAATAGTTTTATTAATCATGTAGTCAATTAAAATAGCGCTTATGACAAATCAGTACAAAATAAAGAAACTTAATTATAGAAATCATATCAACTAATGTATACATATCACACATAGCATCATCAAAATACACTGGGCAACTATAAATTTTACAATATTTTTTTTTCAGAATCGTTAAGTATTATTATTATTTCTTCTCTTTTATAGGTTGATATGGACCATAGGCATTACCGAAACGGCACGTGTTTTAAAACTACCACCGGATCCAAAACGACCACTGAGTGGTAGAGCCACGCTGTAGACAATTTTGTCTACAGTATGAATGGGCCGGCTCGTCCGGGTCGTTACCACTGTCTCACAGAAAACCGGCGTAAAGTAGCAGCTTGCTGCAATTCCTCCTCCTCCCAATCCCTTACTTATCCCTTTCCTTTAAGGTCGGCAACGCGCCCATGATTATTTTAGTATTGTGGGCGTACATGGGCGGTGGAGATCACTTACCATCAGGTGACCCACTTGCTCGTTTGCCGGCCTATATAAAAAAAGAAAAAATAAAGAAAAAGACCCAGCCTGAGAAGATCCGGCGAAACGTGAGGCAACCCGCCGTCTGACCCCCACATACCCGCAACTTCCTGTTCGCCATTGCCTCGTCCGTTAATCAGCAGAGTGTACAACGTGCAGATGAGGTTGGCTTTGGGCCTAAGATGTTTGTGGCCTACTAACACGCATAGCTGCCAACATCAATAATAATTTTATTGTAAATTTTAAGTACGTAAGAGAAGTTAGTATATGTGCATTTAATAAATTGTTTGTCTTTATTTCTTTCTATTCGACTGTTTTAAACTCAACTTACGTAAAGAATACGATATAAATCAGAGTATTACGTTCAAGAGTCTTATCCAGTATAAAACCATAGTTCGATCGTAGTTACTTATATTTCAAAAAGCTATCAACCCGAGATTGCTTTCGAGCCGAGTTTCAAGCAAAATATACATGGGAGAGATATTTCTGTATAGAATTTACGGCGTATGTAAGACAGCCTCGCTCGCGAAGAGTTTGCATATTTTTATTTATGCATAGTTCTTTCAATAAAAATATTGTTTCAATTACTGTTTGGAGTGCAATATTATTTACTATCCAAATAGGGTCGAGATAAAATTCATGAATTCTGTTATTGGCCATAACATTTTTGTGGCGCAATCTCGGAATGTTCAATTCAATCACATTTATAAACTCGCCGTATAAAATATCAAAAATGCGATTCCATTACAATTTTAATTTACAATTAACAAAAAGTATTTATGAAAAGCAAATATAGAACTCTACGACTACGGTATTGCATATCAATAATGGCCGTATTGAATTTTTTTAATTGTCCAACTTAGGAATCGACGCCAGGGGCCGCCCGGTCTGGGGTTCAATTTTTATTTAATAACTTAAATGACGAAACGAGCAGGTCGCCTTGCCTTATGGTAAGCGCCACGCCTTCTCATAAAAGGAATCAATGCCACACAGAACTTTGACTAACATAGCACTGCATGACACTGGACTGCGATCGTCATCCTGATTTTTTAAGTCTCATAATACCCAGTAATTTCACTGGCTTAAATATATTTCAAACTGGAACACAACATTGCTTACGCACTGTTGCTTTGCGACAGAAATATACAAAGTACTGGTACCAACCTACCACCTCGCATACGAAGGCCCATAGGCCCAAAGCCTAGCAAATCCTATCTGGTGCTTTGTAATTCAAAGTTCTGTGTGGTGTTGCTTCTGTTTATGGGCAGGCGTGGTGCTTACCATCCGGTGAGCCGTCACTCAAGCCAATATTTTAAAAAAGATGATAATAGATAATAGATGCATAATAGAAAACGTTTACCACCGGCGATGACTTACAGCAATGCCAGGAAACAGCCAAGCCTGCTGTTTGAGGAATACACATTAGAATGGGTCATTTCAAATTCTAGCTCTATACAATATAACAGGAGCATTTATCTTACGAGAACAGAGTGCTTTGGCCTAAATACCTAACATGTACCTAACATAATAATATTCAATGCAATTGCGCAGACAAAGCTATCGCTTACTCAAACGTAGAAAGATATTGATTCATTCATCCACCGTAATTATAATTCCCAGGCATGATAGATGCCGTAACTGTAGCTGTAGCGAATCATAATTACGAGCAATTAAAAATTAATGTAGCAATTTTATAAACAATTGTAATTATCTAAATATATTTGTATATTTTAATTGAACGGTGTGATAAGGTATAAACATGTGCATTTCACAATTTATCGTCCAAACTAAAAATATGTATATTACTTACTTATTTTCTTATACATATTTTGTTAGGCGGTAGGTGAGTTGTATGTGAGAGTGCCTGGGTAGATACCATCGCTTTGTCTATTTGTGCTACTAGGCAACATTATAACCATTATTGCGTTCCGGTGTGCACATTGAAGCCAGTAAAATTACTGGGCATTATGATACTAAACATTAATAGGCAGTCGTTTTACGAGTGGTAGAGCCACGCTGTAGACACTTTTGTCTACAGCACGAACGGGCCGGCTCGACCGGTTCGTTACCACTGACTTACAGAAAATCGACACAAAGTAGTGGCAATCACTTACCATCAGGTGATTCACTTACTTGCCACCCGTTTGCCGACCCCTACTATATTTAAAAAAAATGTAGCACTTATCATTGGGTGAGCGATCTGATTGTCTCGCCATTCAGGCAAATATAACATTAAATAATAACTGAAATTTTTAGCCGTCTTCATTTGAAGTTGGTTAAAACCAGTTAATGACATAAAAAGCATTGCAAATCATCTTCTTTTTTTGGTGCGGGAAAAACTCGTCTTACGGATACCTACCCGACACAGCGTTGGAGGGTGGTGTCCGACTCACCGGTCTTCACATACGAATGATTGCTACATCGGGACCCTAACCAATTTTCCTATGCCGGTGTATCGAATCAATACCCCCTCCAAAAATACCTGGATTGCTGCCGGTACGGGCGCAACGCTCTGCTTTTGTGGCCCATCTCGTTTGTAACGTGGCTCCCACACAATTGGGATGCCCTCGGTATCCATGGCAGCAGAGGCTTTCACTGCACTGCCGTGCGTCTCGTGTTCGTACCAAGGAAATGTACAAATGTACGATTAAGTCCGCACATTCCCCGCTGTGCGGCCGCAACCATAATGCCCCCAATTAGTCACCTCTTATAACAGGCAGGGGTGCCGTGGTAAAATTCTATCTATTTTTCATCTTAAAGTAACTTCATTTAACTCTGGTGACATGTAGAGTTAATTAATAATATCGTACGGTTATATATTTTGTAGTTTTGTAAGTTGTAACATTATATTCTCCTCAGAAATTAATTTACTAAACTTTACATCACGTCTATAATGAACTCATCACGAATAAGAAAAGTAACGTGTGTATAGAGCTCACACCAAACACGAAATATGGTTTTATTACGCCTTAATGTTCAAAACTATGCAGACGTTTAACATTTCAGTTTCACCATATTATTATACGTCTGTCTGCGTTAGTACAAATTTGATATTCAGGAACATAATTGAGTTAATTAATGAAAATCTTGACGTACTTGACATGCGGAGGCGGGAAGCATGCGTGAAATCTTCCCTAATTGAATCGCTGTCTTTATCTACTTTATTTACATAATGCGAGGGTTTGTATGGCAGCCTCATACTGACGGGGACGTATGAGCCAAATGAAAACGTCTTGTGTTCCGCCATTACAAAAATTATGAGGCGCTGTGGAAAAAAAATATTGTCTTTAATCAAATTATGTAGATTCATTCTTTTTTCTACTGATATGTTGTATGGTTATATTAAGGAATGAATTAGGAATAACTTCCTCCTACAGAATACGCGCAATTTAACTAGGCCGGCTTCAAGTTAGTCACGAGCAGCGTATCAGCTATTGCTTTTAGAGACTAAATACCTGTTTCACCAACTTTAGGTAAATACCACTTACCAAATAAAATATGATACATTCGAATATGTACAAAAATCTCACTCTGAAATATACACTGGAAGATAAAAAAAAACAGTTTTCTATGAGACGGTGGTAACAATTCGGTCGAGCCGCCACATTTATGCTGTAGAAGAACACTTGAAAAGAATACTACCATTATGCATCGCCAGTTTGTGTGTTTATTGTAGTGACCTATTAGCCTTTTTTATTATTATCCTATCATGTATTTATTAAAACAACTGTTTGGCGTAAAAAAACAGGGAGGCAGTACAAAGTGCTTTTGAAGAGTTTGTTGCCTCTCGTCCAGCCGATTTCTTTAAGAAGGGCATCGATAAATAACCACTGCGCTGGCAAAGATGCATAGTTAGCATGGGTGGTTATTTTGATCAATATAAATAAAAAAGATGGAAAAAATACGTTAACGTTTTTTCTTACAGAACGGCAATTCTATATGTAAAGATTCTATTTGTATAAAATAGCCTTCTGCATTTCTCCTCCATATGAACTTTAACTATGTCATCAATAGCAATACATCACGGGGATTGGTAAAAAACAACTACCTTCAGAAGTTTTTTGGAGACTTGTTCCCTAATTGTCGCTGTCAGGACTGACAGTATTAATGAGGAACTTTGTAACACGCCCAAATATAGTTTTTGTAGACCATTTTTATCATAAGTCACATTTCAGCTAGAATGAGATTTCTTATCTATTCTTAGACCTGAGTGTCGGATAAAATAAGACAGTGATATTTAATTGGTTACTTCCCGAAATTTGCATGACAGCCTATGTAGCGTAGAGGGCGAGAAGGTAGTATGTTTGTGTGATCCACAAATATTTGATTCGGCTCTGGTTGTTTTCTCCCCAGAGGGGTTGACGTCAGGCAGGCAGGCGGCCGGTTGTAAAAACTACAAGCTTAATCTTTTTGTAACATGTGTTAAAGCATGTAACGCCGACCCCACTGCGAGTGGGATAAGGACAGTTGGAAAGGACTTCCCGAAATTGGAATAATCAATTCATGATTTACCATCATTAACTGACGAAAAAAAACTGAAGAGGCTCTCAATTCAACAAGTTTTTTGTGTGAATAACTCCGCTAAATGTAGACAGATTTGGATGATTCTTTTTTCATTCGAAAGAGTAATTCCTAGCTAATGTAGGTCTTATTGAAATTTCAAGAAAATAAATTATCCCTAGGGAGCGAAATCGGGGATGAAAGACTTAAATTGTTTTTATTTTTTGCACCGACTTTAATGATTTTGCATATCTCCTCATATCACCGCAGATTTGTACCTTTAATTCAATGCGAGTCTGCGGTTTGCCTTTATATCCGAAAACACTGCCTTTTGACTTACATATTACACATCCCATGCTTGTTTGTTCGAGCCTTTATTCGTTAGATGCAGCGCCTGATAATAATATAGAGCGTGCCTTTGACTCAAAGGATCCCTTACATATTAGATTATATAATAATAATGTTTGTATGGATATGGTAAACAAATAAAACTTATATAGTTGGCGATGGTAAATACGAGTAAGTTTTGTCAGTTATGTTGTACGTGATATCAATACAAAAGTAATCCAATATTAGTTTCATTCGTCATTCTTGAAAATGTTATATAAGTTCACGAAAACAAAGAAAAGGAATGCTTGAGAGATTGGAAAGGGGATGGGGATTTGGGCTTTTTTTATTAGTGAGTGATGAAATGAGCAGGTCGCTCGTCTGATGGTAAGCGCTACGCCTGCCCATAAACAGAAGCAACACCACACAGAACTTTGAATTACAAAGCACTACATGGCATTAGACTGCGCTCGTCACCCCGAGGCATAAAATATTAAGTCACATAATGCATAATTTCACTGGCGTCAATGTCCTTCAAACAGGAACACAAGAGTGCTTACTGCGGCGGCAGAAATAGACAAAGCGGTGGTACCAATCCAGGCAGCCTCTCGCATAGAGGGACTTACCACCCTTGTGGCCTTCGGATATCTCGCTCACAATACAAAGCGCAACAGCAAGTTTCTACTTCACGTAGGGTTTCTGTGAATAGATAGAATAGAATATAGACAAAACTGTCTACAGCTTGGCTATACCACTTAATATTTAATTATATTTCTAGGGTGCACCCATCTACATAAAACCGATATATTTCAACCAACTAGGGACTAAGGGTCCCACAACACCAGACCCGAAATAAATATTTGTGGATTAGACAAACATTTGTCTCGGAGTGGGAATCGAACCCACGGCTTTTCGTTTCGCAGCCGTCTATTCGTTCACTGCGCCACGGAAGTTGTCAAAATAAATTGAAAGATTCTCATCCTTGACGGCAAAGATATGGGCACATTTTCAGCACAGCTTGCGCAGGTGTAGCACCTGTATCACAAAACTTAGCTCGCTAAGTGCACAGAGCTCGTAAAATGTTTTAATATAGGTAAGTGCTCGGCCGACACTCGCGGAACCGCGGTACCGCACTGTACGTACGTTTGCATAGACCCTGAACTAGTTTCCAACTGTGGATTTATTATTATAACTTTACCATTAACATGTTGAAATCTGTACTCATATAACAATTTAAGTGTAGTTAGTTCCTTAGAAATTCTGAAGATGAAAAATGGGTGTTTCATATTGTTAAAGATAGGTACAGTTCGAGTGGTAGACAGTTGTAGACAGTTTTGTCTACAGCACGAATAGGCCGGCTCGATGGGGTCGTTACGACTGTCTCACAGAAAATCGAATTCTCCTCCATATGAACTTTAACTATGTTATCAACAGCAATACATCATGAATGATGATGAGCATGAATGGGCCGGCTCGTCCGGGTTGTTACCACTATCTCACAGAAAACGGCGACGTAAAGTAGCGCCTTGCTGCTGCGTTTCGTACGGTGAGTGAGTAATCCCGAGACCTTAAAGACCTCCCCTTCCCAATCCCTTAATTATCAATTATGGGGCAACGCGCCCATCATTCTTGTCGTATTGTAAGCGTACATGAACGGTGGAGATCACTTCCCATCAGGTGGCCCAGGCCGTTTGCCGAGCTAGGCTATAAAAAAATATTAATATATTATACTACATACCTTAATATACAATTTTAAAGGGTTTCAACATCTTCTCGACCATTTGGAAAACGCCTAAACCACTCAAAAACACGTGCATGTGATAAACAATCATTGATAAACTTTTTACAATAAATTATAAGTTTCAGAACGGTTTTTCCAAGTATCAAATGAAAGTTAACAATTATTAATCACCGCTAACTCAAATTCCGGGCTCAGATAAAAACTCTTCTCGTATACAAACAAGCAGAACAGGTGCTTAATAATATTGTAAAGGTATTTCGGGTTTTAAACCAATACATTCAGTAACTACGTTAAGTCAAACACTTTGACGGAACAAGTCAAACTACCTCCAGATTTGTTTAACTTCCAACACAAAGGACGAAAAGCTCCTGCCACACAATGGAAAGGACGAAATGCCTCTGGTAGAACCTGATTAGTTTGTGTAGACGTCTGTAATCGCACAATAGATAATCTAATTTGTAGAATCCCTCCCGCCTTTACCTAGCGAAATTAATCGACTAGATACGGATATATCGTCAGTGGAAGTTATCTATAAAGGGCCTTTCAATAGCCCTTTGTCAAAACCACAGTAAAGTCCTTGAGAACCGTGGTTTTACAAACTGGTGTTGAGTTGAAATATTTATGAAATTTTCACAATGAATTTAAATTCTGAAAATGAAATATTTGTTACCTTTTAAACGTCTGCGAATAACACACTGAACTGCGCTAAATTTAAATGATACTGATCGGAGAATATACAGCGTGTTACAGAAAGGTGTGGTCAAATTTAAGCAACGTATAGAGTATGATATAAGTATTTCACCCCCCGTTATACCAAACCGATTGCCGAAAACATTTTTTTTTATCGAATGAACAACATGTCGATACTTGACTTTAAATACTACTTTGGACAAGCCTAAATGATGAGCTGAGCTTTTGTCTTGCTCCAGCATTGTTATTCACACTCACACACTTCACAAATTTTATAAGGATTTGGATAACCTTATTGTATTATACGAGTGATTAAAATTAGCTTGAAATTTTAGGATGTCTAGATAGTCAAATCGGGCGACGGCTCGAGGAGCTTTTTAAAAGACTGTTCAGAGTGAAGATCTTTATTAGACTTAATATTCATGTACAATTTCCCTATTTATAATGTGGAGCGATGTAAACAACACGCATTACTTATTCTAGAATGTTCGACGTGTTGACAATGAAAGTGCTGAGGTAGCGTCTGGAGCACACCTATGATGTCTCAAATTACATAAAAACAACATGTACTTGTTCTAAGAAGTGTTGACAATGAAAGTGCTGAGGTAGCGTCTAGAGCACACCTGTGATGTCTCAAATTATAGAAAAACAACATGTACTTGTTCTAAGAACTGTTTACTGTTTTACAAAATGTGCTTAGCTTGCGTTTGTGGTACGTCCTGTGATGCGACGCCATCAGATCGTACACATACTCTAGGATACGTAACTCCTCCCTCCTTAAGTTCGAAATCATCTGGAGTATTTATTTTCGGCAGATGATTTTGAAAAATTATCATTTTTAATTTCTTAAATTTATACAAAACAATAAAAATTACACTTAATATTACAATAATATATAAAACTATTGTTCCGACACTAATTGATTTCACATTCACCATATTTTCACTATTTTTGTCACTATTTTCCAAAGCGTAATTTAATAACTGCAAGTTTGACAGCTCAGTTCCTCGCAGATTCAAGGGTTTCAACTCTGGCATCCTTGTTATGGACATCGTCTCTGGTATGCTGATTATAGGTAATTTATTATAGAGTATTTCTCCGGATTTCGTTTGATGTTGGCGGAGGTGATAATTCTGGATTTGCAATTCGCAATCATCATCTATGGTTATTACGTAAGTATCCTTAATTTCATGATGAAATGTTTCATCCTTGCAGGATCTTGTGATTTTTATGGATTTCTTCGAATAAAGTATCCATCGATTAGTCTGAATTGCTTCTAATTTGACGTCATCTATTTCGACGGGAACTTGAACGCAAGAAGCGTTTGTGGAGTATCGCATTAAATCTGCAACACAAGTATCTTCGGCAACAAGGAACTCGTCCTTTTCACTACATAAATAAGTATCAGCATCGATTACATTACAGGGCTTTGATAGAGATTTAGTTTTCTACCCATTCACTATAAGGTAAGGGTGTTTTGGAATTATAATTAAGGTATTCTGGGTAAAGGGTTCGGTAATAGGTAAGGGAACAATTCTATAATAAAAATAAGATTGCTTATATACCAAAGGTATTTCCATAATAAAATTAATCTGCTTATCTCTAACATATGATTTCATACTAATCGTTTGTTCTATTTTCACTAAATTTTCAGGTTTTGATGGATAAATTAGTTTTTCAGTTTCCTCAATATTTTTTAATATAGTAAGTAATTCCTTACTATCCACAATTGACTGGTGTAATACGCCTATTTTACTGAATGCTATAGCGGATTCAACCTCATCTAATTTTATACATATTAATTGAAAATTATGAATGAATAGATTGCAAGCATGAATAACATGATATAATAATTCTTGAAGTTTTAATTCATTCACATTTTTATTTAAATTTGCAATAGATTTATCCATTTGAACAAGATTCAACTATACATTATTAGAGATGTTCATAATTTCTACCTTACCATTTTTTTTTAATATAAGTTGCTTCCTGTCTAATACAGATTATGAGGATTTTAATCCATTTATTAATTTGTAATATTCCAGTAAGTTAATTAGCTTTATTAATTAACCAAGAGAATTCAGGAGACCTCTTTTTATTCTGAGCTTTGGAACTAACCGACTGCACTGCTCTGTAAAAATATTAAGATGTACTCTACCTGACTCTATCTGACTCTATTTTACTCTATCTGACTCTATTTGACTCTATCTGACTCTATCTGACTCTATTTGACTCTATCTGACTCTATCTGACTCTTATCTGACTCTATCTGCCTATCTGAATTATCAGTAGACTCTAAATATGTTTCATTAATTCTTGTTAGTATTAATGTATGCAATTCTTGGTACTTATTAATATTCGTATTTAAATCTAAACTAAACTTCACTAAATCTAATATCTTAATAACTATCCACTTACGAGACCTAACATACCTTCCTGTTCATTTTTTAAATCTGTTTGTCTTCTTTTTTATCTCTAGCTTTTTGTTTCCTATGTGCGTTTTTTACATAATAAATGGAATATTTAAACTTAGGCTTAATGTACTCTTTTAAGAACTTATTATCCAAATCTGGTCTATTATTGGGTCCATTCAACTTTAGGACACCGTTAGTATCAAAGTCAATAGCGGACTGAGCTGTTTCCGTACTGCTCTTTGATCGTTCTTCGGTAGCTATCATAGTACTAGATGGGGATAGTATAGAAAAGGGTGATCGGCATTGAGCTGAGGTAATATTCTCAATTCTTTCAGAATCTGTGGAATTTAACATAGTACTAATTGGAAGAGATTCGTCACTCTTTAAGTCCTGTACTCTATCACAACCATTTATGGTTGAAGAAATATTATCTTTGCCTATAACATTGACAACGTTTAATCTAATTTGTGATAAGGTATCCGCATTTGTACCTGGTAAACTATCTGAACTATTAGGTTCTACTTGAGTTTCCTCTTCGTTATTGAATACATACGAGTTTTTATCCTCATTATATTCCTCGGGATAACTTTCACAAGTTTCCTGATAATATTCTGGTTCATCATAAAAAAATAGATGATTAGTTGGCTGTGTATTCTTCAACGGAACTGCGGTGCGCATAGAAACATCTGAGTCTAATTTGTACGATGGTCTATGTGCTTGAGCGTTTGGCGGAATGCCAAAACGGAATTGTCCCGGTTGATTCCTATAGAATCCTGATTGAGGTTTATGGGGTTGCATAAAATTTGGCTTGAAGGCTTGGTTTGGGTAACCAAATTTAAAATTTTGTTGTGGTTGTGGAACACCGAATTTAAATTGTCCATAATTGTTCGGCTGTGAAAATCTATTTATTGGAGAATGTTGTTGCATGGGCATACCGAATTTAAAATTATTGTTGGGTTGAGTAAATTTTTGATTAGGTATGAACTGTGGTCTGTTAATGGCAATATTTGGTTGATAACCAAATTTAAAATTTTGTGGTGTCATGTTA
The DNA here is from genome assembly GCA_905332985.1 of Mimas tiliae. NCBI lineage: Eukaryota > Metazoa > Arthropoda > Insecta > Lepidoptera > Sphingidae > Mimas > Mimas tiliae. Next base: position 8,801,065 of record HG995242.1, on the reverse strand, counting down.
TTTGACATCATCGGTTTATAATTATTCTGAATGAAAGGCTTAGGTTGCTGAGTGGGTTTAGTTTTTCTCGAATTGTATTGATTCTGGAAGTTTACTTCTTCCGTCACAATACTAAGTGCCATTTCAAGGGTGGTGCATCCCTTAAGACGTACGATGCGTATCAGATCTTCAGGGAGATTAAACAAGAAAACATTCATTGCCATATTATTATAAATAATAATTTTGGCATTACGAACACCAGTATCATTTAACAAGTTCACTTTTGAAAATAGAGTACTACGCATGTACTGTATTCTATTGCAAAAATCAATAAATGATTCACCGTTATTAATCTTTAGTGACTCTAGCTCTATGGCTATGCATTCTTCCGAACGCGGATCACCAAAGTGTTGCGTTAGCAAATTCTTAAGTTCGGACCATGTCTCTATATCTTCACGCTCGCTTATTAAATTCGCGGCACGACCGACCAGTCTACTTGTGATAATATGGAATACGTATAATTCCTGCGCTGGATTATTTAATCCTCTATAATGACTTATAACATATTCACACTTCTTAATAAATAAATTAATTAATTTTCCATCACCTTCAAATTTAGGTATAATGGATACCATTTCCTTTGGTATTATTGTAATAACATTATCCACTTTGTGGCTTTCCATTTTTATTTAATTATTATATTATTTAAAATTCTTCAATAAAAAAAAAATAATTACTTCAAGTAATTCAATATTTAAAAAAAATAATCTTAAATTAAATACAGCAATCTAGGATAAGACGGGACACAGAGGGAAAGTGAAAAGGTCTACTCACATTATCTCCGTGGCCATTCTCCCAAATGTAGCTGCTTGAGTCTTGCGTCCTCGGCTATGTCGCTGCGTAGACTTATTTATTTGATGGTTCGCGATACCCGTAACAACGTTAAAACGTTCGCCGAAAATTTCCGCGGACAGACCGATTTTTGTGTCTTCAAGGGCACGGTTTCTCGACGCGAGTATCCTACCGGCTGCGCCAGTCAAATCGGGCGACGGCTCGAGGAGCTTTTTAAAAGACTGTTCAGAGTGAAGATCTTTATTAGACTTAATATTCATGTACAATTTCCCTATTTATAATGTGGAGCGATGTAAACAACACGCATTACTTATTCTAGAATGTTCGACGTGTTGACAATGAAAGTGCTGAGGTAGCGTCTGGAGCACACCTATGATGTCTCAAATTACATAAAAACAACATGTACTTGTTCTAAGAAGTGTTGACAATGAAAGTGCTGAGGTAGCGTCTAGAGCACACCTGTGATGTCTCAAATTATAGAAAAACAACATGTACTTGTTCTAAGAACTGTTTACTGTTTTACAAAATGTGCTTAGCTTGCGTTTGTGGTACGTCCTGTGATGCGACGCCATCAGATCGTACACATACTCTAGGATACGTAACTAGATTTTCATTAGATCCGGTAAATAAACACTCACCGTCAGGTGTATATTTCGACCCTTAACCTTTCTGTAAGACGTTGTATAAGCCATCTAATTTGCTAAGTATTTTAGGACCTCATCAAAATATTGTTCGTTTGTACACTAATATGGCTTCTCTAATTATATTTCACTCCCACATTGTGGTATCGTCTTTTACGGTTTGTGATTTATATTAAAATATGACATATGCCTCAATTATTATTATTAAACAGTTTATTAATAGGCAAAGGTGTAACCAGTACACCCACATTTCGCCGAGCGTATCTCCGTCCCTTATGTAATAGGGGGCGAGCCTATCACCATACCGGGCACAAATTCCAGACTCCGGGCTAATACTCGTACTGAGCATTTCGTAATAGAAAAACCCAATACCACTTTACCCGGGGATCGAACCCGTGACCTCAGCGTTGGCCTCAATCGTAACGCGTACGCATTACAACTGCGCCACCAAGGCAGGCAGAAATAAATCATATTTAGCAAAAATCATTTATTAAACAATAAGGGACTCAATATACGAACCGAAAAATATAGCAATTACTAGGTCGCTTAACAAATATTTTGCAGAACGGAAATACATAAGATATATAAGGTAATAAACATATTTTGCCTACAAGGCTGAGGTCCTTGCAATTTGTGTGTTGAGTTTTGGATTCGAAAAACACACATGAATTGCCCGGGATTGGACTTTGTGCTCAGTATAGTGATAGGCTCACCTCTTATCACATCATGAAACGAAAATAAGCTCGGCAAAACGTATGTGCAGCACTAGTTTCACCTCTTACTACCCCTTCGGGCATGAAGGCATGAGCCTATAAATAAAATAAATAAACAATTTTTAAATTAATAGACATTTTTAACTGGATTTAATCGTTCGAGTATTCCATTATTGTTGTATTAATTAAAGCAAAAGTGCTCACGTCTCGCTGTGAACTGTGACAAAACCAATTTTCATAGGTTCGTTAAAAACGTTCATGCATCCGTATGTAGAGAACTTCATGTCAGAATCGTCAATTATTTTTCCATTTTAACGTATAGCAGCCTCGGCAGCCGTCCGCGTGTACACACTGTTCGTACATGTCCAACACAGGCGCAACGATTTTCAAATATGACGCTTTTTGTAATTGGAGTACAGCATCGATATTCGTTCGTGGCACGTTTTGCTTATTATTCTTTCATAGCTTCAATTAAGGGGCTATTAGGTATTCCCTTTTGAATTTTATATGTTTTTTTGCATTATCGGTCAATTTCATAGTGGATTCCGATGTTGATTTATTAGTGTTTCGTTCAAAGTTTTTTAAAGGTGGTGGTAATGCTGTAGACGGTTTTCTCTGTAGCATGGATGTGCCTGCTCAATCGGGTAGTTACCACTCTCTCACGGAAAGCCGACGTTAATTATCCCTCTCCTGTAAGGTCGGCAACATGCCCATGATTCTACTGGTAATGTGGGCGTGCGTGGGTGGGCGGAGGAGAACACTTACCATCAAATGACCCACTTGCTCGTTTGCCGGCCTATGCTAAAAAGAAAGAACTCCGTATATTGTTTAGGTGGATCTCTATTTTTCGAAGGAATACAGTTTTATTATGTTCTAATACTTAAATCTTTATTTTTTTTATTAACGTAAATGAAGAGACATTAAACCCATTGACATTACTGGGCATTATGAGACTTAACATCCTATATCTCGAGCGGAGTGAAGAGCGTTGTCCAATGCCATGCAGTGCTTTGTAATTCAAAGTTATGTTCGGCACTTACCATCAGGCGAGCGACCAGCTCGTCATGTCATTGCTGCTAATAAAAAATAAAAAAGGAAACTATTTAAAGCGTAGTCATCGTGATTGTACACCACTACGTATTTTAAGTTTTTGCTAATTATATTAGATAGTTCTCACGTCACTGCCTTGGTGGCGCAGTTGTAATGCATACACGGTATGACTGCTGTGCTGAGGTCTCGGGTTTGAACCCTGGGACGGGTAAAAGTGATATTGATTTTTCTATCACGAAATGCTTAGTTTCAGCCCCGTCTCTGGAATTGTGTCCGGTGAAAGGCTCGCCTCCTATAACATCATGGGAAAAAAATAAGCTTCACGAAATATGGGTGTGCTGGTTACACCACTGCCTACCCCTTTAGGCGTAAGTGCCTCTGTCACGTCATCCATATTAGGGAATATATGTATGCATCATAAGTTATCAGATAGATAGGCAGAGCATATTATTTTCATCCAAATTTCTCATATACGAATGACAGCTATCGAAAAGACTCGCACTACGGCTATTGAAATTAAAAAGAAAAAGTTGATGGGCGATAATTCCTAATAACGAAAGATTCGTTAAAGATGTATTACCAAGAATTTCATAATTCCCTGCATATTTTCATTACGCCTACAGGGTTTTATGAACCCAATTAATTTTATAATGGAGTGCGATTACCTTTAATAAAATGTTCAACACACAATACAAGCTTAAGTTTCATAATAACGAGGTACAGCGTAGTGTTAAAATGGCATAAGTAACATATTGCGAATTAGTAAAATATTTCAAAGGAAACGTTCAATAATGCATTCGGTGGGTGCATTTGATGTCCTCCCACTACATTCACGTCCATTACGTCGATGCCGCTTCAGTATGACAAAGAGCAATCGCTGAGGAAGGTAAGGCGAACTGAGACGAACTGGGAAAATGTAACATAAAGAATGTTACAATTTATCACAAGACACATGACGCTTCCGTACGTAACGTCTAAACTATCTTCTGATCATTGCGTCTAAGGACAGAGGTACGCGTCGATGACGCCACTGTCAACTTCCTAGTAAAAGTGTAATCGCTAGTCACATACGCATTTGGTACTAAGTAAGGTTTTTAATGTTCACCACGTTAATCAGAAATATAGTACGAATTTATGAGATATCTCCCTAGAGGTTTTTTCATATTCCAGTTTACTTATACGCCTCTAATTGATTGCTTCGGTGGCACAGTTCTAATGCGTACGCGGTACGACTGCTGTGCTGAGGTCTCAGGTTCGATCACCGGGTCGGGTAAAAATTATATTGGGTTTTTATATTACGAAATGATCAGCATCAACCCGGACTCTGGATTTGCGCCTAAAATTGCGATAAGCTAGCACTCTATCACATCATGGGACGGAAATAAATTCGGCGAAATCAATCAATTTGCTTTGAGCGTTGCTTTCGTGATACCACGTAAAGACACTGTCTTTAAACTTAAAAGTAGGCAAGAAGTGATGTAAGTGTTATTAGCTCGTGTAATGTGATCATATGAGGTTTTCACAACCTAATCACCAGTTTACGCGGTGGTGTAGAAAATCATTAGGAAACTTGCTCGTCATTCTAATGTAATTTCTTACACCGGTAACGTAACTACGTAGACAGCTCACGTAAACGGTATCATACATTAACACACAAATTAAATGTAGTAGAAACAAATTAAGGTGTCTTTGAAGTATTATAAAAATCAAAAATAGTTAATACCTATGAAAGTATATTAATAAAGTTTATACGAAAAAAGTTAAAGTACTTTTTTTAATTGAATTTGAACCTGAATCCTGTTTTTTTCACGTCAATAAGTTGTCCAATGTTATTCATTCATTTGGACAACTTTTTAGCAGGAAAACATCAATATCCGACAGTGCCCGACAGGTAGTACAATATGTCTTTAAAGAGTTTGTTCCTCTCTTGCTGTCTCCCGTCCAGCCGATTTCTTCAGAAGGGCATCGATAAATTGCCACTGCGCTGGCAAATATGCATCGATAGCATGGGTGGTTAATTAAAAGAAATAAAAAAACTGAAAAAAAATTATTTTATTCCTACGAAATAGAATTAAACAGATAAAATTAGAATGTCTGTGAAATAACAGCCTTTTGCATGCTCATATTATTATTTTCACGGTGCTAAAAAACAAATTCCGGTTTTATAATTTTTGTGTGTTTGTCGAGGCTAATTATCACAATAGATGGACTGATTTTAATAAAAGGTTTCCAGGATAGTAGAAAAAAATCCAAGGAATGATCTAGATTATGTAATTTTGTTTTGTCGAATTACAAAATCATTTCCGTGAGATAGCGCTTGAGCATAGATAAATAGAACCCATCTCTAGAAAGCATCGTCACACTAGTAAGATCAACTAAAGGTACATTTTAAGGTATGGAACCGATACAGGAGCGATCGTTTCCATACAATTTCATACAAACCGGACGTGTCGCTATCACTGACTCGCGTCATGCGTCACACGTCACACGCTCCTATCTTGATCGCGTACCTCAAAACGTGCCTTTAAAATGGTCATTTGAAACTTTTATTTAACCGAGACTTTTGCGTAGATATCTAAGAACTATAAATCCCTCTTTATCGAGTTGATCCTTTCCAAGTAAGTATTCAATCAATGTATCTAACTTATTTCGCTGTCATCTGGCTTATAAGAATATACTTATAACACATACATACATATTTTGTGAGTGGTATAGCCACGCTGTAGACAGCTCTGTTTACAGCATGAATGGGCCAACTCCATCAGGTTAGTATCACTGTCTCATAAAAAAACCGGGCCAAATATAAGAATTTACTATTCCCCATCCCTTTCCTTTGAGATCGGCAATGCATCCATTATTTTTCCAGTATTATAGTTGTTTATTAGCCTTAATGGCGAAACGAGCCGGTCACTCGCCTGACCGTAAGCGCCATGTCTGTCCATATACAAAAGCAACACCACACAGAACCTTCAATTACAAATTATTGCATGGCAAAGGACTGCGCTCGTCACCCAAAGAAATGTTAAGTCTTATAATACTCCGTCATTTTACTGGTGTCAATGTCCTTCAAACTAAAACACAACAGGGCTTACACAATTTTACTTGGGGGCAGAAATAGAACAAAGTGATGGTACCAACCCAGACAGCCTTTCACATACGAGGGACTCCCACATAGAACAGCTGTAGTTGTTCATGTGTGTTGGAGATCACTTACCGTCAGGTGACCCACTTGATCGTTTGCCGATCTCTGCTATAAATAATCCATTAGATGCACTGAATGTCCTTTTGGTATTGTGGGTGTGCATTAGCGGTGGAGATCACTTACCATTAGGTGACCCACTTGCTCGTTTGCCGGGCTATGATTTAAAAAAAGTAAAACTAAATAAATATGACGTGTAGGCTAAAGGCTTCCTAGATAATTAAATCCAAAATGATTTATGTTTCTACGGCTAGTGAAAAGTATGGAGAGATCGGTGGAAACTCGTCAACAATTTAGCTAATAAGTGGGTACTTATTTTAAAGTGGTGCCGCAAGTAAGTAAATTAACAACTCAAGTATTAATCATTGGTCGGGACCACGCACAACGGAACACTGCTTTCAAGGTGATTTAGCCTAAAGGAAATATCCAGAAGGAGTCACAAGATATATAAACTACTAGCTGTCCCGCGCGGTTTCACCCGCAATTGCAGCGCCACCTACCGGGTCCAATTGTGAATCTAAACCATTCAGGGCGTTACCCAAACGCATACAAAAAAAATCATTCAAATCGGTCCAGCCGTTTAGGAGGAGTTCAGTCACATACATACGTACAGTAGAATTATATATTTAAAGATAGGCACGATCGATTCTTCTTGACTACAGCTTTAATGATTCCATTAAGAGCAAAGAATTCGATTTAGCTGGGCTCACTGATCGAGTAAGGCAATATTGCCCGAAAATTGTTTCGCGAACGTCGGCCTATAATTTAATTATTTCTAGATTCAATTTAAGCTGGGCTCTTGTTTTCGGTCACTTACATATACCAGATGCGATTATTCGTTTTGGGCCGTAAGTGTATGTTTGAATGAGTTTTCAATATCCTCTGGCAAGTAGCCGGCTGTGAATCGAAAGGCCGGTGGTTCAATATATGGTTCAATATAATATATATATGTGTAATGTAGGTATTTATTTAACTAGTTTAATGGTAAGCCCAAAGTAAGCCATGTGATGACAACAATAGCCAAGAAGAAGAGGACATGGTGGTAGGTCCCTCGTTTGCGAGAGGCCGGCTGGGTTGGTACCACCGCTTTGTCTATTTCTGCCGCCAATCTACAGTGTGTAAGCATTGTTGTGTTCCGCTTTGAAAGACATTGAAGCTAGTGAACTTACTGGGCATTATGAGACTTAACAGCTTATGTCTCGGGGTCACGAGCGCAGTCCCGTATCATGCAGTGCTTTGTTATTTAAAGTTCTGTGTGGCGTTGCTTCTGTTTATGAGCAGGCGTGGCGCTTACAACCAGGTGAGCGACGTGCTCGTCTCTTCATTCAAGCTAATTAAAAAAAAACATGGGCTGGATACATAGCGAGAATGGACACAAGTCACTGGACAAGAAAAATAGTAGATTGGAGACCTAGAGCAAGCACCAGAGGACGCGGTAGACCACCACGACATTGGGTGGATGACATCAGACGAACCGGAGGCCAGGACTGCGTACATCGGGTGCAAATCCGCTGGGAATGGAAGAGGAGATAAGAAGCCTACATCCAAGAATGGATCACAAATAGGCCATGATGATAAGTTTAATAGTATTAATATGAAATTTTTTATTGGTAAAAACTACAAGCCAAATGTTTCTGTAACATGTGTTATAACCATGTTGCGCTGACCTCACTACGAATAGGATAAGAGCAAGTGGAAGAAGAAGAATGGTTATAATAAGAATCATATGATGATCATATAGATCTCGGTAGTTATAGGTGATAGATTCCTCGTATACCAGATTCCAGTACCAATTCCGTCTGAATTGGTACCACCTATTTTTTCTTTCAATCAGCAGTGTAATATCTTGTATATTAAATACAAACTATTATTTATAATAAATAATTATATTTTACACGTGTCCTTGTTTTCCAAATTGATATGCCATTTTTTTATTATTCTGACCAATACATACATACGAGTACCTACATGTGTCATTTTAGAATAAATTTAAAACATTTTCTGCATACAAAAACTCTTAAATCCTTAAATGAATGTATTGGTACACAGCTTTAATTGCACAAATATTTGTTTCATTTAGACAAAAGCGCAACGATTAAGTACTTAAATATCTAACTGGACGTAAATAATGAAAAGCTTAAAATAAGGTTGCAACTTGCAAATTCTACTGCTTATCGATTAAATGCACCGAACATAATATACCTAAACAGGTGTCCTGAACGCCCCACTTAATTTTGTTTAGCTCGGGCTCTTATTGCCTATTACTTGGGCACTTCTGTAAAGAGAATTCAAAGGCAACTTTTTAATTAACTTCGATGTAAGTTTAAAGTTTTGTAACGCCTCTACTGTGGCTACTGTGAGAAGGATAAACTTTTTGATTCTTGATCGATGCCGAGACAAATAGAAAAAGTAAGATGCCCATTTTTATTTATTAGCGTTAATAACGAGAGGAGCAGGTCGCGTTCACCTAATGATAAATGTCACGCCTGCCCATAAACAGATTGTAACACCACACAGAACTTTAAATTACAAAGCACTGCATGACATTGGACTGCGTTCGTCACATAGAGACATAAGATCTTAAGTTTCATAGTGCCCAGTAATTTCACTGACTTCAATATCCTTCAAACCGGAACACAACAGTGATTACTCACTGTTGCTTAGCGGCAGAAATAGACAAAGTGGTGGCACCAACCCAGACGGCCTCTCGCATAGAGCAACCTACCATCTTGTAAACCTAGGTGTCAGAATAACTGGGGACACAAGTCAACGTCGCCATCCTTCAAGCTGAAGACCGTTGTAAATGTAGAAAGACTATTAACAGGGTCTTTCCATTGAGTCACAACCCTCAATAATAAGGGAACGACAAAGCAAAGAGAGGAGAGAGCATAATATACTATTATACTTTAAACCAAATGATTTCACATCACAAACTGCATTAACAAACTTTGCTTAAGCTCATTATGTCTAAGGTTATTACGAACTTCGTCTTGCCTTAATAACAAAGTTGGGGACGTATACTAGTTGCCTGGTTCACATAACCCATAGAGTAAATGTACCTACTTACTGCATTATTTAGAACATTTTGTAACAATTAATGCCAGAAAAGCGACAACAAACAAGTGTTATACTGTGTGTTTCCAGAAGCGGTAGAGCTGCGCTGTAGACAGTTCTGTCTACAGCATAAATCGGCCGGCTCGACCGAGTTGTTACCACTGTCTCACAGAAAACTGACATGAAGTTTCTTGCTCTTGAGTAACATATCCGGAGGCCCAAATACCCTTCCCCTTCCCTGTCTCTTAATTATCCCTCTCCTTTAAAGTCGGCAACGCGCCCATAAATATTATGCTGTTGTTGGCCGTAAATGGGAGAAAATCACTTACCATCAGGTGACCCACTTGCTCGTGTGGCCTATGCTATAAGAAAAGGTATTCTTGCGATGTATACTTTGTTAAACTTAAAATCTATCTCTGCGCTCGTCGTCTTTCGTGTCGTCTCTACGCCAAGTACCCGAACGACAATCCGAAATGATATTATCCTTCTCACGTAGAGGCCCACAGCGTGTGCTCTGTGATTACCTGCCTAAATATTTACTGGTATTTGCGTTATTGTTATAGAAACGTGCACCACATTTTAATTAGTATTTACTTTATTTTATTAACAGTTTTATAAAAGGAAAAGGTTTTCAATTTAGCTGTATATTTAATCGATTTAAAAAAAGGAGGAGATTCTCAATTCGGCACGTTCTTTTAATTTAATTTATTTACGTATGGACGTCGATTTCGTCACCAATTGTGTACCGATTTCGTTGGGAAAAAAATCTATCGATATAGTTTAGCTGCGATATGGGAGCATATCACAACGTGGTTAAGATCTGTTTAAGATACTTGTAATGATAGTAAGGTACACCTAAAAATAACTTTATAGGTATGGTCTACCGGAATAATTTACTTAGGGACTATTTTATACTAATTAGTAGCAGCACTAATTTCTGACTAATTTATTACCACAATATTGAACATTCAACTAATAAAAAGAGCTTAAAAAATCAGAACCTCTTAGGGATTACAAAATCACTTTTACAGTCAGAATTTGGTCCTACATAAGTTAGGTTAGGTACCTGTTAGGTTTCCCCTGGAAGTGGGACGCCGATCACCTCTCGTCAGCGTTCTTTTGGCGGGAGGGGAAGTCCCAAAAGGTCATCGAGAAAGGTTGGCTCCGGGGAAGAGTGGCATGCCAGGCTGGAGAGCCCGAGTGCCGGTGTGAGGACCGTCGCGGCAGTGCGCTCTATCCTCGTAGAGTGGCTAGACATGCGCCACGGTGCGGCTACATTCCAGCTGACACAGGTGTTGGCGGGCTACGGGTGTTTCGGCCCGTACCTGTGTCGGATAGCTGGAAAAGAGGACTTCACCGTGTGCCACCAATTGCCACAACTGCCGCGAGGACACATTTCAGCATACTCTGGAGTAGTGTCAAGCCTGGGATGAAGAGCGCAGCGTACTCAGAGCAGTCGTCGGAGGAGACTTCACGCTGCTGGCGGTAGTGTCTGCCATGGTCGTCAGCCGGAGGTCCTGGCGAGCGGTAGTCTCCTTTTACGAGTGCGTCATCTCGCGAAAGGAGAGCGCAGAACGGGATTTTGACCAGAACTATCTCGCTTGCCGTCAAAGAAGACGCAGGTGGCGCTTGGTGGACGACTGACCGGCGTCTCCCGCCCTGTGGATTGGGGGCGTTTGGAGAAGTCCACCACAGTATCTCCTACCTGTCGTAAGAGGCGACTATTTAAGCCCATTGGGGTCGCGGGCTGTCGCCCGAATGTTTACCGTCTCTCCCAGGCGGCATAACGTTGGGTCATAAGACCGGTGAAACCAACAACCGTTCCGCCTGCCCCCGGGTCGGGGCGGTAGCAATAATAAGTACGCTTTACCCCACGACACAAAAAAAGGTACCTGTTAGGTAAACAAAACCAATTTTATGAACAAACAGTAAAATATATGTAGCTTACATATACGTAGATATTATTTTAAAAAAATATACAAGGACCAAAGATCTAAAACAATAAAGTCTACTACATAAAGTTTGCATCTGCACCAAGATTCCTTATATTTAATTAGTCCCTTGTAATTGTTGATTGAATTTGAATAGGATGATTAAATTATTCATTCCACCGTAACCAAGGCTAATGATTGTCAATAGCCTTTTAAATGGGAGAGCAAAACGTTTATAGAATTGATTTGGCAATTGCGGTATGAAGAGTTTTCACAATTCATTTTTTATTATTAGATACTTATCTATTTGGTTATGCAACTAATTTAAAGCGAAAAGAATTTCTATAATTATCTTATTCTATATGGTAAAAGCGAGAATATGACAGAAAACTCCATTTTACAAGGTAGCATCATACGGTTCTAGAAAGATTAGGCTTGTAGTTTTTACGACGGGCCGCATGCCTGGCGTCAACCTCTCAGAACACACTGTTACAGTTGGTGTGTGACCCGTTGGGAACAAATTTAAAACGTAGTCAACGAGTAACAATGTGACAGTGTCACTTGTTGGGAACAAAGCCGTTTTACGGACATACTAAAAAGATATCCCTTTTTATATCAAATATATTTTAAGTATTTTCAAGACAGTTTGAATAATGCGCTTACGAATAATTTCCATTTCCCAAGGAAAATTTATTCTTAAAAGTATTATAGGTGTATAAGAAAGCCGTAAACTCCTCCGCCGGGAACTCAAAGTTATAGAAGTTTAAATTTCATCCTCTCTGGCAGGAATTATTAAGCTACGATTACGAAATACGGATTACAGATTAACGTTAATCATTACATAATCTTGATGAGTTAATTCTTTAATTGCTATTCAAATTATACTACGTAGATTAATTTGCATTATATGTATAATACCTGTATGTATTTAGACCAGGAATAATTTTAATAAACCTGGAATTAGGCTTCGGTTAGGCGAGATTAAACGCAATAGCAACCGAGCTGGCAACACATTTATCTGACTTGTTAAAATGTACGTTTTCAATACAATATTACCTTACCTAAAATTGTGGCAAAGTTAACATCAATAACTTTGAAATTATTCAATAACAAAAGGTCAGCGCATTTATCATTGGTAGCATCCCCCGCAAGAGGCCTTATTTATTGTTATTGTATTAATTATTATTACATACATACATAAGTACACGCCTTTATACCCGAAGGGGTAGGCTGAGGTGCAACTAGTGCTGTACCTAAGTTTTGCCGAGCTTATTTTCGTTCCATAATGTAATAGAGAACGAGCTTATGGCAATACCGAACTTAAATTCCAATCCCAGGCAATTCATGTGTGCTTTTTCGAATAGAAAAATCAAACTTTTATTTATTTTATTTATTTATTTATTTATTCCAGAATAAATTCCATATCAATACAAATTTTAATTTTAGTATATACATTATTATTGCTACTTATGACCTAATGTTTTACTTTTTCACTTGGACCTCGATCCACCTATCAAGTAACGGCCCGTGCGTTTGTAGGAGTGCGGTGAGCACCGAGTTGTCAGACCTGTAGAACCGCTCTCTCGTGTTTGCAACTCTTTGTCTCATTAAGGCCACGAAACCAGGGAGTCTTCTCTCCGTAAACATACTGGAGGCGCTGCAGAACTTCGGCAGCCTCGTTAATATGCGTAATGCATTATTGTATTGCACCCTAAGTGCACTTAATTCCGCCTTCGTATGGTTACTCCACAGCTCGCAGGTATACAAATTTGTACAGTACGTTCGGAAGAGCAGCAATTTGACGTCCTCGCTGCATCTGGAGAACCCACGCGCGAGCATATTCCATCTGTCACTTAAGGCACGCCGCTGCCTGTCAATATCTTTTGAGTCCGAAAGATTACTGGTAATTATGTGGCCCAAGTACCTAAATTCGTTCACCCATTCTAGTTCTTTGTCATCAAGTGTAACCAGTGGAATATATTTCGGTATAGTTTTCGATCTAAACAGCATAGCTTTGGTCTTTTTTACGTTGTAGAGAAGTCCGTGATATTTTGCATACTCTTCACATATGTGTGACAATCGACGCAAACCTGATACTGTAGGCGCTAGAAGAACCATATCATCTGCGTATGCGATGTGGTTAATACAAGTGCCTGCAACATGACACCCCACTGCGGCGTCCTTCAATTGTTGGCTAAGCTCATCCATGTAGACGTTGAAAAATATTGGAGAACTTGATCCGCCTTGCCGAACGCCGCAGAGCAGGGGCGCAGGGTTGGAGAAGGCATTGTTCCATCTCACGATATTTTCTTGCTCTTTATGCCATTTTGCAAGAACATCGACTATGCGACTTGGTAGCTTCCTATCCCGCAGCTTCTGCCACAGCTTCGTGTGCACAATTCGGTCAAAAGCCTTCGACAGGTCGAGATAGCAGGCATACACGCTTGTGTTGCGTCGGACATAACGGCTAACGGTGTGTTTTAGCGTAAATATAGCCATGTAAGTAGCGCTTCCGGTCTTGAATCCAAATTGAAAGTCTGATACTGAGAGGTTACTAACTAAAACTTTGAACGGCTAGTTTCGACACTTCGCCAATAGTAATTTCATATGAATTTGATTTAAAACTATGAACGTATTTGTAACTAGTACACTCAGCCCACTTAAAATGCAAAAATTCAAAAACTAAACGTTCCATTGCGTCTTCTAAGCGATATCGTCTATCGTTTTTTCAATATGAATCAACCCATATGTTTATAATATGTTTCATCTAAATATGTTGCATTCGTCTATATCGTATCGTCTAGGTTTGTATCGTCATCACATGTTTGTTGCTCGACCAATCACAATCAAATGGCACGAACGTTCGTTCGTGTTACGTCATATTATAACCCCGAAGGAATGGTTGAAGTGTGATATTGTGCGAGCTTTGTGCGAGTATTCATATTTTCGCTTCTTGACAAGTTTCAATTTACATCACGAGTACCAACACAGAACGAGAAAAAGTGACGTGACAATAAGATTCTCCTTTTCATGAAAAGCCTAGCTTTATTATAATACGCCCTATTCAACGACTTGCTACCAATACGAGTTTATTTATATTATGTTTATTATATTATAATTTCTCAAAATCTTCAACGGATCTTCGCATGATAAAAGCAATTTCCGTTCCTTCATATTACTTCCCTTTCAGCTTCCATAATAGTCCGTCATGCATTTATATGAGTCAATGATCTCGTCTACTTACTTTCGATGAATGTAATGACTTAAGTCAATTTTCAATCTCCTCTTCGTCTTTCGCCTAGCCCTCATCCCACTCGCAGTGGGGTCGGCCAACATGCCCTTTAACACATGTTACAGAAAGATTGTAGTTTTCACGACCGGCCGCCTGCCTGACGTCAACTCCTCTGAATGAAAACACCCAGACCTGGAAAATATATTTGTGGGTCCCACAAACATTTGTCTTGGGTCGGGAGTCGAACTCGCGACCTCTCGCTTCATAGCCGGCTACTTCGCCCACTGCGGCACGGAGACTGACTTCTGTCACTTACAGCCATTTTCAATAAACGATATTAATTTAATTCTCGATTAAATCGCACAAATAAACCAATCAGAACACAATTTGAAGATGACGCGAACAAATTACTTAGTTTGATTGGTTGATATCCGAGATATATGCGAGATCTATCCAGATAATGAAACTAAGACTAAACTAAACTAACTGGTACTCTACCAGTTAGTTTAGTACCAGAGCCACGCTGTAGACACTTTTGTCTACAGCATGAATGGGCCGGCTCATCCGGGTCGTTACCAATGTCTCACAGAAAACCGGCATAAAGTAGCAGCTTGCTGCTGCGTTTCGTGCGGTAAGTAAGATAACCGGAGGTCCAACTCCCCCCATTTCTAATTCCTTAATTATCCCTATCCATTAATGGTCGGCAACGCGCCCATAATTCTTTTGGTATTGTGGGCGTACATGAGCGGTGGAGATTACTTAACATCAGATGACCCACTTGCTGGTTTGCCGGCCTACGCTATAAAAAAAAACTAAGATATTTATTGAAATTGGTCATAAATTAGTAAATTATAAAGTTATTTTAGTAAGTTAATGGTGGATGATATGAAAAGATTTTAACATTTTGATAATACTAAAAATAAATGATGTAACCTTATATACATGTAGATAGCGGGAAGCATTGCGTGTTACAATAACTTTTACTTTAACCAACAAATGGTGCAATCCACACTTAAGTCCTATTTAGATAGAAAGAATATCTCATACGACATAACCAAGAACATAAAAAAAAGATATTTACAAGGCCACGTCATAACATTTTTACTGGATGGTTTGTCCCTCGTATGCGAGAGCCTTCTGGATTGGTACTGTCTATTTCTGCCGCCTAGCAACAGTGTGTAACTACAGTTATGTTTCAGTTTAAAGTATATTGAAGCCAGTGGAATATGATGGGAGTCTTATCATCTTATGTCTCGGGATGACGAGCGAAGTCCGGTGCCATGCTGTGTTTTGTAATAAATAGTTCAGAGTGACGTATCTCAAAAACAGAATAATTATAATTACAAACACAGTATAATTGACAACCTACGCGTTTTTTGAAGTCGGTTAAAAATAATTAGATGCATGCGGTAAGTACCAAGACCTTTAATGTGGTCCGGTTTAGTCCGTTGAACGAGAATTCTTAGACCAAGAAAAATGCAATATATTTATCTCATACTAATCCTTTCCATTTAAATTCCTTTAAGTACATTTAAAAAATGTGCCACGGTCGTACTAAAGCAAACTAGTGGATATGTTTTAGCTATAAACAGTATATTTGGAACGCTTCTGCCCAACGTTCCTTTGTTTATAACAATTCTAGTTTCATTTACTACATTTTCACATGGCGCGGTGGTGCGACGGTGGGTTGTGTTTATTTTATTGCGGTGTCCGAGGCATTCAGGCTCGCAAACTGGCTGTTAACTCGAGCCATAGTGTTACACTCGGCACCGCTGCACATTATGGTTGTAATACAATTTATTCTCAACAATTTATCTTTTGAACTGCAAAACAAACGCGCACTAGGGGCTATTTTCTATTTTATTCGGGAAACCCAGTCTAATTGTACCGCAACATATTACTCTTGGACAAACCCGGTCTAAGGGATGCTATGGTCGAAATAATATTCCCAAATAGTCATGTTAAATTCGTTTTATATAAGTATGAGTATAAGAAATCAGCTTTATATTATAATACTAGCTTTTACTCGCGTTTACGCCCCCATGAATGTCTTTATCTGAATAAACCCCCGTTTTTTTAAAGCATTTCACCCTTTAATGGATTGATTTTCGAAAAATAGCGAAATAATTAATATTTTCTTATTTTATTTTAAACTTTTTTTTGTGTAGGTACTAACAGTTTACACCTCTGCCAACCCCTTCGGGGATTACAGGCGTGAGTGCGTATGTATGTATGTATATATGTTTATAGGAGTACACCTATGAAATGTTTACTGGAAATGTCTATTTAATATTGTTTCTTCACTTCAATTTACGTGGCACAACAAACAATTGGTTATGTATAGATTTTTGCATGAATAAATAATAGGCCGATAACGTTAACAATGATAAGGGTTCTTTTATATTTCCGTTCATCTTTAAGGCCTATCGTACCGAATCAAATTGGAAGAAATTGAATCCGACCCCTGATTGGATCTTGAACAAATGGGTCAAGCATGCGACCTACAGGATGGTAACAAATCATGTAATCTTTATGCTACGGGTAACCCTGTTAATATACGACTTACATACATCAGATAACACTATTTTAGATAAATATATTTTCTTACTTACATATATACATACGCACTGACGCCCGCAATCACCGAAGGGGCAGGCAGAGGTGTAACCAGTACACCCACATTTCGCCGAGCGTATCTCCGTCCCATGTGATAGGGGGCGAGCCTATCGCCATACCGGGCACAATTCCAGACTCCGGACTGATACCGAGCATTTCGTAATAGCAAAACCCAATATCACTTTTACTCGACCCGGGGATCGAACCCGAGACCTCAGCGTCAGCCTCAGTCGTAACGCGTACGCATTACAACTGCGCCACAGAGGCAGCTCCTTTCTCAAGCCCTATATTATACACGTCCCGCTCCTGGGCACGGGGCTCCTCTACTGAATTGGGCCTTACTTCTCCACGCTGGCCTAATTCGGATTGGTAGACTTCACATACCTTCGAAATTTTTATTGGGAACTTCTCAGGTATGCAGGTTTTCTGACGACTGAATATTTGCACCTCACACGTGATGAAAACCCCGCCTTAGTGGCTCGTTCAGGCGAGTCGCGTTCGGGGGTCAGCCATTATATATCCAGTAATTTCAGGCCGACATAATTCTTTTTATCGTCGAGTAGTATTCAAAACTTGGTGGGCCTTTATTTAAGAAAATCGGAATAATCGTAAACTAACTTCAGACTTGTTTTAATACCTGTGGCCAACAAATTCTAAGAGCTGAGGTCACTCACACAGAATCTAGGGGTTTTAAAAGTGTACTGTAAATTCTTAATATTTTATTTTACGCACATATATTATAGTTTACGTGCAATATTTATACAACAGTATTTACTTACTGTTTATTAGAAAATCATTTTATCTTCTGTAGCTTTTAAACATGACATACACTTTTTATTCAACATTTCTCGATAACAACAATCAGATATAAATCACTGCTCGGAACTCGACTCGACTCCGACACCAGCTCTTTACTGGAATTGCGTATATTCTACAAGTTACGTGAAAAGAGTACTTCCTTCCACGTGCCCTTATCCCACTCGCAGTGGGGTCTGCGCAACATGTTTTTTAAAACATGTTAGAGAAAGATTTGGCCTGTAGTTTTTACGACCGGCCGCCTGCCTGACGTCAACCCCTCTGGAGAGAAAACGTCTTCAGATCTGAAACAACTATTTGTGGATCACGCAAACATTTTGTCTTGGTGCGAGAATCGAACCCGTGGCCTCTCGTTTCACAGATGGCTACTCGCCCACTGCGCCACGGAGGCTATCAAGAATACTCTTTTACATAACGTCAGTAATATGAGACGGTTCTATAAACATTCCCATCAACGACAGGAATAGACTTTATCAAGACCTTTGTTTTTTTTATGGTATAGGCCGGAAAACGAGCAAGTGGGTCACCTACTGGAAAGTGATCTCCACCGCCCATGTACGCCCATGTAGATGCTGTAGACAGCGTGGCTCTACCACTCAAAAAATCATTAACATCATTACGTGCTATATAATGTATGTGAATACCGCAAAATTGTCACAGAGTAGGGTGGTTAGCCAACGAGGGACGGCTATTCATTGACGTGACAGCTTATTGCCTTTATCCTAACCTTGCCTAATCAATAACAGCTTACGGTAATTGTATCTAATATACTGGATCATGAAAATAACTATACCTATCTCATGTATAACATATATTGTCTTCGCAAAATAAACCAAATAATAAAATGTTATCTGTAGCCGAATTTAATTTATTTTTAACCGACTTCAAAAAAGGCAGAGGCTCTCAATTCGGCGCGTTTTTATTTCCTTTTTGTATGTACATCGATTTCTCCGCCAACTATGGACCGATTTTGGTAGAAAAAATGTAGTTCGATAGAATTTAGCTGCGACGTCGTCCCCTAAAATTTGTTTAGAATCTGATGATGAAATACGGAGTAAAAAAATAAATCTCCTCAACGGATAACACAACATTCGTCGCGATTGTGTTATTGTATTGGAATTTACATGGTAGAAACTAATTTCAAAATAAAAACACTGAAGCGTCAAAAATACGAGTAGCAATTTCTAAAGATACCTATAGAATTGGTGCCTGTGTCGCTGCCGGTTAAATAAAATACAAATTGTGATTGCCCGACCTGAGATTTGTACTCAGGACGTCACGGTTTCTCAACCTAAACTGACTGCCACTAGACCGATGCGGCAATATCATTTATATTGTATTACTAGCTTTAGCTCGCGGCTCCGCCCACGTGAACAGCCTCTTCCGTGATAAAAAGTAGCATATAACCGACTCCAGGGTTCAGCGATTTAGGCGTGAAAGTAAACAAACAAACATACTCACTTTCGGATTTATAATATTAGTTAGGATTGTAAGTAGTAAGAAAGTATTTACTTTATAAACAGATATTAGTGATAATCAATTGCAGTGTAAGTGGACCTGGTGGTCCATCTGAGATGTTGGTACATCTTAGACCCTCAACCTCACATGTGTTACTCTGCTCATTAACGTACGAGGCGATGGCGAAATTTGGTTCCCGTTGCGAGTCGTGAGAGATCAGACGGCGCGGCGGGTCGCCTCATATAATACCACTTAGTAATACCAAATACTGTCAAATCTATGGTACAAAGAGGCGGACCCTGGTATTAAGGCGGGATAACGCCAGACATAACGATTAGTTATCTACACTAATATTATAAAGAGGAAAGATTTGTATTTTTGTATGTAACGAATAAACTTAAAAACTTCTGGAACGATTTCAAAAATTCTTTTGCCGTCAGAAAGCTACATTATCACTGAGTAACATAAGTTATCCTGGGGAAGGACATAGGGTACTTTTGCCCTGGAAAGTCAGTCATGCGGGCGGAGCCGCGAGCAAATGCTAGTAATCAATCAAAACATACACGCTTAGATTTCAGCTTAAGTCTCTTAACCTGTGCCAATTATTCCGTGAAGCAAACTTTTAACAACGTGTAACTAACGTGGCTCCCTTTTCGTGCATAGATGACGTCAAAAGCTCGTTAATACGGCTTGTTTTCATTTTCAATAAGACTCACCCAGGGTGTTTCTAAGAAGTCGGTTCATTAGAGGGCTTTTGGCAGATTTGCCCCGGGACATGTACTTTCTTGTATTTTGGCGTATGTTCTTTTGCACGTGAGTTGGGTCGATATGCTGTACATTGCTGTACGTGCCGTTCATACGTTAATGTTTAGAGTATAACACTTTATATACAATTGTTTAGGTAATTTGTTTAAATTGTCTTAACTGTCCGTGTATTTAAAATACACGTCATGATTTTTTGCGAACTATTCTAGAGCTTAAAACAATTTGAAATCGTTGGTTGATGCCCGCACCGAGATATTTATAAAATATATTTGTGTCAACCACAAATTTTGTTTCGGGTCTAGGAGTCGAAATCTCTATTTAATATTGTTTCTCCATAAAAATTTTGATCCCCATTTTACCCTTTAAGGGGCTGAATTTCGAAATATTCTTCCTTATTCTTCGTATGCATCATAAAGGGAAGCTTTCTGCAAAATTCCATGGTTCTAGACTAAGCAGTTTGGGATGTGCGTTGAGCCGTCAGTCAGTTTATTCAGATTTAAACAACATGTACTTTAAAAGACATGAAAAATACGTAATAATATAAATAATAAAATTAAAAAGCGTAATATAATCTCAAACGTTTCTCACATTACTAAACTGTGAAACGACCTTGAATTAATTAATGCAACGGCAACTTGAATGCAAAACCTAGTTTAATTGCCAAATAATTTACTTAATAACCACATTTGCGTTACAAAATGCCTGTAGTGTGCAGTCAAATCACTTATTATTTTGCGCACGGTCCCGCGCTAAAGCCACGCTACATTGCAACATTGAATTGCCTTTATCCACAGTTTTTATTGTGCCGTGAATACTTAGCCTTATCACGCAAACATTTCATTCAATTATACCAACACTATATGAATTTATGCTCGTGTAATTTGCAACTATGTAGTAGGTATTGAGCATTATATTATTACTATTATATTTTGCTCGTCTTCGCCCACGTGAAGTAAATTTGACCAAAGGTTTTTTCCCCATAAACTACGCAATCTCCTTTCTCCCCTTAGGGGTTAAATTTAAGATGTCCTTTCTCAAACGATGCCAATAATATAAAATAACTTTTCTTTTCTTTCTACCTGGCATTATCCCGGTTTAATGCCAGGTTCCGCCTTCTTGTACCATAGATTTGACGGTAATTGGTATGAAAAGGGGTGACCCGCCGTCGGACTAGGATAAAAGTATCCTATATCCTAATCCAGGTCCGTAATTTGAATTTCACGCAAATCTGTTTAGCCGTTAAGGCGTGATTGATTATCAAACATCCAAATTCACAAACTCATAAACATCCAACCTTTCCCATTTATAATAGTAGGATAACTAAAACATTATTTATGAGATCTTGAAGAATGATTATATAGGAATTAAATTATTTACAAAGAATACGTCGTCATAATGATGAGACCAGCCAGTGGACATCGTAGCAAAGTTATATATCTACTAGTTTTTGGCCCCGACTCCGCCCGCTTGAATGTATTTTGCCGTGCCGTCATCCAGGTCATGGTCTATCTGTGTGCCAAATTTCATCCAAATACGTTCAGCCATTAGGGTGTGACCAACATCCAAATTCATAAACTCACAATCACCAAACTTTCACATTTGTAGTATTAGTAGGATATAGTAGGAAACTAGGATAATAAGATTCTTAAAGACCTTAACGAAACGTCAATTTTAGCTTTCATGAGGATCACATTTACAAACTTTATAATTATAATATTAGCTCAAGTAAGTACCTCACGGCTCACGTGGGTCATGGTTGACATAATATTTACTTAAAATAATATATCTATTTGATTACAGTTGTAAAACTCATCGCCACGTTTCGTCCATTACAGGAGCGTAGAATGTAGTGGAAAATGAAAATACACCGTTAGTTTTAGTTAATTTCTACCCTACCTTAGTTAATTTCAACTTTACAGAAGACTCGTGTGTGACTCGTTCATGAATACATTCTACATAGGTAGGTATTATATTTTGGGTTTGACTTTTCATACTCTAAAAAATAACACATGAATTGCTCGGGATTGGGGTTCGTGCCCATTATGGTGATAGGCTCGCTTCCTATCATGGGACGGAAATTAACTCGGCAGCGCGTGGATGTAATTGCACCTTTGTCTACCTCTTAGAGGATATAAGATTATAATACGTAAATTTTTTTACATATAAAAATTATTCTGTCCTAAGACTGAGGAGCTCCAATTTCCAAAGTTGAAAGACAAGTTTCAAATGGGCTAATGGAGCCCAGAAGACTTTTAAACTTTTCAACGCATTAATTAAACACAATGAAGTTCTTTAAGCGGCCTCCACGGGACCAGTAACCAATTTACTCCCTGCCTTAATATGAAATTACACTTTAATATTTGATTACATCAACATTGAATATTTGGGTGCAGGCCCGGCAATAGTCAAGTGTTTGAGTTTCGACTTTTAGTTTCAAAGTTTATCGTAGCGGACATGTTTGCGAACAAAAATATGTTTTTCAAGAGAAAATTTCAAAGTAAACTCTTTGGATGTCAGTTCCCGGTGGAAAAACGGATCTCCGCCGTCGTCTATTATTTTTTCTTTTCTCGATCGCTTACCGTACTCACTCTAGTCTGTAAATTGTAGACTTTACTGAATTTAAATGTCTCACTTTGTCTACTACTTTTGACTTTATATTTATTTAAAAAGAATATTTCTAATACTGAGATGTTATTATGTAATCATTACTATTATTTTAATTGTTTACCTACTTCATATATAATAATACCCTGTGTTAAACACGTCCCACTGATACAATTTTAAATAGTAGCGTACTTTATTTGTATAGTTACTTACATTGCATGGGGTAGTGGACGAGTAACTGACTGAAGCGGGAGACCGCGTGTTTGAGACCAATGTTTGTATGATCCCCGAATATCGTGTCTCTCGTAGTTCTCGATACCTTCTTTTTTACTAGCCCTTCGTCATATACGTCCCACTGTTGTGCACAGGCTGTTTAAACTGATGAGAGGAATGAAGTCTTAGTCCACCACACTAGCCTAATAGGTTGTAGATTTTATATACCTACCTTCAAAATGATTATGGAGAATTCTAATAAGTAATGTTTCCTCACATTGATTTCCTTCACCGTTAAAGCGAGCAACAATAACCAGGAATAAATAAAAATACACCCAACAGTCACACACATAGTCCTGATCCCACACTAGCTAAACCTGTATCATGGGTTTCAGGAACTACGAGGGACTTGCGGTCCCACAACACCCAGATCCGAAACAATTTTTGTGGGTCACACAAACATTTGTCTCAGTGCGGGAATCGAACCCACCGCCTCTCGCTTCGCAGCCGGCTACTCGCCCGCTGCGCCACGGAAATATACACGTAACTTTGAAAAGTCAGAGATGTGTGCCGTGGGGGCTGGTTTCGAACACGAGACTTCCGTCTCGACATTCTGTACCACCCATTCCCTGCTAGATCATCACCGATTATTAATAACTGGCTTCTCTCAGTGTACTATGATCTAAACATGATTAGGATGGTCGCAAAAATCAATGTATCTATTTTCAACCGACCAATAATAGGAGTAGGTTCTCAATTCGACACGTTTTTTTACGTAACTATTGTAGTCCGTAATCCTTTTTATAGTATTACTAGCTTTTGCTCGCGGCTCCACCCGCGTGAACGGCCTATTCCGGGAAAAAGTCTTATATAGCCTTCCTCAATAAATGGGCTATCTAACACTGAAAGAATTTTTCAAATCGGACCAGTAGTTCCTGAGATTAGCGCGTTCAACCAAACAAACTCTTCAGCTTTATAATATAAGTATAGTTTAGCAAGTGGTAGAGTCACGTTGTAGACAGTTTTGTCTTCAGCATGAATGGGCCGGTTCGATCGAGTTGTTACCACTATCTCACAGAAAACCCACGTGAAGTAGCAGCTTGCTGTTGTGTTTCGAACGGTGAGTGAGATATCCGATGTCCCCTCCCCTACCCAGTCCCTTAAGTATCCCTTCCCTTTAAGGTCGGCAACGCATCCATGATTCGTCAGGTATTGCGAACGCCTGCCTTTTTAACCGACTTCAAAAAAGGAAGAAGGTTCTCAATTCGTCGGAATAATAATAATAATAATACACCCAACAATCACACACTAGGTAAACCTGTGTCGTGGGTATCAGGAACTACGAGGGACTTGCGGTCCCACAACACCCAGACCCGAGACCAATATTTGTGGTTCACACAAACATTTGTCTCGGTGTGGGAATCGAACCCACGGCCTCTCGCTTCGCAGCCGACTACTCGCCCGCTGCGCCACGGAGCTGTCAGTCTTTTCACACATGCCCATAAACTGAAGCTACACCACACAGAACTATGAATTACAAAGTACTGCCTGGCATTTTACTGCGCTTATCAGTCATCGCCCCGAGAAATAAGATAAGTCACATAACCCCCAGTTATTTCACTGGCATTAATGTCCTTCAAACCGAAAAACAACTGTGCTTACACACTGCTGATTGGCGGCAGAAATAGACAAATAGTGTCACCAACCTGTGGCATACGAGGAACCGACCACCTAGTAGAAATAATAAATATATAATTAACTAGCGAAATGGGACCGATTCTGAAAAGCAGAGTTTAATTTGATCAACAAATATTTTCTCTACAAATAAATCACCTGCATGACATAGCTAAACGATTCGTCCTTTGAGCAATTGCCATTCCAATTTGTGAGCTGGACGCTGAAATCTTTTTCCCGATGCGAAATATGAAATTTTCCCTCGACACTGTGCTTACAAAATAAAAGGCAACCTTCACCATCTGGAGACGGCAAATGGAACTATTTGTCATCACGATTGTATAAGTAATCGATTGACCCCTGCTGCCATATTCCTTGCGACGGTACGTCTTCCATTTTGATTCAGTGCGGCCATTGTCAATACACTCTTTACAAATTGCTAAGCAAAATAACTTTTTTCTACAAGAATACATTACGTAACGTGTTCCCCTTTTGATGGATAGGCAACCCGGTTAAGGTCGTGAGGAGCCATTGAGTACAGGCGCCATAAGATCCATATTGTGGCAGTATATTCTATTGGGGCTCTTGTTCAATATTAGAACTAGTAGGTTCAGCATTTGTTTTGAATAAAAAATTACAACATACATATATATATTATTATAATTTGTAACAAATACATGTAATAAAATTATATTAATTTGTTATAATAAAATAAAATTAAAAATATTTTCCTTTTTTTATTTACGTAACGAACAGGTGGCTCGCCTGATGGTATGCGCCATTACAAAGTACTGCATGGCACTGGACTGCACTCGTCACCCCGAGACATAGGAAGTTGTCTCATAATGCCCAGTTATTTGACGGACTTCAATGTCCTTTAAAAACCGAAATACAACAGTGCTTACATACTACAGTTTGGCGGCAGTAAGCAGGGGTACCAACTCAAAATCTCTCCTCTCGCCAACAAGGGACCTACCAACTAGTAAGTTACCGAGTAGTAGCTAGTAAGTTTGTTGTGGCATACCAGATACAGCGCAATGAATCAGTATACTGATTGAGAAAATTAAATCTCGAAACAATGCATAACAGCGTGTATAAAACATATTGAATTGAATTAGCTTGAATGGTAGAGCCACGCTGTAGATAGTTTTGTCTACAATATGCATGGGCCGGCTCGACCGGATCGTTACCACTGTCTCACAGAAAATCGACGTAAACTAGCAGCTTACTGCTGCGTTTCGTGAGTGAGATATTCTGGAGGCCCAAATTCCCCTCCTCGTCCCAATTTCTTATAAGTCCCTTTTCTTTAAGGTCGGCAACGCGCTTATGAGTCTTCTGGTATTATGGATGTACATAGGCAGCGGAGATCACTTACCGTCAGGTGACCGACTTGCTCGTTTGCCGGCCTATGCTATAAAAAAGCTTTACGAGTAATTCCGTTTTTAATCTCTCGGCGAAATGTGGGTGTACTGGTTACACCTCTGCCTACCCCTTTGAGGATTACAGGCGTGAGTGCGTATATCGTAATCTTTATTATGATGTGCAACGGTGCGGGGACGATAAGTCTTTGGCTACCTTAATGTTACTCCGGCGAATTCAAAGTTGCCCCCAGCGACCAACACGTTACAATTGCGTCGTTTTTCATTTACAATCCATTAAATCTACAGTTGCCAAAGCTTATACGATGGCCATTACCCCAGTCATATATATGTATATAAACAAGTAATGCTGTACTGGACTTTGAATGTTGTTTTAAACAACAATAAACTCGGTATTACGCAATAAATTCGTGAATTGCTTCGAGTCGAGTCAATACTAGATGGTAGGTTCCTCCTATGCGAGAGGTCATCTGGGTTGGTACCATTGCTTTGTCTATTTCTGCCGCTAATAAGTGTGTAAGCACTGTTGTGTTTCGGTTTGAAGGACATTCAATCCAGAGAAATTACTGCACTCCACTTCCCAATGTCTTAATTATTCCTTTCTTTTAAGATCGACAAGTATAGGATAGGAGGCATAGGCATATTCTCAAAGATAATATTTATTTTTATTCCGTACATTACTTTCTTTTTTGTAATATCTCATGAATGAGTATTGGTACCACCTATTACTAATACCTATTACTAAAGAACAAGGAGTATAATAGGAGCGTAATAAATAACAATCGACTGACCTCATTTGCGGACAATGTTCACTGACGAATCGACCATTTAGCCTAACTTATCTCGTGCACAAATCTCTCTGCGGCAGATATCTATGTATATGCCCCCAATTACTATTACAAAGTGTTGACAAAGGATTTTTAAGGAGCAAATGGTTCACTCCTTGATGGTATGTGATCTTCACCTCGCACAATATTAGTTTTCACCGTAAAACAGCAATGTGTAAGCACTGTTGTGTTTCGGTATGAAGGATATTGAAGCCAGTGTAATTACTGGCCACTATGACACTTACCCCCGTATTCATAAATGTTTATGAGGCCTCATAGTGAGCGCGATCGCACGACGAATTCTCTAGACGTCATTGGTTAGTTTTTGGCGCTAAGTAAAAACAGACTAATCATGTACATAGAAATCTACACAAAGCAAAGATCTCACTTAAGTGTTGTTTGTGAATACGGGCCTTAATATCTTACGTCTCTAAGTGACAAGCGCAGTCCAATGTCATAAATGGCTTAGTAGTAGTGCTGCTTAGTAGCTAGTAATTCAAAGTTCTGTATGGTGTTTCTTCTGTTTATGACTAGGAGTAATGCTTACCATCAGGCGAGCGACCTGCTCGTCTCGTCATTCATGCTAATAAAAAAAAACAAAACAATGGGGATCGGGGAGGAGAAGGGCGATTTAGCCCCTCTGGAAATCTCACTCAAGGTACGAAGCGCAACAAAGCAAATTATCTCTCCTAGTAGGTTTTTGTGAGATAGTAGTACTGACCTAGTCTAGCTGGCTCATTCATGCTATGGACAAAAGGATCTCCATCCTGGCTCTACTTCTTATACATAATCTATACCTGAGACAGTAGTATTAACCTAGTCGAGCTAGCTCATGCTATACAAATAGAGGGTCTAGCTCTACTATTCAATCTGGAACTACTTTCTATACATAACCTATATAGGTTATATATAGCAAGTAGTTCCAGATTATATATCCTCGCCCCTTTGAAAACATTCTCATTACCACAAAGAGCATTTTGAACTTTGTCATGTATACATTGGCTAAACAAAACACCAGTGTTATTCAACACAACAAAGGCGTAGAGAGTAAATCAACATTGTTCTATTTGTCATTTACTACCACAGTTTCGTGCTGAGCCTTTGTAACGCCAAGGGATAAAATATTGTTTCTTTAATCATGACTTCAAAGACATCAGCTTAATTATTTTTCTAATTATGAAAAAGTTCGCAACGCCCAATATTGATTTCGTTTTGTTGAACGTAATTGTTCGTAATTATCATCTTTTTTATGACATAGACCGGCAAACGAGCAAATGGGTCACCTGATGGTGGCGATCTCCATCGCCCATGTACGCCCACAATTCCAGAAGAATTATTAGCGCGCGTTGCCGACCTTAAAGGAAAAGGATAATTAACTCATTGGGAAGAGGAGCGGAATATTGGCCTCCGGATATCACGCTCACTGTACAAAACGCAGCAGGAAACGGCTACTTTACGTTTGGATTTCGGTGAGACAACGATAACAACCCGGTAGAGCTGGTTTATTCTTGCTCTAGACAAATCTGTCTACAGCTTGGCTCTACCACTTACCTGGTTTTAGAATTAAATTATATAAAGGTCTGTTTTGAGGTGCCTACTAGACCAAGACCTCGATTAATGATGAGAGTCAGGCAACAAGACCGCTGTTAAATTGTTAGATCTTTATGGTATTGTATGAAAACGGTCGCGCGTCAGATATCGTTTCTTATACGCCCACATCATCTCGTCTCTGCATCACTCAAAGGTAGACTGGTAGATAATGCCTAATGGCATTAAGTTCGCCTTTATACAAGTTATGTATATAAAGTTTTAAATAAAAATAAATAAATAAATATCGTGTCTCGGCATGTCAGTGCGGGAATCGAACTCACGGCCTCTCGCTTCGCAGGTGGCTACTCTCCCGCTGCGCCACGGAGACTGTCTATAAACTATTTTATAGCAGAGGCCGGCAAATGAGAAAGTGAAGGGCTCGTGAAGGTAAATGATCTCCACCGCCCATAAACAGCCACAACTGAACGGACCTTAACGGAAAATAATGGGAATTGGGAAGCCGGGGGGGATTTGGGCCTCTGGAAAACTCACGAAAACACAACAGCAAGCTGTCACTTATCATTGTTACTGTAAGATACTGATATGAATGAAACTATCCCAGACGAATCCGTTCATCCACGCTGTAGACAAAACTATATACAGCATGGCTCTGACTCTACCACTTAACTAGCCAAACATTCAAATTCACAAACACCCCAACGTTCAAAGTCAAGTAAACAAACTTTCATATTTATATGTATATATATTATATTAGTGTAAGTGGGCCACCATCATCTTAGTCCCAAAGTCAACCTCACCTGCACGTGGTACACTCTGCTGATTAACGGATGAGGCAATGGCGAAACTTGGTTCCCATTGCGGGTTGTGGGGGTCAGACGGCGGGTCGCCCCATATAATATCAAATCCACCGCCAAATCATGATGGGAAGGCGGACCTGGACCCTGGCATTAAGCCGGGATAACGCCAGACTGAAAGAAATAAAGAATAGGTTTCTAAATTCCGTTTCAGCTTTAACGTAAAAATATATTACGTATGAATATTACATATAACCCGGAGCGTTCCATTATAAATGTTCCAGAATATTAAATGAAAATTGTATTTAATAACGACGAAATAATAATAGGATTTTTACAATAAATGAGGCTTTTTATTATCGTACCTACCGCTTTTAATCTTAGCAAACATTTCAGTAGATTAATTAAAAGCATTACCGTTCAAATTTTTGTGGCTTACAGAGTTTTTATTAAAAAAACAACGCATTTATATCTTTAGCAAACATTAAGCAAAATGTTATGAGGAATTTCTTTCGTTATTTAATTTGTAACCTAGAGGCATGATTATTTTAGCTAGTTGAGAACATTCTTTGTTCTACGTTCGTTAGTTTTTACCGTCGGTGGTTTGCTTTTCGACGTCGCAAACAATGGAAAAGTGTTTTTTCATGTACCCTAATTATAACAATTTGAGAAGATTCAATATTGCTCTTCCAGGTTATTACTCAATTATTATTGTAACCGGTTTATAGTAACTTGACAATAGAATTCCTGAACCTACTAATTTTCCGGTAGATATACCAATCTTCCATTCCATTTACTGAACTACCGCAATCTCGTCCCTTTCTATAAATTTTTATAGATATTAATATCTCTGCTGATTTTTACTTCCGTCTACCGATTTTTATACCAAAATTCAATATAAGTACCTAATTTTCAAATGCTACTAGTTCTCCCGGTTTCTCGGTAGCATGACTACCAAAAAGGATTTTTTGTAGTTCGGGAACATTGTTTGGTAATAAAGTTGAAAATATACTGACAAAGATATACCTAATATGAAAATAATTAATCCCTAAAGGTAGTAAGTATGCAGCAACGCTACGGGTCATAATAATATCATAACAATTTACAACATACCAAAGGGATTAATTGGTAATACTGGTCTACCATTCAAGGGTCATCCATCTAAGCTTCGGCAGTATAAGTAATTCATAACATGCTAACTGGCCGGCACTAGAGACCCTATACTGTAAAACGAAACGAAACAATCCGTTCTTTCGTTTTATTGTAGAATATTATATCCATGACAATACAATATTTCGAATATAAATTATCAAGCATGGAAAAAAGCGTCTTTTTATTTTTTTCTTGCCCAGATCGACAAACGAGCAGGCGGCCCATCTGATGGTAAGTGGTTACCGCGCCGGCTATGGACCTCAGCAATGCCAGAGCACAGCCAAGCCGCTGCCTACCGTTAAGTGTATATACAACAATATATAACTAGGGAAAATATTATGTTTTGTAACGTGGTATATTAAAATTTAATATACAAAGTCTGAGCAACAACATTAATCACTTTTACTTAATCATCTTATTAGTAGTACTATTAAAAATATTATTATTGTAATGCCTGTTCTATGCCTACTTACTTACCCTACTTACGTTTCCGATATTCGTTGCTTCGTTTCGTATTATAGCATAGGGATCCAGGCACGGCTGACCTGCGAATATCGTATTCAATTGTTACCCACACTGCACATATATATATATCTATACACACATTCGGCCTTTGATGTATGTGGGGTTGAATACAACATGAGTACCAAAGTTGCCGTAATAATGCAACAATGGATCCCCATGGAGTCCCATTATTATGTATGCATTTGTATAACACGTAAACCAATATTGGAATAGAACAAAAATTATAATTTAATTGTGTCATGAAATTGTTTCTGTGTCACAATTGAACATAAATAGAAGTATATTGGCAATTTGTTAATTCTCGTTGTTTTAAGATTACTTGGTATTTGATGTAACATTCTCTATGAAATAGATATTTTTTCCTTATTCTGTTTGGTAACAAGAATTGCAATGATTGCTGTCCCAGCCTTAATTATAACGAGTGGAACTACTGTAGACAGGTAAAGCTGCCGCAATTACTGGTTTATACAAAGGGCACAGCGCCTTTGCTGTAAACGCCTTGTTGCCTCCACACCTAAACTATTTCACATTGTGGCGGGGCTGTGTATTGTTATCAGTACTAAGACGGTACAGAACCGAAAAGCCTCCGCGAGTCTTCTACTTAAAAAAAGAGTATTTTCTATATTTGAAAATGTATGACGGGAGATGTCTCTTCCGTTCCATTCCGTCGTAGTACAGTAGGACGTTTAGTTGTATTTCGTGTTGCCAAGTCCGATTTTCAATGATTAGTAGTAATTGCACCAGTTGACAAGTTACTGTAACAAGCAATGGTTGACAACATCCCTCCATCCACAATCTTGTGTTTGACATTTTGGTTGTACTGAAAACAACACAGCCTAAATAACGTGTACCATTGCTTGTTACAAAATCTTAAAAATAACCAACGATCAGTGCAATCCACATTAAGCAATATTATTGATATTCAGGGATCCGAACTAAAAGTAAAACGATAGCGAAGTTACCAGTGTTAACAATATTTTCAAAAGTTATAAAACCATTACCGTTTTGGTTTGCCAAATATGTACATTAAACATAAATGATTAGCAAAAGTCTCATTACAAATGTAAGGAACATGAGCATACGTAATCCTGTAATTACTTTGGTACATGAGCGATACGGTAAAACAAAGGGCACATTAATTAAACAACTTAACGTAACATTGCATATGTAATTCCGCCTCATGACAATTTTAAGGACAAAAATAAATTCACATGAGGGCGGATATTTCGTTTATAATACTCGAATATGAAAGTATGGATACAAATATTTAAAACTTATAATGGACTCTTGTATGATACATATGCAACTAAATCTATACACTGTATTTTAAAATATTCGTTTCTGTTAAATGTCCGTGCTGAACGGATTTCGGTGTAATTTTTACAAATCTCCAGTAACTTGTAAGTAGCTTGTAAATAAAAGCTACAAGATCTGGGGTTGGAAGCTTCCCGTCATCCTCCGTACTCAACGGATCTTGCGCTTACAGACATCTACTTTTTCCAGAATATTGAATTTTTTTTAGCGGGTAAAACCAACACTCTAGAGGCAGTACAAAATGCCCCTGCGCTGACAAAGATGCATTGATAGCATGGGTGGTTACTTTGAATAATATAAATAAAAAGACGGAATAAAAAGACTAACATTTTTGTACAGATATTTGTACATCACATCTATGATACTCGTATTTACTTAGCAACCAGCAGGGTTGCTAAGTTAAGCTATATTATGTTTTTGTTACGCGACATACGATTTAAGAAATTTACAGGAAGTTCATAATTTACGAAACATTATAAATCTGAAATTAATGAATGAATCTTTAAGCTAGATTATCCGCAGATAAAGTCAATCAACTCAAAGTTAGTTAAAAAAACACTTTAAACTATACTTTATCAACACACCCACCGAAGTGATTAGCACACCAGGTTTTCGCTTACATAAGTAGTTTCTGAATCAAAATCTTCGTTGAATAACACTGAACTAACTAATGAACGGAAATAAAAGGAATTGCAAGTATTCGGGAAGTATCATTTTATTAGGTCAATATCGACTCTGGAAATCGTTTCTTTAAAACCTGATACTTACTCATTTTATTCTGATGTCCCTTTTATAATTCTGTCTAGTGTAGAACCCTAATTTTTGTTCGAAGGTATGAAAAAAGAAAGGTACCGTAAATGAATATCGGTAATTGGGATCCAACATTTAATTTCTTCCATTATTAGTCAGTCGGTAATTGATATGAAAAATAACAAACACCTATTATTATTTTATATTTTTACAGTTCGAGTCAACTGTAAAAATATAGAATAATAATAGGTTTCACATTTTCAAATTAAGTTCATATTTTCAGTAGGTATTCCACGTTCGTAGCCATGGCAACTTCGCCGAAGGAAATTGCTACTCCCTCGCGTTTCATAAATCAACACTCAGGTAAAATTTAATATCATTGCTCAGATCGCTCTTACTAGTTGACATTTTGTTTCAAAAATGGCACAGGTCCAATGTGTAGTGTGTCACATCGTGGTGATAAATCAAAACTATTTTAATAGAATGCCATATGTGGCATTCTAGTATACAGCTAAGCAGCAAATACATTGGAATATTACAACATTAAAACCCGTATTCACAAACAACACTTAAGTAAGCTCTTTGCCAAGTGTCCAATTCTCTGTACATGATTGGTCTGTTTTGATTTAGCGCCAAAAATGAACCAATGACGTTTAGAGAAATCATCACTATGCGTTCGCGCCCACTATGAGGTCTTATAGTAACGTTTATGAATACGGGGGTTAGGCGCTTTTGTATTATTTAATGAGCTCTATTTTTTTCCTTTTTTTACCTGTTGGTATCCCGGCTTAATGCCAGGGTCCGCCTTTTTTCCTTTATTTCTGCCTGGTGGTATTCCAGCTTAATACCAGGGTTCGCCTTTCTCCATTACCATTTGACGGTGGATTTGGTATTATACAATAAAAAAAAAACCCGAGCGACTCGCCGTCTGACCCCGACAAACCGGTTCGTGAACCTAGTTGCGCCATTGCCTCGTTAATCAGAAGAGTGAACGTGATGGTGAGGTTGGCTTTGGGCCTAAGATGTTGGTGGCCCACTTACACAGTTAGTTTAGTTAGCTTTAAATAGACATTAAAATAAGCATAATTGTTTAATTGCTATTCCGAACGCTAATAGGTTTACTTATACAACGTGTTATAGAAAGTGGCAAATTTAAGCAATGTATAGTGTAGGGTATTGGTATTTTATCCCCCATAGTAGCAAATCCGATTGCATTGCTAGGACATAATTATAGAATTTTCTTTTTTATCGAATGAGTAACATGTCGATATCGACTTTCAACTTTGAACAACACTAAATGATAAACAGTGATACTACAGACCTTCTTTCATTAAATTATTTTATAATTAAAAAACATTAAACAGTTGTCAAATGACAATATTTATTTGACGCAGTCAGTTCGGCAATTTCTGATTTTATGAAGTATGATTACGAGTTCAAAAAATATGTTGTATTTGACTAAAAACAAGTATTATGTATTGGGAATTTGTGTTGGTGCAACTGATAATAGCTTATAAGAGGCTCGTCGACTGTATTAAGCCAAATTCATAGATGGATGACCCGACAATGAAATCTTTAAAATACTTCAGAGGATGGTACCTATATCGTCTTCAGCAAACAGTCTCTTTCAGGTATTTTGTGTTTAAATTACAAGTTACGTACGTATGCCCGTAGAAGTAAGTAAATTTTATTCAAGTTTATTAAAAAGTAAGTATCATTGATTATAATTAATAGTGATGCCATCAGTCTTATTGATCTTAATAAACAAGTGATTAAAATGATCGTGAAATTTTAGGATGTCTTGGTTTGAAATGATCCGGTACATAGGTATTTACTATAAGGAGTGTGTAATGACCCTAAAATATGACCACACCTTTCTGTAACACGTTGTATACATACAGACTTACTATATTTATGTCTTCTTTATAGATAAGTAATTAAATGTTTTTTTTTGATGTTATCACTTAAAATGGCCTTTGTCGCAACAATTTATACTCTACCGAGGCCTTTGTCTACCGGCAGGCATTACCTCATTTTAAATGAATAGTTGGTTTTTGGCAAATAACGTCTAAAGGTGTACGACACGAGTGAGTGGTAAATACGTGATATATTTTTTCTCATTATGTTTATCAGGCTTTACTACTAAATTATGTTCATTAAAAAACAAAACTAAGTAAACATCATTAAGAAATGTTTATGAAGATTAATGTTCCAATAAAATATCCCAAAAAAATATAAAGATGCGGCATAAAAAATACGGTGATCAATTAAGTTTTAATATCTTTTCCTTCCTTATTTGCTCTTGTTATTGTACCCTTAAGTAATGAGCCGTCTTATTTAATGCTTCCTTAATGCTCAGAAAAATTCATCTTCGTAGTAGAGTAAAGATTAAATTATTTAATATAACCAAATTAAGTACAAATATGACGTCTACGTATGTACGCCACGCGTATTGTGATTTTGTAATTTTTTTCTCGTGAACGGAAAACAAAAAGCTCACATTTGATTGGTTAAAAAACGATTTGTATGGAAAAATCATATGCCTATGTTTACTTGATTTTATATGCATTAACAAAAAACACATGATTGGAGTTTAAGTGGGCCACCATCATCTTAGGCCCAAAACCAAACTAACCTGTGCGTGGTACACTTTGCTGATTAACGGACAAGGTAATGGTGAAACTTGATTCCCGTTGCGGGTTGTGCGGGACATCCTATATAATATCAAATACTGACAACTCTTTGATAAGGCGGCCTTTGGCATTAAGCCGGTATAATAAAGAAAGAAAGAAGGGTAAAATACATGATTTTCATCAACTTTTGATGTTTACGTATTAATATCAGCTATTTAGTGACCGTCAATACGATCCCCGGTCGATCAGCTGGTGATCTTCTAGTGTACCTAACTCATCGATGGGCAGAGACAGTTGAGAGCAGGGGGGAGGCCTTAGCGGTTGGTTTGGATATAGCGAAGGCCTTCGATGGGGTCTGGCACAAAGCGCTCCCTTTGGGTTTCCCGAGAAACTTTGTAACTGGGTCACCAGTTTTCTTACACAGCGGAGCATCAAGGTCGTAGTTAACGGCTCATGTTTAAGACTCCAAGCCTGTGAATGCTGGTGTCCCATAAGGTTGTGTGCTATCTCCTACCCTCTTTCTTCTGCATATCAATGACATGTTACTAACTGATAACATTAATTGCTATGCAGATGACAGCACTGGGGATGTTTTATATACCAGTGAGTCAAGCCGTTCGGATATAACCGAGTTATATCCGAACGGCTTGACTCACTGGCACTGCGAAGAGACGTTGCGTCTCTTTGTATATTTTATCGTATTTATTACGGGGAGTGTTCCGAGGAACTGTTTGCATTAAAATCAACGGTCAAATTCCACCACCGCACAACGCGCCACAATTTGGGATTCCATCTACACCATCTGGATAGCTGGCGTTCCTCAACGGTGCGATTTACGCGAAGTTTTCTTCGAACCCTTATGGAATCAGCCAGCACCTGCGGTATTTCCAGGCCGATACGACTTAAACCTTCAAGAAAGGATCCTACTCTTTCCTCAAAGACCGGCAACGCATCGACGATTCCTCTGGTATTGACGGTGTCCATGGGCGGCGGCGATCACTCAGCATCAGGTGATTCGCTTGCTACGTTGCACACTATTTCATTAAAAAAAATATATAATTATTTATTGTACACTAGGAAGTAAAAAATTAGAAAAAACAAGTACAAAGCTTTATCGTTCAGGGTAATCTTTACAGGCAATCATAGGATAGTGATAATAGTAGAAGCAAGCGAAATTTTATATAAATAACATGAGTATGGCAATTTGTTTCGCAGCAAATACTTTAAAGTGTAAATAAAAGTTTATAAGAGTTGTCAGGAAGAGTAAATAAAATGGTAGTGTCTGCGAGGCGGCGAGAATCTGACGCAAAATCGTCAAGAAGTATTTCAGCTTGAAGTCAGCGTCCGAGTTGAACAACTCTGCGGGGTTAGAATGTAGCGTAAGAAACACGACACGAACGTTCGTGTCGTTGGATTGTGATTAGTCGAGCGACTATCGTGTTCTTACTACTTTTATAAATATGATAGTTTGGATGTTTGTTAGTTTGGATGTTTTTTAGTTAATCACGCCTTGACAGCTGAACGGTTTTTGGGTGAAAATTGGCACACAGGTAAACCATGACAGGGATTAAGACATAGGATACTTTTTATTCCGAAAAAGGCCGTTCACGCGGGCGGACTTTGTGAAGTGGGAGGCCTAAGGTTCGATTTCCGCACCGAGACAAATGTGTGATCTACTAATATGTTTCGGGTCTAGTGGTGTTTTCACCTCAGAGGGGTTGACTTCAGGCAGACAGACGAACGGAACAACTACAAGCCAAATCTTTCATAACATGAATGATGTAACATGAATGTGTTAAAAAATTGTGCACTGGTCCCACTGCGTGCAGGATAAGGGCAGGTGGAGGATAAAGAAGAGTATGAATGACGAACCAAGCAGATCTAAGCTGGTTCGATGGTAAGCGTCACGCCTAACCATAAACAGAAAAATATCAATCAGAACTTTTTTTATAGCAGAGGCCAGCAAACGAGCCAGTGGGTCACCTGATGGTAAGTGATCTCCACCGCCCATGTACGCCCACAATACCAAAAAAATCATGGGCGTGTTCCCTATGAGATAGTGGTCGTTACTCGGTCAAGCCGGAAAATAACACTGCTCGATGGTAGTAATAGTCAAAGAAGTGGTACCTACACAGACGATCCCTCGCATACGCCTAATTGCACATACGTGTACAGGTCTCATTTAGGTTTATATAATGAACAATAAAGCCAAGCAAAACCTATATCGCCGCCTAATCTAACCAAACATAAAAATGTACGTTGAATTCAGAATCTTCCTTTTTTCCCCAGTTAATGAGGTTCTCTGAACAACAAATCCGTAATATTTTCAACAATAAAGAACGACCCTTAATCACAAAGCTGCGTTTAGAGGAGAACGTCGCGCCACGCCTTGCCGCCGACAGTCGACAGCCGACAGCCCCGACTTGAGAGCTTTCATCAACTTATGTTCATTCGGTTCAAGCGCACACTCATTCTAGCACTCGCTCAACTATTTATTCATGTATGAGACTCTCGAATAACCGTGGATTAGATACTCGATAAGGCAATACTCACATTTAACCCGTATAATAGAACAACACTCAAATTAGCTCTTTACTAAAAGTAAATTTCAGTACACGTGATTGGTCTATTTTTGCGTAACAAAAATGCCTAACATAAACTAGTTTTTATTCAATCTGTAACATTCGCGTAAACCTAAGAAACCACTATTTATATATAGCTTTTTATTTTTTTTGTCGTGATATTTGAATATAGAGTATTGAAAAGCCATCAAATTAACGAATCATTACTTACTACTTGCTTCTGTTTATAGGCAGACATGGTGCTTACGATCAGACAGACAACCTGCTCGTTTCGTCATTCAGGCTAATAAAAAATCTTACTAAAACTACGTTGTAAAAGTTACCGTTTTCGGTTGTTGTAATGTGTATAAACTACAGACTTTACCAAATAACAAAGAGAGGTCCAGTAACACCTTAAGATAACTGTGTCCTAAGACTAAAGGATAAAATCCTGGACCATGACAATTATGAACATATCTTGCTTTATATCTCCTGCACTTAATGATCTCGTGTAATTTATAAGACTACCAGCCTTAGGCCGCGACTTCGCGCTCGCGAATGTTGGAAAACGCGCCAAAACTGATAAATAAAAAGAAAGTTAAAACTATCTCACGATATTGTATTACCGAGATAAAGAGTATTCTATGTTCTAATGGTCTACGAGTAGTTCGGTCACAAATAACATTCAAATCCGTTCAGCCGATAAGGCCAAACATCCAAATTCACAAACATCCAAACATTTATTTACATTAATAATATAAAGACAGCATCTTATTTCAATGACGACAGCAGACAAACTCTGTTATATTGCATGTAATATAATAATAATAATAATACACCCAACAGTCACACACATAGTCCTGACCCCACACTAGGTAAACCTGTGTCGTGGGTATCAGGAACTACGAGGGACTTGCGGTCCCACAACACCCAGACCCGAGACCAATATTTGCGGTTCACACAAACATTTGTCTCGGTGTGGGAATCGAACCCACGGCCTCTCGCTTCGCAGCCGACTACTCGCCCGCTGCGCCACGGAGCTGTCATGTATATTGTTTAGATTAAATAAGTAGTTATCTAAAACAAACCAATCTCATAACATAATAACATAAGGCTCACTCACGCCTTTACCCCAGAAAGACTAGACAGAGATGCATTTTTTATACCATAGGAAGTCAAAGACCAAGTATCATCTAATGGTAAGCGATCTCCACCACCCATGAAAACCCACAAAACCAGAAGA
This sequence comes from Mimas tiliae, assembly GCA_905332985.1. Classification (NCBI taxonomy): domain Eukaryota; kingdom Metazoa; phylum Arthropoda; class Insecta; order Lepidoptera; family Sphingidae; genus Mimas; species Mimas tiliae. Next base: position 8,761,539 of record HG995242.1, on the reverse strand, counting down.
ATCATGGACCCGTCGCCGACCTCGAAGGAAAGGGATAATTAAGGGGTTGAGAATAGGTGGAGAATTAGGGCCTCCGGATATCTCACTCACCGTGCGAAACGCAGTAGCAAGCCGCTACTTTAAGTAGGTTTCGTGGAGACAATTGTAACAAACCGGTCGAGCCGATATTTTCATGCTGTAGACAAGACTACAGCCTGGCCCTACCAGTTTAAAAGTTATTTGTGCTGTACCTACGTTTCACCGTCCCATCATGTGATAGAGGGCGAGCCTATCGCCATACCGGGCACAAATTCCAGTCCAAGGCAACGCTTGTGTGTTTTTCGAATTGAAAACTCAAACACAAATTGTGACTGTTTGAGTCTAGGAATTGAACCCAGGATCTCACGGTTCTCAACCATAGTACGGTGCCAAATTAACCGTATTTTTCCACATAAAAAATGCAAAACAAGCGAATGCCTAAATAACATTGAATATGGTAATTGATAAAAAATTGTGGCGAAACCAGCAACGACGGTATTTCCGTAATGGATTCAGGCCGGGACTTACGAAGCACTTTTAAACTTAACATGTTGGTTGGTTGGTTGGTTGCAAGCACCCCTTCGTGAAATATTACCCTTGCCTTAACTTAAAACTTTTACATGTAGTATGTTACTATTTCTAATTAAATAGTATTTATATAGTATAGTCGTTCTTAAAATATTGAGATCACAACACCAAAGTAAATATTTAACCTACTCCTATAAAAAATGTGAACGTTTGGTTTGCGTGAGATTTAGCACACAGGTAGACCATCATAAGACAATCTGAATTACGACATAGGCTACTTTTTATTTCCGGAAAGGCCTTCACGCAGGCGGAGCCGCGAGCAAAATCTAGTTATTTATAAAAAATGCTCCAGATAATAAACACCCAGTTCTTCTTTACCTTACACTATTCACTGACCATAGCTGTGTTTGTATATACTCGTAGTATTGAAAGTATTTTACGCGAATAATATTAGGTACGTGAATCTTTTCTACTTTTCCCCAGTTCAAGACAACATAAAATTTTCTAATAACATGATTTATGCGGTATTATAAAAATATTTTACGCTAAAACAACAAAAGCGGCTTCAATATTTCTGAAGAAATAATTTATGGCAAAAGTTGATGCGGCAGGGTAGTAAATTGCGTGATTAACTACAGCTACTAAGTCAAGGCGATTTAGCAGAGAAAAATATGAAAACATTTATTCTAGTTCCCTTATTTTTATAGCATAAAACAGTTTTCGTGGCTACTTGGGTAGAAAGTTTCACTGCCTTTCCAATAAGAACCAATTGTAATAAAAAAGGTATTACGTAGTTCTTAAGCCGCTTTTCACGTAATTGCTTACGCCGGCGAGAAATAAATCTAAACTTCAATTTACGCTCACTCATTATATCTGAAACCACAAAATCTTAAAGTGAAACGGCCCATAAAACAGGGAGAGCGAGGCGCGGGATCACTCTCGATGGCTTTATTTTGCCAATTCGGCAAATGACATTGATAAATGGGCCGCTCTATCAATCAAGCTAAATAGTCCGCGGAGCTTTAACAGGTGGATTATGAAGAACACTGCACCCACAAAGTTTTATATACTTAAGGGAAATAATAATTAATAAAAGAGGTAAGCCACTTGTTTAATTTATATGCGTGATATGAGTTGTAGAGCCAAGATGTAGACAGTTTTATCTACAGCACAAATGGATCAGCTCGACCGGAAGGCCAATTCTCTTAATTTTAAATGTCGTCAAGAAAGTTGCAAATGGCATTATCTTAAACCAATAATCAACGTCAAATGTGAACATAGATCGTAATGAGATTGAATGTAGAATAGAAGTTGACTGAAGCCAAAACGGTATAATGTTACTGCTAATGCTAGGTGCATTTGACGTTGATTATTGGTTTAAGAGAATGCCATTTGCAACTTTCTTGGTGCTGAGATTAGATCGGAATGATATTTTGAACATTTAAAATTACGAGAATTGGCCTCCGGATCGTTATCATTATATAACAGAAAAGTAACGTAAAGGGTGGCTTTCTGCTGCGTTTCGTACTGTGAGTGAGAATGCTTAAATCAAGAGTAAATAAAGTCACTAGGTGGTAGGTTCCTCGTATGCGAGAAGCCGTCTGTGTAGGTTACCACCTCTTTGCCTATTTCTGCCGCCAAGCAGTGTATAAGCATTGTTGTGTTTCGGATTGAAGCCAGTGCAATTACTGGGCATTATGAGACTTAATATCTTAAGCCTCAGGGTGACGAGCGAAGTCCAATGCCCCACGCATGACCCAGTACTTTGTAATTCAAGGTTCAGTGTGGTTTTTCTTCTGTTTACGGGCAGGCGTAGAGCGCATACCATCAAGGGAGTGACCTGCTCGATTTGCCTAAAAAATATCTCAAACATAATTAAGGACAATTTCTGAAGCTCTTCCTGAAAATTACAAATTCGATTCGTCTTTCGACTAATTTCATTTTGGATGTCGAACTTTTAAGGACAGGCCTGACGTAATAAAATTTATTTCGATCGAAGGGGAAACTTCTTAATTAGCGCTGGGGCATAGAGAAAGGGTCCGTCGAGCGACGCCCTATTAATCTAAACCACTACCCATTTTCAATTCGCTCCCGATCGAGAAGTGGTGTCTTACACATTTACATCTAGATACGGATGACGATGTTGAGTCTGAACCGATTGTCAGAAAATGTTCCTTCCATAACTTCAACGTCTAATAGATTAGCCCAACTGCCGATTAATTCAAATTTAATTTATAAATATAGGTATAATTTAAGTTTTGGTTCGATATAATGATAGACTTACTCTCCAGTAATAAGCGAGCTCGGCGAACACTGGGCGAACAATATACCTAATATTCCTCTGCATCTATAATTTCTTCCGTTTTCAAGCATTTTTCTTACTACTACAGTATTTGTAATTAAGACCCACTTACACGACGATCCTAAATCGAGTTTAACCCATTAAACCTGTTGTAGAAACGTCAAATAGTATGAAAATTGCACATAAATTAATAGGTTTGGTAAATCTCGATTTAGGATCGTCGTACAACTGGGCCTTAGTCTTTATGTTTATGTTAAATTTATGTATATACTCCATTAGAGGTCCTTAACAATGAAAATATACGAGTATAATGCATTTACATACTTATGTACAAAAGTTAATCCATTCAGACCCGATGTGTATTAATAATAAAAAAAGCTTGTAAGAGCAATAATAAATAATAAGACTCGACAATTTTTTGCGAAAACTTAGAAATCTATAAAATAAAATATTCAACTTACTATGCAAGAAAATAAACTCGAATGAGTGGATAATACTGGACTAATTCAAGCGTTCGACGAAAGAACACGAAAGTAATCGAATGACCAGCACGTTCCCGTTTCCACTCGAGCAAATTACAGCTGTTACATCTGAAATAGGTGTCCGACACAGATTGCCGATTTACCCCATTCACTATTCTTTCATTTTTCAACTGAATATTAACAGATGTATTTTATACCCAATCGTAACCTTTCCCGTGGAGTTAGATAATTAATGCGAACTACGTGGACCTGAATTCATTAACTACATTCATTTAATATTACTTATTCTTTTTTTTTATTGCACTAACCGACACAAAAAAACAAATGTTATCAATTCATCCGTATATATACAACGTGTTATAAAAAAGTGTGAGTAAATTTAAGCAATGTATAGTGTACGATATAAATATTTCATCCCCCATGATACAAAATCCGATTGCATTTGCAAAAAAAATGTTGACTTGCAACTTTGGACGACACTAAATCAATTTTGTATTATTTTAATTCAAAAAACAGTTGTCAAATGTCAACATTTATTTGACGCAATCAGTTCGGTAATTACTGAGTTTATGATGTATGAGTTTAAAGACATGAATAGCTTACAAGAGGCTCATCGACTATACTAAGCTAAATGTTTTTTACAAAAGATAAAACTGACTCGCAGAAAAATATAACTAAACAAATTCGAATCGGTGGTATCAATCATTGACTATTCAACTGCAGTACCACAGTTTTATTTTTAGCTTTAGAGTATTATTATGTTTTTAACGCCTTTGGGATACAGGCGTGAGCTTATATTGTAACGAGAATTGTCTTTTTTCTTTTATATCATTTCATCAAATCTAGCTGTGTTCGTCAGTCCATAGAGGTCACCAAGCGCAATGGAAAAATCACTTACTTTTAAATTAAATACCTCATTTACTGTTTCGATTTCACTACAGTAAACTGAAAAAGCGTATTTTTTTCTAAAGTGTGCTTAATTGTTAAGCATGTCTATACTGATATATATGTATATTAACGATTTATAAACTGACAGGAACTTTAATCTTTTTAAAACTCGTTCGAGAACAAAATACTATGAAAAACTTTAATATTAAAAAACTTTGGTGGCACTTGTTTCTTGGCCGATATTTTTCAGTTATGTAAACGTTATGCACATGTTGTGCGAGTTTTAAAATCTTCGAAGCTACCAGTACTAAAACTAAGAAAATATATGTAACTTCTAGCTAGACTTGTGTTCTATTAGTTCTATTATTAAGTTTTATTAGATACTGATTAAAATCATTGCACTCATTATCAAATCGCAGAGTTCAACTAGATTTGTTGTTTTTGTATAAACTATAAAGTATATATTTAATGAATTGATTGTGACAAACTTTTAGTGAAATTTAAATTTAATATACCACGCAATCTACAAAAACACAAATTACAAAGTACAAATTGAGTCGTTCTATAATTCAACTTGTACCCATTCATATTGTTATTGTACAGAGTTCAAAAATTTAGTACTTTTTCATCAGTCAGCAGACTATACCTATCGACAATAGTATGTTTTGCAAAACACTATAGATATTGACATATTCTCGAATAAATTAACTGACCCCAACAACAATTTCTCTTTTTGTTAACTTACCTTAGTACTAATATTATAAATAGAACTTACCTATTACACTAAGAATAACCTACATTCTAACTCATCTTCTAACTATAAGTAAGTATCTTGTGTACCTAAATAACATAATAGGGTAAACGCAGGTATTAACGACCCTCTTAGGAGACAAGTGAAATTGATGTCAATTATTAGGACTAACAGTTGCTTTCACATACACTTTTTTATTTTTATATGTAAATTTGGTTTATATAGTTTACGTTTATTGCCTTAAATACTTTTAAATAGAAGAATATATTATAATAATAAAATAATGAAGTTAATAAGTCGATTGTCTCTATTACCGACGAATAGTAACGGCAAAGTTGCTATTAACGGTTTTATGAAGGTATTGCCGACTGTTAGAATATAATACAATTTTATAATTTGGTTAAAGTCGTTTTTAGTTATTAAAAATATCAAAAATGACAATCACGCGGGCGGAGCCGCGACTAAACCTAGCCATACATATAATAATATGTTAATCCAGGTCTTGGTGTAACTCTGTGTCAAATGTCCTCCAAAGCCGTGCAGCCATTTAGGTAGTAACAAACATATTCATGTAAACTTTCATATTTATTATGTACCTACATACCACGAGTAAAGAAACTAACGCAAAAACTGTTTCTTGAAATCTGACTGGCAGATCCTGAGATTAGTGTGTTTTATGTAAAATAAAATGATCTGTGTAGAATCAATAATAGGCTCGGCATATGGCCCATATGGGTCGGTAATAAGTGATGTATAACGAAATTATGAATTGTTTTACCGACTCTTAAAAAATAAGTAATTTTATTCAAATGGCTTTTCTAACCATAACAGCGATTGTTGCTCATTGATATAACAAAAAGTGTATATAAGAGTCCACCTTGTTCCACAGAAAAATGCAGTTAATTGATGCTAAGTTACAATAGCAATCTTTGAATAATTATTACGTGATAAATATACCACGGTTAAGAGAGTAAACTAGGCAAAACATACTATGTCGCTAATAGATTTATAAAAAGATCAATTGTTGGAGATTAAAATGGTATATAAAAGTATGTGCTTTATTATCAAACGTCAACTGAAAATAGAATGCAACTATATATAACAACTAATAATGTTCCACCATAACCCACCCAGGGATCGGTAATAGCTGCCATCAATAAAATTGTTGAAGCTAATACCGTTCTGTTTAAATATGAAATTTTAACCTTAAAAATGATAAAAATATATAAAAATGCAATATGAAACGAATAAATTTCCACATTACTTAATGTATTTGATAATAGAGAATAAGTGTAGGTATTAATATAATGGTTAAAAACTCTTAACAAAATCATTTACGTACTTGCCTGATGGAACAAGGGCCAGTATGGAACGGCCTGTCCTCTCACTGTCGTCACAGTAATTAACGTATTTTACCTTTCTCCCGAATTTTCAGGTACACTAAAGTTAGTTTATATGATAGTTAATGAATAAGCATGTGTATTTTCTCTAATATTTGTAAAAACGTTTAAAATGCAAATTTATTTATGGGTCGGTAATACCTGCCGATTTTCGATGGGTTGTTAATAGCTGCGTTTACCCTAAATAGTATAGTGCATGCGCCATGCCGTGATGGCTAGAATACCGGCAACAATTAGTTTGAAGTCTCTTTAATGTTGTAATTTTACGATTAAATATTGTATTGTAGTGTTGATATACTTAATTTTTCAAAAATGGGTTGTATGGAACTCAACTGTACAGTAAAAAATACTTTGGTCACATAATGATATTAGGTATGAATGAACTACTTCAACTATTTAAGTGCATACAAGTCAGTTAATAAAGGACATCAATCATAGTGAAGCCATGATAGCTTGAAACATTTCGGTCACTTTATTGATCTCTACAGCAACTTCTTAAATCCAGATTGCTTGTATACTTGTGCTTGCTAAAGTGATAGATGCACTGAACTATAGTATGATTGGGCCGGCACGACCGGGTTGTTACCACTGTCTCACAGAGACCCGACGTAAAATAACAGCTTGCTGCTGCGTTTTGTACAGTGAGTGAGATATATGTGGAAGCCCAAATCCAGGGGGATAATAATATTAATAATAATATTTATTGTGGATAGTATTGCAATGACTTACAGTAATGTGATTTATTGCGATATTATTTAGCAAACAATACAATACTTCCTGAGCATCTAGTACCCAATGCTCAAGGAAAGGATTGTCGACAGAGTGACTTTACCACATACAAGATGATCTGAGAACGGCAGTGACTAAGCTAAGTACTGTAAGCTTTGTTCAATTACTTATATCGTTGTTCATTTCATAGTCAGATATTAAAATTGACGGTTTCGAAACAGCGACTATCGTCTCGACAGTCCGTAAGTATCAGTCCCTGCTGTCCAATGTACTCTCTGCCTAGATAGTAGCTATTAGGGACGGATAGAATGGAAGGAGATCAACTATAGGATGTAAAACTGGGAGATATTACCTATTAGGTTCAGTTGGACAACAAAAAGGTTTGAAAAATTAGAAGTAAAACCAGTGCTTCATGTCTATGGCTTCAGGGTGGAGACTGTCACGAAAAGCCAAGGCAAGGCGAGTGATCCCGTATCCTAACTGGAAGGTTGCCGCCAGGGGGTGGGGGAGTATGTAGGCAGACAACGTCAAGCAGCCGGTACGTGTCACGTATAGGCTGAGCGCAGTCCGCCCTGATGGTCCTGACGCAGTAGTCTTTAAGGATTGCCGTGGCGGGGCTATCAATGGGCAGCTGTGCTGGGCAGTGGACAATTCTGAAAGGTGTAAATCTGGAAGAGCTGGCCACGATGCCCCAAAGGCTTCTTTTCTGAGCTGAAACCCCAACGGTGGAGACTATCTCACAAGGGATGCAGGTAAATCGGGCCAATCCGAAACTGTAGTAGTAGTGCCACACAAACTGGGATTAAGGGTGAAATTCTTCCATTAACGTGAGGCAACCACCCGTCTCGCAGACGTCCCCACTATAAATAGAAAATACAATCAGTCCCTGCTGAGCTATTGCTGCTTTTTTTCAATATACGAGTATGTCAACAGAATGTACATACTGTCTTCAAGTAAGTACACGTTATAAAATGCATAATCGTAAATCAAAAAGTAAATGGCAAAGCACATTAAAGTCAATGGCAAACACGAGCTTAGTAATAAAAACATCACAATTTTATGTTGTTTTCGCTTTTTACACTAGTACCTACCTACTTAAAACTTTATCCTTCAAGTACATAGGCACTCAATTTATGAAATATAAAATATTTGAAACGAGTTTAACAAGATTGAAGATAATTGATATTTATTATTATAACGGAGCTCTTTAGAAAGAGAATATAATATGAAAATGACTGCCTTGGTGGCGCAGTTGTAATGCGTACGCGTAACGATTGAGGCTGACGCTGAGGTCTGGGGTTCGATCCCCGGGTCGGGTAAAAGTGATATTGGGTTTTTCTATTACGAAATGCTCATTATCAGCCCGGAGTCTGGAATTTGTACCCGGTATGGCGATAGGCTCGCCCCCTATCACATCGTGGGACGTAGATACGCTCGGCGAAATGTGGGTGTATTAGTTACACCTCTGCCTACCCCCTTCGGGGATTACAGACGTTAGTGGGTATGTATGTATATAAAAGTTAAAAAAATACATCATTAATCGTAAGCGTATCTGTCTGTGTGTTGAAAAACGTTTCTGGACCAAAGTGGCTTCAATTTTTTAAGATATATGTCAATAGTATCATCAATACATATTATATTATATATCATATTTAATTAGTATTATATAAAATCCTACATATTAAGAATAATTTATTCTTTAATTATTCTTTAATAAATTGTCTTTCTTTCTTTCTTTCTTTCTTTCTTTCTTTCTTTCTTTCTTTCTTTCTTCTTTATTGTTCATGAGAATACAAAGTCCTGTGTTTAATATAATTTTAAAATGAGTTGATTGATATGACTTATGGATAAACGCCTCGCCCTGCGTTTAATCCTACTATCCTACTACTATAATAAAAAAGAGAAAAATTTATGTTTGTGAGTTTCTGAATTTGGATGTTTGTTACTCCATCACACCGTAGGTAATGGCCGAATAGTTTAGGATGAAATATGGTACAGAGGTAGACCTGAATAACGACATAGGCTGTTTATCCCGAAAAAGGCCGTTCACGCGGGCGGAGCCGAGAGCAAAAGCTAGTAATTTATAATAAAGAAAGTTGCTATCCCACTCAGATCTGTAACTTTGTTAATTTAGGCTATAGCAGAAACATTAGCGTCATATTCAATCAACAGCGAACACGAGTGGTAAAACTCTATAGTCTCTCCCAAAATCCCAATAGTTTATTATTTAAGTTTATAACTTGCCTTATTATTCTGGCCGCGTGTTGTTTCGGACACCACATTATTAATGTTATATACATGAGTCGGTCTCACTAGAACTTGTGTGGTGAATCATTGTATAGAGTTTAGTTAATATATTTATAAACTTTAGAGTAATTGGAAATACGTAGTGGTAGTAATATATTAAACGTGATGTAATATTGTATATCAACAACTGTATGCCCATGCGTGGTTTTATTTATTTATCATTATTGTATACAAAATATTATAAAATACAAAATTGAGCATTATTTATGAAAAGAACAATACGCGGTGTCTTCGCTCAAGGCAATCTCGTACAGCCAATTATTGGATGAAGATAAGAGAACGACCTCAATTATGTGCTTTGGTAGTGTCTGTTTTTTACGACTTAGTACGGATATGGAATGAATACCTACTCACCCGGCTACCCGGTTCCGAGCAGTCAGTTAAATAAAAAATGAGTAAATTATCTAATATTTTAACAGGCCTGCATTATTATCATCATCACGCGTTCGTATTTCCCAAGTATACGAAGATTGCCGATGCGTATAATTTCAGTCGTAGTACTTATATACCGACTATAGAGAGACTAGACTAGAGAGGCCGCAGGTTCGATTCCCGCACCGAGACAAATATTTGTGTGAACCATAAACATTTGTTTCGGATCTGGGTATTGTGGGACCATAATTTCCTCGTAGTTCCTGATACCTACGACATAGGTTAACTTGAGAACTCTTTATGTCACTATAAGTGTAATCAACAAACAACCGTTATCCACACTCACTACAAAGACTTAGTTTTATATCGAACGGTGGTCGAAAGCCAACAAAATATAACTGCATTAGAATATATAATCTAGCTCCAAGCAGAGTCCCAGTTGCTGTTATAAAAGACTTTAATCTAATCCTATTTCCAATACTCAATTTCGTTTGAGTCGCCGTGTAGTGTCGCCTCGAAGATCGTAGGTAGGGATTGCAATCCCGCAATCCCGCGGGATCCCAGCATGTCGATCTGCAAGTCCTTAACTCGTCTACGAATCGTGCAAAACACGGTAAAATCTGCCATTATTTTGCAACATAATTGATTTTATTTGTTTTATAACATCATTTTTCCAATAAAGAAGTGACAATATTTGTTTATATTTTCAAAGAAGTTTCATGATATTTGATTTTTGTGTGTTTGGTAATAACAACATTAATTTTAGTACAATAATGCTGTTACTTGACAGTTGAACGACTTATCGTTCTAAAATTGTGCGGTCGCAATTTGATAAAATAGGGATTAGGTATATTCAATTTCAAATATATTTTTTATTTATTCTATTAATGATAACTCTATTTTTTTATTTTACCAAATACCTACGTATCAACAGATTTTTATGTACTGACAAAATGTATCACATTTTACGGATGTTCGTCCCCAATATTATTGTTGGTAGTAATCTTAGCTGAATTGTAGATAAAGATAAAGCAATATATTATAAAATAGGTAATAAAAAGGAGTTCCACAAATTACAGTGGTGTATAGTCAATTTCATAAAATGAAATTACCTATGTCATCCCGCGGGATTAAAAACACTGCGGGATTGCAACCCCTTTCGCACTAGTTAACCTATTAATTTTACTTCCGATTCACCTGGTTTAGATACATCTAGAACCTGTACATTGGAATATGTTTAGTATCTGTGTGCAGTTTTACAGTTTCTGCATTAATTTATGTAGCGTAACCACGTTCTCACTTCATATTAAATAGCAAACGAGACTTTTTATGATAAAATACATCAAAGTTACATGTGATGTTGGGTATCTGTGACAGAGACTGCCTGTTAACATTGGTGTAGGTACTTACATATTTCATAGACCATACCTATTGTTACAAAATAGATCTTATAATACAAAAAAGTTCGAATGCGGATTTAATAATTAGGCTTTTCATACAATAAATTGTAGTGTGATGAATTTATGATGGTCTCACATAACACATCTCAGACTACTTAACTAACTTCCAATTGTCGCATCAATTTGAAACTTTGCAAATGTATGTAATAGTGATGACAATACAATATTTTTTTATTGGATGAGTAACATATGAATATTCGACTTGCAACTTTGACAACACTAAATTATAAACAGTTGAGCTTTTGTCTCACTCCAGCATTGTTATTCTCGCTCACGCACTTTGCTTAACTTATAGGGGCGTG